>CM022298.1:382840759-383443966 GCA_011799875.1 Thinopyrum elongatum
CTGCGCCCGCTGGCGCCCGCCTGGCCTTGGTCGTCATGGCTCACGTCATCACAGCCCTGGGAGGCTGGGTACCTGCATAGAAATCTCCGCTCCTCGGGAGGCCGCTCCCTTTGGAGGTCTTGGTGTCATCCGCCTCGCGAGGCCAGGGGGCCTCACGAGGGTCTTGTCTTGAAGGTCTTGCCGCTGGGCCGTACCAGGCCGTCGAGGGGGCCACACCATGGGCCGCAGGCAGGCAAGTCTGGGTACCTTGGTCCCCAGAACACCAACAGTAGACCCCAGGCCCAAGGCGCGCTCGGGCTGGCTTCGAGGCGAAGCCACGAGGCAAGGGCGAAGCGCCGCGGGCCCCAACCGCCTACAGGCCAGGATGATGCGTGGCACTTGACGGGACTCGGATGCCTCCGCTCCCCCACGTCGCCTCGGCAACTGCCCAAGCTGACAAAAGACTGGCGCACACTGCTAAGCCGTCATTGCTCCCTTTCACCTTGCCTTAGATCCCATTTCTTCCGTCGAGAGCTTCTACAGATCTAATCGTGCTCCGCCTCCCTTTCTCCTCCTACTCCGGCACCGGCGACTCCGTAGATGGCTCCCAGAAAGTCGAAACCCACCGCGCAAGCTGCAAGCTGTCGCTCCTCTCCTGCGCCAGCGCTCGGCGCGTCCTCCATTGTCGATGAGGGGCATCTCGCCCTCGTGCTCCCTCATACGGCGAGCAACGACAATGAGTGGAACGAGACCATCATCTGGGCTGGCTCCGCCGATCAGAGGACCTTGACATAGATGGTTTATCCCTTCTTCCTCCATAGCATCTTCGCGGGGCTCGTCCCGCCTCTCTCTGAGTTCTTCGTTGCTGTCCTCGACCACTACAAGATCTAGGCTCTTCACCTCCAACCTAACTCCGTCCTCCTCCTGTCCGTCTTTGCCTTCTACTGCGAGGCCTTTGTCGGAGTAAGGCCCTCCGTGCCACTTGTGCATTAATGTTAATATTCCTGGCTTGCAACATATTTGTGTTTCTTGCTTGGGCACTTGCCCCCTTTTTGCCCCCGCAGCAGCTTAGTGCTCTACGACGACAGGAGCAAGTCCCCAGGCAAGCTTCGGCCGTCGCTCGTATGCTAGGTTGCGATGTCGTGGTCAAGTCTAGGAGGTGAGCGGCCAGAGGTCTGGTAAGAGCCCCTGAGGCGCAATGCCTAGGAGTTCCCCTTTGGCGTACAAGCAGCTCCCGGGAGACTAAGAGGAAGGTTTCCTTGCCCAAGCAAGGTCGCAAGAAAACAAAACATTGGAGGCAAGGCTCATGCCGATGCGTGCGAGATAACTTAGCTTAGTGCTTGCGACCTGCAGCGGTTCCTTCGTCGTGAGGGCGAGCTTCTTCGGCCTTTTGGTCTTGGGCATGCTCCCTGTCCTGTAACGAATCAAGGTAAACCCCACAAGAGGTGCGTGAGGAGACTGATGCCCATCATATTTCAAAAAAACGCCACCGGCGTTGGGTCACTCCCTTCTCTCGGCGCTCTTCCACGAGGCTAGCGACCCCCTTTCCCCTGCTCATCATGGTGCTCTACGTTCTCAGGACCCGGCCCTCAAGCGGGGCTCAGCCACCACTGGTATGCCAGGTCACGATGCCGTGGTCAAGGCCAGGGGTGAGGGCTCGAGAGCTAGTAGGAGCCCCTGAGGCGCGATGCTCAGGGGCCCCCCTTTTAACGTGCAAGCGATTTGCGTGAGAAAGGACTAGCTCACCTCGCAGGGGTGCTCCGAAGAGGTAGTACCCAGCGGCACGCGGTGTATGGAGCGATTCCACTTAGCCTTTTATGGGTGGGGCATCGTTTGATCACGGCGCGTCCCTTCTGGGGCGATGAGGCGCCGGCAGGACCGCTCGGGGTCCTGTCTCCAGAGGCTCCTGTGCATTAGTTAGTCGCGAAATACAAGGGGTGTCCGCGCTTGCTGATCTACCCGTGACCGTTCAGTGAGAAGACGAAGCCACTAAGGACCTGGTGAGGTGATGTGCACGGGGCCAGCCCACGAGCCAGACCTCATGCTCTTACATTTGTCAGCGCTGCAGGGACGGACCCGAGCACAGGCGCTATGCCATTAGCCCCCTCTCGCGAGACGTCCAAGGGGTGGGCTAGCAACACACGAAGGCCGCAAAGGTGACTCCAGAGGCAACCACTCGTCAGGCACGAAATCAACAGTCATAATAACTTAAGAAGGCATAACTGGTCCAAAGTACATGAATCGAAACGATGCGACTACGGGGTCGGGCCCTATTAGCTAGAGGATAATGCAGCCCGAGGGGCGCCCTTAATCTGAACGAACCAAAAAGTCACCTGGCACCATTGTTCTAGAAGCGTCAAGGTAGCGGAAGACGTGTGCTGTGGAAGCTGCCCCTCACGAGCTGGGCGACTTCGAAGGCTGGTTGAGCTCATGAGGCCCACCGGGCCCGTGAGGGTCCGGAACCTCCTCCGACATGACCGCCTGGCGCCTGGCCTCGTGAGCCGCCAGAGCACACTGCTCGAAGCGCTGGTATGAGGCGCCCATGTTCAACAGGCCAAACAACATGCGGACGTAGTTGCAGGGGTAGCCCCCACTCTGGCAGACGCGGGTCGGCCAGAAGAGGTCCTGCGAAGCGGCCCTGTTAAGGCCCGGGATGCTGACGCAGACGCACAGCTTGCCACCCATGTCAGGGGCCGCAGCTGCGCTAGGAGGCCGTGCGGGGCGATGCTCGCCGCGCATGGCCCTTGCCTCCTGAAGCTCCTGGATCGCCTTGGTGACGAACTCTCGTGCACATGGTGCCTTGTACCGTGCGTCTTGCTCGTGGGGACGCGCATCGAAGCACGCCTCCAAGTGGTGCCCGAGCACCTCCCTCGTCGCGTTGGTTAGGTCAGAGGCCCTCCAGAGGAGAGCCCCCGAGCCCATCCTGAGGGGGCACCGGGCGCGCCTTCCTATGCGAGGGGAAAGGGTGCCCCAGCAGTGAGCATGGGGCCCGAGGCACCGCCAGCGGGCACCTTAGGCGTCTGACGGCTCTTGGGGAGGAGCTGCTTCTTCTTCTTGGGGGTTGCCTCAGGAGGAGGGGCGACGCCCACATCGTCAGAGTTTTCGGCCGCCGCAACCTGATAGGCGCGCTCAAGGGAGCAGACTGCGTCCTTCTCATCGCAGGCGACCGTGATGATGCCGTCGCACCCTGGCATCTTGAGGATGTTGTAACCATGGTGAGTTGCTGCCATGAACTTGGCAAGGGCCGGATACCCGAGGATGGCGTTGTACGGGAGGCCGATGTGGGCGACGTCGAAGTCGATGAGCTCCGTGTGGTAGTTGCCGTGCTTGCTGAAGGTGATTGGGATGCGTATCTGCCTCAGGGGGATGGTGGAGCCGTCGGTCACCCCTGAGAAAGGCTTGGTTGGGAGGAGCTGGTCGTAAGGCACTTGGAGCGTCTCGAACGTCTCGACAGATAGAACATTGAGCCCCATGCCACCATCGATGAGGGTCTTGGTGATGAGGACATTGCTGATGGTGGGCGTGCAGAGCATGGGAAGCGCGCCTCCAGCGGCCGAGCACTTGAGGTGGTCCTTGGAGTCGAAAGTGATAGCGTACTGCGACCACTTGAGGGGACGCATGGCCTCAAGCTTCGGGAGGGCCGCGTTCACCTCACGAGAGAACTGCTTGAAGATGCAATGTGAAGCAGGGGCCTGAGCACTGCCCAGAATGCAGGCTATCGCCCGAGGCTCCTAGAAGCCCCCAGCCCCATCATCCTGCCGGTTGTCGTCATTCCTCCTTGGCGGTGGTGGCAGCGGAGGGAGGATGGCATTGCCCTGAGGACAGGCCTCACGAGGCTAGTCACGCCAGGCCCCATCACGAGGCTCATCACGCTAGTGGTCCTCACGCCGCTGATCGCACCAATCCTGGCGAGGGTCGCGGTTGTCCCAGCGGCATTCGCCGCGGCCTCCTCCACGGCCGTAGCCACGGTCACCCCACTCGGGGCGGCGACCAAGGCGCCCCTCGCGGAGGGCCCTGAGCTCCTGGCAGTCGTTGGTGTTGTGGCTGTGGATGTTGTGGAAGATGCAGAACGGGTGGTTGCCCCTGGGAGGTTCATCGTGGTCACGGCCGCGCTTCATCTCAGGTTCAGCCGCAAGCACAGTGGGGCCCTTGCGCTTTGCCTTCTTAGCCTTGGCCTTCTTGTCTTCAGGATCGGCCTCCAGAAGCTCAAGGAGGGAGAGGCGGCCTTCCTCGGCCCTTGCGCACTTGTTCGCCATGTTGAACATCTCCAGGGCCGAGCATAGGTCTTCATGGATGGCGAGCTCCTCCTTCATCTTGACATCCCGGACGCCATCAGAGAACACTGAGATGATGGCCTCGTCCGACGCCTTCGAAATCTTGAGGCGAACATTCGTGAAACGTTGTATGTACTTGTGCAAGGTCTCGCCTGGCTGCTGCTTCACGCGCCGCATGTCGCCCACTGCAGGAGCGCGGTCCCGGGTGCCCTGGAAGTTGGCGATGAAACACTCGCGGAGCTCCTCCCAGGTGGAGATCAACCCCTCCGAGAGGTTCAGGGGCCAAGAGCGCGCGCCGTCCTTGAGGGCCATGGGGAACCAATTTGCCATGACCTTCTCATCACCGTTTGCCGCTTCGATGCTCAGCGCGTAGAGTTGGAGGAACTCTGCGGGGTTGGGGTGCCGTCGTAACATGGAGGCAGGTCTGTCTTGAACTTGCCAGGCCAGACGATGCGGCACAGCTCTGGGGTGAAGGCGCGGCAGCCCGCCGAGCTCACGTGAGCAGCGCGCACGGGGTGGGCTTGGTCTTGACACCCATGCGCCGCAACCTCCGGTGGCGCTGGGAGCGCGCGCGCATCAGCTTGTGGCCGCATGACCACCTGATAGCTGGCTTCATTGCGTGCCAGCGCTCCTCGCGGCGGGTCACGCTGGGGCCGCATTACGCCTGTGCTCAGGGTCGGCGCCGTGCAGAGGAGGAGGAGGAGGCACGCCGTGAGCCACGTCGCCCGCCTGGGACGGCGGGGGAAGGAGCGAGCGGGACGGTGTAGGGGCTTCACCGGCGATGTTGACGAGCTCGGAGATGCTGCCAAGCCAGTCATTGGCGGGGCGGTAACGCAGGAGTTCATGCGCCATGAGCAGCGCAGTCTGCGCGTTTGCCGGCCCGCGGCAGATGTGGGAAGACGATGCCGTAGCAGGAGTAGGCGACGGAGTAGCTGTGCGACCATCACACCGCACGGAGGGTGGCAGGGACGAATCCTGCTGCCCGTGAGTAGCAGGGTTAGTGGCAGCGTTGGCCGCGGGGAAGGCAGAGCGCAATGAGTTCCGTTGCCCACGGGTGCCGTCTGGGCGACATGAGCAGCCCGGCGCTCGGCGAGGACACGGCGTGCGTCTGCCATGGGAGCGACGGAATGGAGGCGAAGCGAAGGTGGAAGAAAGACTTCGACACGCCCCTACCTGGCGCGCCAAATGTCGGATTTAGGGCTCCGCAGACCCAAGAAGGTTCGAACTCTGGGGCGTGTGCGAAGATCTCAACTTCTCAAGCCTCGAGATCATTGCCCTATAGCCTAGCCTTGCCAGATTCACGTGAGCGGGGAAGGAGATGGACACGGCAGTTTACCCAGGTTCAGGCCACCTTGCGGTGTAAAACCTTAATCCTGCTTTGTGGTGGATTGGCCTCAACAGGAGGTTTGAGGATGAACTAGTACAGTGGGTGAGCTGCCTCGTCAGGGCTCGAGGGGTGAGAATGAGTCGACCCCTTCTACGGTGGTGGCTAACCAATATTTTTAGTGGCCTCGGTCCTCTCCCGCAAAACTTAGGCGAGAAGGGATTCCACAATGGCCAATTTGAAAGGGGACAAGAGGTACATCCTATCCTGACAAAAGGTGGTCTTGTCCTACAAAGCTTCTGGTCGTGACGCAGCGGTGGGCTCGGCGATGACATCCGTCCTGCTGAGCTCGTGGTCTTGGTCTCGTTGCACCGGAATGGAAACCTTTGGAGGGCTCCTTAGGAACCCATGTCTGTCCTTGCTCCCTTAGCACTGAAAGGGAAACTGCCTCCTCTGTGCCCACTAGCGCCCGCCTAGCCTTGGTCATCATGGCTCACGTCATCACAGCCCCGGGAGGCTGGGTATCTGCACAGAAATCTCCGCTCCTCAGGAGGCAGCCTAGGGAGGCCGCTCCCTCTGGAGGTCTTGGTGTCGTCCGCCTCGCGAGGCCAGGGGGCCCTCGCGAGGGTCTTGTCTTGAAGGTCTTGCCGCTGGGTCGTACCAGGCCATCGAGGGGGCCATGCCATGGGCCGCAGGAAGGCAAGTAAGGGTACCTTGGTTCCTAGAACGCCGACAGACTATGCTCTGCCAGCCTGCATGGGATACCTGGCATGTTTGAAGGATGCCAGGTGAATATGTCCCAATTTGCATGCAGGAATGCGTGCAACGCCTTGTCGATCTCTGGGTCCAGCTGGGCTCCGATGGTCGCTGCCTTATTAGGGTCCGTCGGGTGCACTTGGAACTTAATGGTTTCGTCAGCTGGCTTGAAGGAAGTAGACTTGGGGTCTCTTACTAAGAGTTACAACATCCCTATCCACTATTGTACGTAGTGTGGTCAATTCTTCGGTTGCGAGAGCCGCAGATAGTGCCTCGAGGTCCAGGGATGTTGTTTTGTTTTCGGCTCGGAGGGCTTTGTCCAGATCACTGGCTATTGTGATCACACCGTTGGGCCTTGGCATTTTGAGCTTCATGTACCCATAATGGGGTATAGCCTGAAACTTTGAGAATGCGTCATGCCCTAATAGGGCGGGGTATCCGCTACGGAAGGGCACGATGTGGAAGAGCAATTCTTTGGTCCTGTAGTTCGCCGGAGTGCTGAACACTACGTCCAGGGTAATTCGTCCGAAGCAGCGTGCCTCTTTGCCGGGGATGATTCCTCAAAACATGGTGTAACCTTGTTCAACTCGAGATCTGTCAAATTGCATCTTGTCAAGGGTATCCTCGTAGATAAGGTTTAAGCCGCTGCCTCCATCCATAAGCACCTTAGTCAATCTGAAGCCATCCACGATGGTATCGAGGACTAATGCGGCTGGTGCTCGGACGGATCGCACCCTTGGTTCATCCTCTGCATTGAAGGTGATCGGGGTGTCCGTCCAGGGGCTTGTTGTTGTGACCTGGTGCACTTGGCTGAGCTCTCGAAGGGCTCTTTTTCCTCTGATTGTTCGAGGAGAAGGTTTCATAGATGGTTAAGATGTTATGGTCGTTAGATGAAGGTGTTTCTGATCCTCTACTGGGATTTTGAAGGCGGAGTATAGCCTCTCCGCTTTTGGTGACCCGCCGAACAACCCAGCAAGCTCGAAGCCTTTGAGTCAGGTTCGTGTTGAGCAGGGCCAAGTGTATGGGGCACAGCTTATCCAGTAGTTCGTCCAGGACCGATCTGGGTCCAGTGAGGGATCTGTTTCTTTTTTTGGTGGGCTCGTATTCGGGCAACCGCTGCACGTATGCACGCTTGTCCCGGGTTGTACTTCTCTGTTCGGCGTGGTTTGATTCCACGCGTATTTGCTGTTCCATCCAGGTGCTCTCCATGGTGCAGTATTTGCGTACCAGGTCTAATAGCTCGGCGATGCTTTGCACGTGGCGACGGGCGAGGGCGTTTAGAAGCCCTTCATCTTGGCAGTTAGACCGGAAGGTCGTAATTATGTCTTGGTCACAGTAACTGGCAATTTGTTCTTTTACCAAGAGGAATCGGGCCCAATAGTGATGGACCGTCTCTCAGGGCTGCTGCTTCACGTACATCAAATCCCACATGTCCGGAGGACCCGAATTGTCCGGGGAGTACGCGACATGGGTGGTGGGTGGGAGAAAATCCCGCATTGTTCCAGGGTGTATGTCCGGGACTTTAGCGGTGGTATCTGCGGCATCCGTACTGTTAGCGGATGGTGGCAGGGACTCGAAGTCGTGTTTTAAGTCGGAACCTAGCTTGGGACCTTCTTTGGGGCTCGAAGCCCGATCATCGATCAGGACGTAACTCATTTTGAGTTTCGGCGATGACGGTCCTTCGGCCAATTCTTCGATGGTGGCGACGAGGTGCGTGATAGGCGGGGTGTAAATTTCCCTACTGTCGGGTTTAAGCCCAATCCGGTCGTAGACCGAGGATTGACCGTCGGAGACTCCCATGGTCCGAATCCATTCTAGGATATCGTTTACGGACGAGAGGACCGCTGGGTCCATGCCACCCACGGGTTCGGAGCCAGCTCGAGGGGTGGTCGCTCCGGGTTTGTTCGAGGCAGTGTTTGGGCGGTGCGTGGTTGACGTGTTGTCGGAAACCGGGTCTAGGGCCAGGCTCCGCACGTCATTGGTCTCCGCCTCCGAGGTCGAAGCTACGGGTTCCCGGTCTTCGGACGGAAGAGCTGCACCATAACTCAAAGCTGGTGGTGCGGTAAGGGCCGATCCGCAGATTAGATCGGTGGGAAGCACCAAAGTCAATTCTTCGGGAGCCATAGTGCTTCCGGGTGAGGCTGAGAAGCCGGTGAAGATTAGATCGCCCCGAGCATCAGTGACGTACTCGAGGTTGCCGAATCTGATCTGGTGCTCAGGGGTGAAGCTGTCGACTGATACATCTCCAACGTATCTATAATTTATCAAGTATTCATGCCATGTTTACAAAAAATTTATATGGTTTTGGTATGATTTGGATGGAACTAACCCAGACTGACGCTGCTTTCAGCAGAACTACCGTGGTGTTGGTTTTTGTGCAGAAATAAAAGTTCTGCAAATGCAACTAAGCTTTTTAACGATTTTTTTTGGAACAAAAGAGGCACTAGAAGCTTCGTGGGAGGGCCAGAAGACCCACGAGGTGGCCACGAACCACCAGGGTGTGCCAAAAGGGTCTGGCTTGCCTCGGTGGGTTGTGCTCACCTCGAGGCCCATCTTCGCGTGATTCCAACACTGAAAAATCCTATAAATAGAGAAACCATCAGAAATAACCCTAGATCAGAAGTTCCGCCGCCGCAAGCCTCTGGAGCCACGAAAAACCAATCTAGACCCCGTTCCGGCACCCTGCCGAAGGGGGAAATCATCACTGGTGGCCATCTTCATCATCCCGGCGGCCACCATGATGAGGAGGGAGTAGTCCACCCTCGGGGCTGAGGGTTTGTACAAGTAGCTATGTGTTTAATCTCTCTCTCTCTCGTGTTCTTGAGATGTCACGATCTTGATGTATCGCGGGCTTTGTTAATATAGTTGGATCATATGGTGTTTTCCTCTCTCTATCTTGTTGTGATGAATTGAGTTTTCCCTTTGATATTTCGTTTTTATCGGATCGAATACTTTTATGGATTTGAGAGCACTTGATCTATGTCTTGGCACTCAACTCGCGGATTCCCGAAGTGACATTGGGGTAATCTATGCATAGGGTTTGATGCATGTTTTCGTCCTTGTTTCTCCGATAGAAATCGAGGGGCACTCTTTGAGGTTCTTTGTGTTGGATTGAGTATTATGAATCTAAAATTGTTTGATGCATATCTCATAATCAACTCACGGATACTCGCGGTGACATTGGAGTATCTAGGTGACATTAGAGTTGGTTGATGTGTATCATATGGTGTTATTTTTGTACGAACTCTAGGATAGATTGATCGGAAAGAATAGCTTTGAGGTGGTTTCGTACCCTACTAACAATTTCTTCTTATGTTTTCCGCTAGATAGGAACTTTGGAATGATTCTTCATCGCACATTGAGGGAAGGCTATATGATCCAATTATATTAGCATTGTTGAGAGATTGCACTAGCGAAAGTACTGACCCTAGGCCTCATTTTCAAGCATTGCAATACCGTTTGTGCTCCGTTTTATCAATTGCAACCTTGCTGTTTTTATTGTTACTATTACAAAAATCAATATCTACTATCATTACTACGCTTGTATCACCATCTCTTCGCCGAACTAGTGCACCTATACAAATTACCATTGTATTTGGTGTGTTGGGGACACAAGAGACTTTTATTATTTGGTTTGCAGGGTTATTTGAGAGAGACCATCTTCATCCTACGCCTCCCACGGATTGATAAACCTTAGGTCATCCACTTGAGGGAAATTTGCTACTGTCCTACAAAACTCTGTGCTTGGAGGCCCAACACGAGTCTACAAGAACAACTTGTGTAGTAGACATCAAGCTCTTTTCTGGCGCCATTGCCGGGGAGGTGAGTGCTTGAAGGTATATCTATAGATCTTGCAATTGAATCTTTTAGTTTCTTGTTTTATCACTAGTTTGGTTTATAAATAGAAAACTACAAAAAAATGGAATTTAGGTGGCATCATATTAATCGTCTTTATAATGTCTTTCTTGAAAATGATGGAAAGAAAAATTGTGCTCAATTGATAGAAGAAGAATTCAATAAAATGTTTGGCATAAATGATGAGCATGATTGCAATGTTGTTAGTATGAATTCTATGAATATCCAAAATACTAATGAAGATTGCACTAGTCGTGATAAAAATGTTTCTTATAAGCATGTCAATTTTTGTGGAGTGCATA
The DNA here is from genome assembly GCA_011799875.1 of Thinopyrum elongatum. Taxonomy (NCBI): domain Eukaryota; kingdom Viridiplantae; phylum Streptophyta; class Magnoliopsida; order Poales; family Poaceae; genus Thinopyrum; species Thinopyrum elongatum. The sequence goes on from CM022298.1 coordinate 382,851,250, forward strand.
AAGTTTTTGAAGACGTGCCTTATAGGGAAGATAGATTTTGTAAGAAGCATAAACATGATAGAACCAATTTTTTGCTCAAAGTGATAGATGAATTTGCTACAAAATTATGTTCTCTTTGTCCTATTACTTGTGAATTTGCAATTCATCATCTTACTTTCCAATGCAGACTTTTTCATGATCAAATCATGGCCAAATTTTGTAATGATTTGATCACCCTTGAACTTTATAATGAGTTTTGTCTATTTTTGGGGAGTGAAGAATGGACACATAAAAATAGTTGGTTTGAATTATTCATTCTCACGGACGACATTGAAACTAATCTAAAAAATATCTATATGTTTCGCATGGTAAATTGCAATGACAATGCTTATATTGCCAACTATAGAAAGATGGGGAACCAATAGAATATAAAAGGAATACTAATGAAAGGGTAAAGATTTCCACTTTCCCTCCTATTGTCTCTCATGATGAAATAGGTGATGAGGAGGAGCTCCTTATTCAACCAATCTCATCAATAAGAAGCTCAAAAAATTAATTAAACCCACACATGATATGGTGAAGAAGAAGAAAAGAAGAAAGAATAGAGGTAAGAAGGTATCTCTCCCAAATAATGTTGCTCCTATTATTCTTGTGCCTCATGAAAATGAATAAAAAATAATCGTGGAAGATGATGCACTTGATGATGATATTGCTTCTTTGTCTTATGGCACAATGTCCGAGAGCACTATTGATGATGATTTTGTTATGCCTATTAGTTGTTGTGATAATTATGATTGGGAATATAATGATACTTCTTATAATCTTGGAAATCTTTTTGGCACCAACTTGGGAAATTATGATTATAGCAATTGTTATACCATTGGTGCTATTCATACTATTAATGATGAGAGTGAGTATGCTTATGATATGCCAAGCCACAAGCTTGGGGATGCTATGTTTGATGAGAATGACATGTTTGAGAATTTATTTGCTGAAATTAATGTTTTTCCCAAGATTTGGGATGCTATGCTTAAGGAAGATGATCTTTTTAGTCCCCCTACTTTGAATGATCAAATTTGCTATGATGATCGCATGACTCCTATTTATGACGATTGCAATATTTTTGAAAGTGGGTTTGGAAGAGTGTCAACTTTAGATAATATTTATCCCACTATTTTGGAGGGTCTTTGAATCTTATTATAATGATAAAAGTGGATTTAGAGAGGTCATGACTTTATTTAGTAATGATTCCACTATTCCGAAAGAGGTTTCAATTGACTATGATGGGAACAAAGTTGCTACTTATGATGATTATTGTGATGATACTTATGTTATAAAAAGTAGTGATAATTATTGTCATAATTTTGAATATCCATTTACTGAACATTACTCTTTTAATGTGGAAACAATTTATAGTATTCGAGTTTCATATGATACTCCCACTATTGTGAATGAGAATAAAATTGCTTATATGGAGAGTAATAAATTTTCTATGCTTTTAGATCATGAAAAGAATGCTTTATGTGATGTTTAAATTGTTCAATTCATTCATGATGCTACTAAAAATTATTATGAGAGGGGAACATATGCTTCTACATATTGCAATAATATCAAGTTTCCTCTCTATGTACTGAAAAACTTGAAGTTTTGCTTGTTTTGCCTTCCTATGCTAGTTGATTCTTGTTCCCATAAGTTTTTTCTCACAAAATTCCTATGCATAGGAAGTGGGTTAGACTTAAATGTGCTAGTCATATGCTTCATGATGATCTCTTTGTGTTTCAATTCTTATCTTTTATGTGAGCATCATTGAAATCATCATGCCAAGCTAAAAGGCATCAAAGAAAAGCGCTTGTTGGGAGACAACCCAACATTTACCCCTACTGTTTTATTGTGTTCACATGATTAGAATACTTTATTAATCATTTTTATAGCTTTTATTTCAATAAAGTGCCAAGTAAAGCCTTTGGGATAGTGTGGATGATAGTTGACTTGATTCTGTGCAAAAACAGAAACTTTTGCACCCAGTAACAGAATTGTTTAAATTCACTGGAGCATCAAAAACCTCTGAATTGTTTATAGTTGTTGGGTATACAATTTTTCTAAGTTTTCCTAATTTTTCAGAATTTTTGGAGTTACAGAAGTATGACTAAATTTCAGATCTTTACGTACTGTTCTGTTTTTGACAGATTCTGTTTTCAATGCATAGTTTGCTTGTTTTATGGTTTCTATGGCTTATATTGCTTAATATAAATTGTGTAAATTGTAGAGTAAAGTAGGAATTAAGTGGAAACAATTACGAATATTATCTTGACAGTACCAAAGTGAATGATTTGTCTTTATCATACTAACCCATCTCACGAAGTTTCGTTAAGTTTTGTGTGATTGAAGTTTTTAAGTTTTGGGTGAGATATCGATATGAGGAGAATAAGGAGTGACAATAACCTAAGCTTGGGGATGCCCAAGTCACCCCCAAAGTAATATTCAAGGAAGATCCAAGCAACTAAGCTTGGGGATGCCCCGGAAGGCATCCCCTCTTTCGTCTCCAACATTATCGGTAACCTCACTTGGAGCTAAATTTTCATTCGTCACATGATATGTGTTTTGTTTGGAGAATCATGTTATTTTATTACTATTTGCTTTCTTTTATTTGTAATAATGTTTTATATCTTTTACTTCAATAAAAATGTCAAGTATAGCCTTTGCCATGCTTATTTTGCAAGTCTATGTGTTGCTGTTTGAAAACAGAAAGTTGCACGCTATTGCGTGAATTCTTGAGAAAAGTCATAATGTGATAAAATGTTGAAATTTATTACAAAATAATATATGATAAATTTTCTACAGTGTGGTAAATTTTCATCATTTTTGGAGTTACGAAAGTGTGAGTAAAATTGTACTCTTTACAGACTGTACTGTCTAGACAGATTGCTGTTATGTTTGCATTATTTGCATATGTTTGCTTGTTTAATGATTCTATTTGGGGATAGGACTATTAAATATGCAGAGGCATTTAGTATGCAATGTTAAATAATAATTTTATTGATTTTCTACAGTAGATAATGATAAGGTTTTTGCATTGATTTATGCTAACTTATCTCACGAGTTCTTGTTGAGTTTTGTGTGGATAAGTTTTTTAAGATTTAGGGGAACCGTGATATAAAAGGAATTAAGGAAAACAAAATTTCAAGATTGGGGATGCCCAAGGCATCCCAATAATATTCCAAGAACTCTCAACATCTAAGCTTGGGGATGCCCCGTAGGCATCCCACCTTTCTTCATAACTTAATCGGTTAGCCTCGGTTGAGCCTAATGTTTTGCTTCTTCACATGATGTGGTGCTATTTTTGGAATGTATTTTATTTTGTTTTGCTTGCTCTTTATCATTACTTAGATCTGAAAGTTTTTAAATTGAGAGAGTCCTCAACAGCTACCCATTTTACTTAACTACTCGCTTGAACTTCACTTATATCTTCTTGGAGTAGTTTTGTCATTTACTCTTGTGTTTCACTTATATCCTATAGTAAATTTTTGAATATGTTGAATATCATAAATTTTATATTGCTTCATATGCTTGTATCATACCTAGTAGTAGCTTAACATTGGGTTTAGAAAGTGAAATCTTTTGAAGCTTGACAATCACAATATTGGTCATACAAGCAATTCATGAATGATTAGTATAAGGAAGAGAACTTTCACATGCAAATATATTATCTTGGAAATCTTCTATGATTTTGAATACCCATTAATTATTTCCAAACATGAGCAAATTAGTGGAAGTTGGACATGGAAGACAACATAATGAATTATGGTTGTGTATATTTGCATAGCAGTTATATTGTTATGGATCCTCCAACATGTGGTGATTGCTTAGGATCTTTTGCTAGCCAAAAATTCATACTAAGTAGAGATAGTACTTGTGCATCCAAAAACCCTTAAAGCAGTTTCTTGCCAGGAGTGTCCACCATACCTACCTATGGATTGAATAAGATCCTTCAAGTAAGTTGTCATCGGTGCATAAAGAAATAAAAATTGCTCCTAAATTTGTTTGATCTTTTATTGTAAGGGAAATTTGAGCGTTGTACGAACTTGTGATGGCAAAGTAATAAAAGCGACGGACTACATAATAAAGGTCTCTATCATAAGGGGCAATATAACGTGACGTTCCTTTGCATTAAGAGTTTGGGCATCCAAAAATAAAAAGCGCATGACCTCTGCTTCCCTCTGCGAAGGGCCTATCTTTTAGTTTTCAGTATTTACTTTTATGCAAGAGTCAATAGTATACATCCTCATTCAACCTCAATTATTCTCTAGTTGGCAAGCATCATGTGGTGGGGAAAGATCTAGGCACATATGACCAGTCAAATATATTTGATCATGATTTATTATTGTTGACAATTATCTCTATGATAAATGAGTTGGGACGCAAAACATTAAGCCCCTATCTTTCTCTATGTTCGTGATGCCATTGTTTCTAAAATATGCTTTGAGTACATAGCAATCATAGAGACTATATGATGATTGAGTATGTGGAGCTCTTACTTAGACTCTGTGAATAAGTTGAATTCAATTGTTTGGTGACTAAGAATATAGGTTGTTGAGTTTCAAGAGAATTCACTGTTTGAACCTTAACATGTGAATTGGTTGCTACTTTAACATGAGAAAGAATTGATGTTATGATGCTAGGAAAAGTGATTGAAATTATCATTGATCAAACTTATGCACTCTGCTAGCATTCACACTTCATAAATTATTTCTTTTATCATTTACCTACTCGAGGAAGAGTAGGAATTAAGCTCGGGGATGCTGATATGTCTCCAACGTATCTATAATTTATGAAGTATTCATGCCATGTTTACAACAGTTTTGTATGGTTTTGGTATGATTTGGATGGAACTAACCCAGACTGACGCTGCTTTCAGTAGAACTACCGTGGTGTTATTTTTTGTGCAGAAATAAAAGTTCTCCAAATGCAACGAAACTTTTTGACGATTTTTTTTGGAACAAAAGAGGCACTAGAAGCTTTGTGGGAGTGCCAGAAGACCCATGAGGTGGGGACATCCCACCAGGGCGCGCCAGAGGGGACTGGCTTGTCCTAGTGGGTTGTGCTCACCTCGAGGCCCATCTTCGCATGATTCCAACGCTGAAAAATCCTATAAGTAGAGAAACCATCAGAAATAACCCTAGATCAGAAGTTTCGCCGCCGCAAGCCTTTATAGCCACGAAAAACCAATCTAGACCCCATTTCGGCACCCTACCGGAGGGGGAAATCATCACAGGTGGCCAACATGATGAGCAGGGAGTAGTCCACCCTTGGGGCTGAGGGTTTGTACCAGTAGCTATGTGTTTAATCTCTCTCTCTCATGTTCTTGAGATGTCACGATCTTGATGTATCGCGGGCTTTGTTAATATAGTTGGATCATATGGTGTTTTCCCCTCTCTATCTTGTTGTGATGAATTGAGTTTTCCCTTTGATGATTTCGTTTTTATTGGATCGAATACTTTTATGGATTTGAGAGCACTTGATCTATGTCTTGGCACTCAACTCGCGGATTCTCGAGGTGACTTTGGGGTAATCTATGCATAGGGGTTGATGCATGTTTTCATCCTTGTTTCTCCGGTAGAAATCGTGGGGCACTCTTTGAGGTTCTTTGTGTTGGATTGAGTATTATGAATCTGAAATTGTTTGATGCATATCTCATAATCAACTCATGGATACTCGCGGTGACATTAGAGTTGGTTGATGTGTATCACATGGTGTTATTTTAGTACGAACTCTAAGATAGATTGATCGGAAAGAATAGCTTTGAGGTGGTTTTGTACCCTACAAACAATTTCTTCTTATGTTCTCCGCTAGATAGGAACTTTGGAGTGATTCTTCATCGCACATTAAGGGAAGGTTATATGATCCAATTATATTAGCATTGTTGAGAGATTGCACTAGCAAAAGTACAGACCCTAGGCCTCATTTTCAAGCATTGCAATACCGTTTGTGCTCCGTTTTATCAATTGCTACCTTGCTGTTTTTTATTGTTACTATTACAAAAATCAATATCTACTATCATTACTACGCTTGTATCACCATCTCTTCGCCGAACTAGTGCACCTATACAAATTACCATTGTATTTGGTGTGTTGGGGACACAAGAGAATTTTTATTATTTGGTTGCAGGGTTGTTTGAGAGAGACCATCTTCATCCTACGGCTCCCACGGACTGATAAACCTTAGGTCATCCACTTGAGGGAAATTTGCAACTGTCCTACAAAACTCTACGCTTGGAGGCCCAACACGAGTCTACAAGAACAAGTTGTGTAGTAGACATCATCGACCGGGTTGAGATGACTGGCTGAGTCGGCGTGCAAGACAATGTTGCCGAACGTGAAAAGTTGACTGGGGACGAAGATGTCTCTGGCACTGATGCCGTCTCTGATGATCAGGCGAGCCATCAATCCTTCGGCGATCTAACATCGGAACTCTCAATGAAAGCACCAATGTCGGTGTCAAAACCGGCGGATCTTGGGTAGGGGGTCCCGAACTATGGACCTTCGATCAATGGGGAACAGTAGACGTAAGGCACGATGTTTACGCAGGTTCAGGCCCTCTCTAAGAGGTAAAACCCTACGTCCTTCTTGAGTATATTGCTTGTGTATAAGGGGGTTACATAGTAGATCTAGCACGAGATCAGACGAACTAAACCCTAACTACTAGGATGGTAATTGTTCCTCTAGACTCTATGGACTAAGCCCCCTGGTTTATATAGACACCAGGGGTGCTAGGGTTTACAGATAGTCGGTTACATCAAGGAAACTACGGGTCTTCTATCTTGACTTGGGGGCACACCAAGGCACGAAAGGTCTTCGGTCCGGATACGGTGCGGCCCAACTGTCCTGCCCACATGAGATGAGCCGGCACCCTGAGGACCCCCTAATCCAGGACTCCCTCACCTGGATCTGTCTGACGTCATTTGTTTACACTGGAAGGAAGCAGGACATTTTGCTAGAGAATGTTCAGAACCGAGGAAAGCTTGAAGCTGAGTAGTTGAGAGTTTTAATATTGGTAATGAGTGTAGTAGGAAACATTTTTTTGCTCATGAGGATATGGAGTGAGTTATGTAATGGGAATCTCAAATATTGTAATGAATTCATGAATCAATAAAATTAATGAGGTATGATTTCATATGTTGAATTATATGAGTTGTTACTCTACGAACAAAGATTTTGACCAATTTTGAGAACATGAGAAATGCGGTCTATTGAAAAATTTAAGCATATTATTTTAAATGTTGATACTACCCTGTGAGAACACTTGACCAATGGAAAGGAAAAATGTATTCCGCAGAGTGGAGTCTCGTGTTTTATTTTGTTACCCCAAGAGTAAGAAGTAATGAAGCACCATTGGAGTGCAATATTGGAATATGGAACAAGAATAACTCAAAGGATGAGTTAAAGCTGTGCAAGTATTGAAGCGGGCGCGTCACCCACAGGCCCAGGAGTTAATAAGGATCAAGTACTCCCTGGAAGAAGAAATTTTTGAAGAAGCTCTGATTTGATCAACAAGCGTTTCTTAGGAGGATACGGCAACTCGAGAGTTGTGAAGAAACGATAGATGTTTTGTTCAGCCTGCAGAATCAAGGGAATTATCCGAACTAAGTTCGTCAACAAGGGAATTTCTGCAATTGTTATGAGGATGCCCAAGTGTTAGAATACGTGATTCACTGTTTCCATATGTGGTAATGATTTAAGTACGGGATGGATTGGCCCCCATACCGGAGACTTCTATCATGAACTATCATATGTTGATGGAAAATCAGAGAGCCTTAAAACCCTAGAAGAGTGTCGATGCGACAAGAAAAAAACCTTAGAATGGTAGGATGATGGAACCCTATACAGGCAACCGTTGCCAATCATAGGTTATAGAGTGAGATTTAACCCGGACAAATTTTGCTGCAAGAGAAACCATAAATTCTAGACCACCATGAGATATCGATAGTTGTTTAGTATTGGCGACAGACCTGTCAACTAAGAAGACCCAGCTACGGAAGAACCTTACCATGATGAAAGGACACAAATTTTTGAGGAAAATGATATGTCCCTATCGGAAGAGCCCTAGTGAAGGAGTTACTCTAAAGATATGAGAAGACCAACACTGTCAACCCAAAGGATGGAGTACATGAGTTTTGATGGAACCGTAACCCTGCTTTTAAGTGTGGTAGCACACTAGACCATTCTGACCAATGGATTTGCTGGAAGACAACCAAACCCTAACCTTTTTCTTGCTAGCCTCTTCGAATCTCAGGGGCAAGATTCATTTTAAGTGTGGTAGGTTTGCAACATCCCAAAATTATAAATTTTGGAATGTTATATTAAATAAATAGTTATGTTTGTTGGTTGAAATTGTGGTGAAATTCAAAAAAATTCAGAGGCAAATGAATATTTTTTGTTTGAATTTGAATTCACTTCAAACTGGCATTTGAAATACACTTCAAAAGTTCCTGACAAATACTTTGAGAAAAAAGTATGAGAGGAGTTAACATGACACCTCAAAAAGTCAAAAGAAAATAATGTCAAAAGTTTTTTTAATTCAAATTTGATTTTATTTGGATTTTTTTCAAAAAAAAGATTTTTATAAAGTTGGAATTTTGCCTCTGAAACATAGTCCACTAATTAGGATTTTATTTTTTTAATTGTTTTGATATATATTTTTACTACATAAAATTATTTTTATTTTTTTTCTAGTCCTTATTTTATTTTCTGTAAAAAATAGGAAAACCCTTGCCAGCGCCCGGGCCGGCACTAGCCAGCCGGCCCACCACCGACGCGGCCTGCTCCGCCAGCTGATACGTCCATATTGCATCATGCTTTTATGTTGATATTTATTGCATTATGGGATATTATTTCACATTATGGTACAATAATTATGCCTTTTCTCCCTTATTTTACAAGGTGTACATGAAGAGGGAGAATGCCGGCAGCTGGAATTCTGGACCGGAAAGGAGCAAATCTGATATACCTATTCTGCACAACTCCAAATGTCCTGAAACTTTACGGAGAATTATTTTGGAATCATAAAAAATATTGGGCGAAGAAACAACAGAAGGGGACCCACCAGGTGGCCACAAGCCTGGGGGCGCGCCCTACCCCCCAGGGCGTGCCTCCAGGGTTTGTGGGCCCCCTGGCCATCCTCCGGTGCCCATCTTCTGCTATAATTTAGGAGGGTTTTGACCTAGAAAAAATGAGGAGAAAGCTTTCGGGATGAAGAGCCGATGTCTCGAGGCGGAATTTGGGCAGAAGCAATCTAGGGCTCCGGTAGAGCGATTCTGCCGGGGAAACTTCCCTCCGGGAGGTGGAAATCGAAGCCATCGTCATCACCACCGATCCTCTCATCGTGGGAGGGTTAATCTTCATCAACATCTTCATAAGCACCATCTCCTCTCAAACCCTGGTTCATCTCTTGTATTCAATCTTTGTCTCAAAACCTCAGATTGGTACATGTGGGTTGCTAGTAGTGTTGATTACTATTCGTAGTTGATACTAGTTGGTTTATTTGGTGGAAGATCATATGTTCAGATCCTTAATGATATTTATTACCCCTCTTATCTTGAACATGAGCATGCTTTGTGATTAGTTACGTTTGTTCCTGAGGACATGGGATAAGTCTTGTTATAAGTAATCATGTGAATTTGGTATTCGTTCGATATTTTGATGAGATGTATGTTATCTTTCCTCTAGTGGTGTTATATGAACGTTGACTACATGACACTTCACCATGATTTGGGCCTAGGGGAAGGCATTGGGAAATAATAAGTAGATGATGGGTTGCTAGAGTGACAGAAGCTTAAACCCTAGTTTATGAGTTGCTTCGTAAAGGGCTGATTTGGATCCACATGTTTCATGCTATATATGGTTAGATTTATCTTAATTCTTCTTTCATAGTTGCGGATGCTTGTGGGAGGGGTTAATCATAAGTAGGAGGCTTGTCCAAGTAAAGACAGCACCCAAGCACTGGTCCACACACATATCAAATTATCAAAGTAATGAACGTGAATCATATGAGCATGACGAAAACTAACTTGACAATAATTCTCATGTGTCCTCGAGAGCGCTTTGCTTTATATAAGAGTTCGTCCAGGCTTATCCTTTGCTACAAAAAAGGATTGGGCCACCTTGATACACCTTTTTTACACTTGTCACTTGTTACCCATTACGAATTATCGTACTACCAAACTATCTGTTACCGATAATTTTAGTGCCTGTAGAAAATACCTTGCTGAAAACCGCTTGTCATTTCCTTCTGCTCCTCGTTGGGTTCGAGAACTCTTACTTATCGAAAGGACTACGATTGATCCCCTATAATTGTGGGTCATCAAGAATCCTTTCTAGCATCGTTGCCGGGGAGTGAAGCGCCTTTGGTGAGTGGAATTTGGTAAGGAAACATTTATATTACGTTCTGAAATTTATTGTCACTTGTCACTATGGAAAATAATCCTTTGAGGGGCTTTATCGGGATATCTTCACCTCGACCGGAAGAACAAAGAGTTTCCCCTCAACCTACTAAACCTACTGAAAATATTTATTATGAAATTCCTTCGGGTATGATAGAGAAGCTGCTAGCTAATCCTTATGCAGGAGATGGAACATTACATCCGATTTGCATCTAATCTATGTGGATGAAGTTTGTGGATTATTTAAGCTTGCAGGTTTACCCGGAGATGAAGTTAAGAATAAGATCTTCCCTTTATCTTTTAAGGGAAAGGCATTGACATGGTATAGGCTATGTGATGATATTGGAGCTTGGAATTACAACCGATTGAGATTGGAATTTCATCAGAAGTTTTATCCTATGCATCTGGTTCATCGTGATTGGAATTATATATATATATTTTTTGGCCTCGTGAAGGAGAAAGTATCCCTCAAGCTTGGGGGAGGCTTAATTCAATGTTATATTCATGCCCCAATCATGAGCTCTCGAGAGAAATTATTATTCAGAATTTTTATGCTCGGCTTTCTCATAATGATCAATCCATGCTCGATACTTCTTGTACTGGTTCTTTTATGAAGAAGACTATTGAATTCAAATGGGATCTCTTGGAAAGAATTAAATGCAACTCTGAAGCTTGGGAGCTCGACGAAGGTAAGGAGTCAGTTATAAACCTTGAGTTTGATTGTGTTAAATCTTTTATGGATACTGATGATTTTCATAACTTTAGCACTAAATGTGGACTTGACTCTGAGATAGTAGCTTCTTTTTGTGAATCATTTGCTACTCATGTTGATCTCCCTAAGGAGAAGTAGTTTAAATATCATCCTCCCATTGAAGTAAAAGTAGTAGAACCCATTGAAGCTAGAGAAGAAACCACTACTTATAATGTTGATCCTGTTATTCCTACTACTTATATTGAGGAACCACCTTTTCCTGTTAGGATAAAAGAACATGCTAAAGCTTCAGCCGTGGTTTGTAAGAGTTATATAAGAACACCTACACCCCCTGAACAAATTAAAGTTGAACCTAATGTTGCTATGGTTAAAGATCTCTTGGCTGAAAATATTGATGGGCATGTTATTTACTTCTGTAATGAAGCAACTAGAATTGCTAAACCCGATGAAAAAGATAAACATAGACTTGTTGTTGGCATGCCTGTTATCTCTGTTAAAATAGGAGATCATTGTTATCATGGCTTATGTGATTTGGGTGCTAGTGTGAGTGCAATCCCGTTTACTTTATATCAAGAAATTATGAATGATATTGCACCTGCCAAGATAGAAGATATTGATGTTACTTTTAAGCTTGCTAATAGAGACACTATTACACCACTTGGGATTGTTAGAGATGTCGAAGTCTTGTGTGGGAAAATAAAATACCCTACTGATTTTCTAGTTCTTGGTTCCCCACAAGATGATTTTTGTCTCATTATATCTGGTAGACCTTTCTTAAACACTGTTAATGCTAAGATAGATTGTGAGAAAGAAACTGTTAGCGTAAGTTTTGGTGATGTGTCTCATGAGTTTAATTTTTCCAAATTTCGTAACAACCTCGTGATAAAGAATTACCTAGTAAGGATAAAATTATTGGTCTTGCTTCTATTGCCATGCCTCTTACCGATCCTTTAGAACAATATTTGCTAGACCATGAAAATGATATGCATATGAATGAAAGAAATGAAATAGATGAGATATTCTTTAAACAAATGCCAGTTTTGAAACACAATTTGCCTGTTAAGACTCTTGGAGATCCTCTACCACCCAAGAGTGATCCTGTGTTTGAGCTTAAACAATTACCTGATACCCTGAAATATGCTTATCTTGATGAAAAGAAGATATATCCTGTTATTATTAGTGCTAACCTTTTAGAGCATGAAGAAAAGAGATTATTGAAAACTCTAAGGAAGCACCATGCCGCTATTGGATATACTCTTGATGATCTTAAGGGCATTAGTCCCACTCTATGTCAGCATAAAATTAATATGGAACCTCATGCTAAACCAGTTGTTGATCACCAGCGACGGTTAAATCCAAAAATGAAAGAAGTGGTATGAAATGAAATATTAAAGCTTCTGGAAGCAGGTATAGTCTATCCTATTGCTAATAGTAGATGGGTAAGTCCTGTTCATTGTGTCCCTAAGAAGGGAGGTATTACTGTTGTTCCTAATGATAAAAATGAACTTATTCCACAAAGAATTATCACAGGTTATAGAATGGTAATTGATTTTAGAAAATTAAACAAAGCTACTAGGAAAGATCATTATCCTCTACCTTTCATTGATCAAGTGCTAGAAAGACTATCAAAACATACACATTTCTTCTTTCTAGATGGATACTCTGGTTTTTCCCAAATACCTGTGTCACAAGAGAGGATCAAGAAAAAACTACTTTTACATGCCCTTTTGGTACTTTTGCTTATAGACGTATGCCTTTTGGTTTATGCAATGCACCTGCCACCTTTCAAAGATGTATGACTGCTATATGCTCTAACTTTTGTGAAAAGATTTTTGAGGTTTTCATGGATGATTTTTCCGTTTACGGAACTTCTTTTGATGATTGCTTAAGCAGCCTTGATCAAGTTTTGCAGAGATGTGAAGAAACTAATCTTGTCTTGAATTGGGAGAAGTGCCACTTTATGGTTAATGAAGGTATTGTCTTGGGGCATAAAATCTCCAAACGAGATATTGAAGTTGATCAAGCTAAAGTTGATGCTATTGAAAAAATGACATGTCCTAAAGATATCAAAGGTATAAGAAGTTTACTTGGTCATGCTGGTTTCTATAGGAGATTTATTAATGACTTCTCTAAAATTTCTAGGCTCTTAATAATCTCTTGCAAAAGGATGTTCCATTTGTTTTTTATGATGATTGTGTAGAAGCATTTGAAATCCTTAAGAAAGCCTTAATCTCTGCACCTATAGTTCAACCACCTGATTGGAACCTACCCTTTGAAATTATGTGTGATGCTAGTGATTATGTTGTTGGTGTTGTTCTAGGATAAAGAGTTGATAAGAAATTAAATATTATCCATTATGCTAGCAAAATCCTAGACAGTGCTCAAAGAAATTATGCTACCACTGAAAAAGAATTTTTAGCAGTTGTGTTTGCTCTTGATAAATTTAGATCTTACATTGTTGATTACAAAGTAATTGTTCAAACTGATCATGTTGCTATTAAATACCTTATGGAAAAGAAATATGCTAAACCTAGACTCATTAGGTGGGTTCTCTTGCTACAAGAATTTGATTTACATACTATTGATAGGAAGGCAGCTGAGAACCCCATAGCAGACAACTTGTCTAGGTTATAAAATATTCTTGATGACCCACTACCTATTAATGATAGCTTTCCTGATGAACAATTAGTTGTTATAAATACTTCTTGTGGTACCCCATGGTATGCAGACTATGCTAATTGCATTGTTGCTAAATTTATACCACCTAGTTTTACATGCCAACAAAAGAAAAAGTTTTTCTATGATTTAAGACATTACTTCTGGGATGACCCACACCTTTATAAAGGAGTAGATGGTGTTATTAGACAATGTGTACCTGAGCATGAACAAGAACAAATCTTATGCAAGTGTCACTCCAAGGCTTACGGAGGACACCATGCTGGAGACAGAACTGCACATAAGGTATTACAATCCAGTTTTTATTGGCCTACTCTTTTCAAGGATGCTCGTAAGTTTGTCTTGTCTTGTGATGAATGTCAAAGAATTGGTAACATTAGTAGACATCAAGAAATGCCTATGAATTATTCACTTGTTATTGAACCATTTGATGTTTGGGGATTTGATTATATGGGACCTTTTCCTTCCTCCAATGGGTATACACATATTTTGGTTGCTGTTGATTATGTTACTAAGTGGGTAGAAGCTATTCCAACTAGTAGCGCTGATCATAACACCTCCATTAAAATGCCTAAAGAAGTTATTTTCCCGAGGTTTGGAGTCCCTAGATATTTAATGACTGATGGTGGTTCACACTTTATTCATGGTGCTTTCCGTAAATTACTTGCTAAGTATGATGTTAACCATAGAATTGCATCTCCATATCATCCTCAGTCTAGTGGTCAAGTAGAATTAAGTAATAGAGAAATAAAACTGATCTTGCAAAAGACTGTTAATAGATCTAGGAAGAATTGGTCTAAGAAACTTGATGGTGCATTGTGGGCTTATAGAACTGCTTATAAAAATCCTATGGGTATGTCTCCATATAAAATGGTTTATGGGAAAGCATGTCACTTACCTCTCGAATTAGAACATAAAGCATATTGGGCAATTAAAGAACTCAACTATGATTTCAAACTTGACGGTGAGAAGAGGTTAATTGACATTAGCTCGATTGATGAATGGAGAACCCAAGCCTATGAAAATGCCAAATTGTTTAAAGAAAAGGTTAAAAGATGGCATGACAAAAGGATACAAAAGCGTGAATTTAATGTGGGTGACCATGTCTTGCTATACAATTCTCGTTTAAGATTTTTTTGCAGGAAAACTTCTCTCCAAATGGGAAGGTCCTTACATAATCGAAGAAGTTTATCGTTCTGGTGCCATCAAGATCAACAATGCCGAGGGCAACAACCCGAAGGTGGTGAATGGGCAAAGAATCAAACATTATATCTCAGGTATGCCCATAATTGTTGAAACTAATATTATTCATACCATAACACCGGAGGAGTACATAAGGGAAACTTTCCAGAACGCTCTAGAACCCTGAAAAGGAATAGGTATGTGATACGTAAGTAAACCGACTCCAAAAGTTTTCCAAAAGCAATTTTACTCTATTTAGGAATATTTAAAAAATTAGGAAAATAATAAGTAGTCCGAATAGATCACGAGGAGGCGACAAGCCTTGGGGGCGCGCCCTACCCCCTGGGCGCGCCTCCCAAGCTTATGGCCACCTCGTGTGTCCTCCGGACTCTGTTTTCTCCCAGAATACTTGTTTTGCACGGTAAAAATTCATTATATAATCTCCCGAAGATTTTGACCACCGTATCATGGAGAAATCCTCTATTCTTGTTTCGTGCTATTTTCTGTAAGATTTGAAAATATGTCGTCTCAAGATTCGGAGGGATAGAGCTATGTCGCTGATTATATCGCAAACCCAAAGGTCTATCGGGAGGTGGATCATTACGGTTGGACCACGGATGAGGAGGAAGACATCGACATGGAGAAAACAAGGGACGACATCTCTGATGAAGAAGAAGATCCACTACCTCAACCTGGAGATATTCACATGGAATTCAAGAAATCAAGCATTCCTAACACAGGAGGAAAATCTAAGGTTCAATTTATCCCATCCCGTTTTCTGCAGGAAAGCAAGGCGGCATTATGCAAAAGGGTATTAAAGCTTGAGTTAGAGAATGATGATCTAAGGGAGGAAAATTTTAGCCTTACACGCAAGCTACAGAAGAAGAATGCTACCACACCACCATCACCACCACCTCCAAAGAAAGAGACTTGAGTACATGGTTATGGGCACTCCCCTTGGCTTATACCAAGCTTGGGGGAGGTGCCCCGGTCTCGTATCACCATCACATCTTTATCTTTATCATTTATCTTAGTTTGATCCTTTTGGTTTTATCGTTATCTAGTAGAATAAAAGTTTTAGTATGATCTAGTCTTTGAGTGTTGCTTTGTGTTCCATATATGTAATCGAGTGCAAGAGTTATATAATAAAGATTAGTTTTGAGTTGAGGGCTTTGCTTTCCGGCCTTGATCTTGGAAAATAAATTAAATAAAATAAATAAATAGATTATATAATAATCTTATGGAGAGTGATGACTTCACATATAAGAAGTATGTCTTGTGAAATTTGTTGAGGGTTGACAAACATAGTATTGGTCATTGTTGCAATTAATAGGAAGTAATAAAGAAAGAGAGGTTTCACATATAAATACACTATCTTGGACATCTTTTGTGATTGTGAGCACTCATTAAAATATTATACGCTAATAAGTCGATGTTGGACAAGGAAGACAACATAATGGGTTATGTTTTCTTATATCCGAATAGAAGTTATAATGTCCTGGATCCTCCAACAGGTTGAGCTTGCTTCTCATCCTATGCTAGCCAAAAATTCCGCACTAAGTAGTGATACTACTTGTGCATCCAAAAACCTTTAACCCAGTTTTGCCATGAGAGTCCACTATATCTGCATATGGATTGAGTAAGATCCTTCAAGTAAGTTGTCATCGGTGCAAGCAATAAAAATTGCTCTCTAAATATGTATGATCTTTTAGTGTGAGGAAAATAAACTTTATACGAACTTGTGATGCGGAAGAAATAAAAGCGATGCACTGCATAATAAAGTTCTCTATCACAAGCGACAATATAAAGTGACGTTCTTTTGCAATAAGATTTCGTGCATCCAACAATAAAAGCGCATGACAACCTCTGCTTCCCTCTGTGAAGGGCCAATCTTTTATTTCTACCTTTATGCAAGAGTCATGGTGACCTTCACCCTTCCTTTTATATTTTCTCTTTTTGGCAAGCACTATGTGTTGGGGAAGATCCAGACATATATATCCACTCGGATGTAGGTGTTCATAAATTATTATTTTTGACGTTACCCTTGAGGTAAATGGTTGGGAGGCGAAACTATAAGCCCCTATCTTCCTATGTGTTTGATTGAAGCTTTGATCTCATAAGTATTGCGTGAGTGTTAGCAATTATGAAAGATTAAAGGATGGTTGAGTATGTAAACTTGCTAAATAAAAGCTCTTACATTGACTCTTTCTAATGTTATGATAAATTGCAATTGCTTCAATGACTGAGATCATAGTTTGTTAGTTTTCAATAAAAAATTTGGTTCATACTTTACCTTGTGAACAAATTATCACTTTAAAATAAGAAGTTATATGACAATATATTGTTGTTCTAAAAGATGATCAAGATGCCCTCATGCCCCTATTTTATTTTATCGACACCTCTATCTCTAAACATGTGGACATGATTATTGATTTAGGCTTTCGCCTGAGGACAAGCGAGGTCTAAGCTTGGGGGAGTTGATACGTCCATTTTGCATCATGCTTTTATGTTGATATTTATTGTATTATGGGCTGTTATTTCACATTATGGTACAATACTTATGCCTTTCTCCCTTATTTTACAAGGTTTACATGAAGAAGGAGAATGCCGGCAGTTGGAATTCTGGACCGGAGAGGAGCAAATCTAAGATACCTATTCTGCACAACTCCAAATGTCCTGAAACTTTACGAAGAATTATTTTGGAATATATAAAAAATATTGGGTGAAGAAACAACAGAAGGGGACCCACCAGGTGGCCACAAGCCTGGGGGCGTGCCTCCAGGGCTTATGGGCCCCCTGGACATCCTCCGGTGCCCATCTTCTGCTATATGGAGGGTTTTGGCCTAGAAAAAATGAGGAGAAAGCTTTCGGGATAAAGTGCCACCGTCTCGAGGCGGAACTTGAGCAGAAGCAATCTAGGGCTCCGGCAGAGCGATTCTACCGGGGAAACTTCCCTCCGGGAGGGGGAAATCGAAGCAATCGTCATCACCACCGATCCTCTCATCATGGGAGGGTAAATCTTCATCAACATCTTCACCAGCACCATCTTCTCTCAAACCCTAGTTCATCTCTTGTATTCAATATTTGTCTCAAAACCATAGATTAGTACCTGTTGGTTGCTAGTAGTTTTGATTAATCTTCGTAGTTGATGCTAGTTGGTTTATTTGGTGGAAGATCATATGTTCAGATCCTTAATGATATTTATTACCCCTCTGGTCTTGAACATGAGCATTCTTTGTGAGTAGTTACGTTTGTTCCTGAGGACATGGGAGAAGTCTTGTTATAAGTAATCATATAAATTTTGTATTCGTTTGATATTTTGATGAGATGTATGTTGTCTTTCCTCTAGTGGTGTTATGTGAACGTTGACTACATGACACTTCACCATGATTTGGGCCTAGGGGAAGGCATTGGGAAGTAATAAGTAGATGATAGGTTGCTAGAGAGACCGAAGCTTAAACCCTAGTTTATGTGTTGCTTCGTAAGGGGCTGATTTGGATCCACATGTTTCATGCTATGGTTAGATTTATCTTAATTCTTCTTTCGTAGTTGCGGATGATTGCGAGAGGGGTTAATCATAAGTGGGAGGCTTGTCCAAGTAAGGACAGCACCCAAGCACCGGTCCACCCACATATCAAATTATCAAAGTAACGAACGCGAATCATATGAGCCTGATGAAAACTAACTTGACAATAATTCCCATGTGTCCTCGGGAGCGCCTTTCTTTATATAGGAGTTTTTCTAGGCTTATCCTTTGCTACAAAAAGGATTGGGCCACCTTGCTGCACCTTTGTTACACTTGTAACTTGTTACCCGTTATGAATTATCTTACTACCAAACTATCTGTTACTGATAATTTCAGTGCCTACAAAAAATACCTTGTTGAAAACCGCTTGTCATTTCCTTCTGCTCGTAGTTAGGTTTGGTACTCTTACTTATCGAAAGGACTACGATTGATCCTTTATACTTGTGGGTCATCACCAGTGCCCGCGCCCGAAACCCTCTCACCTCGGTCGCCCGCTCCCTTCCTCGCTCACCTCCACCGGTGACACCTGGGCCCCATAGGCGTCTTCTTCCCCTCACCCACGCCAGGCCTTGCCGGAGCGCGCCCGAACCGCCGCCGAATCCCGATTTCCTTAGGATCGTGATCCCAAGCTTTCCCCTCGCCCACGTTGGTGTCCCTATAAATACCGAGGCCCCTCTCATTCGTTGGCCCCTAAAACCCACGCCCAAATCCTCATCTACCGCACGCTCTTGCCATTCGCATCTCGCCGGAGCCAAGCTCTTTCACCGTCGATTACCCCGCCGGTGAGCAACCCCGACTCTGCCAACTCTGTCAGTCGTTTTGCCTAGCCGTCATGCTCACGTCTGACATCTTCTCGTCGCCCAGAACGCACCGGAACAGCCGCCCCGACCTCGCGTGTCCTCGCCGGAGCACGTCGGCTACAGGAGCACCGACTAGCGTGCCCCTCTCACCACCGACCTCCCCGAGCTCCAACACGACCGCTGCCGGGACCCCCTCTCCCTACCGCGTCCGAGGGACACCTCCGTCGACCCCGCCGATGACCGAAGCGCCGCTGCCGCTGATGTGCGAGCCGCATTGTCGACAGCCACCACCGATGTAAGTCCGGCCGCCCTCCCTCTGTCCGATCTAAAATAGACGGCCCAGATTAGAAGTAGTGTAGGGGTAGGTTTTTATTTTATAGATCGGTTTATTTTCGGTTAAGTCAAACCGGTTCGCCCGAATGGTTTTCTTTTATTAATCACACGCACACGTTTTAGTTAAGTATCGGCCGAGCGCCGTATAACTTCAGATCGCACACCCCTTGGCCCAATAACAGCCCGCCACGTAGCACTTGTCCGATTTGTTTTTTTTAAGTTTCGTTTCTATTTTAAAAACAGAAAAAGTTTCAATCTTAGAATATTAATATCTCCTAGGTTTTTTGTTATTTTAATTAGATTCTTTTTGCACTAGATTCGAAATTATATAAAGTTTCTATAGATATCAAATTTGACTATGTTTGAAATTTTGAATTTGGATTTACATGAAATTTGTTCAAATCACTAGATTGGCAATAACTTGAGCTAGGAATAATATTTTTGATTGATTCTTTTGCCTACTTTTTGTTTATCCAGTAGAATATAGTGATTTATTTTTATTTTATTTTTAATCAGGTCATTTGCAAAACAGTATTTTTGTTGTTATAGTTGTTTTAGTCATTAAATTATTGTTTTTAATTATTTTTAGTTAGTTATTTTTGTAGTTTTTTACATGTTGTTATATATTTCTGTTTGACTGTAGTAGATAAATTTTTATAATTATTTATTAGTTTTAGCTACTGTTTTGTATGTTGTTTGCTTATCTCATAGTGGTAGTTAATAGAAATAGTTTTTATTAGTTGCAAAAGTAATTCTTTGCGCCTTTTTTATTATAATAGGCAGTTGTTTCTGTTAATTAGCAATGACTTGGTTTTTATAATAAAATTGTATTGTTTAGTATTTTCTTAGTGTTTGTCTGGGTTGTTATAAAATTTTTAGTATTATCTAGATAGTATAATAGATACTAAATAGTTTATTTTGCTTGTTAATAATTTATTAAATTACTTTCAGTTGTATTATTAGAATTGTATTTTCTTTGCTGTAGAAAAGTTATTTAGAATAATTTAGTGTTGTTATGAGAGTTATTGGTTGTTATTGTGTGAGCTGGTTTCCCTTTGGTTTTCTTTGAAGCTTTATTTTGGATTTTTTTAAATTGGTTTCCTTTGATTTCATTATTGTTGTCTTTATTTCTTTTTGATTGTTAGTATTGATTGCTAGAATTGATTATATTGATTCTCTCGGAGTGACAAATAGTTTTATCAAGTTTCCGATAGCGTTAATATTTTCACCAACTTACCAGGCAAGTTCACTTTGACCATTTTGTTTTATACCTACGATTTTACTTGCATTTAGTGCCACCTTTTTATCAATTCATCCAGTAGTTAAATTGAATTCTTGTAGTTGAGTAGAATGCATGAGGTAGGAACCCATCTCCCTGTTACCAAGCCCGGGACGTTGTTTAGTTTTAATGCTACGCTAAAGTAGGTGGTCTTGGTATGAGTGCTCGGGAGTTGTGTGAGAATGGAGGACTCTACATTAATGACGACAACTTCATGATGGCAACTTCGAGATCGGCATTTTTCAAGGCCTGCAATTTCAAGACTTCAAGACTCAAGACAAGATTTCAATACACACTACTTGGTGAAGGATGGATTTGATGGGCACCCTGGAGCAACTAGCGGATGGCCGAGATGCATGGAGAAGCACCATGACATCTTGCGGAAAGCTTCACCCAGACTCAAATAGACGGAAGAATACTTCATGCCCGGAAGCTTACCTGTGCAACCGCTAGTCACTATGGGCTCTGGCTTGGTTGACCCTAGTGGTGTCTCTAGCTGGGACGGTGCCAGCAGAAGTAGAACTACGGTAGGATTGGATGGGCACCGGACAGTGGTTAGAGGAACTCTTCGGAAGACCATGTTTCGATCGTCCTGTTCTCAAATGATCTGAAGTGCGAGGATGAAAAGGGAGGGATCGAATCTTGTGGGTAAAGTGTACAAACTTCTATAGAGTGTTAAAACCTAATCGATTAGCCGTGTCCCCGGTTACGGACAATTTGAGCCTCTGGACTTGGATCTATCTTGGAACTCTCAACATAGGACTGATAACTTAATTATGGGCAACTTATGATGATTTGGGCTATGAGACATCGGTTGGCGGAACAAGGATACTCTATAGTGAAGATTTCCTTGACTATACTTTGTTGTAGGAAAATAAAACAAAACCAGCTTTTACGCCAAAACCTCAGACGCAGAACCACAAAGCCATATTGCACATAGAATAGTTTTATCATCTGTTTCCCTTATTTGTGATCTTGTCGGTACATTAAATCTACTGACCTACACGGCTGCAACGTATCATGTTGCTGGATTTTTTTTACGACAAGTGAGTTTCGTTGTAGGGTTACGGTCTACACTCAACCTGCCAATAGTGTTGATGGAACTCTACAACCGTTTGATTGTTCCCGCTGAGATTTATGAGGTATATATCAATTTTATGTTATTTATACATGTTATTGCACTTTGATATATACATTTATGTACTGTGTGTGCTAGCATATTGATCTTGGGATGACACAGATACACAGAGGCTTGACCGTTTAAGGTCGGGTCGCTACAAGTAAAAAAAAGAAAGTTTCTTTTTTTCTTTTTCCTCTGGAATCTCATCCCGACTTGCTGGGGAATCATAGCATCCACCATCCTTTCCTCACTGGGACAATGCTCTAATAATGATTATCATCACAATTTTATTTACTTACAACTCGATATTATGACTCGATTAAACTGAAATAATATGACTCTATATGAATGCCTCTAGCAGTGTAAGGATGTGCAATGATCTAGTGTAACATGTATAACAATGATGAATGGTGGTTGTGCCACAAATATCATATCAGCTCTACATGATCATGCAAAGCAATATGATGGTGGCACACAAGTGATGTGATGAAATGGTGGAAGTTGCGAGGCAATATATCTCGGAATGGCTATGGAAATGCCATAATAGGTAGGTATGGTCGCTGTTTTGAGGAAGATATAAGGAGGCTTATATGTGATAGAGCGTATCATATCATGGGGTTTGGATGCACTGGTGAAGTTTGCACCAACTTTTGAGGTGAGAAAGGGCAATGCACGGTACCGAAGAGGCTAGCAAATTGCGAAAAGGTAGGAGTGCGTATAATCCATGGACTCACATTAGTCATAAAGAGCTCATATACTTATTGTGAAAGCCTATTAGCCCTTGAAGCAAAGTACTACTCGCATGCCCCTAGGGAATTGGTTGGTAGGAGTTAACCATCGTGCGCATCCTATTATAACAACAGTCATGGATTTCATTTCAAACATAAAAATGCTCAAACTTCCCCACTATGCCATGACCAACACTTAGATGAGAAGTTAATAACAAGCTTTAATACCGATATTTTTACTAACCAACGACCATGAACCAATATCCTTTCATATTACGACATCAATATAATTGAACCATATGTATCATATTTAGTGATCTACATGAAAGTTTTAATTATATCCCCCTTGAATACCTATCCTTTTGGACTAGTCATATAGCACGTGTGTATTGCCATTACTATTTATTAGACTCTCAAAAATATTTAAGTTAAGCATGCGAGTGCAATCATTTCTATAAAATATAACCACCACCGTGTTCTAAAAGATATAAGTGAAGCACTAGGGCAACTGCCTAGCTCAAAAGATATAAGTGAAGCACATAGAGTATCTAATAAATCATGATATGTGCGTCCCTCTCAATAGGTGTGTCCATCAAACAATGATTGTGGCAAACTAAAAAGCAAACAAAGCAGAAACTACTGTGGCACAAAACGCTCCAAGTAAAACCCATATCATGTGATAAATAAAAATGTAGCTCCAAGTAACATATCGATGGCTTGTAGATGAAAGAGGGAATGCCATCCGGGGCATCCCCAAGCTTAGACGCTTGTGTCTTCCTTGAATATTACATTGGGTTGCCTTGGGCATCCCCAATCTTAGGGTCTTGCCGCTCCTTATTCCTTCATCCATCGTGATCTCACCCAAAACTTGAAAACTTCAGCACACAATACTCCACAGATACCTCGTGAGATCCATTAGTATAATAAACATATCATAAACTTTAGGTACTATTATGAACTCATTAATAACATATTATTTCATAAAACCTACTGTATTCTAAATTCTCCTTGACTTATAACCCCCGATATAATCCATAGCATCATTAAGACAAGCAAACTATGCAATAAAAAAAGAATATGTCTAAAACAGAATAGTCTGTAAAGATCTGAATAAAAATCATACTTCTGTAACTCTAAAAATTCAAAAAAATTAGGAAAAGTGGGAAATTTTTATATCAAACATGTGTAAAAATTTGAGATCAAAAGTACATTCCAGTGAATTGGAGAAATTCCTGGACTGGGAGCAAAAGTTTCTGTTTTTTCACAAAATCAAGTCAACTATTATCCAAATCATATCAAAGGCTTTACTTGGAAAAAAACACTAATTAAAACACAAAAAACACAATCATTACAGTAGCAATAATTGTGTGAACACACAAGAACAGAAAGTAAAATAAAAAATTTAAGATAACTATTGGGTTACCTCCCAACAAGCGCTATTGTTTTACGCCCCTAGCAAGGCGTAATGCATAGTTTCAAGTATTGTTATCCTTCATTTTTACCACCCTAGAAGGGCTTTTCTCAAAAACCTGGAGGCTCCTTACATTTTCTATTAATGTCAGAGGAAGAAGCAATTTTATTATCTTGGGTGTCAAGCCTCTTGTTGCAAACAGTAAGAAGAGAATTCATGCGACTAAGATTAGCACTAAGGGTTTCGAGTGGTTCATTAAATTTTTGCAAGTCAACCAAAATTTTCAGCATATACCCTAGTTTTTCTTAAATTTGGATTCCTTCCTGAGCATAAGAAGATACATTTTGTGGAGGTTGAGTTCCTACTATCCCCTCAATTATTTCATAGGCAGTATTAGCATCACTTCCAATAAAAATTCCTTTAGTGGCAAAATCCAAAAGTTGTCTATTAGGCATAGCGAGCCCCACATAAAAATTCTGAAGTAAGATTTTTACATCACTCCTTATAATAGAGATTCAATAAGATTCCATTATTCTAAACCAACCATCTTTTAAATTTTCACCATGTTTCAGCTTGAAGTAGAGAACCTCAAAATCAGTAGAACTAGACATAGTGACAAAGCAAGCAAACAAAGAAACAAATATTTTTGTGTTTTGATTTCTTAGAGAACTGGAGGGAATTAAAAAGAGAGGCAAATGCAAATAAAAAGTAGATCAAGTAGATGATAGTTTGTATCTGGGAACCTGGTGAGAATTTGATGATGTCTCCACGGCAATGGCGCCAGAAATTCTTTCTGCTACTTGTGAGCTACATTTGTATTTTCCCCGAAGAAGAAGGGTGAAGCAATATAGTAGCCGATAAGTATTTCCCTCAGTGAGAAATAAGTTTATCGAACCAATAGGAGAACCACCCAAATTCTCGTTATCAGCACCTACACACAGAAAAGCAAACACATGCACCCAACACGGGCAAGAGGGTTGTCAATCCCCTTGAACTCATTACGTGCAAGGATAAATTCTAATAGTGGTAGGTAGATAAAAAGAAAAAGAAGTAAATAAATAAGTTGCAGCAAGATATTTTTGGTTTTTAGTATTATGATTAAGTAGACCCGGGGGCCATAGTTGTCACTTGATGCTTCTCTCTCGAACACGTAGCATACGGTGGGTAAACAAATTACTATGGGGCAATTAATAGAAAAGTGCATAGTTATGATGTTATTCATGACAATGATCAGATATATAGGCTTCACATCCGTGACAAGTAGACTAAAACGATTCTGCATCTAATATTATTACTCCACTTCGAGAGCGCTTTTATGCTTGCCTCTCTAGGTATTAAGTTCATGAAAAATAGAGTAATGCATGTAGCAAGATGACATGATGTAGACAAAGTAAACTCAATCAATATGAATAAACCCTGTCCTTTTACACTTAATGGCAAAAATACAAATACGTGCCTTGCTACCCCTTCTATCACTAGGTGAGGACAGCGCAAGATTGAACTCATAAGAATGCACCTCTCCTACTGAAGATAAATCAATCTAGTTGGCGAAACCAACTGGATAGATCGGAGAGAAATAACAAGCTATCATAATCATGCATAATAAAGTTCAAAAAAGACTCAATTAATTTTAATGAATAATCTGATCATCGACCCACAATTCATCGGATCCCAACAAACACATTGCAAAAGAAGATTACATCGGATTGAACTCCATGAAGATCGAGGAGAACATGGTATTGATGAGCAAAGAAAGAGAAGAAGCCATCTAGCTACTAGCTATGGACCCGTAGCTCTGTGGTGAACTACTCATGCATCATCAGTAGGGCAGCAAGGTTGATGTACAGGCCCTTCGTGATCGATTCCCCCTCCGGCAGAGTACCAGAAAAGGCCTCCAGATGAGATCGCGCAAGAACAGAGGCTTGCGGTGGCGGAAAAAGTGTTTCGGGTGTCTCTCTGTTGGTTTGGGAATATTTGGGAATTTATAAAGGTGGAATTAGGTCAAACGGAGTTGCGTGGGAGTCACGAGCTCAAGGGGCGCGCCTACCCCCCTAGGGCGCGTCCTATGAGCTCGTGGCCTCCTCTCGAACCTTCTAGGGTCCCTTTTGGTCTAGAAAAAATCACCGTAAAGTTTCATCATGTTTGGACTTTGTTTGGTATTGATTTTCTAAAAAGTAAAACATAAGCAAAAAAACAACAACTAGCACTGGGCACTGCGTTAATAGGTTAGTCCCAAAAAATGATATAAAATAGCATATAAATTCATATAGATCATCCAAGATTGATAATATAATAGCATGAAACAATAAAAATTATAGATACGTCGGAGGTGTATCGGACACGTATTTGTACTGTTGCCATTAAGGGAAAACGACAGGGTTTTATCATATTGCTTGGTTTTATTCTGTCTACATCATGTCATCTTGCTTAAAGCGTTACTCCATTTGCCATGAAATTAATACCATAGATGCAGGCAGGAGTCGGTCGATTGGTGGAGTAATAGTAGTAGATGTAGACAAGATTCGGTCTACTTGTCATGGACGTGATGCCTATATATGTGATCATAGCCATGAATAACATCATAACTATGTGCTTTTCTATCAATTGCCCAACAGTAATTTGTTTACCCACAGTATGCTATATTTCGAGAGAGCAGCCTGTAGTGAGAACTATGGCCCCCAGGTCTACCTTAAACATATTACTAAAATCGAAAATACCTTGCTACAATTTTACACTTTTTATTTTACTTTTCAATTTATATATCTATCACTATCAAATTTAATCCTTGCAAGTAATGAGTTCAAGGGTTGGTTGCAAGTATTTCCTCCTATGTATGTAGGCACTACTTACTAAGATACGCTTGGTTCTCCTATTGGTTCGATAACCTTGGTTCGCACAGAGGGAATACTGACTGCTACTATATTGCTTCACCCTTCCTCTTCGGCGGAAATCCCAACGCCACTCACAAGTAGCACCTAGCTCACATCCCCGCGCCCGCACCATCGACCATTCCCGTGGCATTAACAGGCTGGTCATCAAGCACCATTGCAGCGCTGGAAGCCACAGACGTCAGTGAGGTCCCTGTGGACCCGCGCGAGCTCGTGTACGTGCCAGCGCCAATGCACGCGCATGTGCTTTTGCATGCCCCTACACCCGCTGTGCCGGTCCCCGTGTGCGTGGCTGCACCCGCCACGCCTGGGCCCATTGATACGTCTCCAACGTATCTATAATTTTTTATTGTTCCATGCTATTATATTATCCATATTGGATGTTTTATATGCATTTATACGCTATTTTATATGATTTTGAGTTTCGCAGAAAAGGAATACCAAATAGAGTCCAAATGAGCTGAAAATTTACGGAGATTTTTTAAGGACCAGAAGAAGCCCTCGAAGCAAAGGAGTTGGGCCAGAAGAGCCATGAGGCCTCCACAAGGGTGGAGGGCGCCCCCCCTAGGGCGGGCCCTCCGGTCTTGTGGGCTCCTCATGGACCCCCCTGACTTGTTCTCGATGCCAAAAATTCCTATAAATATAGAAACCCCCAGAAATAAACCTAGATCGGGAATTCCACCGCCGCAAGCCTTTGTAGCCACGAAAAACCAATCGGGAGCCCATTCCGGCACCCTGCCGGAGGGGGAAATCATCACCGGTGGCCATCTTCATCATCCCGGCGCTCTCCATGATGAGGAGGGAGTAGTTCACCCTCGGGGCTGAGGGTATGTACCAGTAGCTATGTGTTTGATCTCTCTCTCGTGTTCTTGATTTGGCACGATCTTGATGTATCACGAGCTTTGCTATTATAGTTGGATCTTATGATGTTTCTCCCCCTCTACCTTCCTGTAATGAATTGAGTTTTCCCTTTGAAGTTATCTTATCGGATTGAGTCTTTAAGGATTTGAGAACACTTGATGTATGTCTTGCATGTATTTATCTGTGGTGACAATGGGATATTCACGTGATCCACTTGATGTATGTTTTGGTGATCAACTTGCGGGTTCTGTGACCTTGTTAACTTATGCATAGGGGTTGGCACACGATTTCATCTTGACTCTCTGGTAGAAACTTTGGGGCACTCTTTGAAGTTCTTTGTGTTGGTTTGAATAGATGAATCTGAGATTGTGTGATGCATATCATATAATCAAACCCGCGGATACTTGTGGTGACATTGGAGTATCTAGGTGACATTAGGGTTTTGGTTGATGTGTGTCTTAAGGTGTTATTTTAGTATGAACTCTAGGGCTGTTTGTGACACTTATAGGAATAGCCCAATAGATCGATCAGAAAGAATAACTTTGAGGTGGTTTCGTACCCTACAATAATCTCTTTGTTTATTCTCTGCTATTAGTGACTTTGGAGTGACTCTTTGTTGCACATTGAGGGATTGTTATATGATCTAATTATGTTATCATTGTTGAGAGAACTTGCGCTAGTGAAAGTATGAACCCTAGGCCTTGTTTCCAAGCATTGCAATACCGTTTTTGCTCACTTTTACTACTAGTTACCTTGTTGTTTTTATATTTTCAGATTACAAAAACCTATATCTACCATCCATATTACACTTGTATCACCATCTCTTCGCCGAACTAGTGCGACTATACAATTTACCATTGTATTGGGTGTGTTGGGGAAAAAAGAGACTCTTTGTTATTTGGTTGCAAGGTTGTTTGAGAGAGACCATCTTCATCCTACGCCTCCCACGGATTGATAAACCTTAGGTCATCCACTTGAGGAAAATTTGCTACTGTCCTACAAAACTCTGCGCTTGGAGGCCCAACACGAGTCTACAAGAAGAAGGTTGTGTAGTAGACATCAAGCTCTTTTCTGGCGCCATTGCCGGGGAGGTTAGTTCTTGAAGGTATATCTTTAGATCTTGCAATTGAATCTTTTAGTTTCTTGTTTTATCACTAGTTTAGTCTATAAAATAAAACAACAACAAAATGGAATTGAGGTTGCCTCATATGCTTCATCTTTTTAATATCTTTCGTGAAAATGATGGAAAGGAAAATTGTGCTCAAGTGTTAGAAGAAGAAGTCTATAAAATGTTTGGCACTAAATTTTTGAATGATGAGCATGATTGCAATGTTGTTAGTATGAACTCTTTGAATATCCATGATGCTAATGATATGCAAAGCCATAAGCTTGGGGATGCTATGTTTGATGAAGATGATATTTTTAGTCCCCCAAGTTTTGATGAGAATATTTATTATGATGATAGCATGCCTCCTATTTATGATGATTATATTTATGAAAGTGGGTTTGGAAGAGTGTCAACTTTAGATAATAATTATCCCACTATTTTGGAGGGTGTTGAATCTTATTATAATGATAAAATTGGATTTGGAGAGGTCATGACTTTGTTTAGTGATGAATCCACTATTTCGGAAGAGGTTCCAATTAATTATGAGAACAAAGTTGCTATCTATGATGATTATTGTGATGACATGTATGCTATAAATAATAAAGATAACCATGAAACTTGTCATCATAATTTTAATTTTCAATTGGATTATGCCTCACATGATAGTTTTTTTGTTGAGTTTGCTCCCACTACTATTCATGAGAATAAATTTGCTTATGTGGAGAGTAATAAAATTTCTATGCTTGTGGATCATGAAAAGAATGCTTTATGTGATAGTTTTATTGTTGAATTCATTCATGATGCTACTGAAAATTATTATGAGGGAGAAATATATGCTTGTAGGAATTGCGATAATATCAAGTTTCTTCTCTATGTGTTGAAATTTTTGAAGTTGCACTTGTTTTGCCTTCCTATGCAAGTTGATTCTTGTTCCCATAAGTTGTTTGCTCACAAAATCCCTATGCATAGGAAGTGGGTTAGGCTTAAATGTGCTAGTCATATTCTTCATGATGCTCTCTTTGTGTTTCAATTCTTATGTTTTATGTGAGTATCATTGAAATCATCATGCCTAGCTAAAAAGGCATTAAAGAAAAGCGCTTGTTGGGAGACAACCCAATATTTAGCCCTACTTTTTTTGTGTGTTCACATGATTAACCTACTGTATTAATCATGTTTTATGGCTTTTGTTTCAATAAAGTGCCAAGTAAAGCCTTTGGGATAGTGTGGTTGATAGTTGATTTGATTCTGCTCAAAAACAGAAACTTTTGCGTCCAGTACAGAAATTCCTATATTTTATTGGAACGTGGAAAAACCCTGAATTATTTACAGAGGATTTATATACAAATTATATACGCTGTGTTAATTTTTCAGAATTTTTGGAGTAACATAAGTATGAGCTTAATTCAGATCTTTACAGACTGTTCTGTTTTTGACAGATTCTGTTTTCGATGCATAGTTTGCTTGTTTCCTAGTTTCTATGGCTTATATTGCTCAATATAAATTGTAGAAATTATAGTGTACAATAGGTATCAGGTGATAAAAGAAATTAATCTTGTCTTGACAGTACCAAAGTGAATGATTTGTTTTATCATACTAACCCATCTCACGAAGTTCCGTTAAGTTTTGTGTGATTGAAGTTTTCAAGTTTTGGGTGAGATATCGATATGAGGAGAATAAGGAGTGACAAGACCCTAAGCTTCGGGATGCCCAAGGCACCCCAAGGTAATATTCAAGGAAGATCCAAGCAACTAAGCTTGGGGATGCCCCGGATGGCATCCCCTCATTCGTCTTCAATATTATCTGTAACCTTACTTAGAGCTATATTTTTATTCGTCACATGATATGAGTTTTGCTTGGAGCGTCATTTTATTTTATTAGGACTTTCTTGCTGTTATTTATAATAATGTTTTGCATCTTTTATTTCAATAAGAGTGTCAAGTTTAGCCTTTACCATGCTTATTTTGCAAGTCTATATGTTGCTGTTTTGAAAACAGAAAGTTTTCTATCATTGTCTGAATTCTTCTGGAAAGTCAGAACATGATAAAATCTTGAAATTTTTACACAATGAGTAAAACAAATTTTGTACAGTGTGGTAATGTTTCAGAAGTTTTGGAGTTAGGGAAGTATGAGTACAATTGCACTCTTTACAGACTGTCCTGTTTAGACAAATTGCTGTTATGTTTGCATATGTTTGCTTGTTTAATGATTCTATTTGAGGATAGGAGTATTAAATATGCAGAGGCATTTAGTATGCAATGTTAAATAATAATTTTAGTGATTTTCTACAGTAGAGAATGATAAGGTTTTGCATTTGATTTATACTAACTTATCTCACGAGTTCTTGTTGAGTTTTGTGTGGATGAAGTTTTTAAGATTTAGGGAAACCGTAATATAAAAGGAATTAAGGAGACACAAAAGCTCAAGCTTGGGGATGCCCAAGGCATCCCTAGTTAATATTTCAAGAAGTCTCAAGCATCTGAGCTTGGGGATGCCCCGGTTGGCATCCCACCTTTCTTCTTCAACAATGATCGGTTAGTATCGGTTGAGCCTAAGTTTTTACTTCTTCACATGATGTGTGATATTTTTAGAAAGTCATTTTATATTGTTTTGCTTGCCGTTTGAATAAAATACTTAAGATCTGAAATTCTTAGATGAGAGGGTCTTCACACAACTACATAATTATTCGACTACTCATTGATCTTCACTTATATCTTTTTGGAGTAGTTTGTCAGTTGCTCTAGTGCTTCACTTATATCTTTTTAGAGCACGACGGTGGTTTTATTTTGAAGAAATTGATGAACTCTTATGCTTCACTTATATTATTTTGAGAGTCTCTAAACAACATGGTAATTTTCTTAGGTTATGAATTTAGTCCTAATATGATGGGCATCCAAGAGGGATATAATAAAAACTTTCATATAAAGTGCATTGAATACTATGAGAAGTTTGATTCCTTATGATTGTTTTGAGATATGAGGATGGTGATATTAGATTCATGCTAGTGAGTAATTGTGGATTGTAGAAATACTTGTGTTGAGGTTTGTGATTCCCGTAGCATGCACGTATGGTGAACCATTATGTAACGAAGTTGGAGCATGATTTATTTATTGATTGTCTTCCTTATGAGTGGCGGTCGGGGACGAGTGATGGTCTTTTCCTACCAATCTATCCCCTTATGAGCATGCGCGTAGTACTTTGTTTTGATAGCTAATAGACTTTTGCAATAAGTATGTGAGTTCTTTATGACTAATGTTGAGTCCATGGATTATACGCACTCTCACCCTTCTACCATTGCTAGCCTCTCTAGTACCGCGCAACTTTCGCCGGTACCATACACCCACCATATACCTTCCTCAAAACAGCCACCATACCTACCTATTATGGTATTTCCATAGCCATTCCGAGATATATTGCCATGCAACTTTCCACCGTTCATAATTTTTATTTAGGGTTAATTGGATTCATGCCACTACAACTTTCGCGTGTTGGAAAAATGCCATTACAAAAACTCAAGTTGGAAATATGCCATTACAACTTCTTCGTACCTCTATCCATGCCATTTTCTCCAATACCTAGCCATATACTCCCCTTATACATGTGCATATACCTCTATACGTATCCAATTGACACACCACCTCTGCTAGCACACACCACATCTTATTCATTCTCCACCCCGAGTCACACACAGGAACCCTAGCGGGCGGCGGCTGGTGGCGCGGGCGACGGCTGGAGGCGCGGGCGACGGCGGCTGGACGGGCGCGACACGGTGGGGCGCAAGGCGGCAGGAGGCGGGCGCCGTGGCTGTTCGCTCGCGCCGCTGGGCGCGACACTGTTGGTAGTGCGTGGTGCGGTAGTGGCCCGCAGTGGCGGGAAGTAGGCGCCCCGGCTGTTGGCTCGCGCTGCTGCGGCTGCTGAAACTTCGATGGCATCGCCAACCCCCAACTCACCGTACGAGTGAGTTCCCGAGCCCCAACCTCATACTGGAATACATGTATTATTTGAACCATTATTGTGTTAAGTTGAGAAAATGGCATGGATAGAGGTATAGGAAAGTTGTAGTGGCATATTTCCAACTTGTGTTTTTGTAATGGCATTTTTTCAACTCATGAAAATTGGAGTGGCATAGATCCAATTAACCCTTTTATTTATGTCACTCTTGAGTCATTGCACATTCCGGTACACCGTCGGAAGCATTCACATAGAGTCATTTCTTTTGTTCTAGTATCGAGTTGTAATATTGAGTTGTAAGTAAATAAAAGTGTGATGATCTTCATTATTAGAGCATTATCCCATGTGAGGAAATAAAAAAAGAGGCCAAAGAAGCCAAAGAAAAAAAAGAGAACAAAAGGGGGAAAAGAGAAAAAAAAAGAAGAAAACAAAAAGAGAAAACAAAAAATGAATGAGAGAAAAAGAGAGAACGGGCAATGCTACTATCCTTTTACCACACTTGTGCTTCAAAGTAGCACCATGATCTTCATGATAGAGAGTCTCCTATTTTGTCACTTTCATATACTAGTGGGAATTTTTCATTATAGAACTTGGCTTGTATATTCCAACGATGGGCTTCCTCAAATTGCCCTAGGTCTTCGTGAGAAAGCGAGTTGGATGCACACCCACTTAGTTTCTTTTTGAGCTTTCATAAACTTATAGCTCTAGTGCATCCGTTGCATGGCAATCCCTACTCACTCACATTGATATCTATTGATGGGCATCTCCATAGCCCGTTGATACGCCTAGTTGATGTGAGACTATCTCCTTCTTTTTGTCTTCTCCACAACCACCATATTCTATTCCACCTATAGTGCTATGTCCATGGCTCACGCTCATGTATTGCGTGAAAGTTGAAAAAGTTTGAGAACATCAAAAGTATGAAACAATTGCTTGGCTTGTCATCGGAGTTGTGCATGATTTGAATATTTTATGTGGTGAAGATGGAGCATAGCCAGACTATATAATTTTGTAGGGATAGCTTTCTTTGGCCATGTTATTTTGAGAAGACATGATTGCCTTGTTAGTATGCTTGAAATATTATTGTTTTTATTTCAATATTAAACTTTTGTTTTGAATCTTATGGATCTGAACATTCATGCCACAATAAAGAATATTACATGGATAAATATGTTAGGTAGCATTCCACATCAAAAATTCTGTTTTTATCATTTACCTACTCGAGGACGAGCAGGAATTAAGCTTGGGGATGCTTGATACGTCTCCAATGTATCTATAATTTTTTATTGTTCCATGCTATTATATTATCCATCTTGGATGTTTTATAAGCATTTATATGCTATTTTATATGATTTTTGGGACTAAGCTATTAACCTAGAGCCCAGTGCCAGTTTATGTTTTTTTCCTTTTTTTTGAGTTTCGCAGAAAAGGAATATCAAACGGAGTCCAAATGAGCTGAAAATTTACGGAGATTTTTTATGGACCAGAAGAAGCCCCCGAAGCAAAGGAGTTGGGCCAGAAGAGCCACGAGGCCTCCACAAGGGTGGAGGGCGCCCCCCAGGGCGCACCCTCCGGTCTTGTGGGCTCCTCGTGGACCCCCTCTGACTTGTTCTCGACGCCAAAAATTCCTATAAATATAGAAACCCCTAGAAATAAACCTAGATTGGGAGTTCCGCCGCCGCAAGCCTCTGTAGCCACGAAAAACCAATCAGGAGCCCGTTCCGGCACCCTGCCGGAGGTGGAAATCATCATCGGTGGCCATCTTCATCATCCCGGCGCTCTCCATGACGAGGAGGGAGTAGTTCACCCTCGGGGCTGAGGGTATGTACCAGTAGCTATGTGTTTGATCTCTCTCTCGTGCTCTTGATTTGGCACGATCTTGATGTATCGCGAGCTTCGCTATTATATTTGGATCTTATGATGTTTCTCCCCCTCTACCTTCTTGTAATGAATTGAGTTTTCCCTTTGAAGTTATCTTATCAGATTGAGTCTTTAAGGATTTGAGAACACTTGATGTATGTCTTGCATGTGTTTATCTGTGGTGACAATGGGATATTCACGTGATCCACTTGATGTATTTTTTGGTGATGAACTTGCGGGTTCTGTGACCTTGTGTACTTATGCATAGGGGTTGGCACACGTTTTTGTCTTGACTCTCCGATAGAAACTTTGGGGCACTCTTTGAAGTTCTTTGTGTTGGTTTGAATAGATGAATCTGAGATTGTGTGATGCATATCATATAATCAAACCCGCGGATACTTGTGGTGACATTGGAGTATCTAGGTGACATTAGGGTTTTGGTTGATGTGTGTCTTAAGGTGTTATTTTAGTATGAACTCTAGGGCTGTCTGTGACACTTATAGGAATAGCCCAATAGATCGATCAGAAAGAATAACTTTGAGGTGGTTTTGTACCCTACAATAATCTCTTCGTTTATTCTCCGCTATTAGTGACTTTGGAGTGACTCTTTGTTGCATTTTGAGGGATTGTTATATGATCTAATTATGTTATCATTGTTGAGAGAACTTGAGCTAGTGAAAGTATGAACCCTAGGCCTTGTTTCCAAGCAATGCAATACCATTTTTGCTCACTTTTACTACTAGTTACCTTGTTGTTTTTATATTTTCAGATTACAAAAACCTATATCTACCATCCATATTACACTTGTATCACCATCTCTTCGCCGAACTAGTGCACCTATACAATTTACCATTGTATTGGGTGTGTTGGGGACACAAGAGACTCTTTGTTATTTGGTTGCAGGGTTGTTTGAGAGAGATCATCTTCATCCTACGCTTCCCACGGATTGATAAACCTTAGGTCATCCACTTGAGGGAAATTTGCTACTGTCCTACAAAACTATGCGGTTGGAGGCCCAACATGAGTCTACAAGAAGAAGGTTGCATAGTAGACATCACCCATGCACGCGGCTTCACCCGCTATGCTCCCATCAGTGTCATGGGATGCCGCCCTAGACCGCTTCCTCGCAGCGCCGAGTGTCGCCGTCCCCCCCCCCCCCCCCCCCCCCCCCCCGTCGTTCGCGCGAGGACCGACACTTTGATTTGGAAGTCCAGACCATTCTGGGCTGGCTTGAAGACTTGAACAAGGACGTCCCGGAGGATGACAACTCCAGCGCAGGATGCCGCCGCCGCTGAAATTAGCTTTTTTTGTTCAATATTGTATCTTGATCGTATGAATGTAAAGTCATAGTGTGACTAAATGAAATCGATGGTTTGATCAACTGAGTGTTTTCCTCCGAATGTACAGACTTATCAAAGTAAATAATAAAGAATATCAATGTTTTTCTCTGAATAAAACACTCATCGCAGACGTTTTAGATTGAATACCCGTATGAAAAGTGAGATCTATGGTTCCTTCGCCACTAAGCCAAGCAAAAATTTAGCGCAAACGATTTGTGCATCGCTTCATCGCAAACGATTTTGTATAATGACCTGTGTGCTTACTATAGACAATTTGGTAAGAGTTGCATCTGTCACATTGGGTATATTGCCATTTGTAAAATTAGAAACATTGGCATTTGTCAATCTAGTAATATTGCCATTTGTTAACAATGTAACACTGCCATTTGTCAAATTTTGCAGCTGAAAATCACTAGTACTATCTTATTTTGAAACTGAAACTCATAAAATCACCAGTAGTATCTTATTTTGTAACTGAAATTCACTAAACACAGATTTCATTCATACATTAAGCACCCATTCTTTATACAAATAGTGCAAGTCGACATCTGAACTGAACAAACTTTTCCCCAATTGTTGCCAACCACGTACTGAAATAGTTAGTTCAACTATATATACTACCTAATTTTAAGTACGTAGTATAGTTCAACCATATGTATAGTCAGATGAACCAAACAAAATAGCCCCTAAATACTACTACGGAGGGCTTTGTACAACTTCCAGTAGCCTCTCCTCTGCCGAGCACGCTTAGTAAGAGGCAGAGGAGGAGGAGCCTACCGACAAGCTGGAAGAGTGGAATCTGTCGCCTGCTGCTACTGCCCTCTGCCGCTCGTGACGTCATCTATGGTTCCTTCGCCACTAAGCCAAGCAAAAATTTAGCGCAAACGATTTGTGCATCGCTTCATCGCAAACGATTTTGTATAATGACCTGTGTGCTTACTATAGACAATTTGGTAAGAGTTGCATCTGTCACATTGGGTATATTGCCATTTGTAAAATTAGAAACATTGGCATTTGTCAATCTAGTAATATTGCCATTTGTTAACAATGTAACACTGCCATTTGTCAAATTTTGCAGCTGAAAATCACTAGTACTGTCTTATTTTGAAACTGAAACTCATAAAATCACCAGTAGTATCTTATTTTGTAACTGAAATTCACTAAACACAGATTTCATTCATACATTAAGCACCCATTCTTTATACAAATAGTGCAAGTCGACATCTGAACTGAACAAACTTTTCCCCAATTGTTGCCAACCACGTACTAAAATAGTTAGTTCAACTATATATACTACCTAATTTTAAGTACGTAGTATAGTTCAACCATATGTATAGTCAGATGAACCAAACAAAATAGCCCCTAAATACTACTACGGAGGGCTTTGTACTACTTCCAGTAGCCTCTCCTCTGCCGAGCACGCTTAGTAAGAGGCAGAGGAGGAGGAGCCTACCGACAAGCTGGAAGAGTGGAATCTGTCGCCTGCTGCTACTGCCCTCTGCCGCTCGTGACGTCCCTCCTCGAAGCGGCGGGACTCTTCATAGATCTCTGCATTCCGCACCACCGTTGTGGCTTCTACTGCGGCCATGGCGGCGGTAAGCTTTGCATGACCTGGAGCTCCTCCTCCTCTCTTGGAGAGTTTATGTAGCGCGCAAAATCACTGACGCAAATTCCGAGCGGATGGCCTTTGGCGGCCACCAGCTCCCGCCTTCGGGCCGCGATGGTAGAGCGGGTGATGGCCTTGACGGCTGACGGTGGGGTGGCGGCCACGGCGGTCGATGATGAGGTGGCGGCCATGGCAGCCGCCGGCATAAGCTGCCTTTGGGCAGTAGTGGTGGAGTGTGTGGTGGGTGGCATGCGCACAACCAATAGGGCCGCCACATGCACTACATGCTTCCGGGGATTGCATCTCTAATGCGGCGCAACCTCCCAGTTGGAGCTGTCCTCTGACGGAGTGGCTGAGTGACGACAACAGACTGGTGCCATTGGCGATTGTGGGAGAAGTAGACGAGATAAGCTACGAGGAGGGAGGGGAGAATGCGATACAGAGTCGCTGGCCGTGAGGGTTTATATTGTAGATCTCTGCATTCTGCACCACCGCTGTGGGTTCTGCTGCTGCCACAATGGTGGTAAGCTTCATTGCGTGCATGACCTAGAGCTCCTCCTCCTCCACTGGAAAGTTGATGTAGCACGCAAGATTGCTGACGAAAATGCCGAGCGAATGGCCGTCGGTGGCCTCCAGCACCCGCCTTTGAGCCCCGATGGCTGACAGTGGGGTGGCGGCCATGGCGGTCGGTGGTGAGGTGGCGGCCATGGCAGCTACCGGCATAAGCTGCCTTCAGGCAGTGGTGGTGGAGCATGTGGTGGGTGGTGTGCGCATAACCAACAGGGCCGCCACATGCACTACATGCTTCCAGGGACTGCGTTTCTGATGCGGTGCAGCCTCCCAGTTGGAGCTGTCCTCTGGCCAAGTGGCTGAGCGATGATAATAGACCGGTGCCATTAGTGATTGTGGGAGAAGCAGACGAGATAAGCTATGGGAAGGGAGGGGCGAATGCGACGCAGAGTCGCTGGCCGTGAGGGTTTATATAGTAGCCCAGTAAGCATTGGGGTTTTTGGGGATTTTGCTGAGCCAGGCGGGAAGCTTGCGCGGTTGTGCACGGGAACGGGATCACTGATGATTCATTGGCGCCTCTGCGAGCCGACGCATGGCCAAATGAAACGGTTGTGCAGTGCTCAAGTTTGCACTCGAATCCTCCGGCGGGAATGCGGTGACAAGACATGCCAGCGGAGGACAAAATAATGACTCGTACACATATGGTTAATAATATAAAAAAAGTGCGATTTAATTACTTAAAAATGGCCATTTTCTACACAATGTCTCTAACCATTGTTCGCACACAGTTTGATGTTAAAGGCGACCTCATTTCCCTTACATCACCGCTCATAATGGCCGGTCGGCTTGTAAATGGCTATTCTCTGCATGTTCAGCTGCTCTATGTGTGTGGTTGCTCGTGGTTGAGGCGGCCGCGGTGTGCTCTGCTCGCGTCCCTCCATGCGCTCTCTACTCGCGTACCTCCGTCCCGCACGAGCTCTGCTCGTGTCCCTTGCCACTCTTTGCCCGTGTCCCTCTGCGCGCGTTGCCAGAGGTTGGGGCCGGCGCATGATCACGTACGTTCGGGGTGCCATATGCATGCGGTTGCACCGGGCATGGCGCCACGGTGTAGTTACGCGCTGGAAAAGCTTCCAAGTAGACGTGCCGAGATTCTAGGCCATCTGCCCCCATTTATTCCCATGACCAATTACCTTAACGTCTCTCTCCCCACAACGCAATGAGCACACCCATGACGAGACATACAGGGAGGATATCTAGCGGCGCTCCCATGGCGGCTCCAATGGCGCTCCTAACAGCCGATGACGACAAGCTGCAGTTTGAATTTTATCCAGTAGTGGACACCCACATCAGGAACACGAACCTCCCGATGGTGTACACCAAGGACCCGGTCATGGTGGAGAACTCCGTGAACACTATGGAGCAGTTGCCTTCTAAGGATGACAAGTACAAAGTGGTCAGCTTCGACCTCGAGTGCACCGGTCGTCGTGCTAGGTATAATCAGAAGGTTGCCGTTGCCCAGTTGTGCCTGCGCCATCACATCCTCGTCTACTACTACTTCCTGGCCACAAGGCCTTGCCAATGTTTCCCCAGGTTTCTCAGCAACCCCGACTACATATTCGCTACAGTGGACACCATCAACAGTCTAAAGGTGTTGAAGACTTTGGGCTTGCCTGCCAGAAGATTGTCGACATCCAAGGCTAGTACAGTGTCTCGGAAGCAATAAGAAGAAGGATTCCCTGGTTGACCTCATCATGGCCATCATTGACCCCTACTACAGAGACATGAAGAATGAGTGCGACAAGAACAAGCCTGCCTGGCACAAGGCCTTGGTGCAGAGACTGGATGAAGAACGCGTCAAGTACACGGCCAAGGATGCGTACACAAGCTACTAGATGTACATGTGGATCATTGACATGAGGAAGAGCCTTCATCCTGCCCCAGGCAAGGGATCGAGCCACAAGCAGAGCAGTGGTGGCAAGCGTCACAAGAAATAGATGATTTGATGATCAATTCTCCTACATTAGTATGCATGTAGTTGTTTATTGAGGTGTGTGCAAATGTTATGTGTAGTTACTTATGTAATTAAATATTTAATTTGGTTACACAATCATGTTTCATAATTATATATGTAGTTGTTCTATAGACAGATCATAGATGTTGTGCAGACAGAGCAAATCACATCGCATACGATTAAACTAGGGAACACATCGGTGATGATTTCATGTATCACAGACAATTGTTTACTAGCAAGTGTTTGCCTACATCACACAGCGCTTATTAGCAGGAATCGTCTGTGTTATTATCGGTCATCCCACACAATTCTAATGACTGACATGTTTGCTGGGTATCACACACATCTTGTTACGCCGAATTCTAATGACTGACCTGTTCATCCAAGTGATGTGTATGCCGTCTATCGCACACACCTTGGTCTGGCTAACCGTTTGTGTTGTTTTAGCTCATCTCAAACAGTTCATCCGAGTGACCTGTATGCCATCTATCGTACACATATTGACCTAGGTAACCGTTTGTGTTTTTTTGCTCGTCGGAAACAATTCGTATGGATCAACTATATGTCACGTTTCACACATGCAACTCATATCTGAATCATTCTTGATGGATCATCCATCGCACACAATTCATTCTATTGGTGAAAATTTTATTACCATATCGTTTGCGATTCATGCATCACGCATAGTTTGGTTGAATGGTCTCCTATACATGTTTCGTCTTAGGACCTTCATGCAGTAGTGCATGCTGATGCATGAATAGTTCATCCTCGGGGCCGAGGGTTTGTACTAGTAGC
Organism: Thinopyrum elongatum; assembly: GCA_011799875.1. Lineage (NCBI taxonomy): Eukaryota > Viridiplantae > Streptophyta > Magnoliopsida > Poales > Poaceae > Thinopyrum > Thinopyrum elongatum. Next base: position 382,892,358 of record CM022298.1, read on the forward strand.
TCTATATTTGATCTCTCTCTCCCATGTGTCTTGATGGATTCTGATCTTGATTTTATCATGAGCTTTGTTAATATAGTTGAATCTTATGATGTTCATCTTCCTCTTTGAGTCTTGCTCTTTGAGGTTTCTTTATGTTGGATTGAATAGTTTGGATTTTAGATCACTTGATGCATGTCTAACTCGTGGATACCCGCGGTGACATTGGGGTAATCTAGGTGAAATAAGGGTTGAATGATGCATATCATATGGTGTTGTTGTAGTACGAGTTCTAGGGCTACCCGTGGCACTTTGGGGGTAGTTGAATAGATTGATTGGAAACACAACTTTGAGATGGTTTGCTACCAATGCAATTTCATCCTACTTTCTCCAATAGAAACAGAAACTTTGGAGTGATTCTTTGCTGCACTTTAAGGGATTATTATGTGGTTCAATTATGTTAATGATGTTGAGAGATTGTACTAGCAAAAATGTGAAGCCGAGGCCTTATTTACATGCATTGAGGCATCGTTTTGATCGGTTTTGTTACTTGCTACCTTGCTATTTTTATTTGTTCAGATTACAAACAGCTATTTCTACCACCCATATTACACATCTATCATCACCTCTTCACCGAATTAGTGTTCCTATACAACTAACAATTGTATTGGGTGTCTTGGGGACACAAGAGATTACTTGTATTTTATTGTAGGGTTATTTTAGAGAGAACCACATTCATCCTACACCTCTCGTGGATTGATAAACCTTAGGTCATCCGATTGAGGGAAATTTTCTACTATCCTAAAATGCTCTGAGCTTGGAGACCCAACAAAGTTTACAAGAATAAAATTGCATCGTAGGCATCAATAGGCCTGGAGGTGGCTTCATGTGGTGTTGCCTGGGGGTAGCGGCTCGAGGGATCCTGTACCCACGTTCATTGTAGGAGGCGCATGGAGGCCGGAGCTTTCTACCCTTGATGCTAGAGATTCACTGCCCTCCAAGGTTCACCGATTGGAAGTCGGTTGCGGGTTTGGGGAGGTGCGGCTGCCGGTGAAAATCACGCTGACTTCGGTCACTGCGGATGATGTCAGCATTTTTGTGTCATTTCCTTGTTGAAGGCATTGTTGCTGCAATTGCCGTCTTCGTACCCAGGCTGCTCTAGGGAAACCCTAGATCTAGGTCTCCCAGATTGGACGACGGCATCGCGCAGTGCTATTTTTCCCTTGATGGCATCAATTTTTTGAAGCAGGTGCTAGCTGGAGGGGTTCTGCGATGGTACGGCGTGGTTTTTTTTAGTTGAAGATGACAAGCCTTAGCGGTGGCCTCATGATGATGGATGAGTGCATGGCGGCGGAGTTGTCTGTCATAATGGTGGCATCGATGGTAGGCTTGATGAGGTCTTTTCATTGATCCCCTCCCCGAAGATGAGTTGACGAAGATGGCAGCGGTGACTTCTAGACCATGTGCAGGCGGTGTGAGCCAAGGGTCTTCTGGACCAGTGGTTCTGTTTTAAATGATGCGCATAGGGGTGAGGTTAGGGCACGAGGCCCTGATCATGACCACCATTATCATCAAGCTTGTAGGTGGAACGATTTTGTTATGGCACCCCGGCTCAGAGCAACCGGTTTAGCTTGCATTGCCAGCCTAGAGATCAAGTCTTCTGACAATACACAACAACTTGGTACAGAAAACAATCGCTTTATTGATTTCTTGTGGATACAAAGGTTCAGGTATTACATAGTAGTCGAGGCCAACCAGTGCACACGGTGCGGCTGCACTTATGTAAATTATTTAGTAGACATCTCAGGGGCCTAGAAAAAAGATGAAACTCCTACTCGGCAGCGGAACGAAGAAGTAGTGGGACTCCACTCCACAAGGAAACTACTGGGACATGACCTAGATCGCGACAAACCCAACAACACCAGCTCCTTGTACGGCTTCTCCTGCATGTGGCATGACACGCCAGGTGAGTACTTTGAATGTACTCGCAACCTCACAACAAGCAAAGCAAACATTACAAACAACAAGGCATTTAACAAGTTGAATGCATGAACATGAGCATGACACTTTATCCATGAATTGTACGTGGATCATGATCATGGTCCCTTGGACCAACTTACCACCTCGGGTTACCTCGTAACCATTCTCAACATCTTACCATCGTGATTTTCACTAGATCACGTCCAACCAACCATAGTGATCCTCACAAGATCACCAACATCTGCATGTGCCAACTTGGTGTGATTAAGTGTGCAGGTTATTATATCTGTTGACCCACAGTGTGACCTACTATGAACTGTGTCCATATCCGATGACGCGGCTATCGATAGACTATACACTTTGGAGAGGTTAGTACGCTATACCCACACCACGGAACTCACAACCTCGTGCTCCCATTCGGGTGGACCAACGACATTCTGACAAAACCAATCTATTGCATGACACTCTCGCGGCCACTCCGATAAACTCCCCTTTGGGCTAAGGCATGGGTGGCCCCAGATGCCAACTCTTGACATCTTCCATCTACGTGGCCAGCCACCGTCATGGAAAAACAAAAACAAACAGTCCCAAACGGGGACAATGGTACCAAACAACTTTGGGCACACAAGGTTATGCCTGCCTACCAGGCCAGGGCAGCGCAAGCGCATAACTTTCCCTAGTCGGAGGCACCGGCAAGAGGCATGACAATAGACCGAATTAGGGCCTCCCCATCCAGGCAATTGTCGTTACACTAGTGAGCTCGATTCGGTGGCACCATGACTTGATCAACAGCTTGTTCAAGTTGAATTAACATCATGTTTAACTTGATTTGAAAATGATTCGAGCCAGAGTACGCGAATGAAATGCACGGGTCATGAATATAGCTGGTGAATGCATCACATTTAGCACGAGCATATGAAATGGTCTCTACTACACATAATACCAAGATGACATGTACTCTACTACATAACTATTACATGGATCAAATAATATGCACAAGTTTCATAGAGCAATTTATTTTAAATTGGATGCACAAAATGAATTTAATTCAAATAGAACCATTGCAATTGCAATGCCATCCTTGCAAATGAATGTTGTGGCTTGCCTTAGTTCAGAGGAGTGTCACAATACTCCTGGCCTTCTCCAACACACTTAGAACCTTCTGAAAATATTTTAAATGCAAAAAGAAAATGTCACATAAAGCATTTTATTGCACCAGAAAATTCTGAACAACATAAAAAATTCTCAAACTTGGCATACAGAAACTTTAGCTCAAGAAAAAACTAATGCAAAAAGATTCAGCTCATTTGGACTTATAGAATAGAATCTAGAGCTGGTCAAAGTTCTGGTTAAAATTTGGATTCAAATGAATTTAAACGAATTTCCAGAGAGGGCCATGTCGAAGGCGTATTTTCTTAATATGTCTCCACTTAGAAAATGGTTCGGGAGGGAGAGAGAGACTAACAGTGGGGGCTCATTGTCACGGTTAAAGAGAGAGAGGGGGAAACAAGGAACGGCGGCCCTGTCGCCGGTAATTCTCCGGCGAGGAGGCCACGACGGTCACCGGAGAGAGAGAGAGGATGGGCCCCACACATCACGGGGAGCACGTACGTACCTGTAGTGATGCTGGAGGTGGGCGAACGGCGGCTCGGGCTCCTTCTCTAGAGAAGGCGGGTGGCGGAGCCCGTCGAAGATGGTTATTACAGCGATGATCCAATGAACCAGCACCACCAGCGCACTCAAGAGATCACCACGAGCTCGACAAAGTTAACCAGAGCAGGATCATGGCCCTAGGGATCCATGGCTAACTCCGGTGAGGATCGGCAGCAGGAAGCCCTCCCGGCCTTGCCGCACTATCCGAGGACGCGATTTGTTGCTAGTGGACTCGATTGCGATGGTTGGAACGGATCAGGGATGGTTCTATTTATAGATGGAGGGTGACAGCATATTGAGCTCCGCTGGAGAAGAGCTACCAGCGAACTGAGAGGGAGATGAGCTCGAGCGAGTCTTGGAGGATAAGTAGCTCAACACAGAGAAGCTACGCGTGCACGCGGTCACTGTAAAGCCCCTAAGTGGGGCAGGCGGCACATTCACGTGCACTGTTCTGCCCGGTTGTGCTTTGGCTGCTTTCGGCGTGCTGCCTGCCAGCATTGGGGAGGAGCAGAGCGAGGCCAGATGGAGGTGTGGGAGCCTGATGAGTGGCGGGCGCAAGCTACGGTGGCGTGAGGATGAGAAACAGGCGGTGGCAGAGGGCTCCGATTCCCAGAGCGCGGCGATTGCATGTCGACCACCTTGCGCCAGCATGGTCACCGCGTGCACTGCCATACGCGATGCTTTTGCAAAGTGCAAACCGTGTCTGGCATGTTGTCCTTTCAAAGCTGGTCAGAGGAGTGCCCTTAGAATTCCACCTAGCTCTATAGACGTGACATGAGACTGGCACAAAGTTTCTGGACGGAAACTTGTCCAACAAGCTGTGGTCAAATGGCTTGATGAAAAAGTCTGATTTTTAGTAGTTAAGCTTCTCTTAGGAAGGTAATGAAATGGTAAAAATTTCAGCTCCAACAGATCAAGGAAAAATACACTTGCTTCACAAAGTGCCATTTCTGGATAGAAGCGAAATTATTTTCCTTAGCTGAAATTTTACAAAGGGCAGAGGCAAAATTTTGCATGTAAAGTTGAGGCATGACCCAAAGAATATTTGGGAATTTTCTTGGGATTTAATGAGCAAGTAAAATGACGGTTGCTTCATAGCCTAGTAGGAAAACATTCATTTTCAGGAGGAAAATGAATATTATGCCGTTAAAGAAAATTGTCCGATAGAATTATGGTGAGAGGGATGAGTTCTAGAGAGGGTTTAAGAATGATAGAACCCACTTGGAAGAAAATCAAAATGATTTCCAAGTTGTAAGTCCAAAAGAATTGACTGAAAAACCAAAATGCAAATTCAAATATTCAATAAATTCCAATAAAAAGAAAAAGGCAAAATCCAGGGTGTCACAAACCTCCCCCCTTTGGATGAATCTCATCCTCAAGATTCGGTTGCTCAGGAAACAAATCAATTATGCAGTCCTTAAGAAATCCTCTCTTTCCCAGGTGGCTTCATCCTCGGTATGATGTTCTCACTGCACCTTGTAAAACTTTATTGACTTGCTGCGGGTGACTCGGTCCATCTCATCCAATATTCATAAAGGTTTCTCCTCATATGTTAAACCCTTAGCGAGCTCTAGTTCGGTTAGGTCTGTCTATTTTTCAGGCCGTGAGATGCACTTCCATAGTTGAGATGCTTGGAAGACATCATGAACCTTGGATAATACGGGCGGTAGTTCTATCTGATAAGCCACTTTACCAACTCTTGTCATGACTGGGAACGGACCGATGTATCTAGGTGCGAGTTTTCCTCGAGTGTGAAACCTCTTAATTCCTTTCATAGGGGTAACTCAGAGATAGGCATACTCTCCTAGTTCAAAGCTGACCTATCGGTGTTTCAAATCATAGTAGCTCTTTTGGCGAGACTTTGCTACTTGCAGTCTGTCCTGGATTTCCTTTACTTGTTGTTCTGCTTCCATCATCAAATCAGTCCCAAAGATGCGGCTATCTCCGGTCTAAGACCAGCGACATTTGCGTCCATATAGGGCCTCATATAGGGACATCTTGAGGCTGGTTTGATAGCCATTGTTGTAAGAAAATTCTACATAGGGTAGACTATCCTCCCATTTAGGTCCTTGAGCAAGAGCGCATGCCCAAAGCATGTCTTCCAAGATTTGATTTACTCGCTCTGTCTGCCCGTCTGTCTATGGATGATAAGCGGTGCTATACTTCAAAGCGGTGCCCAGAAGGCTGAGGTGAACAAGGATCCTCGGTCTGAAGTTATGGTCCTTGGTACTCTGTGCAGAATGATATTTCTGGATACATATAGTTGAGCAAGTTGGTCTGCACGGTAGGTGGTCCTTACTGGAATAAGTTGAGCCACTTTTGTAAGCATGTCAACCACGACCCATATAGCGTTATGTCCTCGAGGTGTCTTGGGAAAACCCACGATGAAGTCCATACAAATGTCACCCATTTCCATTGTGGAATAGGCAAAAGTTGTAATAGGCCGATGGGTTTCTGGTATTCTACCTTTACTTTGTTGCATATGTCATAGCAGGCAATAAAATATGTAATGTCTTTCTTCATACCATCCCACCAGAATATCTGCCTCGGGTCTTGATACATCTTTGTACCTCCAGGATGAATAGAATAAGCGGACTCGTGCGCTTCCTTCAATATTTGCTGCTTTAGGCCCCCCTGAGTGGGTATGCAAACTCAATCCCGAAATCGAAGAGTACCTTGATCATCTATATGAAAGTCTTGCGTCTTTCCTTCCCGCATTCGGGCGATCATCTTAAGCAAAAATGGATCCTCAATTTGAGTCTTACGGATCTCTTTTTCCAGAGTAGGGACACTCTCCAAAGTAGCTGTGCATGTGGCATCACAAATGACCATATTGAGCTGAGCTATCTCTTCTTGCAGCGAGGGAGGCAAAGATTCAAGTAACACGTTTATTGCGGCAGGTTTGCGACTGAGTGCGTCGAAGACCACATTAGCCTTTCCCGGATGATAGTTGATCCCAATATCATAATCTTTGAACAGTTCAAGCCATCTCCTTTGCCAGAGATTCAAGTTGAGTTGAGTGAATATGTACTTGAGACTCTTGTGATCGGTGAAGACTTGACATCTCTTCCCAATGATATAGTGCCTCCAAAGTTTCAAGGCGTGCACTACTACAGCCATTTCCATGTCATGCGTGGGATAGTTCTATTCATGTGGCCATAGTTGTCTGGATGCATAAGCCGCGACCTTTCCATCTGGCATGAGTACACATCCTATGCCTCGTCTGGGTGCGTCTCAATAAATGTCAAAGCTTCGATAAATATCGGGTAGCATCAACACGGGGGCGGTGGTTAAACGAGTCTTCATCTCACTGAAACTGTTCGCATAGGCTTCTGACCACACAAACTTTTGATTTTTCTTGAGCAGTTCCGTCATTGGCTTGGAAATCTTTGAAATACCTTGAATAAATTGACGGTAATAGCCTATGAGACCCAATAAGCTCAAGATTTCTGACACATTATTAGGTGTCTTCCAATTTAATACTTCTGTAACCTTGCTCGGGTCCATGGCCACTCCTTGAGTTGATAGGATGTGCCCAAGGAATCCCACTTGCTTGAGCAAAAATTCACACTTGCTAAATTTGGCGTACAAGTGATGGTCCCAAAGTCGTTGCAATACTACATGGCGATGTTGCTTATGCTCTTCTTCGCCTTTGGAATATATAAGAATATCATCCATGAATACCACCACGAATTTGTTCAACAAGTCCATGAACACCTTCTTCATCATATCCATGAAAAATGCGGGGGCGTTAGTCAGTCCAAATGACATGACCATGTGCTCATACAGTCTGTAGCGGGTAGTGAATGCGGTCTTGGGAATGTCTTCTTTCTTGATTTTCAGCTGATGATACCGGTTCGCAAAATCAATCTTGGAAAATACCTTGGCTCCACTTAATTGATCGAATAGATCGTCAATCCTTGCAAGCGGGTATTTGTTCTTGATGGTGACATCATTAAATTGCGGTAGTCAACACACATCCGGAGACTACCATCTTTCTTGCGCACGAATATGGCAGGTGACCCCCAAGGTCATGAGTTGGCACAAATGTATCCTTTTAAGAGCATCTCATCCAACTGTTTCTTCAACTCGACTAATTTAGATGAAGGCATTCGATAGTATTTCTTGTAAATGGGTGTCGTCCCAGGCACAAGATCGATTGAAAATTCAAGCTCATGGTCTGGTGGCATTCCTGGCAATTCTTCTGGAAACACATCTAGAAACTCGCTGACCCTTGGAATCAAATCCATTTTTTAAGCAATAGTTGCATAAATCATTTCCTCTTTGGCATGGTTCTACGAGAAAAGAACCGAGTTGGTTGTCCCGAAGGATTTATTAATGTGACTTCCTGGGTTGCACAGTTGATACAGACCTGATGCTTAGTCAACCAATCCATTCCCAGAATGATATCCAACTTTGCAGATTCAATGTATACTAGTGTCGCAGGGAATATGACTCCGTTGATTGATATCTCCAATCCCTAGCACACCATATTTATTCTGAGCATAGATCCAGGGGATTGTACCACCATAAAATTGTCCAGAAGAGTGCAAGAAAACTGGTGCTGGGCAATAAAACTCCGCGATATGAAAGAATGGGAAGCCCCCGAATCGAATAAAATTGTTGCAGGTATGTTATTAAGAGGAAACATACCAATGACCACCTCTGGTGTTTCTTAGGCTTCTTCTGCAGAGAGATGATGAACTTACCCTTGAATAAGCTTCTGAGTAGGCAAAGGTCCCACGTTGTGGACTTGTGGCTTGATAGTTGTGGGTGGCTTTCCGTTCTTGGGGCACTGCCTAGCATAATGCCCAATCTGACCACAAGTGAAACAGGCATAGTTACTCTCACAGTCTTCCCTCACTGGATTGGTAACAATGTTCTTAACTCGATTCTCCGTTTGCATGGCTTGAACTCAAACTGTGACTGCTGCCAGGTACGAGCCTTCTGAAAAATTTGTCCATCTTTCTTGGGTTCAAACTTGCGTTTACGATCTTCATAAGCAGACTTTTGAGCATTGGCAAGCTTTTGTACCCTTTCTGCAATGAGAGCCTTGTTCACCAAAGTTTGAAAATTGGGATAATCCAGCATGCTGACCGTGCATTGGAGGGTATGATTGAGCCCTCCAAGGAACTGATATATCTTCCTTTCTTTAGTGGCTACATCATGAGTGGAATAATAGGCCAAGTGATTGAACTTGCTTAGGTACTCACTTACGGACATGTTCCCTTGTATAAGAGAAAGGAACTCTTGCTGCTTGACCTTCATAATGCCAGCAGGAATATGATACTTGCGGAATTTATCTTTAAATTTATCCCAAGTAATCTCATCTTCAGCAGGCCACATAGTTTTAGTATTGTCCCACCATATAGCAGCAGGCCCTTCAAGATAATGAGTGGCGAAAGGAACCTTATTGGCATCTTCAGTACGGGCAATCTCTAACTTCTTTTCAATCATCCGTAACCAATCATCTGCTTCCATGGGATCTTCGGCTTGGCTGAAACTTGGCAGTTGGTCCTCTGAAAATCTGACAACTTGAAGTGATTGCCATTATTATTGTTTTTCCCAACCATAGCCTGCATACTTCTCAGGAATTCCAGCAAATCTTGATTTCTCTTTTCTTCAAACATTCGCATAATCTGCTCGGTTGTGGGTGCTTGAGGCGGAGGAGGTGGGGCTGAAATGGTTCTGGAGAATGTCTTGCTTGTTTGGCGGATCGACGAAGTGGGATATCGTCGCCACCATGACTGCTGCTGCCACACCTTTTCATCCTATATTTGTTTCCCAATACAAAGCATCGAGATGAGCAACATCCATAAAGGGAAAAACAGAGAAGGCAAAGCAACAACCCCGAGAACAAAGTGAGGAAAAACCAAGGCGAATAAAAATCAACACCATAATTATACATAGCCTTCCGCATCATACAAGGAAAGGAAATATCATGGATAGGACGACTACATGCATACAACCATACATCACATCATACTCGTCTACTCATAAAGGCAATGATTGCACTGGCACTCTGACGGCTCTGCTGGCAAAACAATCACACTCTGGATCAATGATAGGAAAACAGATGCGTCCAGTATCGAACATGGAAGGGTATTAATAGAAACCTGGGTGAGTCTGCATCTGGATCTCGTTATAGCGCAAATCGATAAGAGCCTCGAATGCAGCAAACTGGACAGCCTGGTCAGGTGTAGAAGCCAGTCCGCCCTTGGTGGAGTGGGTGTAGGTGCCCATCAAGGTACTATTGTGCATGACGACCTCCGCGTGGTACTCGTATACATCGTCTGGAAGCTGCTCCCGGTACACCTGGTACACCGGGTCATCACTGTCGGGGTAGAGTCGGCGCCAAATGTTATGAAGAAGGTGAGGAAAGGTGGAAGGTGCCTGCTCGGGCTGATACAGATACAGGACGGGAGCTATCTACACTCAGAACATTAGTCAGTCAGTAATAAAATAAGCTATATGCATGCAATGCAGCAACCAAGTGCAAATGCACACTCAAATCACCCAAGGACTTCTATCTACCGCTTTCTAATGCGTTGGCTGTCAAGGGCGTCCTTTCGTCAGCACGGCTCTGATACCAAGCGTTGTGGCAACCCGGCTCAGAGCAACCGATTTACCTTGCATTGCCAGCCCAGAGATCAAGTCTTCTGGCAATACATAACAACTTGGTACAGAAAACAACCGCTTTATTGATCTCTTGCAGATACAAAGGTTCAGATATTACATAGTAGTCGAGGCCAAGCAGCACACACAGTGCGGCTGCACTTATGTACATTATTTAGTAGACATCTCAGGGGCCTCGAGAAAAGATGAAACTCCTACTCGGCAGCGGAACGAAGAAGTAACGGGACTCCACTCCACAAGGACACTGTTGGGACACGACCTAGATTGCGATGAACCGAACGACACCAACTCCTTGTACAGCTTCTCGTGCATCTGGCATGACATGCTAGGTGAGTACTTTGAATGTACTCGCAAGCTCATAGCAAGCAAAGCAAACATGACAAACAACAACAAGGCATTCAACAAGTTGAATGCATGAACATGAGCATGATACTTTATACATGAATTGTACGTGGATCATGATCACAGTCCCTTGGACCAACTTACCACCTCGGGTTACCTCGTAACCATTCTCAACATCTTACCATCGTGATATTCACTAGATCACGTGCAACCAACCATAGTGTTCCTCACAAGATCACCAACATCTGTATTTGCCAACTTGGTGTGATTAAGTGTGCAGGTTTATTATATATGTTGACCCATAGTGTGACCTACTAAGAACTATGTCCATATCCGAGGACACAATTATCGATAGATTATACACTCTACAAAGGTTATTACACTGTACCCACACCACGGAACTCATGGCCTCGTGTTCCCATTCGGGTGGACCAACGACATTCCGACAAAACCAATCTATTGCATGACACTCTCCCGACCACTCCGACAAACTCCCCTTTTGGGCTAAGTCATGGGTGGCCCTGGAGGCCAACTCTTGACATCTGCCACCTAAGTGGCCGACCACCGTCGTGGCAAAACAAAAACAAATGTTCCCAAATGGGGACAATGGTACCATACAACTTTGGGCACACAAGGTTATGCCTTCCTATCGGGCCAGGGTAGCGCAAGCGTATAACCTTCCCTAGTTGGAGCCACCAGCGAGAGGCATGACAATATACCGGATTAGGGCCTCCCCATCCAGGCAAGTGCGGTTGCACTGGTGAGCTTGATTCGGTGGCACCATGACTCGATCAACAGCTTGTTCAAGTTGAATTAACATCATGTTTAACTTGAATTGAAAATGATTCGAGCCATAGTATGCAAATGAAATGCACGGGTCATGAATGTTGGTGGTGAATGCATCATGTTTAGCACGAGCATATGAAATGATCTCAAATACACATAATACCAAGATCACATATACTCTACTGCAGAACTATAACATGGATCAAATAATACGCACAAGTTTCATATAGCAATTTATTTTAAATTGAATGCACAAAATGAATTTAATTCATATAGAACCATTGCTATTGCAATGCCAACCTTGCAAATGAATGTTGTGGATTTCCTTAGTTCAGAGGAGTGTCACAATACTCCTGGTCTTCTCCAACACACTTAGAACCTTCTGAAAATATTTTAAATGCAAAAATAAAATGTCACATAAAGCATTTTATTGCACCAGTAATTCTAAACAGCATGAAAGAATCTCAAACTTGGCATACAGAAACTTTTGCTCAAGACAAAACTAATGCAAAAAGATTCAACTCATTTGGACTTATAGAATAGAATCTAGATCTGGTCAAAGTTCTGGTCAAAATTTGGATTTAAATGAATTTAAACAAATTTCCAGAGAGGGCCACGCCGAAGGCGTATTTTCTGAATATGTCTCCACTTGGAAAATGGTTCGGGAGGGAGAGAGAGATATTGACAGTGGGGGCCCACTGTCAGGGTTAAAGAGAGAGAGGGAAAAGGGCACATCAGCCTTGTCGCCCGTGGTTCTACGGCGAGGAGGCCACGACGGTCGCCGGAGAGAGAGAGGATGGGTTCTGCACATCACGGCGAACACGTACGTACCCGTAGCGACGGCGGAGGTGGATAGATGGCAGCTTGGGCTCCTTTTCCAAAGATTGCGGGTGGCGGAGCTCGTCGAAGATGGCAATTCCGGCGACGATCCAACAAACCAGCACAACCAGTGCACTCAGGAGATCACCACGAGCTCGACACAGGCAGAGAACAAAGACGGAGTTGATTGGAGCAGGAGGACGGCAGTGGGGGATCCATGGCCAATTCCAGTGACGATCGGCGACAGGAGGCCCTCTGGGCCTTGCCTCACTAGCTGGGGCGCCATTTGTGGCGAGTGGAGTCGATTGCGATGGTTGGAACGGCTCGGGGATGGCTCTATTTATAGATGGAGGGTGACATCACGTTGAGCTCCGTCGAAGAAGAGCTATCGGCAAATTGAGAGGGAGATGAGCTCAGGCGAGTCTTGGAGGACAAGTGGCTCAACGCAGAGAAACTATGCGTGCATGCGGTCACTGTGAAGCGCACTAAGTGGGGCAAGCGGCGCACTCGCGTGCACTGTTCTGCTCGGTTGCGGTTCGGCCGCTTCCGACGTGCTACGTGCCAACTTCGAGGAGGAGCAGGGCGAGGTCAGGTGGAGGTGCAGGAGGCTGCTGAGTGGCGGGGGCAAGCTGCGGTGGCGCGAGGAGGAGAAACGGGCAGCGGCTGAGGGCCCCGATGCCCAAAGCGCTGTGATTGCATGTTGAACACCTCGCACCAGCGTGGTCACCGCGTGCACTAGCATACGCGGTGCTTTTGCAAAGTGTAAACCATGTCTGGCGTGTTGTCCTTTCAAAGCTGGTCAGAGGAGTACCCTTAGATTGCCACCTAGCTCTATAGACGTGACATGAGACTGGCACAAAGTTTCTGGACAGAAACTTGTCCAACAAGCTGTGGTCAAATGGCTTGATGAAAAATTCTAGTTTTTGGTAGTTAAGCTTCCCTTAGGAAGGTAATGAAGTGGTAAAAATTTCAGCACCAACAGATCCAGGAAAATTACACTTGCTTCACAAAGTGCCATTTTTGGACAGAAACAAAATTATTTACCTTCGCTGAAATTTTACAAATGACAGAGGCAAAATTTTGCATGGGAAGGTGATGCATGACCCAAAGAATATTTGGGAATTTTCTAGGGATTTAATGAGCAAGGAAAATGAGGGTTGCTTCATAGCCTAGTGGGAAAACATTCATTTTCAGGAGGAAAATGAATATTATGCCATTAAAGAAAATTGTCCCATGGCATTATGTTGAGAGGGATGAGGTCTAGAGAGGGTTTAAGGATGATAGAACCCACTTGGAAGAAAATCAAGATGATTTCCATGTGGTAAGTCCAAAAGAATTGACTGAAAACCCAAAATGCAAATTCAAATATTCAATAAATTACAATAAGAAGAAAAGGCAAAATCTAGGGTGTCACATTTGTCGCCTAGAAAGATGGATTTAGAAGGATCGATTTTTATCCTTTAAGGCATTGTTGAATAGTATAATAAAAAAGGTTGTGTGCATCACTCAATGCAAGCAAGGAGTTCCATCTCCTTTTCAAAAAGAAGAAGAAAATGACCAATTGGCCAACCACATGGATTTTTTTTAATTTGATGTAGTGCAATTTATGTAAAGGGGAGATGACGACAGCGTGCCTTTGACTCGCTTAAATGCTTGTAATCATTGCTAGATGGTCTATTGATCTGGATGTAATTTCTATTAATTCTAGTGTTTTATACTAACATGATGTGATGAATAGATCCCAAGTTTTCCTGAAAAAAATATAATTTTATGGTAGCTAACCACGCATGACTAAAATTCTTTGTGGAAACTTACAAAGATGAAGTTCTATTCGATACTTACACGTGCTAGTTTTTCTCTAAGTTATTAATAAACCCTTTTGATAGAACTTATTTTCATTAAGCATAAATTGCATGTTAACATCTTAATAAACTTAATATACGGCTTGTACTAAGTGTTGAAAAAATGGGTTGATATGGAACCGTGTCCACAGTAGCACTCTCCATCTTCTAACTAAATATGTTAGTAGTTTTAATTTTTATATCCTGATTATGTTTAGAATATGATTGAAATTTTCTCAAAACATTGATTGATGTTGTGTGAATGTGCTAATTTTATTTTAGATTTTTTCAATGATTTAAAGAAATCCAAACAAGCACCGGTGCACCAAATATTCTCTCCCAGAGTACACCACATACCACTTCATCTACCAAGACAGAAGAACAAAATTTCACCAAGCATAAGAAATAGTACAGGTTGACAAAGTACATATGGACCAGAAGCAACATAAGGAAGCATGATTCACACACGCCACAAAAGCATCAAAAGTTCATCCTACCTATTATGGTATCATCCTACTACCACGTCAAAAAGAAGGTTTAATTTTAACACCACAAGTTCACCATCATCATCTAATGGCGTAGTATGTACCATCTCAACAAAATGTACATGCTATCAAGAGTTTTCTTGTCTTACCTATCACAAAATGTACATCATCATAATGATGCATTCCATATCATCATCATGTGCTTGCTTAATGAGGTCCTAAGATCGAGCGTCCTGTGCTCCACTGCCACACCAACAAACCCAAGACAATGTGCCCTATTGTAGAGGAGTGGCTAAGATCCAGCATCAGAGCCTCCTCGTTGAACCAAATGTTGTTTATGGCAACGCTGTACACAGAAGGGTGCACACCGACAGGCATCCTTTCTGTGATGGCAAATGCCACCTCGTTGATGGCCTTATTTAGGCTTCTAAAGATGCTTAGCTTCTCGTCCATCAAGTCATCCCTCTTCCACTTCCATCCGGCAACATGACTGTGACCAACAGTAGTTGCCTTATTAGGGCTATCAAGGATGATGGTGTCTGAGTCCTGGTTGTTTGGATACTCAGGGGAAGGCATATAAAGAGACTCACCGGAGCCCATGTCATGCTTGCTAGTAGCCAAACCCTAGGAGAAGATGGTCTACATCTAAGAGTATTTCTAGATGGGCTTGTTGAGGTACTCAGGGTCATTGGGGTGATCCTAAGAAAAAGATTGGTGTGTTACATCTCATGAATCAAGTGGTGTGTTAGCTAACCACGGTGTGGCCTTGGTAGTGCTCAACCTCCAACAGAATGATGAAGGTGTCCTAATCCCATTGTGCGCTAAGGTATCTAAGCTCTGACACTTGGATCAATCTCACTCTCCACTTCGTAAGATGGTTGTACACCTGTGTGTGCCATCACTTCTGCACCACATAACTCAAACACTTGCTTCGCAACATCGTTAAGGTGCACCTCTTGAAGGCCTTACTAGTGCTCACCCCACTAGCAATGATATCAGACATCTTGTTCAGGATGAAAGTGGACACGAGAGGAGCCCATTCATTGCATTCCCCTTCATTGACCCCCTCACCTGTGTCTTGACAGCTTAGTAACTATCACATGCATCGCCACCACCAAAGCGGCTACCGTAGGACCCTGAAACACATCTACATCTGGAGGCATCGGCTGAGAGACCTCAACATATGGGGTAAATGTTTGGGTGTCCTACAGAAAAATGGCATAACTAATGTCTTTGATGGCCATGTCCTACAATGGTTAGCAACAAGACTAGCTGAACAAGAACAATGCATCTACCATACTATCATGGACTGATAATTACCAGAATAAAGTACCAAATCTGCCATAGTAGCATGGACTGGTCATGAAGCATAACATACCACCACATTTACCATACTAGCACAAAAGCATGTAATAGTAGCACATAAGCATTGATCTATCACAACACCATGTACATCATCATTGTTGATAAGAAACCCTACCATATTAGCTTGGAAACCGACATGGAAAACATGTAACACCAGCACATAAGAATGGATCTACACCAACAACATGAACATCATCACTCCCGACTAGGAAAAACCTACCAAGTACCAAAACACAACACTAGCATCTGATCTACCACATCCTCATACAACATCATGACACAATAATTGCATAACCTACAATACTACCTGCAAATAGACCTGGCCATCCTCCGGGCCGGGCCTGACCAATCTCGAGGTAGAAAACTCAGGCCCGAGCCTGGCCCGGCCCGGCCGTCAGGCCTACTTATCAGGCCCAAGCCTGGCCCGCCACAGCAAAAAACACACCAGGCCTCGGGCCTCGGGCCAGGCCCCTTCAGTAAATGGCAGAAATAGCAGGCCCAGGCCCGGCCCGACCTAGTCTTCGGGCTCAAAACCTAGGCCCAGGCCCGGCCCGAGAGCAGCGTCGGGCCAGGCTTTTTTGGGCCGGGTCGGGCCGGACTGTTCGGGCCGGGCGGCCCATGGCCAGGACTACCTATAAATATACTTTAATCTACTGTAAGCTCACACATCTAAGCTACAATGAGTAGGGAGTGATGTAACTTACAACCATTGGAGCAGAAGGGACGAGGCAAGGAACAACTCAGAGAAGAGGAGGAAGAACAATTGCTGTTGCTGACCACCGTCGCCCGGAGAAGATGGCACCGCTTACCTTCTCTTTAGTGAACAAACTTCCTAAGACAAAGAGCTTGAAGGGGTAAACTATGGCATGGATTCGAGCAGCGAGTCGAAGGGGGCTAAAATGGGCAAGGCAATATCTCTGCTCGCACGGGCTCAGCGCCGCATTCCACTTGCCTTCACGACACGAGCCTGGCTGAGTGGAAACTACAGATTCGGCCCTTCCTCTAGGGCTGGTATGAGATTCGTGCGGGCCAAAATTTTAGTGCAACTCAGCTAACTAAACAGATCAAAATTTCATCCCCGGAGCCTACATGACGGCTACAGGGAACCAAACACGCCCTATGTACTCGTACCTCGTTCCAGTAGCATATGGAAAAATCAACAAATGACTATATGGCTATGTCATTTGCAAAACCATGGCTTTAAGAGCATCTTCAACAGTTCCTGTAAAAAAACTCCCTGTAAAAGTGGTTTTACGGAGTGTTCATATAATTTAGAGAAAGTTTTCAGTTCAGGTCTTTTTTGAGATCACCAAAAAAATCCCACTAAAAGCGATTTTTTACGGTGGTGCGGCGTCGACAACAAACTTCGGCGGCGGTTGACAATGGAAGGTGGTGGTTAATGGCAGGGAGTGGCGCGCGAGCGGCATGTCAGTGATAGATGAGACGCTCAGGGATGGTGTGGTGGCATGGTGGGTGTGGTGGCGGCATGGCGAACTCCGGTGGCGGTGAGCTGACATGGCACTTTTACGCGAAGGGTGATCTTTCCGTAGATGTAGGGGGAGTTTCAAAGATTATACGGGATCTTGTAAAAAATGCGTGCTTACGAAAACTATTGGAGAGTTTTTTTGCCCATTTTTCCTAAATGGTAGTTATTTTACAGAAAAGGAACTGTTGAAGATACATAAGAAGAGATTAAGGACGCGTCTCAAAGTTGGATAAAAAATTCGAATGCCCCCCGGATGGGCCTCGGGGTTTGGCAAGGCTAATTGTAGGCGAGGAGAATTGCGAGTATCAGGTGGGTCTTGTCCCCCCCCCGGATGCGGCTGCGACAACTTGCATGCACCCATCCCAGGAGGAACGCGTGGCCAGTGAGGATTGCGGGACGGTGGATACCATGCAGACGTCCAGCGATCGACGTATACAAGTTAGGGGTCCGAGCTGGGACACATTTTTGGTGAGCCTATTAGAGGGCTGTCAGCGGCCCTATCTATTGGACATGCTGATGATCGGCCTGAATCACAACAGGGACTGGGCATGCAGCCGAGTAAACCAGCGGATCGACTTGCCTCTTTCTGTTTGGAGGTGAAACAAGCGCTAAACCCTGTGCTGGCAAGGCCTACGGCAAGGGAACCTACCAAGACTAGGCGGCCGCGCGCCAAGAGGAATCTGGACATCACCCCCAGGTGGAGCGTGCGCCTAGCAAAGGGACATGCCCGAGGCTCGGCGGCCACGAAGCAGCAGCAAGTGATCATTAGAAAGCTATGTCTTGCGAATGAAGGCGAGGTGATTGGGGAGGCGGCGCTTCGGGCTTACTTAGACTTTTTTGCGAGCCCGTTGTCGGACGCACACATTGCAGCAGTGCTGGGATTGTTTGGTTGGGAGCCATCGGCGCTGCCGCTGCAGGAGCCATCGGGCGGGCCGCTGCGGAGGCTTGTTAGGCCGTGGTCGGTAGAAAGTGGGCATTTCTCATGGTTGTACAACTGCTCAAGATTTTGGTGTGGAATGTAAGGGTTCTGAACTCCCCGGCGCGGCGCAGTATGGTGTCTCAAGTGGTGCATGTGGCTAGCCCTAGTATCGTTTGCTTCCAGGAAACCAAAATGGCATCCATCTCAGATGACATTGTACGACATTGCTTGGGAAATAAATATGAGAACTTTTACTACTTGCCCGCTGATACGTCTCCAACGTATCTATAATTTTTTATTGTTCCATGCTATTATATTATCTGTTTTGGATGTTTTATATGCATTAATATGCTATTTTATATTATTTTTGGGACTAACTTATTAACCTAGAGCCCAGTGCCAGTTTCTGTTTTTTCCTTGTTTTTGAGCCTCGTAGAAAAGGAATACCAAACGGAGTCCAAATGGAATAAAACTTCACGATGATTTTTCTTGGACCAGAAGACACCCAGGGGACTTGGAGTCCAAGTCAGAAGAGCCATGAGGCGGCGACAAGGGTGGAGGGCGCGCCCTAGGGGGGGGCACGCCCCCCTACCTTGTGGGCCCATCGGGACTCCCCTGACCTAGCTCTTCCTCCTATATATTCACATATATTCCAAAACCACCAGAGGCATCCACGAAAACACTTTTCCACCGCCGCAACCTTCTGTTCCCGTGAGATCCCATCTTGGGGCCTTTTCTGGCATTCTGCCAGAGGGGGAATCCATCACGGAGGGCTTCTACATCAACTCCATTGCCCTTCCGATGATGCGTGAGTAGTTTACCTTAGACCTACGGGTCCATAGCTAGTAGCTAGATGGCTTCTTCTCTCTCTTTGATTCTCAATACAATGTTCTCCTTGATGTTCTTGGAGATCTATCCTATGTAATCTTCTTTTGCGGTGTGTTTGTCGAGATCTGATGAATTGTGGATTTATGATCATCTTATCTATGAATATTATTTGAATCTTCTCTAAATTCTTTTATGCATGATTTAATATCTTTATTTTTCTTTTCGAATTATCGGTTTGGTTTGGCCAACTAGATTGGTTTTTCTTGCAATGTGAGAGGTGCTTAGCTTTGGGTTCAATCTTGCGTGGTTTCACCCAGTGACAAAGTAGGGGTAGCGAGACACATATTGCATTATTGCCATCGAGGATAAAAAGATGGGGTTTTCATCATATTGCTTGAGTTAATTCCTCTACATCATGTCATCTTACTTAAAGCGTTACTCCGTTCTTTATGAACTTAATACTCTAGATGCATGCTGGATAGCGGTCGATGTGTGGAGTAATAGTAGTAGATGCAGGCAAGAGTCGGTCTACTTGACACAGACATGATGCCTATATGCATAATCATTGCCTTGGATATCATCATAACTTTGCGCTTTTCTATCAATTGCTCAACAGTAATTTGTTCACCCACTACTGGAATCAGCTTCTTTGCCGTGGCGGACGGCAAAGGCATAGATCACGGACAGCAAAATGCTTTGCCGTCCGGTAGCGAACGGCAAACTGTCCGGATGAAAGTCTGCCAGCAAAGGCCTTCTTTGCCGTCCGCTTCTTAGAAACGGACGGCAAAGGATTACGCCGTCCGCCATCCGAGGCCAGCAGACGGCAAAGACAGCTGACGGTAGTGCGGTGGCGTGAGAGCCGTTAGGGGGTTAACGGTGCTCTTTGCCATCCGCTAGCGGACGACAAAGAGTCAAAGATCTTTGCCGTCCGCTGGCGGACGGCAAAGAGCCCAGCTAGGCAGCACTGGGAAGCTGCCACGTGTCCAGATATGCCGTCCGCCAGCAGACGGCAAAGAGGTTTGAATCGTTGCCGTCTTCTGGCAGACGGCATAGATGGTCACTTTGCCGTCCGCCAACAGACGGCAAAATGACCAAATAGGCAGCCAGTGTTCCCAGTTTGCACAGGTGACTGCCATGTGTCCTCTTTGCCGTCCGCTAGCGGACGGCAAAGAGGCTATATATCCCCTGTTTTTATTTAAATCCCATTAATTAGACATGGTTTCAAACACAGATATACATGCATACATATCCAACATATCCAACAGCATGTCCAACAACATATTTCATCCAATCCAACAACATAGTTCAACAAAGTCGAACATATCCATATATACATAACCAGAAACAAGTTTCCAACAACATATCCATATAGACATACATATCCAAACAAGTTTTCATAAACAACAAGGAAGCACCACAAGAATAGTACACTCCATGAATCCAAGCTTCCTCATGTAAAGCAAATCTGCAAATTGGGAAAGATGAAAGTTAGAAGAAGAAGAAGAAGACTAGTTAGAAGAAGAAGAAGAAGAAGAAGATTTTTTTCTTCTCTTTCTTTTTCTCGTCTCCTCTTCTTTATCTTCTTCTTCTTCTAACTAAGGTAGGTAAAAATGTCATTTTATTGCTAAGCTAGGTAAAAATGCTAAGTGTAGGTCATTTTAGAGCTAAGGTAGGTAAATAGGTCATTTTGGAGCTTAGTAAGGTTATTATGTCATTTTCAAGGAAAATAAGCTAAGTCTATATCATTTTGGAGCTAACAAAGATTATCATGCCATTTTTTACCTAAGTATGCTAAGTATGTCATAAATGAACTGAATAAGCTAAGTATAGCTTATTTTTTATCTAACTTAGGTAATTATGCCATTTAGGAGGAAAATAAGCTAAGTATCCATTTGTAAAGAGAAAGAGTAGAGAAAACTTACCCTCATCACAACAAATGTGATGAAGATCGCAACTAAGGTAACAATTGATCCAACGGCATAATGATACCAAGCCTCATTATCAATGGCATATTTTCTAATCTTCTTAAGCTTCAGGCGCATTGCATCCATCTTCGAGCGCATTGCATTCATCGATGGCATCGGCAACATACAACTCCAATGTCATCTTCTCTTCTTCAATTCTTTTAATTTTTTCTTTCAAATACTCATTTTCTTTTTCAACTAAATTTAACTTCTCGACAAGAGGGTCCGTTTCAAATTCCGGTTCACATACCTCCTAGATTAAAATATCTCTATGTCAACTTGATGGCCATAATTTGCATAAATGCGAAATGCAACAAATAGTTATGAAAGAGAATTTACCACATCCGAATCATAAAGCGGGCGAGGGCCGACCGGGACGGAAATCAAGACCATGGCACTATGTATAAGAAACAATCATACAAAGTAAGAAAATTATAAATACCAACTATATAAATCATACAATCATACAAATAACTATATAAATCAAGTACAGCATAAAAATTTGAATACCTAATAATCATTATCGGTAATGACGTGATCGTCATCATCATTAATAAAAGCATCATCATCATCACTATCGGTAATGACGTGCTCATCATCATCATCATTAATAAATGCATCATCATGTGGAAGGCCACCTTTACGTAATCGTTCAAGCATTGACAGGTCATCTATAGCAGTAACTTCTTCTTCTTCCGGCTCTTCTTGTTCCAGCTCAGGGGTGAAGTCGGATTCACTATTGTTGTCTACTTCAATGTTCTGGGGTGGAGTAGAGCGGTTCTTGAAACATTTTTTGGAAAGACGTGTTTCTTGGAAGAATTCTCCTTCGTCATATGTGTCTTGGTTAATGTGAGGTTCATAATCCTTTTCATGGGGGGGAGGTGGTCTAACAAGTGGCGGCACTTCATAAACGACGTCCCAACCACTGAGATTTGGATCACTTTGACAGGCCCACGGTAGATAGAAAACTTGGGTTGCCTGTTGAGCCGTAATATAGACATCGGGAACATCCAAATGGGTGCTTTGTTTGATTTTGACTATCCCTATATGTTCATGAGTCCTTCTAGTCTCCCTCGGCTGGAACCAATAACATCTGAAGACTACGACGTTTGGTGGGTTTTCACCATTGAATTCAAGTTCATAAATTGCTTCAACTCTTCCATAATACTCGATACCTCCTTCGCCGATAGCAGAGACACAACAATTTGTAGACTTTCGGTCGGCCATAGATAGCTCTTTGCCATAGGTACGAAAGCGATACCCGTTGATGTCGTATTTGTCAAATGAACGGACCTTATAGTCAAAACCATTAGCTACTTGTCTCAATTCGGCATCCATAATCTCTGAATTAGCCTACAAGTTTAATACGAAAGGATTGTTGCATTAGTCGCAAATTAGCCAAAGAAAAAAAAGTGTCTAATGGAAATTACCGTTTTTTTGAACCAAGAGATGAAACCGGGAAATTCGGCTTCTTGTTTTGCCAGAAGCTCATACTCTTCGACGGAATCCTTTTGGATCACCGCTCCATACAAGAATATGGCGACGTATCGACTGCATCAAAAATCTAGGAATAAGAGAAGTTCAAAGGAATTAGAAGTTGTGAAACAATGTACCGAGATCTTACTCGATGTACGGCCGCACTTCTGTTAGGTTGTTGAAGAGATACAGCGAAATGGTCCGCTATTCTTCAACATCCAACCTTACTGGTTTCCAACCACCGGCTTGTGCGAGATTCCCTTTGAATAGCCTGAGGTTGGATTGACCCTTTTGAGGTTCGTCAGCATTGTACCGAGGCTTCGGATTATGCAAATGACGATTTTTGGCTTCGTAGTGTGCGGTCACGAAGTTTGCCGCCTCCTCAGTGATGAATGCCTCTGCCATCGATGCTTCTATTCTACGTTTATTTTTACATTTTGCTCGAAGCGTCTTCTGCATCCTCTCAGTTGAGTAGCACCAACGATTTTGCACGGGCCCCCCCCCAATCGTGCCTTGGTCGGGAGATGCAAAATCAAGTGTTGCATTGGATTAAAGAAGCTTGGTGGAAAGATCTTCTCTAACTTGCAGATCAACTCCGGCGCCAATTGTTCCATTTCTTCTAGGAGGCTAGGCGATAGTTCTTTCGCACAAAGAACACGGAAGAAATAGCTCAGCTCTGCCAGTACTAGCCATTCATCCTCAGGGATGAAGCCACGCAACATCACCGACATTATCCGCTCAATCCATATGTGCCAATCATGACTTTTTAGACCAAATATTTTCAATTTTTGAAGACTCGCTCCCCTCTTTAGATTTGCTGCATACCCATCGGGGAACATCAACTGCATTTTCACCCACAAAATAATTTCCTTCATAGCTGGCCTTCCAAGATTGAACCATGCCTTCTCTGCCCAAGTTGAATTGAGCCTTCAAAGCCATTATTTGTGAGATGGCATCCAGCTGACAAAGCTCAGTGTGCTCGTGGAGAGGACGTTTTGAGGACTCCAACATTTCAGTGAAGGCCTTTGCAGATTCCTCCATCTCCTCGTCCGAGTCCCGAGCATCGTCAAAGTCTTGCACCATGTCTGCGGTCCCGGTACCATGCTCGTCGGTGCAACGATGAACCTCGGCTCTGGCACGTTGGGCAGACTCACCATGTAATGTCCAGACCATGTAACCAGGCGTAAAACCAAACTTCTGTAGGTCTTTACTCATTTCAAGCTCGTCCCTCTTTTTATAGTTGTCGCAACGGGCACAGGGGCACCAGCTAAATTCCTGGCCATTTGCAAATGCGGCTCTAACAAACCCCTTGGTTTTTGTTAACCATTCCTCGGTCCAAACTTTCTGACTAGTGTAACCGGTGTACATCCATGCACAATCACTCACATTGACTTCCTACTGGACACACAAGAAATATATACATAATTAAGCAAACCATATCCATCAGTTAATGGAGTTTGTCAGTTTTATTACGTCCATGCAACCTACACGCTAATAGGTAAAGATAGGTCCTAATCCCACCCGAGTATGTGTAGATCGGATTCGTTTTCCCATGCTCTGCTCCGGATCCGACGCAAAATTTCGGCAGCACCTCCCCGCTGTTCTCCTGATACATGTCTCGGCAATAAGCAGAGAGAATGTGTACCTGGAGAACAACAGGAAGGCACTGACGAAATTCTGCATCGGATCCGGAGCTGAGCATATGGGAAAACGAACCCAATCTACACATACTTGGGCTGTCCATGGATAACGTTGGACAATTCGAAAGAATCACGATTATAAATATGCAAATGCATGCATATTTATATATGTAACCCTTTCGAACATGAGACGCATAGTGGTCACGCATACTGATGATTGAAGACACCTATAGCAAGTGTTAGGGGGTTCCTTGGCGTCGATGGAACCCTAAATAGCAAGTGTCATCGGTGCGAGATACATGTGGCGCTTGGCGTTGAACACTAGATCCACATCCCACAAGTGAAGCCGGCACCCGGCGTCCCGCAACAATAGTTCTGGTGGCCGATGATGGTCGAGCACCTTGGCGAATTCACAATGGTGTTCGACCGCCATCGACGCCGAGAACTGTTGCTGTGGGACGTCGGACGCCGGCGTCACTTATGGGATGTGGATGTAGTGTTCGACACCGACGGCCACATGTATCTCGCACCGACAATACTTGCTATTTAGGGTTCCATCGACAACGACCCCCTAACCCGCTCGTCCCCGGGTAAACTAAATAGCAACTACCATCGGTGCAAGTTACATGAGGCGGTCGGCGTTGAACACTAGATCCACATCCCACAACTGAAGCCGGCGCCCGGCGTCCTGCAACAATAGTTCTGGTGGCCGATGACGGTCGAACACCTTGGCGAATTTGTCTGGCAGCCTCTGCGATGAGGATTAAAGCCAAGTTTTGAAATTTCAAACAACCAAACCGACTTGAGTCAGTTTGGGTGTTTCAAGTTTCAACACTTGCCTTTTAATCGTCATCGCAGAGGCTGCCAGACAAATTCGCAATGGTGTTCGACCGCCATCGACGCCGAGAACAGTTGCTTTGCGACGCCGGACGTCGGTGTCACTTGTGGGACGTGGATGCAGTATTCGACACCGACGGCCACATGTACCTCGCACCGATGATACTTGCTATTTAAGGTTCCATCAACACCGAGGAACCCCCTAACCCGCTCGTCCCCGGGCGCCCTCTTTTCCTACTTCTTTTTTTCATCTTCAACTTCTACTTCTTTTTTTCATCTTCTTCTACTACTTATTGTTCTTTTTTCTTTTTTCTTTTTTCTTCTTCTTCTTCCTCTTCTTCTTTTTATTTTTTTTCATCTTTCTTGATTATTCTTAAAAATAGGAAAAAAACCTAAACAATTAAAACTATAAACTAAATGTAACCTAAAATAAACTAAATTAACCTAAACTAACCTAAAATAAACTAAACAAACCTAAACTAAACTAACCTAAACTAAACTAACCTAAACTAAACAAATATAAACTAAATCTAAAAAAACAGAAAAAAAAACTCACCACGATGAGGGGCGGGGCGGCGGCGGGGCAGGGCCGGGCGGTGCGGCCGGGTGGTGCGGTGCGGCCGGGCGGCAGCGGCTCGGGACAGGGACGGGGCGGTGCGGGGCGGCCGGCGACTCGGGACGGGGGCGGCGCGGCCGGGCGGGCGGGGCGGGTGGGGCGTAGCGGCCGGCGGCGGCGGCTCGTCTGGGCGGCGATGGCTCGGGACGGGCGGGGCGGGGCGCCCGACGACGTGGGTGGCGCGGGGCGGGGGTGGCTCAGGCGTGGCCGGGCGGGTAGGGCGGCGCGGCCGGCGGCGGCGCGGCCGGGCGGCGGCAGGGGTGAGGGGTCTGGGCGGCTCGGGCAGGGAGAGAGAGGGAATGGACAGATCGGGCATGGGCGCGGCCCCTTATCTGCTAGGTCACAGCTCTTTGCCGTCTGCCAGCAGACGGCAAAGAGCGTACCTAGTGGGGTGGGGCCGGGGGGAAACGGATGAACTAACGGACGGCAAAGATGTTTTGCCGTCAGCCAGCATACGGCAAAGAAGATGGCCGTCAGTTTTCTGGTGGCTGATGGCAAAGCCTTTCTTTGCCGTCCGCTAGCTGACGGCAAAGAAGTGGCAGACGGCAAAGAAGTGGATTCCAGTAGTGACCCACCGTATTATTTGCCTTCATGAGAGAAGCCTCTAGTGAAACCTATGGCCCCCGGGTCTATTTTCCATCATATTACTTTCCGATCTACTATTTTGCAATCTTTTATTTTTAGATCTATATACAAAAAAAACCCAAAAATGTTTTATCTTTTGTTTATCTATCTCTATCAGATCTCACCTTTGCAAGTGACCGTGAAGGGATTAACAACCCCTTTATCGCGTTGGGTGCAAGTGTTTGATTGTTTGTGCAGGTGTTGGTGATTTGTGTGTTCTTCTCCTACTGGATTGATACCTTGGTTCTTAACTGAGGGAAATACTTACCTCTACTGTGCTGCATCACCCTTTCCTCTTCAAGGGAAAAACCAACGCGAGCTCAAGAAGTAGCAGGAAGAATTTCTGGCGCCATTGCCAGGGAGATCTATGCCAAGTCAAGACATACCAAGCACCCATCATAAAACTCTCATCTCTTGCATTACATTATTCGCCATTTGCCTCTCATTTTCCTCTCCCCCACTTCTAAAATGATTTTCAAAAAGATTTGCCTTTTTATTTGCCTTCTTTCCGTTCGATCTTTTGTTTGCTTGTGTTACCATGTGCCTTCTTTTTGCTTGCATCTTCGCTTGCTAAAAGTTTATGGATCCTCATCCACTTGCTAATCTTTTTAAGAGATCCAATTATGATGAACCAATTTCTAGTGATTTGAGTGCACTAGATTATCTTTATGAAGTTTTGCTTGAAATTCGTGAATCTAAAAATTGTGATGAAGTGTTAAAGGAAGGAATCTATGAAGTGATTCACGATAGCTCCTTGGATGAAAAGCATGATTGCAATGGTTCTACTATAAATTCTATTAATGTCAGTTGTGCTAATGATATGCAAAATCCTAAGCTTGGGGATGCTAGTTTTGCTAGATCCACTACTTGTTGCAATGATCATGATTGGGGTGATTTTTCTTATGATCTTGAAAATTTATTTAAGCCTCATGATGAATATGTGTGCAATAATATTTAAAGTGGGTTTGGAAGAGTGTCAACTCTAGGTAATAATGATCCCACTACTTTGGAGTATGATCAATCTTATGAAATTTTTGATAAAAGTGGGCTTGGAGAGGTCATGACTTTATTTAATGATAATCCCACTATTTTGGAAGAGTGTCAACTTTGTATGCATGTGGATCATGAAGAGAATATATTATGTGATAGTTATATTGTTGAATTTTATTATGATCCTACATGTAATTATTATGAGAGAGGAAAATATGGTCGTAGAAATTTTCATGTTACTAAATTACCTCTCGTTATGTTGAGATTGCTATTGTTTCTTTCTTCTTCCTTGCACATGCTAGATCTTGCTTGTCTTGCTAATTTGTTTTCCTATAAAATGCCTATGCATAGGATGTATGTTAGACTTAGGTGTGTTTTTCACATGTTTTATGATGCTCTCTTTGTGCCTCAATTCTTTTCTTTCATATGAGCATCATCAAAATTATCAATGCCTAGCAAAAAGGCTTTAAAGAAAAGCGCTTGTTGGGAGACAACCCAATATTTTTCCTTGCTGTTTTTCAATAAATTTTTCATCTAGCCTCTGTTTAGATGTGTTTTGGTGTTTTAATTAGTGTTTGTGCCAAGTAAGACCTTTGGGATGGCTTACGGCGATAGTTG
Source organism: Thinopyrum elongatum (assembly GCA_011799875.1). Lineage (NCBI taxonomy): Eukaryota > Viridiplantae > Streptophyta > Magnoliopsida > Poales > Poaceae > Thinopyrum > Thinopyrum elongatum. The sequence goes on from CM022298.1 coordinate 382,920,239, forward strand.
ATTTGATCTTGCTGAAAAATAGAAACTTTCGCGTCCAGTCACAGAATTTTAATAATTCACTGGAGCGTGGAAAAACCTTGAATTTTTTAAACACGATTTATATACAAATTTCCTATTTTTTCCTAATGTTTCAGCATTTTTTGAGTTACATAAGTATTAGAACAATTCAGATCTTCGTAGACTGTTCTGTTTTTTATAGATTCTGTTTTCTTTGTGTTGTTTGCTTATTTTGATGAATCTATGGTTAGTATCGGGGGGTATGTACCATGGAGAAGTTGTAATACAGTAGATATTACACCAATATAAATAAATAATGAGTTCACAGAAGTACCAAAAGTGGTGATTTTATTTTCTTGTACTAATGGATCTCACGAGTTTTCTGTTGAGTTTTGTGTTGTGAAGTTTTCAAGTTTTGGGTAAAGATTTGATGGACTATGGAATAAGGAGTGGCAAGAGCCTAAGCTTGGGGATGCCCAAGGCACTCCAAGGTAATAGTCAAGGACAACCAAGAGCCTAAGCTTGGGGATGCCCCGGAAGGCATCCCCTCTTTCGTCTTCGTCTATCGGTAAATTTACTTGAGGCTATATTTTTATTCACCACATGATATGTGTTTTGCTTGGATCGTCTTGTATGATATGAGTCTTTGCTTTTTAGTTTGCCACAATCATCCTTTATGTACACACCTTTTGAGAGGGACACACATGAATCATGATTTATTAGAATACTCTATGTGCTTCACTTATATCTTTTGAGCTAGGCAATTTTGCTCTAGTGCTTCACTTATATCTTTTTAGAGCACGGCGGTGGTTTTATTTTATAGAAATTGTTGAACTCTCATGCTTCACTTATATTATTTTGAGAGTCTTTCTAAACAGCATGGTAATTTGCTTTGGTTATAAATTTAGTTCTAATATGATAGGCATCCAAGAGGGATATAATAAAAACATTCATATAAAGTGCATTGAATACTATGTGAAGTTTGATTATTTATGATTGTTTTGAGATATAGAGATGGTGATATTAGAGTCATGCTATTGAGTAATTGTGGATTGTAGAAATACTTGTGTTAAAGTTTGTGATTCCCGTAGCATGCACGTATGGTGAACCGTTATGTGATGAAGTCGGAGCATGATTTATTTATTGATTTTCTTCCTTATGAGTGGCGGTCGGGGATGAGCGATGGTCTTTTCCTACCAATATATTCCCCTAGGAGCATGCGCGTAGTACTTCGTTTCTATGACGAATAGATTTTTGCAATAAGTATGTGAGTTCTTTATGACTAATGTTGAGTCCACGGATTATACACACTCTCACCCTTCCACCATTGCTAGCCTCTCTAGTACCGCGCAACTTTCGCCAGTGCCATATACCTACCCCTTTACCTTCCTCAAAACAGCCACCATACCTACCTATTATGGCATTCCCATAGCCATTCTGAGATATATTGCCATGCAACTTTCCACCGTTCCATTTTATTATGACACGCTCCATCATTGTCATATTGCTTTGCATGATCATGTAGTTGACATCGTGTTTGTGGTAAGGCCACCTTTTCATATTTATACATGTCACTCTTGAGTCATTGCACATCCCGGTACACCACCGGAGGCATTCATATAGAGTCATATTTTGTTCTAAGTATCGAGTTGTAATTCTTGAGTTGTAAGTAAATAAAAGTGTGATGATCTTCATTATTAGAGCATTGTCCCATGTGAGGAAAGGATGATGGAAGCTATGATTCCCTCACAAGTTGGGATGAGTCTCCGGACTTTACAAAAAAATAAAAGAGGCCAACGAAGCCCACAAAAAAAAGAGGCCAAAGAAGCCCACCAAAAAAATGAGAGAAAAGAGAGAAGGGGCAATGTTACTATCCTTTTTCCACACTTGTGCTTCAAAGTAGCACCATGATCTTCATGATAGAGAGCCTCCTATGCTGTCACTTTCATATACTAGTGGGAATTTTTCATTATAGAACTTGGCTTGTATATTCCAATGATGGGCTTCCTCAAATTGCCCTAGGTCTTCATGAGCAAGCAAGTTGGATGCACACCCACTTAGTTTCTTTTTTAGCTTTCATAAACTTATAGCTCTAGTGCATCCATTGCATGGCAATCCCTACTCACTCACATTGATATCTATTGATGGGCATCTCCATAGCCCGTTTATACGCCTAGTTGATGTGAGACTATCTCCTTCTTTTTTGTCTTCTCCACAACCACCATATTCTATTCCACCTATAGTGCTATGTCCATGGCTCATGCTCATGTATTGCGTGAAAGTTGAAAGGTTTGAGAACATCAAAAGTATGAAACAATTGCTTGGCTTGTCATCGGGGTTGTGCATGATTTGAATATTTTATGTGATGAAGATGGAGCATAGCCAGACTATATGATTTTGTAGGGATAGCTTTCTTTGACCATGTTATTTTGAGAAGACATGATTGCTTTATTAGTATGCTTGAAGTATTATTGTTTTTATGTCAATAATTAAACTTTTGTTTTGAATCTTATGGATCTGAACATTCATGCCACAATAAAGAAAATTACATGGATAAGTATGTTAGGTACCATTCCACATCAAAAATTCTGTTTTTATCATTTACCTACTCGAGGACGAGCAGGAATTAAGCTTGGGGATGCTTGATATGTCTCCAATGTATCTATAATTTTTTATTGTTCCATGCTATTATATTATCTGTTTTGGATGTTTTATATGCATTAATATGCTATTTTATATTATTTTTGGGACTAACTTATTAACCTAGAGCCTAGTGCCAGTTTCTATATTTTTCTTGTTTTTGAGCCTCACAGAAAAGGAATACCAAACGGAATAAAACTTCACGATGATTTTTCTTGGACCAGAAGACACCCAGGGGACTTGGAGTCCAAATCAGAAGAGCCACGAGGCAGCGACAAGGGTGGAGGGCGCGCCCTAGGGGGGTGCCCCCTACCTTGTCGGCCCCTCGGGACTCCCCGGACCTAGCTCTTCCTTCTATATATTCACATATATTCCAGAACCACCAGAGGCATCCACGAAAACAATTTTCCACCACCGCAACCTTCTGTTCCTGTGAGATCCCATCTTGGGGCCTTTTCCGGCATTCTGCTGGAGGGGGAATCGATCACGGAGGGCTTCTACATCAACTCCATTGCCCTTCCGATGATGCGTGAGTAGTTTACCTCAGACCTACGGGTCCATAGCTTGTAGCTAGATGGCTTATTTTCTCTCTTTGATTCTCAATACAACGTTCTCCTTGATGTTCTTAGAGATCTATCCGATGTAATCTTCTTTTGCGGTGTGTTTGTCGAGATCCGATGAATTGTGGATTTATGATCAGCTTATCTATGAATTTTATTTGAATCTTCTCTGAATTCTTTTATGCATGATTTAATATCTTTGTATTTCTCTTTGAATTATCGGTTTGGTTTGGCCAACTAGATTGGTTTTTCTTGCAATGGGAGAGGTGCTTAGCTTTGGGTTCAATCTTGCGTGATTTCACCCAGTGACAAAGTAGGGGTAGCGAGACACGTATTGCATTGTTGCCATCGAGGATAAAAATATGGGGTTTTCATCATATTGCTTGAGTTAATTCCTCTACATCAAGTCATCTTACTTAAAGCGTTACTCCATTCTTTATGAACTTAATACTCTAGATGCATGCTGGATAGCGGTCGATGTGTGGAGTAATAGTAGTAGATGCAGGCAGGAGTCGGTCTACTTGACACGGACGTGATGCCTATATGCATAATCATTGCCTTGGATATAGTCATAACTTTGCGCTTTTCTATCAATTGCTCGACAATAATTTGTTCACCCACCATATTATTTGCCTTCATGAGAGAAGCCTCTAGTGGAACCTATGGCCCCCGGGTCTATTTTCCATCATATTACTTTCCAATCTACTATTTTGCAATCTTTTATTTTTAGATCTATATACAAAAAAACTCAAAAATATTTTATCTTTTGTTTATCTATCTCTATCATATCTCACCTTTGTAAGTGACCGTGAAGGGATTGACAACCCCTTTATCGCGTTGGGTGCAAGTGTTTGATTGTTTGTGTAGGTGTTGGTGATTTGTGTGTTCTTCTCCTACTGGATTGATACCTTGGTTCTTAACTGAGGGAAATACTTACCTCTACTGTGCTGCATCACCCTTTCCTCTTCACGGGAAAACCAACACAAGCTCAAGAAGTAGCACCCACTGAGGGTACGCGTGGGGGCATCCTTATTGCTTGGGATGCATTGCTAGTCTCGCTAGCACACCCACACCGCACACGCAACACACTGAAGGCGCTGGTAAAGCCGGTGGGGGCGCCGGAGTGGTGGATCACTGGGATTTATGGGCCCTAGTTAGACGTGGACAAGATTGAGTTCATGGAAGAGTTGCTGGAAATCCGTGACTTGCATGCTGGGCCGTGGACTATGGTTGGAGATTTCAACCTTCTTGTGAACCCCGAGGACAAGAACAATGCCTCCATCAATAGGAGGATGATATCTCGCTTCCGGGCTAAACTGGATCGATTGGAGCTCAAGGAGATGTACTTGAATGGAAGGAAGTTCACATGGTCCAACGAGAGAGAGAACGTGACACTTGGGAAGATTGATCATGTCTTCACTACTTGTGATTGGGAGGACCTATATCCATCGTGCTTCCTCTCCACGATTGGGTCGGCAATTTCAGATCACTCCCATTGTTGATGGACTTGCATGCAGATTTTCACATGGGTAGACTCTTCAAATTCGAGTCCTTCTGGCCCAAGGCGGAAGGGTTCATGGACATAGTTTCCCTGGCATGGAACTCGGTGCCTTCGTCGGGCAATCCTTTTGTGGCTCTCAACAACAAGCTACGAGCCACGGCCAAGAGGCTGCAGGTGTGGAGCAATAGGTGGATTGGGAATGTGAAGCTTCAAATCTCTATTGCGATGGAGGTGATCTTAAGGTTGGACGTGGCTTCGAAATCACGGATACTGACCCATGCGGAACATGAATTGACGAAAACCCTAAAGCGCAAGCTGCTAGGACTGTGTTCGCTTGAAAGGACAATCTCGAGGCTTCTGTACCTAAAGGAGGGCGACGCGACAACGAATTTCTTCTTTTGCCATGTGAGACAAAGGAAGAGGAGGAACATCATAACCTCCATGAAGAAGGATGGCCTGATCCTAACTGGGCATGAGGCAATTGCAGTGATAGTAGACGAATATTATGAGAACATTTTTGGTTCTACTCCGGAGAGAGAGTATGCAGTGAACTTGGACGCCCTAAACCTGCCAAGGTTGGAACTATCACACTTGGAAAGGCCATTCGCGGAGGACGAGATTGAAAGGGTTGTCATGTCTATGCCCTTGGACAAGGCACCGGGGCCAGACGGATTTACGGGCCACTTTTACGCTAGCTGCTGGCACATCATCAAGGTAGATTTCTTAAGGTCCATGGGGGATTTCTACCATGCACTGGTACAACGAGGTGCTATACAAACGGTTTTTGACCCCTTTTTGCGACGGCATTTTGAACCATCGCCTAGTGAGTGACTGCGATAGGGGGGGGGGGTCCTTCCCACACGACCCAGAAACCGTCAGGGATAGGCCCTTCGGTCACGCATGCTCGGTAAAGTGAGGTCATGTGCGACGGCTGAGCGATCAAATACGGTTATACGTACAATTGTGCTAAAAAAATACAATTATACAGGCCAAATCATTTTCGATCGTAAATACGTCCCACACAGTCAGTCCCGGCTAAACGTTTCCGTTCGTATGTACATTCCACATAGTCAATCCAAGGAATACGTTTCCGTTAGTATGTACATGCCACACAGTTAATCCAAGAAGTACATTTCCGTTCGTATATACATCCCACACAGTCACTCCAAGGAAAACATTTCCGTTCGCAGGTACATCACACACAATTTTTCCCATTAAATCATTTGTGATAGTGTTGCCATTGCACACGATATTAAAAAAATTATTGTTTGCGTTATTGAATGCATCACACACGGTGCGTAGAAGAAACTGTGTGGCAAAGGTTGTCCATCACACACACTTTTTATGTGGTAAACATTTGTGCAAGGTGGCCTAACACAAACAGTTTTTAAGAGGATGTCGTGTGTGATTGTTCATTCATCCAACACGGTTTATTCCTAGAAACTGTGTGCATTGCCTGAGGTCATCGCCCACGGTGTTTTCTCAATAACCGTTTGCAATAGAAAAACCCAATTAGTAGGATAATTGTCCTATTATTAATAATCCATTTATTAATCTAATTGACATTTCATATTAAGCACACAATATATTTCATTTTCATATTAAGGAGGCAGGATTTCATAATTGAAATACATCAGAGTACAACATCATATAGCTTCAGCACTCAGCTACCCCATTACACAACTGCACCAGCACCAAGTTTCACATGCAACATCTATAACCTTTCGAAATTAGCATCATAGACGGTACATAGACAGATGGATCTCATCTGGAAAACTGCTGAAGCAGAAGGCGAATATTGAGCCTTCATTGATGTTGAAGGTCTTTGCAACTTTAGGCCAGTGCCTTTGGATGATTGACCGTCCATCCTTCATCCTCTTCAGGAACACTTCAATATTGAACCGTGGGTGTTGTATGAATACCTTCCTCACCTGATGACCATACAGGTGGTTTGAGAGGTAATCATCAGTGAATTGCTTTGGAAAGGCCTGAAAACAAGGATGTACATAAATATCTTCTCTATATTGGAAATGGGGCAAAGGAATAAAAAAGGCAAGGTATATAGTTAGTACCATCCTGCAGTGAACTGATGTCTTCCTCATTGTGCAGACAAAGATCTTGTTGTTTTTTGTCGCTAATTTCTTTATCCTAACAATCTTTCTGAGTTTCTTGACTTGACTGATATTCATGGACAACTCATTTCCCCATATGCAAAAAGGGTCGAACAGTGGGTCAAAACCTCTGACAGCAGGACCTACATGTGCAAGACCAAATTGTTAAAAACCTAAATATTAGAATGGTTCCTGAAATTGCACAATAATGTGCTATTAGACAAAGGACCATGCATTTGCAAACCTCGATTGTAAACCTCAGTGCTTCTCATTGTTTCCCTGCAACACATATAAGGTAGTTAGTGATCAGGTTAAGTGAGGGTTCGCATGCTATCAGTAAAATATGTTGATGAAAAATAAGCACATTGCAGATTCATCAGATTAATTCAAGCCACATGGAAAACCCATTTATCCAAACCAAGCATGATTAAGAACTAGGAAATATAGCAATTGTATATGTTTCTCATGTATTAAGTGCAACCAAATTCAATTTACTCCTCACATGCACAACAATACAAAATTCTACCCATGACAATTGGACATCGCATTGCAGAATTGAACCAAGCAGTTAACTAAACACCACAACAAATGAACCAAACATTAACTGAGCACCACATTGCATAATATAATATACTCCTAATAGAAGATCAGACAGTTAACCAAACCAAGCATGCTTAACAACTTGGAAATATAGCAATTGTATTTGTTTCTCATGTATTTACCACAGCCAAATTTGATTTATTTCTCACATGGTATACAATAATAGAATGCACCCACAACAATTGAACATCGCATTGCAGAATTGAACCAAACAGTTAACTAAACACCACAACAAATGAACCAAACATTTACTGAGCACCACATTGCACAATGTATAACATACTAGAAGATCAGACAGTTAACCAAACCAAGCATGCTTGACAACTTGGAAATATAGCAATTGTCTTTGTTTCTCATGTATTTTGTAAAGATAAATTCGATTTATTTCTCACATGGAAGACAATACAAAATTGCACCCTGAAGAATTGAACATCACATTTGCAGAATTGAACCAAATAGTTAACTAAAGACGACAACTAATTAACCAAACAGTTAATAAGTGAGCACCACATTGCATGACATATAGAACATATACACTAGAGCAACAGATTGCATGGTAAAAGTAGATAGGACAATTCACTAGAATTTGTTAAGGAAAGGCAGGAGCAGCACATGCAACGGGTAAACAGAGCATGCTTAACCGGCGTAGCTAGCAAACTGAACATAGGTCCTTATAGTGAGCTAATAAGACAAGCTACTCCTCATCGTCGGAGATATCGATGATGATTGGCTCCTTGGACATGGAAGAGGGCGAGACCTCCACATCGTGGGTGCCCTCGTCATAGTGGTGAGTTGCTTGAGCTACTCTGGGCACCAACCTGCTGCCTCTCGAGTTGAGGTAAGCACGGGCACGCTGAGAAAACACCTAGTAGTCTTCGTCGAAGGCACCGATGGTGGCCTCAAGGAAACGCCACGAACTGTCATTTAAAGCAACCAACCGCGTTGTGGTGTTGGTGCGCGAGGCATCGATGGTGGCCTCGACGGTGAGGTGCTCCTCCAAGATCTGGGGTCGGCACGAATGGCAGCCATCGCGACCTCATCCACGTGTGCGGTCGCGATTTGCTTCTCCGCTGCCAAATGCTCCTTGAGCTCCTAGCTATACTGCGTGCACCATGGCTTAGGGCAGCACTTATTTGGGGGAGGGGTCAGTGATTTGGGTGGAAGGTGTCGTGCCAGCGGTCGGGGCATGTGGGATGTGGAAGGAGGAGGAGGATGGGGGTCAGGTGTGGATTACCTGCCTAGATCGACAAGGCCGAGCAGCGTGAAGGAGGGCCGCCCGCGAGGAGGCGGTGCTGCAAGCAAGGAGTGAAGGTTTCAACTTGGAAAGGAAGGCGGAAACAGGGGAAATATGGCTTTTGGTAAGGGGAGGGGGCGGGGAGGTACATATTTCCGCAGAAGCCGAAAATTTTGAATCGCTACAGCGAAAAAACTGGCGCGCAAAGTGTCATCAGACACGGTCCCTTATTCAGCACTGTGTACGATATGTGAACATTACAAATGATTCATATAGCTTAAACCGTGTGTGATGAGTTTGAACGTCAAAAATTTTGGTTCGAATTTCCCTAGTTACAGTGATCATCCACGTCATTGCATAATTTGGGTACACAAAGGAGACTACAACACACCCACACTTCTTAATCGAGCAAGTTCAGCAATTAAATAGAGCTAGCTGACCTAAACTTTCCTCTAACAAATTAAAGACCGGCGCTCTTAATTAAACAAAACAAAGAGTACTACTACGGCTGGTGCTCGTCGATCTCCGCCGCCTCCTCCATGTCCAACTCGCGCCCGACGATCTCCTAGGGAAGGGGCTCCATGGCATCCATCACACCATACTCGGCAAGCATCTCGCCATCTGGGTCCGCCATCTCTTTGGAAAAGGCCGCCATGAGCTGGGCGTGGGCGGCCGTGATCTGGGCTTGGACGGGCTCTGTCGTGGCAAGGTATGCCGCGGAGGAACGGACGGTTGCTCAAATGCTCTCGGCGATTGCCAACTCTTTGGCTGTGGGTTGCCGACCATTGTCGGAGAAGCTTTGTTCAATTTGTGCGGTGACCGCCATGAGCTGGGCATGGGCAGCCTCGACATGGTCGTGGGCGGCCTCCATCAGGGCTAAGGCCGCCACTGTGGAACGGACAGCTGCTGTGCCGCTCTCACCAGTTGCTATCCCCGAGGCAGATGTTGCTGCCGCCACCTGAGAAGCAACAGCGGCCGTTTGGGCTGCCTTGGCCGCCCGGTCACAGATTGCGGCCGCGCTCATGCAGCTTGTTAGCACGCGCATGGCGGCTGTGGCCGCGCTCTCTCCGAAGTGGGCCGCTGAAGTTGCCCTCACGACGCGGGTCCACGTCCCCATCTTTCACCGACGATGATTGAACAGTGAAATGATATTTGGGGAGCGAGGTAGTGTGCTTGGCATGCCAGCTGTGGACTGTAGCCGACGCACCTTCTCATGTAAGCCATAGGCGTACTATACTCCAATGGTGCGCCAAGGTATTTTGTACTTCATCTCACACGGTTGGTGATAATAAACTGTGTGCGATCTACTTGATTTTTCATCTTGATTTGAATTACATAATGGGTTCACAGCGGCAAAGGAGGGTGTTTGAATTGCTAGAACTTTTATCTGCAGTGAACATGCAACTATAGGTGTGTCGTCAAAAAATTGGAATTATTTAGGGTTCGCTTGGACATTTTTATACATTAACTTGGTTTTCTAGCCATTTCAGGTGCACAATTCAAAATTAAACTACATGCACATGCTCCAGTGCACCAAAATGGGTTGTAAAATCATATATGTGTCCATGGGTTTATGCTTATGTCACATGCAAGAAATGGGATGAATTTTGACCACCACGGCACCGTGGCTCTCCGGCAAACGTTGAGGTACTTGCTTTTGTAATTCTAGTAAATCCGAAACCCGTCTGAAATTCATGAACCTTGGGATGCTATCATGGAATGGCATCAACATGCTGGGGTAAAAAATATTGTCCCATTTGGGGTAGTTATGGTATAAGCTTCTCACAAACCAGAGCTTCTCACAAGAAGCCTCAAGGTTCCGTTAGGGAAACGTGTCACCTTTGTGGACAAAACGATATTTGTTGCCTCTTCTTGCTTTCATTTTTTTCTGGTGTCAACATAGAACAACAGGAGTGTCGTGTTAAATTTTGGAATTTTTCGAGGTTTGTTTGGACATTTTTATACATTAACTGAGTTTTCTAGGCATTTATGTGCATAATTAAAAATTGAACTACATGCACATGCTCCAGTGCATAAAAACGGGTTGAAAAATCAAATGTGTGTCCTTGGTTGCAAGCTTAGTTCACATGCAAGAAATGAGAATGAATGTCAAACACCTTGACACTGTCGCTCGGCCCCTAACATTGAGATACATGGTTTTAAAATTCTAGTAAATCAAAAACTCGTCTGAAATTCATGAAACTTGACATGATATCATGGAACGGCATCGACATGCCGTGGTAAAAATAATGTCCCATTTGGGGCAGGTTTGGGTATAAGCTTCTCGTAAACCAGAGCCTCTCACAACAAGCCTGATGGTTTCAGTAGGGAACGTACCACCTTGGGGGACGAAACGATATCCGTTGCCTCTTCTTACTTTCAAAGAATTTCTCGTGTCAACATTAACAAATTTCTTGTGTCAATTTTTGGGATTTTTCGGGGTTTGCTTGGACATTTTTATACATTAACAAGTTTTCTATGCATTTATGTGCATAATTCAAATTTGAACTACATGCACATGCTCCAGTGCATATAAATGGGTTCAAAATTGAAATGTGTGTCCTTGGTTGCATGCTTAAGTCCCATGCAAGAAATGAGAATGAATGTCAAACACCTTGCCACCGTCGCTCGGCCGCTAACATTGAGATACATAGTTTTCAAATTCTAGTAAATTGAAAACGCATCTGAAATTTATGAAACTTAACATGCTAGCATGGAACGACATCAACATGCCGTGGTGAAAATATTGTCCCATTTGGGGCAGGTTGGGGTATAAGCCTCTCACAAACCAGAGCTTCTCACAACAAGCCTCATGGTTACGGTACGGAACGTTTCACCTTTTTGGATGAAACGATATCCGTTGTCTCTTCTTGATTTCAATTTTTTTCTAGTGTCAACATAGAACAACAGAAGTGTTGTGTTAAATTTAGGAATTTTTCGGGGTTCGTTTGGACATTTTTATACATTAACTAAGTTTTCTATGCATTTATGTGCATAATTCAAATTTGAACTACGGGCACATGCTCCAGTGCATGTAAATTGGTTGAAAAATCAAATATGTGTCATTGGTTGCATGATTAGGTCCCATACAAGAAATGGGAATGAATGCAAACACCTTGCCACCGTCGCTCGGCCGCAAACATTGAGATACATGGTTTTTAAATTCTAGTAAATCCAAAACTCGTCTGTAGTTCATGAAACTTGACATGCTATCATGGAGCGGCATCAACATGCTATGGTAAAAAAATTGTCCCAATTGGGGCAGGTTTGGGTCTATGCTTCTCGCAAACCAGAGCTTCTCACAACAAGCCTGATGGTTTCGGTAGGGAACGTGCCATATTTGGGGACGAAATGATATCCGTTGCCTCTTCTTGCTTTCAAAATTTTTCTAGTGTCAATATAGAACAACAGGAGTGTTGTGTCAATTTTTGGGATTTTTCGGGGTTCGCTTGGACATTTTTATACATTAACTAGGTTTTCTAGGCATTTTATGTGCATAATTCAAATTTGAACTACAAGCACAAGCTCCAGTGCAGAAAAATGGGTTGACATATCAAATGTGTGTCGTTGGGTGCATGCTTAGGTCCCATGTAAGAAATGGGAATGGATTTCAAACACTAGGGCACTGTTGATTGCCGGCAAAATGTTGAGATACTTTGTTTTTAAATTCTAGTAAATCCAAAACTCGTCTAAAATTCATGAAACTTGGCATGCTATCATGGAATGGCATCCGACATGCTGTGGTATTTTTCGTGTCCATTTTGAGAGAAGGCGCACTCGAATAACAACCAACAAAGGTATTTTGAAACAAATAGCTGCCACTTTAACATCTCAAACGTTTGTATAATTTAAATCGTGTGCATTCTGTTAACCATTCATGTGACACCATGTGTCTCTCTTAATGGCTATAGGAGGTGTCGTGCGGACAGCTGCTTGACTGAACGGGAGGCGTGCGAGCGCAGTCCGGTGTGCAGGCTGACCGAGAGGCTTGCAAGCTGTCCTCCAATGCGCAGGCTCATCGGGAAGCGTGCGAGCTCTACGCTGCGCAGGCTCACTGGGAAGCGAGCCCTTTGACTTCCATGGCCGCCCACCTTGCTCGCATCCTCTCCATTAATGGCGCCCGAGCCGCTGTTTAATACGGACGGCCTTACTGTTCGCCTGCCATTCCCCTCCCTCCCGCAGACCTCCACCAATGCCATAGCGCAGAAGGATCATCTTCCACTAGACTTCCAGTTTGGTGAAGTCGACTCCGAGCCGGAGGAGATAGAAAATAAGGAGGAATGGGGCCTCATGGACATGGCCCTGAACTAGCTGGCCGCGGCGGTTGATGCCCCCGCGCCCATCCCAGCTCCCATCCCCGCGCCCGCGCCAGCGACCATCCCTGTAGCATTGACGGGCTGGTCGCCGAGCACTATCGCAGAGCTGGAAGCCGCAGGCGTCAGCGAGGTCTCCGAGGACCCGCGCGAGCTCGTGTATATGCCTGCGCCAGCGCCCGTGCTCGTGCGCGCCCATGCACCCACCGCAGTGCCGGTCCCCGTGCGTTTGCCTGCACCCACCATGCCCATGCCCGTGCGCGTGCCCCCCTTAGCGGCATGGCACGCTGCCATCGACTGCTACCTCGCAGTGCCACGAGTTGCCGTCGTCCCGCGCCCAGCCCGTCGATCGCGCGACGACATGATGTTTGATTTCCAAGTGAAGAATATTCTGTGTTGCCTTGAAGACTTCAACAACGGCATCCCGGAGGACGACAACGACAATGCCGACGCGACACGCCGCCTCCGCTGCCGCCGGAATTAGTTTTTTTGGGGGGTTTAATACTGTATCAGTGTATCTTGATCATATGAATATAAATTCGCAGTGTGACTGAATGAAAGATATGGTTGGAATGAACTTGCATTTTTCTCTCTGAATGTACAGACTTATCAAACGATTTTATTTAAAAACAAAGTAAATGGTTTTTAAATATAAAACACTCATCGCAAATGTTTTAGATAAAACACCCGTATGCAAACCGATAGCTTCCCCAGGAAGCCAAGGGAAAATTTGCCGGGCAGGATTTGTGCAGCTCTTAATCGCAAACGTTTTAGATAGAACACTCGTATGCAAAGTGAGAGCTATGGTCTTCCCCAGTAAGCCAAGGGAAAATTCGCAGCGCAGGATTTGTGCATCTCTTCAATGCAAACGGTTCAGATTGAATACGGTATGCAAAGCCAGACTTCGGCGCTAAGCCAAGAGAAAATGTGCCGAGCAGGATTTGTGCATCCCTTCAACACAAAAGGTTGTTTTGGATGACCCGTGTAAAAGCATGTACAGACAATTTGGTAAGATTTGCATCTGTCATATTGGGTATATTCCCATTTGTCAAACTGGAAATATTGGCATTTGTTGATCTAGTAACATTGCCATTTGTCAAGCTTGTAACACTGCCATTTGTCAAAATATGCAGCTAAAAATCACTAGCACTATCTAGTTTTTGGAACTAAAATTCAGTAATTAAGCATAGATTTCATTCATAGATTAAGCAGTCGTTCTTTTATACAAACAGTTCAACTCGACAGCTAAACCGACCAAACTTTTCCCCAATTGTTGCCAACCACGTACTGAAATAGCTAGTTCAACTATATATACTAGCTAATTTTAAGTACGTTGTACAGTTCCACCACATCTATAGTCAGATGAACTGAACAAAATAGCCCCTAAATACTACTACTACGGAGGGGCTTTGTACTACTTCCGGCAGCCTCTCCTCTGCCAAGTGCACTCAGTAAGAGGCAGAGGAGGAGGAGCCTACCGACGAGCTGGACAACTACAATATGGTGCCTGCCGCTGCTGCACCTTCTGCGATGCTCACCTCGAACGCACTCTGCCGCTCCAGACGACCCCTCTCGAAGCGGTGGTTCTTCTCGTAGATCTCCTGATTCCTCATCTCTGTGGCGGCATGTGTTGCCGCCACGGCAGTGGTAAGGCTCTTTGCATGCTCGACGAGGCGCTCCTCCTCCTCCCGCAGGAACTCGATGTAGCGCGCAAGGTCGCTGACGCATGTGCGGGCCTCCACCTCCGCCTCCCGCCTTTGGGCGGTGGTGGCGGAGAGGGTGATGACCCTGGCAATCGACGGTGGGCTGGCAGCCACGGCGGCCGATGATGGGGTGGCGGCCACGACCACCACCTCCCGCCTTCGGGCCGCGGTGGCAGAGCGGGTGATGGCCACGGTGGCCGCCAGTGGGGTGGCGGCCATGACGGCCACCTCCCGCCTTCGGGCCACGGCGGCGGAGCGGGCGATGGCCCTGGCTTTCGACGGTGGTGTGGCGGCCACGGCGGCTGACGGTGGGGTGGCGGCAACGGCGGCCGGTAACAGCTGCCAACGGGCAGTGGCGGGGGAGCGTGTGGTGGGTGTTCCGCGAACACCCAACAGGGACGCCACGCGGACTACACTACGCCGGGGACTGCGCCGCCGCCGCGGTGTAGCCTCCCAGCTGGAGCTGTCCTCTGATGACGGCGGAGTGGCTGAGCGACAATGACGGGCCTGTGCCATTGGCGATTGTGGGAGAAGCAGACGAGATAAGCTAAAGGGAGGGAGGGGAAAATGCGACGTAGGACTCACCGGCCATGAGGGTTTATATAGCAGGCCGGTAAGCATTGGGATTTTGGGGGATTTCACCGAGTCGGTCGGGAAGCTTGCGCGGGAACCTGCGAGGTTGCGCGGGAACGGGCTCACCGACGATTCATTGGCGCCACTTCGAGCCATCGTTTGGCCAAAAGAACGCCCCCGCGCGCTGCGCAAGCTTGCGCTATAAGCCGTCTGCGGCAGCGGGGTGACAAGACGCGCGAGAGGAGGACGAAAGGACACGTACACATATGGTTAATAAAAAAACGTTTGTGATTTAATTACCTACTACCTCCGTCCTGGTTTATAAGTCGTCTATGTGTTTTTGTGCCAAATTTTGACTAGAGATTTAACTAATAAAATACGAATGCATGTCGCCAAAGATTATATCGTTGGATTCGTATTTGAATATAGTTTCCAGTTATATAATTTTTATGACATGCATCAATATTTTATTGGTAAAATTTAAGGTCAAGATATGGCACAGAATATAAAGGGGACTAATAGACGAAGATGGAGGTAGTAACGTCGCAACTGCCGGCCGGCTTGTAGACGACCATTCCCTGCGTGTTCAACTGCTCTATGCGTGTGGTTGCTCGCGGTTGAGGCGGCCGCGGCACGCTCTGCTCGTGTCCTGCCGCGCGCGCTGTGCTCTCGCGTCCCTCCGGGCGCTTTGCCCTCATCCATCCACGCGCGCTGCCAGTGTTTGGATCACGTACGTTCGTGCTGCCATTATGCATGCGGTTGCACCGGGCGCGGCGCCACGATGCAGTTACCCGCTGCAAAAACTGCCATGCGGACGCGCCGAGAATCCAGGCCGCCCGGCCCCCATTTATTCCTGCGGCCATTTACCTTCATCTCTCGTGCCACACAACACAATAAGCACACCCACGATGACACATACAAAGAGGACATCCAGCGGTTCCAATGGCGCTCCCCGTGGCTCCAATGGCGCTCCCAGTGGGCAACGACCACAATGGAGGGCAGTTCACCACGCATCACATAGTGGACACCCACGTGAGGGGGAAGGCCCTCTTGGTGGTGTACACAAACGAGCCGGTCTCGGTGCAGAGCTCCATCCAAACTATGGAGCAGTTGCTTGCTGAGGACAAGTACCAAGTGGTCGGCTTCGACCTCGAGTACACCATCGGTCTTGCCGGGCACGATCAGAAGGTTGCCGTCGCCCAGTTGTGCTTGCGACATGACATCCTCGTCTACCACTACCACCTGGACACAAGGCCTTCCGAGCGTTTCTCCAGGTTTATCAACAGCTCCGACTACAGTTTCGCTACGGTGGACACCACCAACGATCTAAAAGCGCTCAAGGTTTCGGTCTTGAAATGCCAGAATCTTGTTGACTTCTAGGACCACTACAAGGTCTGGGGCAGCGACAACAACAAACAGAACTCCCTGGTTGACCTCGCCTTGGCCATCATCGACCCCTACTACATGAAGATAAAGGATGAGAGCAAGAAGGACAAGAACGCCTGGCACAGTGTCTGGCATCAGAGACTTGATGAACAACACGTGAAGTACGCGGCCAAGGACACGTACACAAGCTACGAGATGTACAGGTGGATCGTTGACATGAGGAAGTGTCTTCTTCCTGCCCTAGACGAGGGATTGAGCCACAGAGCAGTGGCGGGAGTGTCACAAGAAGTAGATGACTAGACGATCGTTTCTCCTAGTTTAGAATGCATGCAATTGTTCATTGAGGTGTGTGCGAATGATCTGTATAGTCACTTATGTAATTGGATGTTTATTTCAGTTATATATATATATATGTTATTCTTCTATAGACAGAGCAAATCACATGGCTCATTAGCAGCAATCTTCTGTGTTATTATTGGTCTTCGCACATATTTCTGATTACGGACCTGTTTGCCGCGTATCATACACATCTTGTTCAGTCGAACTATTTATGTTGTCTTGGCTCATCGTAAACAGTTCATCCGAGTGAATTGTATGCCCTCCATCACACACACCTTGATCTGGCTGACCGTTTCTATTGTGTTGCCTAATCACACACAGTTCATCCTAGTGAACTGTATTCCGTATATCGCACACATCCTCATCTGGCTGCCTGTTTCTGTTGTTCTGCCTCATCGCCAACAGTTCTGCTGGATTAACCGTATGCCACGCATCACACACGCAACTCTAATCTGAACCGCGTTTGATGTCACCGCCATCGCAAACGTTTTGTATTTTTTTTGACGGTTTTATTACATCACCGTTTGTGATTAATGCATGGCACACAGTTTTGTCGAAGGGTCTCTGATTGGACTGTCGCATTTGGACCAACCTGCAGTAGTGATGGGCGCATGCGAGGCATGGAGGCCATCAACAAGGCTCTAGTGGCCTTGCTGCCAAAGGTGGATGGAGCCGATGAGCTTGCGGGACTTTCGCCCGGTCAGTCTCGTGCATGGGGCGGTGAAGATTTTCGATAAGGCAATGGCAGTCAGACTGGCGACAGAGCTACCCCGTCTAGTAGGCAAGCACCAAAGTGCGTTCGTGAAAGGGCGCTTACTACATGATAATTTTATGTTTGTCTAGTGCATGGCCCGGAGACTGCACGCGCTGAAGGAGCCCACGGTAATGCTGAAACTGGACATCTCAAAAGCTTTTGATTTGGTACAGTGGCCCTTCCTAGTGGAGGTGCTGCAGCACATGGGGTTTGGCCGTAGATGGATCTCGTAGATCAGCAAGCTGCTGGCAACGTCGTCGACCCGCATCATGGTGAATGGTGTTCCTGGCAAACCAATTGCAAACTGTCGAGGCTTTCGACAAGGAGGCCCTCTCTCGCCGATGCTATTTATCCTCATCATGGAGCCGCTTCACAAGCCGTTTGTCAAGGCAGGGGCAAATGGCATTCTTGAGCCGCTAGCGGTGCGTGGGATGGAGCAGCGAATGTCCTTATATGCAGACGACGTCATGATCTTTCTAAAGCCGCATGGAACAGACATTGATGGGTGCGGAAGGACGCTGGAGATCTTCAGAACGCATCGGGTCTGCAAGCGAACATGAGTAAGATCGCTGCCATTCCTATCCGGTGCTCGCAAGAGCAGGCGACTGAGGTGGGCACGAGGCTCGGGTGCTCTATGGGGAGCTTCCCTTGCAGGTATCTTTGGTTTGCCGTTGACGTTGAGGAAGCAGTCGGCCACGCAGTTGCAGTACTTAGTTGATCGCCTCGGAGCTTGTTTGCCAAATTGGCGCGCCTCTGCATTGCCCAAGAGTGGGCGCCTGCTGCTGGTGATCTCAGTGCTCACGGCAATGCCTCTGCATGCCATGATGGCCATGGAACTGCCAGCGAAAACGGTCAATGCACTTAACAAGACCATTCGAGGGTTCCTTTGGTGTGGTAAGAAGGACGCAAGGGGAGGCAACTGGTTGGTCGCATGGCCGGCCGTGTGCGCGCCCAAGTGGGCTGGCGGCCACGGAGTTCCAGATTTGAGGTGGATGAATATAGCTATGCAGGCGCGGTGGCCATGGCTACAACGAGTTGGAGAGGACAGATGCTGGCAGGAATTCAAGATCACGGTGCCTAAGGAGTCCATGCAATTGTCCATGGCCGCGTCCAGAGTGCAACTTGGAAAAGGGTGTAAGTCTCTCTTCTGGGAGGATCGGTGGCTGGATGGATATAGGATCCAAGAGTGCTCACATTGCTATATGCCACTGTGCCGGCCAGGATTCGGCGGACGCGGACGGTGGCTGAAACCCTTCAAGGCAACACATGGGCTCGGGACATAGGTCCTGACCTGGAGTTCGATACCATCCGGGAATACCTTCAGTTGTGGTCGAGGATTAGTGCACTCACGCTCCAGCAGTCCCGCCCCTGACATGGTCACATGGTCTTGATAGCGAGGCGGGATTTTTTCTGTCAGATCGGCATATGCGGCCAAGTTCGCCGGCCGGACGATCACCCCTACCGCAGACTTCTCGTGGAAAACTAGGGCTCCTTTGCAGTGCCGTATGTTCTCGTGGCTTGCACTCCGCAATAGGTGCTGGACGTCTGACAGATTAGCCAGGAGGGGGCTACCGCACCAGGACTCATGTCCATTATGTGACCAGGAAGAAGAAACGATAAACCATTTGCTGCTTACATGCGTGTTTTCCAGAGAGGTTTGGTCGCACATTTGCTGGGCACTTGATGAGCCGACATGGACGCCCAGCATGGTGGACGTACTAACCGATTGGTGCCAGGGCAGGGCCAAGCAAGGTCTAAGCATTAGTACCACTCGAGCAATCACCCTACTTGGCCTATGGGAGTTGTGGAAGCACAGGAACGCCGTGGTGTTCGACGGAGTCACCCTAGGGATTGCCAAGGTCATGCGCCGGGTAGAGCAGTAAGGGCGTGCGTGGTGGAATGCAGAGCTCGTGAAGGGCAGCGCACTGGGCTTCTTTGCGAAGTTCAGTATGCGGAATAGGCGTGAGTAGTCCCGACGGTAGAGTGTGAGTGTGGAGTTGTTGTCAGTAGAGGTGTAACATGTAATTTGTACTTGTCACACCGTGGAAGGCTCTTTATGCCTTTTCCCTCTTATATACTCCCTCCGTTCCTTTATCTAAGGTGTATTATTTTCGGCACGGTGACCAAGACACATAATTATAGACGTGTTAGGACAAAATTGCCCTTGGAAATTTTACTGGTTAGTGGTAAGTAAATCAGTTAGTCCAGGAAAGTAAGAGATACATGCAATCGACATAGAGATAGTTTCCTTCTTTTTCAACAAGGAGAGATACAGATAATCAGGAGAGAGATACTTACCTTTTTCTGGAGGGCTAACAAGGGAATTATGAGAAATTAGAAGAAATGCACCTTACATTCTGAAATTTTATCAAAAAACAAATACACCTTATATAAAGGAACGGAGGGAGTAGAACAGTATGCATGCTATGCGTATTCGAGAAAAAAAATCGAATGTCAGCATATATGATGCAAAATGTTGTCATGTATATGTGGAGAGACTCTATCGCACATGGCTACATGAATATCTTATAATTGTGTAAGGGCCTGAGATGCATGCACCTGAATCAGCAAGAAACATGCACGGATGATAGTTGATGGCCTTTTCATAGGAGTACGAGTTTGAGTTGTGCTCTCCTCGTGCCATCCTCCTTTTCCTGGCTATTGCTGTCACATGCTGTATCTCTGGGTAAGCCAAGTTGCTACAAAATGACAGATGCCAAGGTGAATTGAGTTCCGTGTTTTATTTATTTTCTAGCAAAAGGTGTCAATTCCACATACAACTCATGTTTATGGGAGAGGATTTTTGGCAGGAAGGTCCGGGGCACCGAGCCCATCGCACACTTTTTCTTTTGGCTTTTATTTTTCATTGTTTCATATCTTTAAGACGGAAAGTCTAAATTAAGTTTTTTTTTATATTCGTGTTTCTGGTGATGAGAGATGAGATTCATTTTGAATATGTTTTTATGAGTTTTTATTTTTTTCGTTAAGTTTCAGTTTTTGAAACTAAGTATGAGGGACCCATTAATCACAAGTTTAAGTAGTTGCGATCGACAAAAATGCAAGCTTTAAGTTTCAACTGTGAAACAGGATACAAGCGACCGACAAAATTATAAGTTTCAGAAGCTACGATCGGTAAAATCTTAATTTAAAAATTAAAACTTCAAAATTATTATTCCCTCTTGAGATCTAATGACTTTGCGGACGGCGAGGCAATCGGGTGACCATGTAGGGCTGGGCAGGTGCATGCTCTTGCACCTGCGTGCCCCTGCCAAATTTTCGCATGTTTTGAGGTCTTTCAAATAAAATAGTGTGTCATCACAAAAAGAAAAGAAAAAAAAGGTAAACTGGGAGAAAAAAATAGTTGAGTAAACGTCAGCATATTTTGGTCCAACTCTTGCTTTAGAATCACTACCAACGTCGTGGTCAATGTTAGCAGGGCATGGAGCTTTTTATCCTGAGCTCACATGCGTCCTGATGATCAATAAAATAAAATAAAATAGTAAAAATTTCAAAAACTACTGATTTTTATTTTGTGACAAAAATTGATGAATTCTTCAGCAATGTATAAAATTTCATTATGAAAGGATATTTATGAAGGTCCGGTCAAAATAAACAAAATCGATGATTCGAATAAACTATTGTAGGAAGCATTTTGTTGTATCGATTTTTTCCTAGACCTCTACGAATATCATTTAATTTTGCATGTAATTGAAACATTTATCATTGTTTATCACAAAAAATTCAGAATCTTTTCAATTCCTTATTTTCTTTTAATTTTATTGTTCACAAAGGAGCATCTGTGCTCGGAATGGAAAGAACATTTTCGGCATGTTTATTTTTTTTTACGGAAACATTTTTGGCATGTTAGTGCCACTATCATATACTCCCTCCGTCCCAAAATTCTTGTCTTAGATTTGTCTAGATACGGATGTATCTAATACTAAAACGTGACTTGATACATCCGTATTTAGACAAATCTAAGACAAGAATTTCGGAACGGAGGGAGTAATTATTTTTAAGCAAGGCTGAAGCACCTTCCGAATAATATATGTCGATTAATATTTCAGCCACATAAAGCACCATCCCGTCTCGAGCTGTCTTTATCACGGAACTTTTTCTTTCCGGGAGAACTTTTTTATTTTATTCCTAGAAGAAATCGATTGGTCTTTTTTAGCCCACGGAAAGTGGCTTGTGCAATTATTTCCATAAATGTGCAATACCAGCTGTACCATCATCCACTTTAATTTATAGGATGTTCCACAGTACCCTACTCGTGAGACAGAATTGTTAAGTATAATGTTTATTTAGAAAACATAGGATAGCGTAGGATTTATTTCACCTTACCTTGTACTTTAAGATAATCATGTACTTATTTATATTAATACCTACTAATAAAAGAAATAGATATTCTTAGTCCGTCATGCTATTTTTATAGAAAACTCCTATTTTTTTGATATTAAACCGGCAGTAGATATCAAATATTTTTTTAAATACCCATATCTTCTAAACCGTAACCCCAAACTTAACATGTTATATATGAATTTTGATTAGAAAAATATATAGAATCTGAATATGATGTTATTTTACCTGTTAACAATTTTAAAAAAATACTATCTAGGGCGCAATCTTAATCAATAATGCATTATTCGTCTTTTTTCATACCGGTAGTGATTCGGATTGAGGATGAACACCTCAGCAAAATCAGAATTGGACAAGAAATTGAAGATAAATTTGGTAGAGACACCCAATAAATAAGGACATGCATGACAAGAAATAAAAGAAGGACCCAATAAAGAATTAAATCTATATGCAAGCCGTGTTGAAATAGAATACCAGTGGAATCTTGAACTGCGCTTTTGTAGACTAAGACCATCTTTGTTTGGGCTGTAACTACAAATTCTCAGATTATAGACTTTTTGTAAATTAAGAGCGTGTAGTATTTTCTTCTCCTGTTGCAACGCACGGGCCTTTTTACTAGTATATATATATATATATATGCCCACAGGGTTCAAGCAATAAACAACGATTCCATCAAATTCCTCTCCATCCCTTCTAACATGGTATCAGCCTAACCGATCCAAACCCTAGCCGCCGCCCGCCGCTTCCGCACCGCGCGCCGCCTCTGGGGCGGTCGGCCTCCATGACCACCGGCGGGGGGCGCGTCGCGCGTACCTAGGGTTCATCTGCCGGTCGTGTTGACCGGCTGCCCTAAAGAGTCTTTTTCCCGATCTCTTGATCTGGGTTTTTTCTCTCTTGCCGGTCGTCTTGATCAACGTTTCCTTTTGGTTTTCCGATCTAAGATGGGTTTGCGTCGCCCGCTGCCGCCGTCGACCATGCGCCTCTACTCCGACACTGGTGCGACATGCGGCCTCTTCTCCGGCCCGGCGGCCCGTCACGGCCGTCGTTCGCGTCTCTGCCCGCCCGTCTCTCTACGCCGGCCATCGCCGCCCTGCTTCGACCGGGACTCCTGCATCACCTCCCACCTCCGTCGTGTATGTACTGCCGCGTCAGCACGACATTGTGTTTGCCGCTTCGGGCCTGGCCGATCGGGTGACGCTGTTGCGTTCGCCGCTCTCACGTCGCTGCCCAAGCGCCGACGTTGTGTTGGCCACCCGCGTGTCGCCGCTGACGCACTCGTCCGCACGTCGTCCTACGCCGGTTGTCGCCGTTGGCTTAAGCTTGGACTCCACCACCACCCTGCCTCCATCAAGCGGCGTCCCTGACCTCTCGCGCGATCGGATTGATCACCCGCCCACCGCCGCGATCCGCCTCATCTACGTCGTGCGACCGGCCAGACCCGTCGGTTGCGCATGCCTTTGCAGGTCGCGTGAAGACCGTCCAGAGTACAGCGTGCCCCAACACCGATAGAGCATCGGGATCCGCTACGTCGCCCCATCGGGCCGCGACGCCGCTGCCCCGTACTTCTCCCCACGGTTGCACCGACCCGCGTGCTACCGCTACGTTGCCCCTTCGGGCCGTAGTGTCACCGCCCACGGTCTACAACTGCCCCGAGGCCGTCCTATCCAGGTCGTCCCTGTGGCTGCACTGGCACTCGTGTTACCGCTGGGTCGCCCCACCGGGCCGTAGCGAGCGTGGCACACGGTCTCCGCCGCCGCCCGAGGTCGTCCCCACGGTTGCATCGACCCGCGCTTCGCTGCTGCGCCGCCCCTTTGGGCCGTAGCGCCGTGGCCCGTGGTTACCGCCGCCGCCCCCAAGGTCTTCCCACCGCCGCTACGAGCCGCCTGTTGCCACCGTGTTGCCCCTTTGGGCCGTAGCGCCGCGGCCCGTCGTCTCCTCCACCGCCCCGCATGTTGACTTCCCATGGTATGCGCCGCGCCGCCTTCCTTGGCACGGGGACGTCACCGTCTGCGCCGGTCTTCGTCATATTGTCGGATTCTTCGTCTACTTCGAGCATCGCCGCCGCGCTCCTAATCGTAGTCGCCGCCGCCGTCAGGCCGCCGCCGCCGCTACCCCGATAGCCGCGACCGTCGCCCGTCCATCCCCTACATCTTGGTCCAGCACCAGCTCGTCGCCAGCGTCGCCGTCATCTTCCCTGGCCACTTCGTCTATTCCGACCATCGCTGGTGACATCGGCCCCATGCCGATTGGCGCCACAACCATCGTCATCGATTCTCCTTCTCTGCTGGCCCCTCTGACTCCTCGAAATGGTGTACAACTCGTGTAGGTCCCTCATGTACGCATTCCCGGTGCTGGCAACACCGATGCGTGCCTTCATCCTCGACGTGTCCCCGGGCCTGGCAAGCCTGGTGCGTGCTTCGTCAATTTCGTCTTAGTTCGTCTACGGATACCTAGTGTTGGCAACACTGACGCGTGCCTTCATCTATGACGTGTCCCCGGGTTTGGCAAACCCGGCGCGACGCCTCGTCAACAAGGTCTTCTTCCCGGCGCACCACTACTTCGACACCACTGCGCCTATGACTAACACGACGCATCCTTGCGCCGCGGCTCCACATCGCCTTCCTCGACACCGGCTACACCGACTCGACATCGACCATGGCGTTCTTCACGCAGCTACCTCGACCACAGCTACACCACCCTACGCTCTCAGCTACATTGACATCGGCACAAAGGGCTACTGCCTTGCTTGAGAAACCTCATCGGTTTCCACTCCAGCCACGACTTCCGCGATGCATCGACCGTTACGACTATGGGGGGCTGTCCGTCGGCTTACCTTCGGATTTTCTCCAGTCTCAATGTCTACATCGCTACCGTTGTGACTGCGGGGGGATGTTGAGTATAATGTTTATTTGGGAAACATAGAATAGCGTAGGATTTATTCCACCTTGACTTGTACTCTAAGATGATCATATACTCCTATATATATGCCCACCAGGCTCAAGAAATAAACAACGATTCCACTAAATTCCTCTCTGTCCCTTCTAACTAGAATGACTTTCTTTCATATGCTCATACTTTTGGACATGTTCATTTAACAAAAGTGTGGCTGGGGCGGCCCTGACGGTGATGATGTCTGGTGCACCTGCCTGTCTCGATGTGCTAGTGAAGACTAGCGGTAAGGACATCGTATGACGGTGGATGGAGTGCGACGATGTTGGCAGGCTGTGCTTCTCGGACCTCGGGGCATCAGCCTTCGGCGGCAGCGAGCGTCAAGTCCAGTGGCGTGTGATTTTTGGCCGTGGCTCATGTGGAGCGGAGGACACTAGGGTAGCGGCCCAAGGGTCGTGGTGGATGACGGTGCAAAATACCGTCAGATTTTTTGGTAGAGTTCCTTATGAGATCGGAAGTAGCGGGATGAAGCCCGCACACAAAATTTATTCAAGTTCGGGCCTCCGAAGAGTAATACAATATGTCCTGCTTCTTCTAAGTACTAATGGTGGTGGGATATCTTGTGCGAGGGAGTACAATAATGTGGAATAGGATACAATCGAGAGTTGTTTCCTCTAAGATTAGATGCCATGGGAGCCCCCCAACCTCCCTTTATATTGGCGATGAAGGTTAGACTTTACAAGTAGGAGATGCGATCTAGGTCGCTGCTCTTCGTGGCTTGGAGGATAAGATGCATGTAAGTCGGTTCATCCTGCTTCTAGGCCTTATGGGACCCGACTCAGCCTCCTGCCTGGTCTGTCTTGGTGAGCCACCCCCGGAGTATAGCCCCGTCAGTAGCTCCCGAGCGTGGGGAGCCGAACTCCTAGACCTCTGGCGGGCTCTCATCTTCGGGTTGTGACCTTCCTTATTTTCAGAGTTCATGCCGCTTCAAGCAGCCTGACCTTCTTGATTTTTTCCTGCGTGGGCCTCGCTTCTCCTTTTGAATCGTCCAGCTTGATAACCGAAGGATTGGGCCATTATGAGCCGACTAGCCGTGCCCATGCTTTTTGTAGAAAGACCGAACGCCGCTGTTACCTAGTCTACTGCCGGTGTTCCACGCATCATTACCAGCGGCGACGAGATTGTGGGGAATCTTTGCCATAAATCTAAAACGAGAGATAGTGCTTTAGTCGCCCACTCTTCTTCCTCAGAATGCTTTCACCCGCCGCCATCAAACTCAGAGAACTGCACAATGGAGCACCCGGTTACGGTGGGTGGTTAGGGCCGAGCGACGAAGTGTGGTTTGCGCGTTTCTCTTGTATGTGTGTGTGCGGGCGCTCGCTAACTGAACCCGAGCGAGGCGTTCGCTTACTGAACCCGAGCGATCGATCGATCCCACTATGTACTAAAGCTGATCAATCCATTCGCTCCTAACTGAACTCGAGCGATCCCTTCGCTGCTTAATGAACCGGATCAAGCCCCCGTGCGAGATGTAGCTAGCCCGTTGGGTTGCCTCTGGATGGACAGTCCCCGTTGCTACCGCACGCACAGTACGTAGAACGAGTCGACCTAGCCGGTTAGTTGTCTGTGGTTGAATAGTCCCCGATGGGGGTTAGATGAACAGGCCCCCAGCCGTGTGTAGGCGGTTGCCACTAGATGAACAAGACCCCGTGGTAGTAGGAGGTTGCCGCTGGATGAACAGGACCCCGAGGAGGCCGCCACACACCCCAGCTGATTGGGGGTGGATGAACAGGACCCCATGGAGGATGGATGAACAGTAGCCCGTGAAGTCTGGATGAAGCTGTGGTGGATGAGCAGTAGCTGGTGGAGGCTCTGGAGGAAGTCGGCGGTGGATGAACAGTAGCCCGTGGAGTCCCGTTTTGCGGTACGCCACACCCCTCCTGATGAACAGGACCCCGTTTCGACCGTAGGCGCTCAAAGAGAAGTCTGTTTCCTTCGTTTTGCGGTACGCAAACCCCTCTCGATCAACAGGACCCTGTTTTAAACATAGGCGGTTGGGGAGAAGTATGTTTCCTCCGTTTTGCGGTACGCCACACGCCTGTCGATGAACAGGACCCCGTTTCGACCGTAGACAGTCGAAGAGAACTCCATTTCCTCCGTTTTACGGTACGCCAGACCCCGAGTCGATGAACAGGACCCCGTTTCGGTTGTACCGTCCAAGTCGATTGGCTCGCGATGAATAGGATGCATTCCTCGATGAACACGACATTGGTTCCTCCATTCCGACCTAGCAGGTTGGCTGCAGATGAACAAGACGCTGTTGATGTACGCGTTCGAGACCCTTCCCGTATGTACATACATGGCCATATTAACTTTCTTGCAGCATCGCGTCGTGTACATGATTTAGATAGGACTGCATGAACTTCTACATCGGGGCTCTACAACGACAGGTGCCGCTCGTTGCTCGGCCACTGTTCATCGTTGGAAATAGACCAATCCACCAGTATGTACGTACATGTTTGCGACCAGACACATAACTCTACATACGCTTCGACCTGGTGGGTCCCAACTGTCAAGGGAGTTATAGAGTCACTTCCTTCAGTGCAAAGATATAGCTGGTGGGTCCCAGCTTTCAGGGGGAGGAATCATTTTTTTGCATGTAATAAGGACGCACTTCCTTGCGTGTCAAGATGTAGCTGGTGGGACCCAGCTGTAAGTGGGAGGAAACTATATTTATTCCGCATAAAAAGGAGGCAGTTGCATGTGTGCATCCATGGACGTGGTGCATCCCCACTATCAGCCTCTCCACATACAGTCGTCTTCCGATGACTCTCGTTTGTTGACCACGTTGACCACACCGCGCCATGTGCACCAAGGTGGTGGACGATGGCGAGGCCCTAGAGGGGAATGACCTGGAGATGGGGAACATGCGGCAGTGGAGTCGCAAACAAAGAGGAGTGCGAGACTTGACTGGTTCGGGTGCGAGGTGGGGCTACAATCGATGGAGAATAATAGGAGGTGCGAAAGAGTGCAGGGATGGCTTGGCCATCAATGGGGTAGCGTTTCACTGCGAGGCGTGCGAAGCAGTGCCGCTGGACGTCGGAAGCTGGAGCAGACGGTCCCGCCAGCGCTGGAGGAAGAAGACGAGAGACTGAAGAAGAATGTCGGCCATTGGATATAAATCCAATGCCTTGCTTAGGCTTCGACCTATTTTCCCACAAGTCAACCGGTCCATTTGGTGGGCTAGGTGAAACAATAATGTAGCGTGTATGCTTCCCATTTATATATCATGTTAGAATTTATAGCCCATTTGCATATTTTTTCGAAATACACGGATTTTCTGGGCTGGGCTATCATGTTGGGCTGGACGGAGAAATGTTATAAAAACATAAACACGTGATTGCACGTCTATTACTGCGTTGGTTAGTAAAATCTTAGCAAGCTTATGTACGCAATCACCAAAAATTAACTTGGTAACTTATTGTTAAACAATTATTATTATTATTATTCTGTAAGAACTTATATATTTACCAAATAAAATATTATTTTAAGTTGATGAGTTAATAAGACATGGGGTATTATTATCTTTTAGATTAGACATGGGACAGTTGAGTTGGTTCTAGGGAAAACTAGTGGGAGAAAAATGAGATTACCTCAAAAAAGAAAGCGGGAGAAAAATCAGAGATAGGATTAATAAAAAAGAAAAATAAAGAAAGTGGAAAGGTCTATACAAGGGTTGGACGAAGGACAGGTCAAACGGGAAACTTAGGTTGTTTCTAATATATATATATATATATATATGTGTGTGTGTGTAATAAAGGAAAATATAAATATATATACTATTATAGAAGGCAAAACATTGGTTCAGTTTGGCATTCTTATAGAAAAATAGAATTGAGCTATGTGTTGTCTCAAAAAAACAAACATAAGTTGGGCTGCTGATGTTATAAAACAAGATAGGCTGGGAGGCCCAGAGGCCACTTGATACCTGCTGGACCTAAAAAATGTTGAAACCTGCTGGATCAACTGTGTCTGTATGATGGGCTGCACATGTTAAACAACAAAACCTAGGCCATGGACCTGGTGGGCCCGGACTATCAGCATCTCCATGTACAGTCATCTCCCAATTCCTCTTGTTTGTTGACCATGTTGAGAACGACAGACGGCGGCACCGGGGTGAGAGTGCCAAGGCGGAGGACGACGTCGAGACTTCGGACCGGAACCAACTGGAGCCGGGGAAGACGCAAGCGGAGGGGAGTACGAGGGTTAACTTGTTCGGGTGTAGGGTGGGTCGGTAGAGCTGGCGCCACTGGAGAATAAAACAAGATGTTGGGGAATAGAGGGATGGCCTAGCTATCATAGGCTAGGATGGGTTGCCGAGGCATGTGCGGCAGCACCACCAGCCGCTGTAGGAAGAGGACGAAAGATTGAAAAAAAATAAAGAAATACGAATGGATATGTTACAAATGGATAGGTGGTTGGTCCCGATGTCCGTGTACGAGACTTGCTGTGTCCACTTGAGAAGGGGAATATGTTGAGAGGAAGGAGATTCAAAGCACACAAGCCATTGGATTTCAATCTAATGGTTGCCAGAAGGACTGACACAAGAGGTGTCAAACTTAACTTGTTCTCATCGTTCGTGATCAAACATGACCACCCTGAGTGAAGTTCTTTGATAATCTCGGCAAAACAAATGACTGTGCAACCCTACAGAATATTGGACTCGAACTTCAAAAAGGAAAAACCGCACTGAAAAAAATGATACACTTGCTGGATTCGCATAATCATGTTGTGGGCCGTGGATGTCCTAAGAAAAGAAACCTGCGCTGGGCAGCCACGACCCAGTTGATACCTACTGGACCTTAAAAACAAGGAAACATGGTAGCCCAGTGAACTAGTTATATACATAAGAAAATAGCCACTAAAAAATCAAACATGTTAAAGTGTTCTTAGATGAAATATTTTGGATAAAACAGATAATTATGACACATAGGATAATGCATGAAACACTCAAATGAGAAAGGTGCTTATAAACAGACAAAGTACACCATCTAGATCTTCCTGGCATGCTTGATCATGACGCCCACCATTGAGTTCTGGACAGTCCTTTCTCATATGTCTCCACTGCTTACACTTGTGACACTGTATATTCTTTTTCCTTTTCTTGTTCTTCCCTGCCTCATATCCCTTCCGCCATTCCTCACCCTTGACTAGCAAACCTTCACCATGAGTGACTTCCACCGCGTTCTTCTTTCTCATATCATAAGATAGCAATGCCGCAGTAATATCCTCATTCTTGACGGTCTCCTTGCCGTGCGTCAAAGTAGTGATCAAATGGTCGTAGGATGATGGCAATGAACAAAGAAGTAGAATTGCCCTATCCGCGTCGTCAACCGTCGCACCCAAGCGTGCTAGGTCCATCACGACTTGATTAAAGGCGTTCATATACTCCACAAGATCTGACCCCTCGTGCATCCTCATCCCATACAACTTTTGCTTCAGATACACCTTGGTCGTCGCAGTCTTGGACATTAACTGACTTTCCAGCTTCTCCCAGATCTTCTTCGGCGAATTCTCATCCATCACATGATAAATAACCTGGTCCGACAGACACAACCGTATAGTCCCGGCTGCTTTCAACTGTAACTCCTCCCAGTCATCAGCCTCCATCTTAGCTGGCTTGGCTTCCTGCAACAACGCCTTCAAGCATCCCTGTTGTGCCAACAAATCTTTCACCCTTGTCTGCCATAACCCAAAGCTTCCAGTTCCGTTGAACTTCTCCACCTCAAACCTGGTACCCGATGGCGCCATGTGTGACGCCCCCGGCTTAATCGTGCACTAATCACACACGCAAATGCACACGATCAAGCCTAAGGACTCACTTGAAGAAATCACAACACAACTCTAAACATAAATAAAGTCATACAAGCTTTATATTACAAGCCAGGGGCCTCGAGGGCTCGAATACATAGCTCGATGGCATACAAGCGTCAGCAGAAGCATCAGATATCTGAGTACAGATATAAAAGAGAAACAGAAAGGCCTTAAGAAGGCGGGGCAAAACAAAACACTACGATCGAAAGGCGCAGGCCTCCTGCCTGGAACCCTCCGATCCTACTCCTGGTCGTCGGCCATTCTCGAAGTAGTAGCCATTCTCGGGGTAGTAGTAGTAGTCGACGGCAGGAGCAACTGTCTCAGGGGCTCCGTCATCTGGTCACGACAAACTGATATGGGGAGAAAAAGAAAGCAAAGCAACCATGAGTACTCTAAAGTACTCAGCAAGCAAGGATTTACACTACATATGCAACATTATCAAAGGGAGGCTGTATATGTGGACTGGGCTGCAGAAATGCCCGAATAGAGAGGAAGGTCTAGTCCTATCGAAGACTAGCATCTTCAGCAACTTCAAGCATCTTCAACGATCTTGCAGCATTAGAAGAGTCCAGTATAGCATAATGTAAAGTAGTAGTAGTATCAAGTAACAGTCTCGCCCAGAGATCCTTTCTCGACTCCCTACAAGAAAGCGATCCCGGAGCCACATATCCACGTACCATCTCAAGTTCTAGTTGTACCGATCGGGATACAACTCCGAGTGTCCTTTACCGTAGGACCGGCTATCGATAGAAGTTTTCTTCCCTGCAGGGGTGCACCAACTTACCCACCACGCTCGCTTAACTCCGGCTGGACACACTTTTCTGGGTCATGCCTGGCCTCGGCCAAACGACACACCGCAGCCCTACCTACAGCTCAGCAGAGAGGTCCCCGCCGGTATACCTCCTAAGCGCTCAGGGGTCTTGGGCCATCGCCCTATGCACTCCGGGTCGTTGCGAGCAGGGCGAATCTCGGTACCACCTCTATACATGGATGGCGCCGGCCCAGCCGTGTCGCAATGCTGAACTGGACGTCTGACAGAGTTTTCGGCTGATGCTACGATGCAGAGTGCCCATAACTCTTCCCACGTGATGGTTAGTGCTATCCGACCATAGGCCGGCTCGGATCAAATATCCAAATCGTTAGTGGACTAGGGGCTTGCGGTAACGAGCAGAGACTCATGATTGATGTGACCCCATCGCCCGTCTCGAGGACTTGCTGCAAGGGCTAAGAATGCTCGGCCGCACCTCGTAAAATAACTCACGGGTAACTATCCATCATTCGCGGGTACCCCTCAAGGTCGACCCGCCTTTCCAAGTAACAGTATCATCAGTTATGTAAGGCATCCGTGTGGCTACCATATCAAGGGGGTATCCGAGGCATCACCCTCGTTGGACCCCACCTGATGTAACATCAAGGTGAACGTAGGAGGCATCACCCTCGAGGTCCACACTTGAGGTGGTGCACGACTTCGTCGTTATCGGGGGTGGTGTAGGAGGAATCACCCTCGCTGACCACGACCGACTAACTAACCTACAAGGTTATCATCAGAAGTGCTGACGAGGTATCACCCTCGACACTCGATAGTAACCCAGTAGTGTCGAGCAACTAAGGGGAAGTGAGGTGCGGTGCCGGGGCCTGGTCTTCGATCCCGTTGATCGGGTCTTCTGATAATCCAGCGGGGCAGTCGGGATAGGGGGGGTCACTCATGGGTCTCTAACCACCCTATACTAAACAGTTTAGGATGAATAGGAAGGTATCAACAGCAGGTTACAATAAACAGGCTATGCAGCAGAATAGGAGCAATCATTTATAATAGCAAAATCTAATGCAAGCATGAGAAAATAGAATGGGCGATATCAGGATGATCAAAGGGGGGGGCTTGCCTGGTTGCTCGGCGGCAAAGGCAGAATCGTCGGTAATGTAGCCAATCACCAGAGCTACGTCGATCTCGGAGGCTACGTCAGTACCGGGCTCTATCGAGAGAGAAGAGGGGGGAGAAAACAGATAAATATAAGGTAGACAAAGCAACACAGAGCTTGCTAGGCTAACGTGTAGTGCAGAGTTGCTTAAAAGCATGTCTAAGCCATATTAGTTATTTTAGGGTTAAAGCTGGATTTATTAACCGGTGTATATGCACTATTCACCTAACGGAAACAGGCTAAAAGTTGCGGGTTCACCTCCGTAGAGGGTCCCGACACGGAAACAAATGGCATGGTCAGCTTCATCTCGTCGTTCTGAGCAATTTTCATGTACAAAGTTTTTCCATCCGAGCTACGGATTATTTTCTATGAATTATCAAAGTTTTAGCAATATTCTGAATTTTCTTTTTATTAATATTTCAAATCATTTTAAAATGAAAATGCTATGGGTACCCACTGGTGCACCCAGCAGAGTGCTGGTGTGGCTGACAGTGGGCCCTAGTTGACTGCCTAGTCAGCAGTCAACTTGGGGCTTGACTAGTCAAAGGGGGCCCACTGGACCCACCAGTCAGTGACTGGACTGGTCCAGTCAGCTGGTTGACCGGTCAACTAGGTCCAGTGGGACCCAGTTGTCAGCCTCTGTTAATCTAACAGGGTTTTAAATTAACCTAATCAGCTAATCAGCGGGGTGGGGCCCAAATGTCAGTGAGAGTTAGCAGTTTAGTTAATTAACCCTAACACTAATTGCTACAGTACACTGGCCCACTGTCAGTGACTATTAGGGCAGGGGGGTTAGTACCGTGGGGCGACACGTGTCCCCACCAGAGTTTAAACTCCGGCGCGCACCGGCGCCACTCCGGTGAGCACCAGAGAGGGCGGCGACGCTCGGGATCCGCCGTCCGGCGTCCATTCGGTGCGCGGATGGGCGGGATCGAACGCGGGCAGAGCCGCGCTCCGAACTACGGCGGTCTAGCGGCCGTAGGAGCCCTACATCGACGACGGCGAGCTCGGGGAGTTCCCCGGAGTTCGGCCTCCTCACGAACGGCGGCTACACGGCTCGGCAGGCGACGGGGACTAATGCGCTGGGACCGCACGGACGCGCAGAGCACATCCACGCACTCGGCCAACCATGACAGGAACCACCTTGACGGCGGCAAGCTCATCAGCGGAGCTTCGTTCGAACGGCGATGGCAACTATGGCTACGA
Organism: Thinopyrum elongatum; assembly: GCA_011799875.1. NCBI lineage: Eukaryota > Viridiplantae > Streptophyta > Magnoliopsida > Poales > Poaceae > Thinopyrum > Thinopyrum elongatum. Next base: position 382,954,197 of record CM022298.1, read on the forward strand.
CGGTGGGAAGGCGTGGGGGAGAGAGGGGAAAGGCGCGCTTGCTCACCGGGAGGGCACACGGAGGCCCGGCAGAAGATTAGGAGCAGCAGAGCAGCGTCACTGGCCGGAGATGCGCCGGCGACCAAAAATTGAGGAAGAGCTCGTGGAGCTCGCGGCGATGGCTCCCGACGCCAACGGATGGGCTTGGTCGACGGAGAAGACCGCAGCGGTGCTCTACGTCATGTCAGCGGGGCTCGAGGTGGTCGGGTTGCATGGAATCGAAGCGGCGGCGTCGACGACAGAGACAAGCGGCGATGCGGTGAAGAAAACGATGAGGGGAGGAGGGGAACGGAGAGGAGTGGGGGCTAGGGTTGCGGGGAAGGAGGATAGCAGCTCGGGGCAGCACTTGTAGGCGTCGGGGAACCGTGGGATCGACAACACGGCGACAATCCGCGCTCGGGCGCGCGCACCAGCCGACGCGTGCGGGAGGAGGGAGAAGACCTGGCTGGGCTGGGCCGCGGGGTACTGTTGAACTAGAGGCCCAGCCGCACTGCAGAGTTTAGGCTTTTTCTATTTGCTTCTTTTCTATTTCTGTTTTCTCTTTTCTTTTCTATTAGCAAAAATGTTAGGCCACTAATTGATTTTTGTAGACTATGTGACGTATACCAAATATTATAGTGCATTATTCTCAAACACCAAAAATTAGTTTGGACCAAATATGATTTAATTTGGATTTTTATTAAATGAAATGGGATTAAAAGGGGGCTGTTTGCCACTGTTTGAAGTTGTTAGAGTCACCCAACTAATTTAGCTAATGTTGATCTTATTTTTATAATTGCTTTAGGAATATTTGCTACAGTAGGAATATTTTAGTTCCTGGATTTGAACAACTTTTAATTTAAATTTAAGTTTGAGTTGAAATTTGAATTGGATTTTGAAATGGATTATGACACTAATGATGATCAAGCACTGTTGAACATGATGACTTGGCATTATCAGAAGGCAATCACTATAGCCATTACATAGGGATGTTACACCATGGTTCTTTGTACGGCTGACCTTGTGAAAAAATAACCGAGCAGTCTTCGCGTGATCCCCAAGTAGACGAATAGAACGTCCACGTATTAGTAGCAGTAACTAACCAGTTGGTCTTCACGTGATCTGCTCCTGTCTTGGCTCAACTCCCGATGCTAGCGCAACTTGCTTTGCCTCAGCCCTTGCTCAATGGATGCGTAGCCCCTGTTCAATCTGATGGATTTTCTCTCCGCTTGATTTGATCTGCCTGTCTGTGTCACATGAGGGCTCGGTCCTTTTTTGTCTTCAAACAAAACTCGCGTACGTAGCCCTCCGGTTCCAACTCGTCTTGGCCTGCCAGCGCTGACCCATGGTCTAGCCCACATCTCGACCACGCTGGCCCGCCTGGGCTTCCTGCGCGCACGGTTGCACAGCGCATACCGAGCCGATTAAGACTCTGCTGCCTGCATGTTCTGCCGCCGCCCTTGCCGCAACTCGCCCAGATCACCACGTAGCTCTTCCCATTCCTTTTATCAAACACGATACATGCGTCCTTCAAGAAACCTTCCGCTCCAAGCAACCTCGTCGATCCGCCGACACGACAACTTCCGCTGCCACGTCTCCAATCGAATGTATTGCATCTTGTAAAGTCTCATCGACGACCTCCACGTGTTTTCCTCTAGATCAACACAACTGGCTTCTGATCAACCTAGCTCATGATAACACTTGAAAAAACTATCTGAGCTTTCCACGCGACCTAGGGAAGCTCCCCATAGGGTGGCGTAGGGCCCAGCTCTGATACCACTTGTTAGCGTCCCACGCGACCTAGGCAATGCCAGTGACTTTAGTCCCACCTCGGATATGGGAGGAGGCTAGGACCTTCTTATAAGGGAGAGTGCCACACTCCCTTCAGGCTGGTCTTTTGGGATGTAGTGGGCTCTCCGCTTGTAGTGGAGTGTCCGATGCGCACCAGAAGCGTCCAAACATATGCCAATGGACCAGGAGCTGGGCCTGGGTTGCTAACACCAGAGCACCTTAGAAACTCCATGGTACGAACCAATCGTGCTTGCGCTATGCAATACAGACTATTGATACTGAACGAGATTAAGCTCGCACCTGTAGTCTATTAGGGGGGTCGCATTCTTGAGATACATTCAAGGCGATGAATAGTATTTCCCGGAAGAACCCACACTTTCTGTCTTACCATCCAAATGACATTTACATGTTTTTATGAAAGTTGACAAAAAAATACATTTACATGATTCACAGAAAGTAGACCACTATTATGGACATGCTCACATTTTTTTCCGAAAAGAAGGTTAAACATTCCGGCCTCAGATGCACACCACCATAATAATATTAAAATTGATATAAAGCAACAAGACCACGTGGCATATTTGGTAAGCTATCTTAAAATGAATTTAAAGACACAAGGCGATGAGACAAAAATAATCAACAAAGATAATACATTAGATGGACCACACTGGCTGAGCCATGACAAGATATGAAAAAACACATACGACTAAGTCACTTTCTGCTGCACCAATCCATCAAGAAGTCAGAACGAAAAAAAGCACTCACACCAACGTCACCACGTCCAGCCTGTTAGCGCAAGAATTTTCATCGTGGATGCCAGATCTAACACGACAAGGCCAGAACATCAGCACGGAGACAATGCCTTTAATAAGATAGTGATGCAAGTTCTTGACTGTTAGGTCCGACAAACAAACACTACATTGGTAATCACATCGGTACTGAAGTGAAACCATGCTGGTTCACTTCTTATGACACGATTGTGTGATGTCCCACGGATGTTCCTAGCAAGGTCTCCGTGAGCAAATCCGCATGGTTTTTCATTACACAGTTCATGTATTTCTGTATTCCATTGGTTTATTTTTCATGGAATACATAGATAGCATTGGTTATGTGAAATCAGTGATAATGTGGATTGGTCTTCTAAGCCAGATGCAGTTGCATGTAGTGGCATGTATTGCACCTATCTTTACATGATCAATTAATATTGCAACAATATAATAGTAATAATTAATTAATAATTTGCATGTCATCCATAATAGTACACCATAGAGTATAATATATCCCCTCTAATGTCATTCATCTTAGTTACCGTATGCGTCAGAAAGATAATTCACATCTTAGATACAAAAAGTATTGATATAAGACGGCAGATGACCAGACCATAAATGCGCATCTAAATCTCAGGTGCTCAATTGCAGATTTTTGTGCAGAAAATATTTCTAGTGACAAGATTCTTCCTTCCAAATAAAGTAACTCTGGATAGATACAAGTATTTTTATGCATAGACAAAATGTACAGACGACGCTGTTGGGTACACATGTAATGGCATGTTTTATATTCTAGTCTTTTAATTATCTTTTTTTTTTGCAGGCAATAATGAGAGCTTTATTCAAACAAAAGCATTCGCTGGATCGTCAGCCAACAGGCTGCTCACCAGGAAGCTAGGGGTCTCTTCCAGCCAACTTTCAATAACACTCAGTGTGCAAGCACGCTTGGCACAGAGATGAGCTGGATAGTTTGCTGACCGGATTACATGAAGAATATCAAAGGAAGAAAAAACAGCAGCTAGCTCTCCTATTTCATAAAACAAAGGTGCCACAACCGAAAAGGAATTGTGATGATTTTTCCAGAGTTCCAAAACCTCCAGGCAATCTATTTCGATGATCACCTCCTGAAAGCCCCCGAGCTTCGCAAAGCGCACGCCTTCCCGAACAGACATGGCTTCAGCTATAAGAGGATCAGTGACACCCTCAAGGGGTTTGCTCCAAGCTCCCAAGAGATGACCTGTTGAGCGAGCCACCCCTCCCGCTCCACCGTTACCACCATCAGAATGAATTGCTGCATCGGTGTTTATTTTGATGATTGTACCATCAGGGGGCCGCCACCCATAACCTGGCAAGATTTTCAGGTCTTGCTGAGGTATATCCAAGATCGCAAGATCTTCTTTGATGCGCCTCACAGAGGTAGACGGGTCGATCTTCTCCTGATCATGAGTGAGACGATTCCGAGAGTGCCAGATCGCCCACATTACTGTGATAGTGATCGCTCGCTCCCTCTCTGAGAACAGTTGGTCACATAAGATGTCGCGGGACCAAGTATTGGGATGCAGCTTTGGTATGGTAAAATCAAAGAGCATTTGAGCTTGTACCCAGAACTGCTTTGCATGCAAACAATGAATAAGGGCATGTGCCAAGTCCTCATCCGTAGCCATGCAAATCTTACATCTTCCAAGTTCCTGAATGTGACGATGCCTCAAGGTGCATTCCACCGGAATGATTCCTTTCAAAACTCGCCAATAGAAAACCCGGACTTTGGGGATCACATTGATTTTCCACAACGCACGCCACAGCTCTGTATTGTCATTTGAGGATCCGGTACCCGCCCCTTCTTCGAGAGCAGAACGCTCTTTTTTGTTCACTAGAGAACGGTACGCCGATTTGACTGTGTATATGCCAGATTTTTCATGTGCCCATGCCATAAAATCATCACCGCCTCCCTGCCGCAAGGGTATATTCAGAATAGCTTGGGTGTCATGAGCAATAAAAAGTCCACGTACTAACTCCGTCTTCCATGTCCAGTTGTCAGAATCAATAAGCTCACTGACCAGCTCGACAGATGTATTTGCAGGTTTCAATATAGGAGTCATAGATACTGTGGATGGGATCCAGCGATCCTCCCATACGGATATGGTGGATCCTGTACCCACACGTTTGATGAGGCCAGCGTCGAGCGCCTCTCGATCCTACCATACGGATATGATGTATTTGCAGACTTTGGTACTGTGGCTAGCTGGAACTCGCAATCTGGGAAGTATCTGCCCTTCAAAACTCGAGCACATAGAGAGTTGGGGTTAGTCATGAAGCGCCATCCGTGCTTTCCCAGTAGTGCTAGGTTGAACAAACGTAGATCACGGAAGCCCATTCCGCCTTTGCATTTTGGTGTAGCTAATTTATCGCATTAATGATCTGGTAGATTCATACTTGTATACGTATTTCATTAAATTCAACCTAAAATTTCCCGCCCAAAAAAATTAAATCTAAAATGCTATACTAAAATCAAGGTACTTGAACTGCGTCGGACTAAAATCGGAGCACACCTCCCAGCCCCGTGTCGCTCCCCTGCGGGGCAGCCCGGGCGCGAAACCCTAGCCGCCGGAGCCCGCACAACCCACCACCCCTCCCTCCGCCGCCGCCGGCGAGTGCCGCCGGGCAAAGCCCGCACGGTGTCGGCGATGGCGGGCCTTTTTCTTCCCTCTCGCCTGGGGATCGAGCTATGCGGGGCTGCTCAACTGGGCTGAGGATGAGCTCGGCGACGCGGATGCACGGCGAGGTTGGGTGCGAGCGCGGCGAGGCCGCGCGCGCTGGAGGCTGGGCGGCGCTACCGGGTGCGCTGGAGGCCTGGCGGCTCGTGCTCGGACTGAGGGCTGACGTTCCGCGTTGGCCGGTGCTGCGCAGGCGCCTGCAGATCTGGTGTGTCGCGGTCGCGGCGGCGGGTGGGGCTGTTGACTAGGCGCGGGTCTGCGCACCAGAGCAGGCGGTGGAGTACACGAACGTTGCGGGAGTGCCAAGCTCCTGGGCGTGGAGAGCTAGGGTCGATCCCGATCTGAACGGGCCTGCGTTGGGTTTCCCCGGTGCAGATCGGGCGGGCTGGCTGGCCGGCGACCTCCTGTGGGCGCGGGCTGAGGGCGAGATGGGTTGCCGAGATCGTGCGTCATCGAGGGAGATGAATGGCACCTTGCCTGGTGTTGCATCCTCCTGTTTGGTGGTTCGGTGAGCTCGACGCTGCTTCGGGTAGGAGGACGAGATGGTGGTGGCTGGAGGGAGAAGAATGGCCTCGCTGCGGTTGTTGCATCCTTCGTCGGGAGATGAATGGTCGGCCGGCATTACATCCTCGGGGAGACGAATGGCGTTGTGCTTGGTTGCATCCTCCCGATGGGAGACGAATGGCGCCGCTAGGGGTTGCATCCTCCGTCCAGTGGGGGATGCGGATGCAAGGTTGGAAGAACGTCGAGATCGCCGGGGAGGTGCGGTTGGCCGTGGAGGCAGGGATAGTGGTTCGGTGGGTCGGCTGATCGGATCCTGGGTTCGGGCTAGGCAGGTGAGACTGCCGGCGAAAGTCGTACTCCGGTTGCGGCCGGAGTCGTCGATCGTGGCGCTTTCAGGCGTCGCTCCCTCGTTGGAGGCATCGATGTAGCTGCTCTCACCTTGCCTTTCCCGACGTTCTCCGGGGGCAACCCTTAATCTAGTTTAGATCGGACGATGGCGGTGCTATTCGGTGTCGCGTTCTCTCTTGGGAGCATCATCCTGGAGGTGGATCCGGGACCCGTGGCTAGTGAGGATGTATGTGTTGTTTGCCAAAAGGCGCCGTTTGTATGGTTTTTAGGACCGGTTTCCCTCATAAACTGACCAACCTTCTTTCTCCTCATCAATAAATTTGGTAGATCAACTACCAACATTTAAAAAAAAATCAAGGTACTGATGTGCTGATAAGACCAACGGTACTTGTTTGGTTGGTTTAGGCAACTGTCCAAACAATGTGCTTATCCACAACAGGCTTCCTACTCATTACATTTGTTGCGGCCATGACTTTAGACGTCATTTTCTTCTTTCCTAAAACGATATCCGCCGATATAACCTAGTATATAAATATCGTTAGGTGTAAGATCAAATGACAATGACAATTTTATACAAATATTTCTTTATAAGATTTTGTCCTAATCTATAACTATTCAGGAAAGAGCAGTAAAAATTACAACGGATATTTCCAAAAAGAATAATAATGTGTAATGCCAGACTTTAAATGTATGCAGTCGAAGAGATATACGATTGATAGCTACTTCTTAGACTATGTTTCAATCATACAAACAACGTCGCACTCTACAATTGATTGCTTATGTGATATTTTCTTGAAAGTGACATTACAAAATACTCCCTCTGCTCAAAAATAAGTGTCGATGATTTAGTATAAAGTTGTGCAAAATCAGCGATACTTATTTTGAGACGGAGGGACTAACAAATATTATATTTCAGTAAAATATATGTTTATTTCAAAATTAGTACTTCATTAGCAAGACAATATATTGTCTTAGAGCATCGACATTCGTAAAAGCTAAGAAGACACTAGATATAGGTGAAAGAAATTGCCTAGCCTATGGGCACCAAGGAATGTGATGGTAGCTGGTAATAAGGTCAAAAGTCATAACACCCAGTAAATTCAGCACAAATTATTTCTCACTGAGTTTTATCAGAAATGTTGGGAATCATTGAAGGCAAGGTTGTCAGAATCGCGATTCTGTTATTTGATTCTACGACTTTACGATCCAAACTAACCTCTCTGATTCTACGATTTTAGTTCATGAAATCTACGTTTCTACGATCTTGATAGTGAAGATTCTATGATTTGCGATCCTACCATCAGAGCTCCGATCCGATTCAAAATCGCGATTCTGACAACCTTGATTGAAGGTGACCTTCTTTCAAAAAATTTGTGGACTTGTACAATGATGATCTTTTGTTGCTTCATCTAAACTTGGGAATTATCATGCTTCTCCACAAGAAAATGTGTTGTTTGGATTGAGCGGTTTAGACCCATCTGCTTGCTAAATGTGACACTACTAGGGAAACCCCTATAGGCAACCACTTAATAGTGGTGTGGGTTAACTGGCCCGTGCTACTGCTAGTTAGTAGTAGCGCGGGTAAAAACAAGGCACTACTGCACTAGTAGAAAAAGGCCCATTTGTCCCGGTTCATAAGGCCCATTTGTCCCGGTTCGGGAACCGGGACTAAAGGGTCGGGACTAAAGCCCAACACCTTTAGTCCCGGTTCTTATACGAACCGGGACAGATGGGGCTCCACGTGGCCGCTGCGGCGAGCCCAGGCAGGAGGGCCTTTAGTCCCAGTTGGTAACACCAACCGGGATCAAAGATCATCCATGTGTCAGCAGCTCAGGAGCTGGGGTTTTTGTTTTTTTTTTGAAAGGGGGAGGGGGTTTTTGGGGGTTTTGTAGGGTTAATTTAGGGGTTTCATATATTGTGTTAGCTAGCTAATAGCTAGAGAGAAGTGTCCTCTCTTATCTCCGTGCTTGGTCGATGCTACGTACTATACGTATAGAGAGGACTCGACACGCTAGCTAGTAAGAAAATGAAGGAAACCATTAAGTACACAAGATCGTCATGAACATATACAGAGAGAAGTGATCGACCTCCTCCTTCTCCGAGAGATTGGTCGAACAACAAGTTTTCGTATATCTATCCGACGCTACTAGCTACATATATACAATATAAGATCTCTTACAATCCCTAACATTTGATGTCAAGTTCCACATGGTATTCTCCGGCTGGATTGATGACGTGGTCAAGAAAGAATCCCACCAATTCCTCTTGAATTGCTTTTATGCGATCTTGTGGTAGGAGTTCATCCCGCATCTGCCAAATCTAATTTGAAGAAGGGGGTCAATACATATATGTGAATGAAACTCAACACAAATGATGGTAATAAAATAAAATTGTGAATATTATTGCTTACGCACTTCATATTGTTTTTCAGAGTAGCCCCGCTTAGAGGTCGTCGCGTTGTAGATGTACTCGCAAACGTAGTATCCACAAAAATCATTCCCGCCTTCCTGCCACAACCACTTTACGAGAAATAAAGGTCAATCAAACTGATAATCAAGCATTATAAATGGTATTGATGAAACTAGCTAGAATCAATGGGAGATGCGCGGAACTAGCTAGTAGTACTTACTTTCGGGTGTGTAAATCGCAGCTCCCCTGGCAGTCCCGGAGCTTCTGTGGTGAGCACTTTCCAAACCCTGCGAGACAAAGAAAATAATTACTTGATATTAGGAAATGACCAAAGTTGCCGATATGGTGCGATAATGATCGATTGAACTTACTTCTGGAGCATTTCAGTCATGACCGCATACTCCTTGGTATCTTTTCGTCTTGAGTCTAAGATGATTACTAGTCCCTGCTCAAGCTTAATCTCTAGGAGAATAAAGTGGAAGCTGTGCACGCATGCATAACTCATCAATTACATTACTATAACCTTGAGTAATAAGGGAAACCGAATATGCAGAAGACAGTAACACTCACTTGAAGTTGTAAGGAAAGAGTATTTTATCTTTGTTTTGATTTTTAAGCAACGATTGTAGCAAGTTGGCCTCGGTTTCTTTCGCATGATATGTAACCATCCATTCATCTATGAGATTTGTGTTAATGAACCCAATATCATAGATTTGTGCATTTCTGCATTCGACGATCTTCAATCTGCATAATATAGTGAGGATAATTATATATACATGCAATGAAAGAGCTGAGCTATATATAGAGACTTAATTACAGAAGTATAGTACTTACAGACAGTAGCAAGTGATGATTATTTTATCGAGGTCCTTTTGATTGAAAAACTGGAAGAACTCCTCAAATGGAACAGACAACAGATCAATTCCAACGAGGTCATGCTCCTCTTTAACTCTCAGCGTCAAAATATCCTCCCCAGACTTGCAGGTGTCCATGTACCACTTATGGAATCTTCGCATCATCGTTGTTAGAGGAGGATCACCAGGTCTGACGAGAGGCTTCCCGTACTGGTATTTGTGTTCGTCCACCTCCATTGTATCAAAATGTGCATCGTCGGGCAGGTAATCACCAGGATTGGTACCGGGCAGCATCCCCGGCAGATTTGCGACGATATCGCTAGACACCTTGAGCGGGGGGCATGATTGGTTTGCCTGTTCGCGGAGCTGGGGAATTTTGTTCCCTCTTCTTCGTTCTTGTAACCTTTTGTCACTTGAAGTAGTTCCCGACCGGCGCGCTCCTTCCACTGCCTTTTTCAGAGCGCGGACATGGTTGTCATCCGGTGGAGGCGGTGGTGGTCGCTTCAGGTTCTTCAAAGTGCGCTTCAATTTCACCGGATCCATCTTCTCCTCCGGAGGTGGATTTTTCTTTGCAAAAAAGTCCTTCACTTGGGCTTGACAGATCTCCGCGTTTTCCTCCTCGGTCATCTCGTATGGTAACTTCTCTAGAGGCTTGAGAGATGGACCAAATTTGTATTGCCTCTCGCCTCTGGCTGTACTGCTAGACGCCGGAGCAGCCGGAGCGGCTGCGGCTGTCTTCCTTTGTTGCTTACGAGGCGGAGAAGGAGGCGGAGTGCTACGACGCGCCGGAGCAGCCGGAGCGGCGGCGGCTGTCTTCCGCTATTGTTGACGAGGCGGAGAAGGAGGCGGGCTGCTCGGACGCGCCGGCGCAGGCGGAGAAGGAGGCGGAGTGCCGCCACGCGCCGGAGCAGCTGGAGAAGGAGGCGGAGTGCCGCCACGCGCCGGAGCAGCCGGAGAAGGAGGCGGAGTGCCTTGATCACTCGCCAGAGGAGGAGGCAGAGGAGGAGGCGGATTGCCCTGACTCGCCGGAGGAGGAGGCGGAGGCGTCCAGTTCGGAAGGTTGATGAGCTCCTTCCGCCATAGACATGGAGTCTTCAGAGCAAGACCCAGCTGAGTCTCCCCTTCACCGGTAGGGTGGTCAAGCTCGAGCTCCTCAAATCCCTCCGTTATTTCATCGACCATCACAACAGCATAGCCTTCTGGAATCGGAAGGCAGTGAAAAGTTGCACCGGGTTGAGGAGGTGCAATAGAGCCGACAGCCGCCTTGACTTTGAGGTGCTGCCATTGCGCGATAAGGTGGCAATCTTGAGCCTCCGTGATAGCATCCATGGGGTAGCTGGGAGCCGTGAAGTGAGGCTGCCGAAGGAGCTCGGTGGAAGCCACGCTGCTTCTCCGCTGAGATGGCGGGGTAGCTTCTGGGGTAGCTTCGGCAGGTCGCTGCCTCTGAACTAGTGCTTGTTCCTCTAGCGCTCGTACCCTTGCATTCAGCTTCTGCAGTTCGGTCTGCTCCACTTTCCTCCTCCTCTCCCGGGTTTTGTAACCGCCTGCGCTGGGAAACCCTTCCTTCCACGCAACGGAGCCTGCCGTGCCTCGTGTTCGTCCTGGGTGCTCAGGATTCCCGAGGGCCTGTGTGAGCTCGTCGTTCTCTCTGTCGGGAACGAACATCCCTTGCTGCGCTGCGGCGATATACTTCTGAAGCTTCTTGACAGGTATTTCAAGTTGCTCCTTCGTCCAACGGCACTTCCCTGTTTCAGGGTCCAAGGTTCCCCCAACCCCGAAGAACCAAGTCCTTGAACGGTCTGGCCAGTTCATTGTCTCTGGTTCGGCCCCTTTATCAAGCAGGTCCTTCTCAGCCTTGTCCCACAACGGCCTGGCTTTGAGGTAGCCACCTGACTCCGTGTGATGGTGATACTCCTTCTTTGCAACATTTTTCTTGTTTGTCGCTGACATCTTCTTACTCTTCTCCGATGTCTTGTGGGCCACAAATGCGGGCCAGTGATCTCTTATCTTCTCAAATCGGCCGGTGAATTCTGGAGTCTTCCCTTTGTCGACAAATGTTGATTTCAACTCATTCTTCCACCTCCTGAATAGATCTGCCATCTTCTTAAGAGCATGAGCCTTGACCAATGGCTCTATAATTGGCTTATCCGGATCCTCCTCTGGCGGTAGGGTGAAATTTGCCTTCAGCGCGGTCCAAAGATCATCTTTCTGTCTATCGTTGACAAAAGACACTTGAGGGTCTTCGCTCTTAGGCTTATTCCATTGGTGGATGCTGATCGGGATCATGTCCCTAACAAGAACCCCGCACTGAGTAGAAAATGCTTCCTTGGTCCGGCTGGGTTCAATCGGTTGGCCATCGCCCTTGATTACTGTGATCGTGAACCTTTCATCCTGGCGCAACCTTTTCTTCGGGCCTCGTCTCATTACCGAAGTTTGGCTCGATCCGGAGGGCTAGAAAAGAAGAAAGAAGAGAGTTAATATGTGTACATACCAAAACAATTAATGCATGAATTAGCTAGTCAGCATAGGCTTAATTAATATATATACCTCGCCGGACTTTGCAACATCTCCTTCCTCCGTTCGCTCACCGGAGCAGTCATCACGGTCTCCTTCTTCCACCGGCATTCCGTCACCAGAGCCATCATCATGTCCTTCCACCCCCATTGTTCGATCACCGGAGCCTGCTTCACCCTCTCCTTCCAGACCATCGGTGTCATTGAGAAACGACAAGACATCACCTCCGCCGAGGATTATGTCCCCCAACAACTGTTCTGCTTCGATGTCTCGGTGCTCCATAGTTTCTGTAAACATTACAACATGGCAATTAATATACAAACATGACAGATGGATATATTAGTGCAAACGTAGACCTAGCTAGCTCGACGCTTCTATGTTTTGGGGTGGCCTCGACAACGCTTCTAGGGTTTGGGGTGGCCTAGGCAACGCTTCTAGGGTTTGGGGTGGCCTCGACAACGCTTCTAGGGTTTGGGTCGGACCGCCTCTCTCATGAATGTCCGACGTCCAGACCGACAAGGGATTTAACAAAATGATGCCATTCTGGATGTGCAGAAAATGGTCCATATTTTTCCTGATCTCATCTACCCTTCTATATGTCACGTTGTCTAGTGTCAAAGAATGCAAGAAAACCATGACTTCATCATTAGCCAGAAATGACAGGCGTATAATGGTACGAAGCTCTTCAAAGTTGTTTTGGAATGGAGTTCCCGATAGAATAATTCACTTTTTGGTACAAAGTTCAGCAAGAGCCTTCCGAATATCGCTATTTGGAAGGCCTTTGCTGAAATTCGTACCAAAAGGAGAATTATTCTATCCGGAACTCCGTTCCAAAACAACTTTGAAGAGCTTCATAGCATCATACGCCTGTTACTTCCGACTAATGATGAAGCCATGGATTTCTTCAATACTTTGACAGACAACGTGACATATAGAAGAATATATATATAGATGAGATCAGAAAAAAATTGTATCAACTTGTGCACATCCATAATGGGGGCATTCTTGATAAATCTATATATGTCAAAATTCAAACTTTGACATATGATCAAATGTTGCATATGTCAAAATTCAAACTTTGACATATGATCAAACTTTGATATATGATCAAATGTTGCATATGTCAAAATTCAAACTTTGACATATGATCAAACTTTGATATATGTCCACCGCGATATAAAATAATACATAGACTTGTTCGGGCGAGAGGGGGTTGATCGACGTCCCCCCTCATGTCGAAGTTACCGGAGTTATCTTCTAGTGGTTTGGGTGGCCTCGAGAGTTTGTCGGGTAGGGGCGGGAGGGGGTAGGAGATCGACAACGCTTTTTTTCTAGGGTTTGGGTGGCCTCGAGAGTTGGTCGCCCGGTATATCGAGAGGGGGGTGAACATTTTACCTTAGTAACTTCGAAAAAAAATGTTATCGGGGAGGGGGTATATCGATCCCCCCCTCATGTCGAAGTTATCCGGGTAGGGCTTAGCGACAACGACATACATATAGCCACATACATAAAAAAATTCTATAAACATCCATACATACATATAGCCACATACATATATATGGCTATAAAAAAAATTCATCATATAAAAAAAATGTTATCGGGGAGGGGGTAATATCGACCCCCCCCCTCATGTCGAAGTTATCGGGGAGGGGCTATATCCGCCAATGACATATACATATAGCCACATACATATAAAAAAAATTCTATGAACATCCATATATACATACATATAGCCACATACATATATATGGCTATGAAAAATGCTATGAAAAAAAATTCATCATATAAAAAAATGCTATGAACAAAACAATTAATACATATATGAACAAAACAATTTTATGAACATCGATACATACATAGCCACATACATATATATACACATTATATATGAACAAAACAATTTTCATCATATAAAAAATATCAACATATATACATTATATGTGAACTCCACCATTTCTCTAAAAAAAAATCTCTATGCAAATTTCTCTAAAAAAATGACTTTGAAAAAAATGATATCCATCTATACATACATAGACACATACATATATACATGGAAAAAATGCTACGGCGACGACGGCGATGGCTCACAGCGGGGGCGGCGATGGCACGGCTACGGCGACGGCGGCGATGGCACGGCGACGGCGACGGCGACGGTGGGGGCGGGCCGGGGCAGGGGCGCGCTTGGGGGCGGGGCAGCAGGGGCGGGGGCAGGGGCGGGGGCTCGGGGAAGACGACGGCGACGACGGGGCACGGGCGACGGCGATGACGGCGACGGGGACGACGGGGCAGGGCACGGCGACGGCGGCGAGGAGCGGCCTGGCGGCGTCGGGGGAGAATTGGAGCACTTGGGGAAATTTTCCTAAGTGTTGGCTTATATAGCCACACCTTTGGTCCCAGTTGGTGCCACGAACCGGGACCAATGCCACCCTTTGGTCCCGGCTCGTGCCACCAACCGGGACCAAAGGTCTCTTTTCAGCAGCCCAAAGGGTGGGAAACAGACACCATTGGTCCCGGTTGGTGGCACGAACCGGGACCAAAGGGGGGGCATTGGTTCCGGTTTGTTCCACCAACTGGGACCAATGCCCCCCTTTCGTCCCGGTTGGTGCTACCAACCGGGACCAAAGGCCTTGCGCTGGCGCGGTGCGGTGGGATGTTTAGTCCCACCTCACTAGTTGAGAGAGCTCGAGAGTGGTTTATAAGCGCTGCTGCGCCGACCCTCTCGAGCTCCTCTTAACTGCAGGCTTTCGGGCTTTCTCTGCTACTCTTTGCCCGTGGGCCTGCTGGGCCTCTGCGGGCCTGAATGCTGGCCCATGGATGGGTTTCTAGTCGTATTCAGGCCGTGGTGGCCCAGTAGGTGGCATTTTTTAAATTTTTTTTTAGTTTTTTAGTTTTCTTTTTTGCTTTATTTATTTTATTTTGTTTCTACTTACAACAAAATACAAACTGTTTTTCAGTGATTCTTTTTGCTTTTAGGTAATAAAAATTATAAACTTGCTGTTAGTGCCATTAGTTTTCCAATTTGAATAGTTTAAATTTGAATTCTTTGAAATTTGTGTGAATCACTAGTTTGTGATTAACTTTACTATAAAAATAGATTTTGGAGTGATTCTTTTTCCTGCTATTTAATATTACTGTGTTTTATCATTATATTCAAAAAAAAGTTTTTGTATTTTAGTTTCTAACAAAAAAAATCTTTATGATAATTCCTTTTGCTATTAAAGTTTCTAACAAAAAAAGTTCTTTATAAAATTCTTTTTTCTTTTAATGTTTTGAACAAAATACTTTGATAATTTTAGTTGCATAAATTTATTTGATTTTTGTATTAGAGTTTCATTAAAGTTTTCTAGTTCATTCTTTTTTCTATTAGAATTTCATTAAAGTTTTCTAGTTCATTCTTTTAGTTTATTATTTTTGCTATTAGAGTTTCATAAAGTTGAGAGGGTTACGGCAAAAACTAGATGCACTTCGTGTACAAAATGGACAATCTCTTTCGAAGTATCAGGGTTTCGGACGAAAACTCATCTGTTACAAAGGGATTTCTTTTTTTGAACTTATTTGAACTCCAACTTTTTGTGTGTTCAAAATGAACCATTCAAAGCACATCATCAATTTTCGACCCTTTCTAACTTCATCTGTTATTTTTCATGCATTTACTGATTTTTTTTGAGCTAAATGACCCTGAAATTGAAAAGCACTTCAGATGAACTCTGAAGAGGTTGAAAATTGGCATGGTATCATCATTTCACCCACATAGCATGTGCTAAAAAGTTGAGAGGGTTACGGCAAAAACTGGATGCACTTCGCGTACAAAATGGACAATGTCTTTCGAAGTATCAGGGTTTCGGACGACAAAATCATCTATTACAAAGGGATTTCATTTTTTTGAACTTATTTGAACTCCAGACTTTTTTTGTGTGTTCAAAATGAACCATTCAAAGCCACATCATCAATTTTCAACCCTTTCTGACTTCATCTGTTATTTTTCATGCATTTACTGATTTTTTTGAGCTAAATGACCCTGAAATTGAAAAGCACTTCACATGAACTCTGAAGAGGTTGAAAATTGGCATGATATCATCATTTCACCCACATAGCATGTGGTAAAAAGTTGAGAGGGTTACGGCAAAAACTGGATGCACTTCGTGTACAAAATGGACAATCTCTTTCGAAGTATCAGGGTTTCGGACAAAAACTCATCTGTTACAAAGGGATTTCATTTTTTAAATTATTTGAACTCCAGACTTTTTGTGTGTTCAAAATGAACCATTCAAAGCCACATCATCAATTTTCAACCCTTTCTGACTTCATCTGTTATTTTTCATGCATTTACTGATTTTTTTGAGCTAAATGACCCTGAAATTGAAAAGCACTTCACATGAACTTTGAAGAGGTTGAAAATTGGCATGATATCATCATTTCACCCACATAGCATGTGCTAAAAAGTTGAGAGGGTTACGGCAAAAACTGGATGCACTTCGTGTACAAAATGGACAATCTCTTTCGAAGTATCAGGGTTTCGGACAAAAACTCATCTGTTACAAAGGGATTTCATTTTTTTGAACTTATTTGAACTCCAGACTTTTTGTGTGCTCAAAATGAACCATTCAAAGCCATATCATCAATTTTCAACCCTTTCTGACTTCATCTGTCTTCACTTTTTCTTAGCTTGTGTCCTTTGCTTATTGCGCCGTAACCATGGATATTATTCATCGCTTAACAGGGTGCTTGGGTCAGCCTTGACTTTGAAGGGAGGAATTTCATGAAACTTTTCATAATCTTCAGACATGTCTGTCTTACCCTCCACTCCCATGATGTCTCTTTTCCCTGAAAGAACTATGTGGCGCTTTGGCTCATCGTATGATGTATTCGCTTCCTTATCTTTTCTTTTTCTCGGTTTGGTAGACATGTCCTTCACATAGAAAACCTGCGCCACATCATTGGCTAGGACGAATGGTTTGTCTGTGTACCCAAGATTGTTCAGATCCACTGTTGTCATTCCGTAATGTGGCTCTACCTGTACCCCGCCTCCTGACAGATTGACCCATTTGCACTTAAACAAAGGGACCTTAAAATCATGTCCGTAGTCAAGTTCCCATATGTCCACTATGTAACCATAATATGTGTCCTTTCCCCTCTTGGTTGCTGCATCAAAGCGGACACCGCTGTTTTGGTTGGTGCTCTTTTGATCTTGGGCGATCATGTAAAATGTATTCCCATTTATCTCGTATCCTTTGTAAGTCAATACAGTCGAAGATGGTCCCCTGGACAACGAGTACAGCTCATCAGAAACAGTGTTGTCACCTCTGAGACGTGTTTCCAACCAACTGCCGAAAGTCCTGATGTGTTCACATGTAATCCAGTCGTCACACTGCTCCGGGTGTTTGGAGCGCAGAATGTTCTTGTGTTCATCGACATACGAGGTCACCAAGGTAGAGTTCTGTAGAACTGTGTAGTGTGCTTGAGACCAAGAATGCCCGTCCCTGCATATTATTGAGTCCCCTCCTAGCGTGCCTTTTCCAGTCAGTCTCCCCTCATACCGCGATTGAGGGAGACCAATCTTCTTAAGGTCAGGAATGAAGTCAACACAAAACCCAATGACATCCTTTGTTTGATGGCCCATGGAGATGCTTCCTTCTGGCCTAGCGCGGTTACGGACATATTTCTTTAGGACTCCCATGAACCTCTCAAAGGGGAACATATTATGTAGAAATATGGGGCCCAGAACGACAATCTCGTCGACTAGATGAACTAGGACGTGCGTCATGATATTGAAGAAGGATGGTGGGAACACCAGCTCGAAACTGACAAGACATTACGCCACATCACTCCTTAGCCTTGGTATGATTTCTGGATCGATCACCTTCTGAGAGATTGCATTGAGGAATGCACATAGCTTGACAATGGCTAATCGAACATTTTCCGGTAGAAGCCCCCTCAATGCAACCTGAAGCAGTTGCGTCATAATCACGTGGCAGTCATGAGACTTTAGGTTCTGGAACTTTTTCTCTGCCATATTTATTATTCCCTTTATATTCGACGAGAAGCCAGACGGGACCTTCATACTGAGCAGGCATTCAAAGAAGATTTCCTTCTCTTCTTTGGTAAGAGCGTAGCTGGCAGGACCTTCATACTGCTTTGGAGGCATGCCGTCTTTTTCGCGCCAACGTTGCAGGTCCTCCCGTGCCTCCGGTGTATCTTTTGTCTTTCCATACATGCCCAAGAAGCCTAGCAGGTTCACGCAAAGGTTCTTTGTCATGTGCATCACGTCGATTGAAGAGCGGACCTCTAGGTCTTTCCAGTAGGGTAGGTCCCAAAATATAGATTTCTTATTCCACATGGGAGCGCGTCCCTCAGCGTCATTCGGAACAGATAGTCCGCCGGGACCCTTCCAAAGATTACGTGTAAATCATTGACCATAGCAAGTACGTGATCACCGGTACGCATGGCGGGCTTCTTCCGGTGATCTGCCTCGCCTTTGAAATGCTTGCCTTTCTTTCGACATTGATGGTTGGTCGGAAGAAATCGACGATGCCCCAGGTACACATTCTTCCTGCATTTGTCCAGGTATATACTTTCGGTGTCAGCTAAACAGTGCGTGCATGCGTGGTATCCCTTGTTTGTCTGCCCTGAAAGGTTACTGAGAGCAGGCCAATCATTGATGGTTACAAACAGCAACGCATGCAGGTCAAATTCCTCCTGTCTGTGCTCATCCCACACACATACACCGTTTCCATTCCACAGCTGTAAAAGTTCTTCAACTAATGGCCTTAGGTACACATCAATGTCGTTGTCGGGTTGCTTAGGGCCTTGGATGAGTACTGGCATCATAATGAACTTCCGCTTCATGCACAGCCAAGGAGGAAGGTTATAGATACATAGAGTCACGGGCCAGGTGCTGTGATTGCTGCTCTGCTCCCCGAAAGGATTAATGCCATCCGCGCTTAAACCAAACCATACGTTCCTTGGGTCACCTGCAAACTCAGCCCGGTACTTTCTCTCGATTTTTCTCCACTGCGACCCGTCAGCGGGTGCTCTCAACTTCCCGTCTTTCTTACGGTCCTCTCTGTGCCATCGCATCAACTTGGCATGCTCTTTGTTTCTGAACAGACATTTCAACCGTGGTATTATAGGAGCATACCACATGACCTTGGCAGGAACCCTCTTCCTGGGGGGCTCGCCGTCAACATCACCAGGGTCATCTCGTCTGGTCTTATACCGCAATGCACCACATACCGGGCATGCGTTCAAATCCTCGTACGCACCGCGGTACAAGATGCAGTCATTAGGGCATGCATGTATCTTCTGCACCTCCAATCCTAGAGGGCATACGACCTTCTTTGTTGCGTACGTATTGTCAGGCAATTCGTTATCCTTTGGAAGCTTCTTCTTCAATATTTTCAGTAGCTTCTCAAATCCTTTGTCAGGCACAGCATTCTCTGCCTTCCACTGCAGCAATTCCAGTACGGTACCGAGCTTTGTGTTGCCATCTTCGCAATTGGGGTACAACCCTTTTTGGTGATCCTCTAACATGCGATCGAATTTCAGCTTCTCCTTTTCACTTTCGCACTGTCTCCTTGCATCAACAATGACCCGGCGGAGATCATCATCGGGCACATCGTCTGGTTCCTCTTGATCTTCAGCTTCCCCCGTTGCAGCATCACCGTATTCAGGGGGCACATAGTTGTCATCGTCCTCTTCTTCTTTGTTGTCTTCCATCATAACCCCTATTTCTCTGTGCCTGGTCCAAACATTATAGTGTGGCATGAAACCCTTCTCAAGCAGGTGGGTGTGAAGGATTTTCCGGTCAGAGTAAGACTTCGTATTCCCACATATAGGGCATGGACAACACATAAAACCATTCTGCTTGTTTGCCTCAGCCACTTCGAGAAAATTATGCACGCCCTTAATGTACTCGGAGGTGCGTCTGTCACCGTACATCCATTGCCGGTTCATCTGCGTGCATTATATATAATTAAGTGTGTAAAAAACCATTACAAAACATCATGAATAGATAAGTGACCAAATTAATAGAAGTTCATCCTCACATTAAAACCAAAGTACATACATAGTTCTCATTGAACAACATATAGCTCTCCAGAGCATCTAATTAAACCATACATTGAAACTATGTAAAACATTTCAATGCAACAACAAATGCGATCATAATCGCAACCAAGGTAACAATTGATCCAACGGCATAATGATACCAAGCCTCGGTATGAATGACATATTTTCTATACTTTCTAATCTTGAAGTGCATTGCATCCATCTTGATCTTGTGATCATCGACGACATCCGCAACATGCAACTCCAATATCATCTTCTCCTCCTCAATTTTTTTCAATTTTTCCTTCAAGTAATTGTTTTCTTCTTCAACTAAATTTAACCTCTCGACAATAGGGTCGGTTGGAATTTCCGGTTCACATACCTCCTAGATAAAAAAATCTATGTCACGTTGGTCGGCATAATTGTCATAAACAATAAATGAACCAAATAGTTATAAAATATAATATATACCACATCCGAATCATAGACAGGACGAGGGCCGACGGGGGCGGATACCAAAACCATCGCACTATATAATAAGAAACAATAATAAAAGTAAGAAAATTAGACAAGTATCTATCTAAATCATACAAGTAAGAATTTTTTCTTTTAGAAAGAAGATAAGAACAAGAGGCTCACCACGGTTATGCCGGAGACGAGATCGGCGCGGGCGATCGACGGCGGTGAAGACGGGGACGGGACGTGACAGACCGCTAAACCTAGACAAATCTTGAGGAAAATGGATCTTGAAGGTCGAGCTTCGAGAGGAGAAAGCTTAACTAGTGTGGCTCGGGCATTTCATCAAACACCTCATGTGCATAGGAGGTGAGCTAGAGCACCACAAAGCTCTCCCCTCGCCGGCCAGAAAAAATAGAGTAGTGTGGAGTGCTCTGCTCGCCAGCGATGAGGTATATATAGCCACCTCATTGGTCCCCCTTCTGTCCCGGTTCAAGCCACGAACTAGGACCAATGGATGTGGGCCAGGAGCGAGGCCCATTGGTCCCGGTTCGTGCTAGGAACCGGGACAAATGGGTCCAGACGAACCGGGACCAATGACCACGAGGCCCCGGCCGGCCCCCTGGGCGCATGAACCGGGACATATGCCCCCCATGGGTCCAGGTTCGTGACTGAACCGGGACTAATGGGCTGGGCTGGCCCGAACCAAAGCCCTGTTTTCTACTAGTGCTGGTAGAGCATAGTAGTAGCGCGGGCACAACAGGCCGGCACTACTACTAAGTGGTCCTCATCGTGCCCCCGGGACAGGCCATAGTAGTAGAGCGGGGTATAAAACCCGCGCTACTACTAGGTTGATAGTAGTAGCGCATGTGTGCCACCCCGCGCTACTACTGTGGATAGACGGGGCCAGCTGGTGGGTCCTACTTAGTAGTAGCTTAAGAGCTGGTGCCCGAGGCCGTGCTCCAACTAATGGGCTTAGTAGTAGCGCGACCCTCGTGCCACGTGCTACTACTAAGTGCATCAGCCACCTTTATTTCCCCCTCCTCCCTCTTCCTCTCCCTACCTCTAGCTAGCTCTTTCCTCACACTTACTTTCTTCTCTCTCCATTCTCCGCTCTTCTCCCTCTTTCCCCTTTGCCCCTCCACTATATCCATTAATGGCTCCCCGTCCTCTCTTCCTCATTTGCTTTTCCCCCCCTCTCTCTCTCCCTTCATTCACTCACTAGCTCTCTCTCCCTCTCCACTAGTTAGAATCATCTCTCCTCCAAGTAGATCTACTGCTTAATCACCTACCTCTCCCAGACTCATTAAATGAAGTAAGCTAGCTACCTCCCTCTCATTAATGGACGGGCATTAAATATCTTTGTCCACTTCGATCCTAAGTAACACCCGTCGGGCTCTCTTGAGATAGGTGAGTAAATAATATTGTTGTGCAAGAATGGAATTTGTGTGTGTGCAATATGATCGACCGAATTGTGCACGTGACCATGATTAAATTGAGTAATTGTGCGTTACATGAGTTGCCTATGTTTTACCGAAATGTCGATTTATTTCCCTTCGGCAAATTTTCTGGCAAAATCAACATGTCTATTTTTAGGGAAGGTGATGCCGAATATTGTATGACTTTGATGCATGCATCATTATAATTCTTTTTCTTATACTGCGCAGGCGATTAAGGTTAGTGGAAGGATCATGGATAGATTCTTGTGATCTGCGGTAGCCGACATGTATCAAAATAAACGCACCAAGATAAAATATCCGTGTCAAAGATGCAAAGGAGTCTGGATCGACCCATTTTCGTGTGGCCATTTGAAGGCACACCTGCTCATGCATGGTTTCATGGATGGCTATACTCGGTGGATCAGAAAAAATGATGTTGAGGACGTCGACAGGGCAAACAATAACGACATGGGGCCAGACGAAGAGACGACCGTCGGACATGAAGAAGAGGCCTGACATGAAGAAGAGGCTGGTGATGGAGAAGAGGCCAGACATGGAGAAGATATGGACTCACCGCAGTCTTTGTGGCTACTAAGTTTCGTCATGCAGGACCCTCATGTTCGAGACCTGCTTCACAAAAAGATGACTAGCGTCAGAGCTGCTTCTAGAGAGGAGGCCAAGCTGGCGCAACTAGATTTAGACTCGATGAATCCATTGTATGATGGTTGCGATTCCGACGAGACCCGCATGGGTTTCACGCTCAATTTTCTAGAGACGAAGGCAAAAAACAAATGGACCGACGCAAGCCTCGATGAGCATTTGAAGTTTCTACAGAAAGTTCTTGCCGCGGTGAACATGTGTCCTACCAGTATCAAGGAGGCCAAGAAAATTGTTTGCCCTCTTGATTTACCGCACATTAGATACCACGCATGCATCAACGATTGCATCATTTATCGGAACAAGCACATGGAAAAAACCAACTGTCGTGTGTGCAATGCTTCTCGATACAAGAAGGCTGGAAAGAAAGCCCCTGAAAAAGTTGTGTGGTACTTTCTAATCACTCCTCGCCAGCAGCGGTATTTCGTAGATCCTAAGGAAGCAAAGCTCATGTGGTGGCATGCAGACGGGGTGAAGCCAAACAATGGAGATGATCCGAAGCTGAAACACCTCACAGGTGCTACCCAGTGGAGAGCATTAAACACTGAATATCCAGATTTCACAGAAGAACCAAGGTACATCGTGCTTGGTGCGAGTACTGATGGCATTAATCCACTTGGCAATCAGAGCACCAATCATAGCACATTGCCGGTGTTTGTATGGATGTACAACCTCTGTCCAGGAAGTGCATGAAGACAAAGTACATACACATGAGTATGTTGATTGAAGGGCAGAAGCAACCGGGAAACGATATTAATTTGTATATCCAACTACTGAGAGAGGAGTTAGACATGTTATGGACAACAGGCGTCGGGACATGGGACTCCAGCATAGGAGACTATTTCCCTATGAGAGCCGCATTGATCATGATGGTGCACGACTAACTCGGTTACGGATATGTCTCATGCCAGATGTGCCACGGATATTGCGGATGCACCAGGTGCATGGATGATACAACGTCCTTGCAGCTACAGAATGATGGTGGGCCTTCAAAAACCGTGTACATGGGGCATCGAGGATGGCTTGAGAAGGATGACGTGTGGAGAAAGCGTGGAGATCTGTTCAATAAGGAGGTTGAGTATCGAGGACCTCCACGTAAGAGGAGCAGCGTCGAAAGCGATATGTTGTTGAAAAATTGGGAATAGTGCCTCGCGCTAGGAAAGAAGAAAAAGGCGCCGGAGCTGTTGCTAAAGGTATGAAAAATGAGGTCTGTTTTTTGGGACTTGTTGTACTGGCCCTTCCTCGACACGCCTCATAGCCTTGATGTCATGCATATCACGAAGAATGTCCACGAGAGCTTGCTTGGCACACTAATGAACATGTCAGAGAAGACCAAAGATGGCCCGAAGGCAAGAACCGACTTGAAATTTTTGGGTGTCAGGGAAGATCTTCATGGAGGACCCCCTAACACTACTGCAGGAATGCCTAGCAGTGGCGGGTGGGAAAAGCCCAGCAATGTCGGGCAAGGCTCCCAGAGGCACCCGCCACTGACTTCTCGCCACTGCTAACATGCCATTAGTGGCGGGCCACTGGTACGGACTTGGAAGTGGTGGGCGTGCCTAGATGCCCGCCACTTGTTGGGTTCGTACCTGTCACGGGTTTTTTGTAGCGCTTGCCACTGAGTGTCAGTCACACAAATGAAACTTTTCACAGCCACGGCAACATTTATGCTGCCATGGCTACATTTTTCATACTACCCATATCAGTATACATTGATAAGAATAAGAGAGGACGAAGTATTGTTGCATGCATTAACCACTAGCTCCAATTGTTGTCAACCATGACTACAAATGCCCCAACTAAATATTCGTACCTAGGTAGCAGCCAACACATATTAGGCAAAACACGATTGACGATACAAACATCCACCGGTTAATTAGTCCTGATAATGACAAAGTACTAGGACCTACTCCTCTCTTTTAGGATAAATTTAAAAAAATAAGAAAATCCCCGCACTCCATGGTGGAGCACGGAGATCCACCGATCTCGAATTCCTGGTCTGCACTCATTCAATATTTTCCGCCATTCATCAATTTTGAGGCGTCCATATCGTGGTTCTACATTCAAATAGGTGCCGTTGAAATTGGTCTTCTGGTGGCAAATAATTGTCATCTCACCTTTCGCATCCATCATTGCAGGTACAACAACTCTTGGGAGCTTCTGTTGAAGAAGAACATATTATCATAGTAAGTGTAGTTTATTTAAGAAAGACTAGTGGCACAATAATAGTACAAAACATTCCATGCATTTTCTATGAATGTTGGTATTGCTCAACTTATGGACTAGTGGCACATATGATTTAGTATTTGGACCAGCTCCATAAGTGCCCTTGAACGACTCAACATCATTCACAAAGAAGACAAGATAATTCTTCTCCTCCCAAGTAAGCTGAAAGCTAGTAGTGTAATAGGTTTCGTCAACTATATTCTATTTTTTTCTTTGAGATAGAAAATAGGCTTTAGATTGTAATTAAAATTTTATGTTAGGAGTGAATAACAAATATTTTGAATTTAGCAAGATAGATTACTTAACAAATTTGTTTAAGAAACTCACACGGAGGAAAAATAGGAATTATGTCAAGTTCCACCCAAATGTCTTGATCAAAACGAGGAAAGGTACCAATATCAAAGGACATACTCATACCCTCTTCAAATCCATAAGCCTTGCATAATATTTTCCAATTTGCGCATCCAAAATATGTCTAATCTACTTCATTTTAGATCCTAGCTTCCAAAACAAAACCATGTTTCATCTTCAGGTAAACAATCCTCTCATCCACGTCATCTCTGTCTTCGACTTGCAGCTTCTCTACGACAAAAGACCTTGCATAGTAGGGGATTCACTAGTCGAATTTAAAAAAACCTAAATTACACGTTATAAAAAAAAAATCTTGAGACATGTTTAGTTAAGAAGGAAATATGTACAGAAATTAATTATCGTATAATATTTGTAGCCCTCTTTAACCATTAGCGAGAAGTACCTATCGTCATGTAGATATTGAAACAATAGTGGCACTCTAGGATCCCATCCAGCTCATCCTCATTCATTTGATGTGTTCATAGATGGAAGATTAAAAATTAACAAAATAAATTCATAATGGTAGCACGTGTGATCACACATTACCAATAGTGCATGTGTCGCCGCCTTGGCGATGTCGGACCATTTTATCTTGCCCATGTTGGGAGTTTGAATCTGGGCCGCCCACTTGCTAGAAACTAAAGACAATATGAGCCACAAACTAATGGATTGGGCTCATATGTAAGCAAATTAAACATGCATACAACAATCTTCATAGAAACATAAATATTACGTTCACAAGCATCCATCATAGCTAGAGATCACATAAAGGAACAGGAACACTAGTTCACAACATAAAATTAAGTTCAGCTCCATGATAGCTACATGAAATTAAGTTCACAGTCGATCACATAAAGGTAGTGCATCACTAGGGCACAAACAAAAGCTGAGCTCTCTCTAGAGCTCTTCTTGTCTCCAGTCATCTTCATGGTCTCGACTATGGCCATCGTTGCAAATTCGGCGACTGTTTGCACAGTCTTGGCGGGTGCTCGTGCACATGAAGCGGCTGCTTTCACAAGGTGGTAAGATTTTGCATTTCTATTGGCGTGTGCTTCAGCTCTCTCGGCGGCTACTAGGTTACTCTCTGCATTGTCGAGTGCGACCATAGTGTACTGAGCCACCCTGGAAATGGACTCTACGGCTGTAGGAGTCATAACATTGTATACTGACTTCTCAATCTAATTCACTTAAAAAACTCTACATTTAGCTAAACCACAATTTCATTGAAACCAACTATATAACAAAAAAACTACATGACCTTTGCTAGTAATTCAACATATTGAATGCCAG
The DNA here is from genome assembly GCA_011799875.1 of Thinopyrum elongatum. NCBI lineage: Eukaryota > Viridiplantae > Streptophyta > Magnoliopsida > Poales > Poaceae > Thinopyrum > Thinopyrum elongatum. Next base: position 382,980,581 of record CM022298.1, read on the forward strand.
AAATTTAGCGAAACGGAATTTAATCAACGTTTCCAAAATGTTGGATCATGAATAACTAGTACAAAATCTTACTTGTACATAAAATTGGCGTGACCTTTGGTAGTAATGTGACATATTGAGTGCCAGAAATTTGGCGAAACGAAACTTAATTAACGTTTCCCAAAACATTGGCACTCGTTATGAATAACTACTACAAACTTTTACTTGTACATGTAATCTACATCTACAATAAACACTATCTAATAACTAGTATAATCACTCCTTATGAATAACCAGTACAAAATTTTACTTGTACATAATATGCTACGCCCAAATAATCTACATCTACAATAAGGGATAATTGATTTTATGCCCCTAATTTGGTCACACTCGGCAGGTTTACCCCTAGTTTTCCAAAACAGTTGTTCCCGCCCAAACCACTTTGCTTTTCTCATGCTTTTGCCCTTTGACTGTTTGACCGTCATTTTGAAAAATTCATAACAAATTCATAATAACTCAGAAAAATAAAAATAAGATATCAAAGTGTTAAGAAAAACATCACCCATATGTGCCTGTCATTTGTATTGATGGAAGAAATATTGAAAAGCACGAACAATAAAATCTGAAAAAATTCAAAAAACTTCTTAAAATTTTGGATGGCAAAACCTGACCATTGTTTTGAGTGGTTGCCAAGTTTCATCAGGGAATGACATTAATGGAAGTCATGGCAAAAAAAAACAAAATTAGCACTCCAAAATGCTTTTATTTGGAGCATCGGTTGTGTTTTTTTGCCAGGACTTCCACGAATCTCATTCCCTTATGAAACTTGGCAAGAACTCAAAACATTGGTCAATGTTTCCACCAAAAAATTTAGAATTTGTTTTCAATTTTTTTGGATTTTACTATTCATGTTGAGATCATATGAGCTGAAACGGAGATGGGGACTTTCTAACACCGTTTTCATGAATGCAAATTACATGCACATGTAGGTGGTGTTTTTTTGAACATTTTGATGTCCTATTTGCATTTTTCTGAGTTAGTATGAATTTTCCAAAGTGACGGTCAAACGGTCAAAAGGCAAAAGTATAAGACGAGCAAAGTGGTTTGGGTAGGAATGAATGTTTTCGGAAACTAGGGGTAAACCTGTCGAGGGAGACACAACTAAGGTCATAGAATTAATTATCCCCTACAATAAACACTATCTAATAACTAGTACAATTATTTCTAGTACTAACTATTTCTAGTATTAGAACAACTACATTCTAAATCTACGATAAAAGAGAGAGATGTGGTTACTGGGGTGGATGGAGATGACGGGGAGGTTGAGGAGGACGACAACAGACGTTGAGGGTGTTGGGGATGTGGTGGAAGTTGGAGTAGGTGGAAGGCGAGGGCGACAGTGATGCCGGGGATGTTCGAGGCAGAAGCGGACGGCGAGAACGTTTGATGCCGTGGCGGTGGACGGCGAGGACGACGGGGATGATGAGGATAAGGGGGACGGTGCCGACCTAGTATGCGCCGGAGGGCGAGCGCGACAGTGGTGATGTCAGAGGCCGCCATGGCGATGGCGACGGCCGACGCGGGAGATAGTTAGGTGGATACGGTTTTTGGATAAGATGTATGGGCAACAACAGGTGTGCGCGGTGTAGGGTGGGTATATGCAGCAGACTAGCGGCTGGTGAGGCTAAGCGCCTGCCAGAGGTAAGTTGAAGTGGCGGGCAATGTTAATTACCCACCATACCTAGTAAGGCCTTTTCTGGTATACTTAACCTGTCGCCTTATACACATAACTACATTTCCTAAATCATTTGGACTTAAGATTTTACCCATGGTTAATATACACCATCCAAAACTACATGTTCGTATTTGGCCTTTTTTCGGTATATTTGCTAATTTCCATGCACTAACTAATTTTCTGGCCACTAAAAAGAGCAGTTAGCTCTACGGTTGGAAAGCACATGGAAGTGAGCTTCGAATGTGATGAAATTTGTCATGGTGTATTAGTTTGACCCATGTAGGGTGTGGTAAAAATTTGAGATCATTGCGTCAAAAACTTGATGCGACTCGCGTACAAATCGAACACTCTCCCCCGAAGTGTCAGGGCTTCGAACGGAAACCGCCGCCTTCCACATACAACTAAATTTTGCAAAATCATATGGAATACAAACTTTTTCCATGGTTAATACACACCATCCAAAACTACATGCTCGAATTTGGCCACTTTCTAGGTTTAGTAAACTACATTTTCACAATACGATCTGTGTGGCGGGCATCACAAAGATCCTGCCAATGCAAGATTTTGGAATTTTTGAATCCCTTTGGTGCGAACTGCCAAAAGTTAGGTGTGGCGGCCACTTTTGGCCTCCCGCCACTGCTTACCGACAAAGCAGTGGCGGGCTTTCTGTGCCTCCCGCCACTATAATCTTCCAGCGAGCGGGGATCATGAAGAGAGTTCACCTGTGGCAGGGTACTTTTTATGGCCCGCCATTGCTGTGCCCCAAGCGGTGGTGGGCCCATTTTAGTACCCGCCAGTGCTAATTCTCCAAGGTAGCTATGGCGGGGACTACATTACGCCCGCCACTCATGTGAGTTCACCTATAAGCCCTTTCCTATTAGTCCAATAAGTCAGAGGAGGAGACGGAGAAGCAAGACAGGGGTAAAAAGTCAACAATAAGGAAGAACATTATTGCCCCCCTCTTACTTCACCTTAAGTCAAAAGGAGATCGATCAATTCTTCAAGTGCCTTGCCAGAGTCAAAATTATTTCCGATTACTGTGGGAAGATAAGAAGATATCTAGACACCAAGAAAAAAGGTTCAGTGGGATGAAATCTAGTGACTGTCACATGTTGATGACGCGGATACTACCGGTTGCACTTAGAGGGATAATGGACAAGCTCGTCAGTGATATGCTTATTGGTCCCTACAATTTTTTCTATGTTATCTCTTGAAAGTCGGTCAGTGTGAAGCATCTCGAAAGGTGTATGATGTGGGTTCCTCTCTCAATTCACAAATATTGTGATGGCATTTCTAAATGTGGAATGCCATAAGTATTTGCAACTCTATATACAGATAGCTCTAGCTAGCTAGCTCTCAACATTATAAATGTCAATATATTGTGTCTCTCTACAGATCCTAAAATACATGACCGGCCTCTCCTCTCAATTGATTGATCTATCAATGACTATCTAATCTAGGTAATGCCCAATTTTTGGGTTTCAAGTTATTAGCAAAAGGTAGTAATATTGATTTTTAATTTGGATCCTTTTTGTAGGCAAGTGTATGAAGTGAACGATTCATACATATATATGGATCGAACTATAAATGTGTTCTTCAAGGCGGCGTTGAAAGATATGAATCGCAAAGGAGAAACAAAGTTATTATGTCCATGTAAGAAGTGCGAAAACAAAGGTTTGATTGACCCTTCTACTAGTCGTGTGAAGATGCACTTGTTGAAACATAATTTCATGCCTGGTTACACATGGTGGACAAGTCATGGTGAGGAAGAGGAGGATGCTGAAGTCGAAGGGGCGGCACATGATAATGAGCGAGAAGGAGGCCGCTCGAAGAACGAGTCGGAACATGAAAATCACATGGACGGACACGAAGGCCGTGCAGAGGTTCAGGAAGTGAGAAACCTTTTGTACAAAGGGCAGAAAGAGCAGAGCAATAAAGAACCGTCCAAGACGGAAGATCTTGATGACCATGACTACCAACAATCTGGCATCTATCAAGAAGAAGATGAAGTCCAGATCAAAACAAAGTGTACGAAAAGAAGCTGAAGCACATTGTCGGATGTAGAAAGTTACGTCGAGAGAATTCAGAAACGACGCCGCAGTTGATTTTATATATCTTTTATTATGCAGCAACACTTGTATCTACCGTATTTTAATATTAATAAAATAAATCTTATCATGTATTTTATTATTCACCATTTGTACTGTACTTTAGAAATTGCATTAGGCTATTTGTTGAAAAATAGCTACGTGAAAATAGCCATGGGGTTGGTGAGTTCAAGAATGCCATAGCTATTTTTCATATTGTCTTAGCCGATTTGGGGGAAGTGTTCACAACCAAAGTTTCACTTCGCACTCACACACACTCCACTTCTCTCATGCCGCCGCCCCCACCCTCGTCGTCGCTTGCCGCCGCATCCCGTGCCGTCGACGCCCCCGTCAATCTCCTCGGACGCCGCTGCCACTCGCGCCGCCCTTGACCCCCTCCCCCACCGCTCAAGCCGCTGCTTTACCCCCTCCCCCACTATCGTGCAACTGGCCCCAACCACCTCGACCTCGCCTTCGGCAGCTCCGGTTGCAAAGCGTCCAACATCGCCCTGCCCAGGCGCGGACGCCTCGATTCCACCGGTAAGTGAGATCTCTCCTTTTCTTTTTTAAGTTCATAGAAATATTTGCTACAATAGCTACACATCTATATTATAGAGTAAATTAGTTGTAGTTGTAACATTGTGAGTTGTTGTGGACATGGATTTGAGGAAATGTGCTTGAAATCATGAACATTTAATTGTTGACTAGATGTGCTGAGTTGTTGTCAAATTTTTGTGTTGGTTGTGAATTTTTTGCGGTATATATCGATGTATATTTTTTCACGGAATACATAGGGTTGCCAATATTTCGGTGAAACATTGATTAATTTCTATTTCGTCAAATATGTACCAGCCAATATGTCCTATTATTAGCAAAGGTCATGCCGAAATTTCATACTTTCTATAAGAATTAAGTATATATCCTATTAGTTTCTACATGTCCGTACCAGAGACCGACGTGGGCTCTTCTTTGACACATTCGGCCAATGACGAAGTGGCATTTACGGACGCTCAGGGAAAAAAAGATTATGATGAAGATCTTTAGCAGGAGGAGAAAAACTCGGATTACTGCCATTTGAGAGGTAGTGGCTACAAAGATATTCCTAGTGAGGAAAGTAATCCTGATAAGGGCACTAATACTACTGAAGATGATATGGATGAGTATTGTGTTGAGGAGGAGGAGGTGGTGGAGGTAGAGGATGCTGCAAAATCCATTAAGTAGCGGAAACCTAGGAGCCAAAATGCTATTGGCAAGACAGGCTTGTGGTCACTCGAGTTAACTCCATCGGTGAGCCTGTTAGTCCGCGGAAGGCCTTGGCTCACTACGGCAATGCCCTAGGTGTCATCCTTCGAGAAGTCTACTTCATCAACGAGTATAATATAAGGGATTTTGGCAAAGCTAATCTCTGAGAACTACTGATAAGAAGGGTGCACACAAGATTGAAGTTTCCTGACGAGTATGACAACCTATTGTACCGAAAGAATCAGGTAAACAACCATGAAATTCATAAGTTCTCCAAGATTTTGAGTTCTTGGAAATCAGCCACAAGAAAAGAGCTTCATGAAGATTTCTCCGAGATCCAGAAGAAGTGGCCTACAATTAGTGAAGATGACTAGAACATCTTCAAGATGAAAAATCAGGAGAACCCTTTAGTGTAGAGCCAGTTGACCTGGGGGGGGGGCATGCCATCAAAGACATTAAGTAACCACACCCTCAGAAGCCGTGGTTTTGTTGGGAAGGTGCTCGTGCGGGACAAGCAAGACACTATACTTGTAGCAAAGGGCATCCCAAACCACTTCGAGCAGTTCAAAGACCCCCTCGAATATAACTATGTCAGGGGCCGGTACCATTATGATTATAAATCAGGGGAATTTTCCATCGATCAGCAAACAAGAAGACTGGAAGAAGAATTGGAAAGGCAGCATGCAGAACCGCAGAGATCTCAAGGATCCATGGACAGGTGGAACACTCCTCTTAACCGATCGATCAATGTGACCCTCGGCAAGCACCCGTTACATCCGCCGGTGGGTGGCTGTGTGAATGGCATCGGATGCAGTGCCAAATTGGACCATCATTATGTCAAAGACAGTAAGCAAAAACGGCAGAGAAGGAGAGCCACCAAGTAGACCATTGAACAGAAAATAATTGCAGCCACAACCGCAGCCACAGCCGTAACAACTGTTGACATCGAACCACGCATCCACACGAAAAGCCAAGCCCATGCCCAAGCCATGTTGCCTTCAATAAGTGAAGCAATGGATTAAAAATGGCGAACTAGGAAACTTTGTCATCAAACCATCGCCTGAGGACAGCAGACCTTTTGTATCTTTCATTGGCAACCCGTCGCAAATGGCTGCTCTCGACACTCTTACGGAAGACACTCCGTGTAGTCTCTTAGCCCATGTGAATGGTGAGCCGAGTAAAGTTGCCGTTGGCTTGATCATTCGCCCCAAACACTGGTACAACGAGCTGCTATGCAAATAGTTTTGAACCCCTTTCTGCGACGGAGTTTTAAACCACCGCATCCCGTGCCATAAATGCCCCCGTCGAGCACCTCGGACGCCGCTGCCACTCGCGCCGCCCTAGACCCCCTCCCCCACCGCTCAAGTCGCTGCTTTACCCCCTCCCCACTGTCGCGCAGTCGGCCCCAACCACCTCAACCTCGCCTTTTGCAGCACCGGTTGGAAAGCGTCCGACATCGCCCTGCGCAGGCACTGACACCACGATTCCACTAGTAAGTGAGATCTCTCCTTTTCTTTTTTAAGTTCATAGAAATATTTGTTACAATTGCTACACATCTATATTTTAGAGTAAATTAGTTGTAGTTGTAACATTGTGAGTTGTTGCGGACATGGATTTGAGGAAATGTGTTTGAAATCATGAAGATTTAATTGTTGGCTCGATGTGATGAGTTGTTGTCTAATTTTTGAGATGGATGCATGTGATGAATTGTTGTTGAATTTTTGTGTTGGTTGTGAAATATTTGCGGTATATATCAATGTATATTTTTTCACGGAATACATAGGGTTGCCAAATATTTTGGTGAAACATTGATTAATTTTCGTTTCGTCAAATATCTAGCAACCAATATGTCCTATTTTTAGCAAAGGTCATGCCGAAATTTTGTATTTTGTATATGAAGTAAGTATATGTCCTATTTGTTTGTACATGTCTAAACCAGAGGCCGACGTGGGATCTTCTTTGACACATTCGGCCAACGACGAAGCGGCATTTACGGACACGCAGGGAAACAAAGATTATGATGAAGATCTTCAGCAGGAGGAGATAAACTCGGATGACTACTATGTGAGAGGTGATATGTCTCCAACGTAACTATAATTTTTGATTGTTCCATGCTATTATATTATCTGTTTTGGATGTTTTAGATGCATTAATATGCTATTTTATATTATTTTTGGGACTAACCTATTAACCTAGAGCCCAGTGCCAGTTTCTGTTTTTTTCCTTGTTTTTGACTTTTACAGAAAAGGAATATCAAACGGAGTCCAAACGGAATAAAACTTTATGATGATTTTTCTTGGACCAGAAGACACTCAGGAGACTTGGGGAGAGGGCCAGAGGAGTCCCGAGGAGGCCACAAGCCTCTAGGGCGCGCCCAGGGGGCGCACCCCTGGCTTGTGGGCCCCTCGAGGGTCCCCTTGACCTAATTCCACCTCTATATATTCTCAAATATTCCCCGAACATCCGAAGTGTCCACAAAAATACTTTTCCGCCGCCGCAAGCCTCTATTCCCGTGAGATCCCATCTTGGGGCCTTTTCCGGCACTCTGCCAGAGGGCGATTCGATCACGGAGTACCTCTACATCAACCTTGCTGCCCTTCCAACGAAGCGTGAGTATTTTACCACAGACCTAAGGGTCCATAGCTAGTAGCTAGATGGCTTCTTCTCTCTCTTTGATCTTCAATACAATGTTCTCCTCGATGTTCTTGGAGTTCTATCCTATGTAATCTTCTTTTGTGGTGCGTTTGTTGAGATCCGATGTCTTCTCTGAACTCTTTTATGCATGATTAAGATATCTTTGTACTTCTCTTCGAACTATCGGTTTGGTTTGGCCAACTAGATTGGTTTTTCTTGCAATGGAGAGGTGCTTAGTTTTGGGTTCAATCTTGTGGTGTCCTCACCCAGTGACAGAAGGGGTAGCGAGGCACGTATTGTATTGTTGCCATCAAGGATAAAAATTCAGGGTTTATGTCATATTGCTTGAGTTTATCCCTCTACATCATGTCATCTTACTTAAAGCGTTGCTCTGTTCTTATGAACTTAATACTCTAGATGCAGGCAGGAGTCGGTCGATGTGTGGAGTAATAGTACTAGATGCAGAATCATTTCGGTCTACTTGTCATGGACGTGATGCCTATATTCATGATCATTGCCTTAGATGTCTTCATAATTATGCGCTTTTCTATCAATTGCTCAACGGTAATTTGTTTACCCAACGTATGTTTTCTTCAAGAGAGAAGCCTCTAGTGAAACCTATGGCCCCCAGGTCTATTTTCCATCATATATTTTCAGATCTATAAACTAAAAAACCCAAAAATACCTTGCTACAATTTATTTATATTTACTTTAGTTTGCTCTTTTATTTATCTTTTATACCGATCTCTATTAGATCTCACTTTTGTTCGTGACCATGAAGGGATTGACAACCCCTTTTTCGCGTTGTGTGCAAGTGTTTTTAGTTTCTGCAGGTGCATATATTGGAGACTTGCTTGTGCCTCCTACTGGATTGATACCTTGGTTCTTAACTGAGGGAAATACTTATCTCTACTTTGCTGCATCACCCTTTCCCCTTCAAGGGAAAAATCAACGCAAGCTCAAGAAGTAGCAAGAGGCAGTGGCTACAAATATATTCTTGGTGAGGAAAGTAATCATGATAAGGGTTCTAGGACTACTAAAGATGATACAGATGAGTATTGTGGTGAGGAGGAGGAGGAGGTGGAGGTAGAGGATGCTCCAAAATCCATGAAGCAGCGAAAACCTAGGAGCCAAAATGCTGTCGGCAAGACAGGCTTGTGGTCACTCAAGTTAACTCCGCTGGTGAGCCTGTTAGTCCGTGGAAGGCCTAGGATCACTACGGTAATGCCCTAGGTGTCATCCTTCGAGAAGTCTACTCCATCAACGAGTCTAATATAAGGGATTTTGGCAAAGCTAATCTTCGAGAACTACTGATAAGAAGGGTGCACACAAGATTCAAGTTTCCTGACGAGTATGACAACCTATTGTACCCAAAGAATCAGTTAAACAACCATGCAATCCAGAAGTTCTCCAAGAATTTGAGTTCTTGGAAATCAGCCGCAAGAAAAGAGCTTCACGAAGATTTCTCTGAGATCTAGAAGAAGTGGCCTACAATTAGTGAAGATGATTGGAACATCTTCAAGATGAAAAATCAGAAGAACCCTGTAGTGCAGAGCCAGTCGACATGGGGGAGGGACATGCGATCAAATAACTTAAGTAACCACACCCTCAGAAGGCATGGTTTTGTTAGGAGGAAGCCCGTGTGGGACAAGTAGGACACTATACTTGCAGCAAAGTGCATCGCAAACCACTTCGAGCAATTTAAAGACCCCCTCGAATATAACTATGTCAGGGGCCAGTACCATTATGATTATAAGTCAGGGGAATTTTCCACCGATCAGCAAACAATAAGACTGGAAGAAGAATTGGAAAGGAAGCATGCGCAACCTTAGAGCTCTCGAGGGTCTATGGATAGGTGGAACACTCCTCTTAACCGGTCGATTAACGTGACCCTCGGCAAGCACCCGTTACATCCGCCTGCGGGTGGCCATGTGAATGGCACCGGATGCGGTGCCAAATTGGACCATGATTATGTCGAAGACAACGAGCAGCAACGGCAGAGAAGGAGAGCCACCAAGCAGACCATCGAACAGAAAGTAATTGCAGCCACAACCGCAGCCACAGCCGCAACAACTGTCGACATCGAACAACGCATCAATACGAAAAGCCAAGCCCATGCCCAAGCCATGCTGCCTTCAATAAGTGAAGCAATGGATTAAAAATGGTGAACTAGGAAACTTTCTCATCAAACCATTGCCCAAGGATAGCAATCCTTTTGTCTCTTTCATTGGCAACCCGTCGCCAATGGCTGCTCTCGACGCTCTTACGGTAGACACTCTAGGTAGTCTCTTAGCCCATGTGAATGGTGAGCCGATTAAAGTTGCAATTGGCTCGAACATTCGCCCCAAACACTGGTACATCGAGCTGCTATACAAACAGTTTTTAACCCCTTTCCACGATGGAGTTTTAAACCGTCGCCTTGCATGTGTGTGCGATAGGGGGGATCCTTCCCACACGACCCAGAAACCGTCGGGGATAGGGAGTAGGAATGCATACGTTTTCCAGAACTAAGTGTATGCGATGCCCTCATCTATCCCAAATGTGATTGGTCACACAACTAATTGTGATATATCGAATACCCCAAACGCTCCATCCTTGCTACTCGTGTGTGCTGGCATTAGCATTGCACATTCTATTCTATGGTGCAACGTTTACGAAAAAGTTAATGATTGTAAAGTGTTTATGATAAGGAGACTAGTTAATCATCATACGAGTGTCGGATAGGATTACGAAACATCAGACCGTCATACCGGTGTTGTACAGGATAACTATCACACACACTATTCTGTGGTGCAACATTTATGATGCGTACGACATCAGAAACAATTCATGATTATAAAGCGTGTACGATAAGGTGACTATCACAAACATTTAGTTTGCTCGCACCGTTTGTGATATCGTGTGACATCACACACGCTTTTCAAACGGCAATTTTTTGCATGGTCACACACATTTCCTCTTTGTGAACCGTGTCGGATTATGATGTATATCACACACGATTGTGCTTTATAGACCGTGTGCGCTGTAATGACCTATAGAGAATATTTTCACCCTAATTTAACTGCTGCTATTTAAAATTGTACCAAATTTGAATTTGAAAGTAGGCTATAACTTTATTCATACCCATCAGGTTCAACAACCAATGCATTATTCGATTCATAGGTACATATGTTCAAGAATTACATAAGCACCAAATAAAGAATTATGAACTAGGGTTGTATACTTGTACTATTAAAGACGGTAAAGAAAGAGGTGAAAGATATTCTGGTTGCTGAACAAGGTGAAGCAGAATGCCCATATTGTGCCCTCCTCCATGCAGAAGGCACACACGACTCTAGTTCAACCCCTTGTGATGGCCGACCGCCCATCCTTCACTCTCTTCATGAGGACATCTAGATAGCAATTGTGTTCTGGTAGAAATTTTTTAACATTTGCATGCCCACCAATCATGTAGTTTGAGAGGTAATCTTGAGTTAACTGCTTTGGGAACCACTGCAGAGGAAAAAGAGTCAGACATTGTCATCTAACACAACTCATTATGGGTAGTAAAAAGAAGGCTGCAGAGTTCTTACTTACCATCCTGTAGTGCACTGTTGTCTTGGATAAAGTGTAAACAAATTGTTTAATTGCCATCTTTTGACCCATTTTACTAACAATCTTTATTAGTTTCCTCACTTGATGCTGGTTCATGAATATCTCATTGCCCCATACGCAAAAAGGGTCGAAGCACGGATCTTTACCAATGACATATGTACCTAAAATCACCAAGTTAATATTAGAAGCTAAACAGCAATTGCATAGTGATGTAGTACAACACTCCCTCCATCCCATTATATAAGATCTTTACATCCAATATACTCACATATTGGATGAATTAACATCTTATATTATGCGACGGAGGGAGTTCATTACATTGTTACAAATATCGGCCGATTAACTGCAGTTAACTGCTGTTGTGTTGCTCTTCTATGTATATCTAGACATCGTCAGAACATTAAGGTAACACTCTTGTTGCTATGTAGCCTAGGATTGCATATTTAGACATTCAATACAATGCATGTTGCTATGTAGCCTCAGTTATATTAGATATGGCCCTAGTTAACCTACCGATAAATGGGTTACAGATATATTCAGTTAAATGTCTTATTCACCGATTAATCCCTTATCAGCCCCCGGCCTATATGGTACCAGCTACTGATATCCTGAACAGTGAGTATATATAAGCCATGAGATGAAACTAACCTCGATGGAAAACAATAGTCGTTCCCAATTCTGTCCTATGTAACTACATCGAAAGGCATGTTAAGTACAACAGGCTAAACATCAACCAAATATATCCATGGTAGACAACATAATCTCCAAATGATAGCTTCAGTGTGTAGGTTTAAGCATGCTAGTTAAGCAAAACAAGAATGGTGTGTTTACTGCAATAGGCCTAACATTTAACAAGCAAATATAGTCATTCAAACTGGTATTGTGCGGGTCTAAGTACACTAGTTATTGTTAAATAAAAATGGAAAGGCGTGCTAACTACAAAATGCTTAACATCAACCAAATGTAGTTATTCATAGTGGTACTGTTGAAATTGGTATCGATGAAATTGAACTGCACAGTTCATACTTGCACATATAGAACATCACATTGTGAATAACTGAAATAAACAAGGCATACTATGAACAACCAAAGATAGCAATTGAAACTGGACATATGCTAACTACAAACAACCGAACAACCAAAAACCGTTAAAACAAGCATATGCTCGCTACAACATGCTTAACATCAACCAAATATAGTCATTCATATTGGTATTGTTGAAACCAGTATTGATGAAATTGAACTGCACAGTTCGTACTTGCACATATAGAACATCACTTTGTGAATAACTGAAATAAACAAGGCATACTACGAACAACCAAAGATAACAATTGAAATTGGACACATGCTCAACTACAAACAATCGAACAACCTAAAAACGTTAAAAGAGGCATATGCTCGCTACAATAGGCTTAACAACAACCAAATATAGTCATTCCTATTGGTATTGTTGAAACTGGTATTGATGAAATTGTACTGCACAATAAATAGTTCCACATATAGAGCATCACTTAGTGAATACCTGGAATAAACAAGGTATACTATGAACAACCAAAGATAGCAATTGAAATTGGACATATGCTAACTACAAACAACCGAACAAGCAAAAAACTTTAAAAGAGGCATATGCTAGCTATAACAGGCTTAACAGCAAGCAAATATAGTCATTCCTAGTGGTATTGTTGAAACTGGTATTGATGAAATTGTATTGCATAGTAAATAGTTGCACATATAGAGCATCACATTGTGAATAACTGAAATAAACAAGGCATACTGCAAACAACCAAATATAGCAATTAAAATTGGACATATTCTCACTAGAAAAGGGGCTCGACAAAGCAAATTAGGGGTTCCCCCCTGTGAAGATGCACGGCAAAACAAATCATGGGTTTCCTCACTTGTCACCATGGGAAGAGCACGAACTCTGGGTGCGCTCCATGTTGTCGCAGATGGGCTCCTTCCTGTTGGAAGAGCACGGCTGCAGGGTGCCCTCCCTGATGTCGCAGATGGACTCTTTCCCCTTGGAAGAGACGAAGAGGGTGCCCTCCTCTTGGTCACTGTCGATGAGGTCTGACTTGACAGCTGAGGATCCCAAGCCAGTGTCGCATATCACTACAAAAAAAGACACATCCATGACATTTTGGCTAGAACGAAAACTTTTTCTGTCATGCTTATGACACTTCTATGACGATAATTGTAACAAAAACATGTATCATCTTATATGTGGTGGGCTCCTACTTCTATGACAGAAAATCATGACAAAAAATGGGCTTTTCGTCCTGGGCCGGCTGGAGACGCACCTGCATGACATTCTTTGGGCCGTCCATGACGTAAAAAATCGTGGTAGAATTGATGGTGAGGAAAATATCGGGGAGTTCCCGGTTACGGTGGGTGGTCGGGGCCGAGCGATGCAGTGTGGTTTGCACATTTCTCTTGTAAGCGCATGTGTGCGAGGCGCTCGCTAACTGAACCCTTGCAAGGCGTTCGCTTACTGAACCCGAGCGATTGCACTAGCTAGCTACGTACTGAACACGAGGGATCGATCCCACTATGTACTGAAGCCGATTGATCCATCTCTTCGCTGCTAACTGAACCCTAGCAATTCCTTCACTGCTAACTGAAGCCGGCCGACTCGTTCACTGCTAACTGAAGCTGATTGATCCTTCTCGCTGCTCACTGAAGCCGATCGAGCCCCCGTGTGAGATGTAAACAGCCGATGTGTTGGTTGCCTCTGGAAGAACATTTCCCGTTGGTGCCGCGCGCGTGATACGTAGAAACGAGTCGAGATGTGTGGTGAGTCCAGCCAGTTGGTTGGCTGTGGATGAACAGTTCCCGTTGCTGCCGCCCGCTCATACGTACGTGTACGCCCCACCCCAGCCGGTGGGGGTTGGATGAACAGGATCCCGTGGTAGTAGGCGGTTATCGCTGGATGAACAGGACCCTGAGGAGGCAGCCACACCCCAGCCAGTTGGGGTGGATGAACAGGACCCCGCGGAGGCTCTATGAACAGTAGCCGGTGGAGCCTGGAGGACGAAGGTGGATGAACAGTACCCCGTGGAGGCTGGAGTGAGAGGCAGTACGTAGACGATGGATGAACGGTATCCCGTGGAGTCCCGTTTTGCGGTACGCCATACCCCTCCCGATGAGCAGGACCCCGTTTCGAACATAGGCGCTCCAACAGAAGTCCGTTTCCTCCGTTTTGCGGTACACCAGACCCCTCCCGATCAATAGGAACCTGTTTCAACCATAGGCGCTCGAACAAAAGTCCGTTTCCTCTGTTTTGTGGTATGCCAGACCCCTGCCGATGAACATGATCCCGTGTCGACCATAGGCGGTCGAACAGAAGGCCATTTCCTCCGTTCTGCGGTATGCCAGGCCTCGTTTCGGCTGTTCCGTCCAAGCCGGATGGCTCCCGATGAACAGGACGCATTCTGTTGCCTCCCGATGAACACGACGTTGTTTCTCCATTCTGACCCACCCGGTTGGCTGCCGATGAACAGGACGTCATTGCTGCCGTCCGCTGCCTCTCCTTGTACACGAGCCCTGGCCGTACATATGCGCTAGTAGGCATTCGAGACCTCGCTTGTATGTACGTATGTGGCCCTATTTTTTGGCATGTGGTTGTACGTACGTGTACACAGTTTAGAAGAGACTGCCTGAACTGCTACGTCGGGGGCTCTACTACTACACGTGCCGCTGCTTGCTCGGCCATGGTTCATCGTTGCACAGAGACCGATCGACCAGTATGTACGTACACATTCGCGACCAGATAGACAACGCTACATATGCTTTGATCGGGTGGGTCCCAGTTATCATGGAGGATAAGGACGCCCTTCCTTCCGTGCGAAGATATAGCTGGTGGGTCCCAGTTTTTAGGTGGAGGAATGATTTTTTGCCTAATATGGAGGCACTTCCTTACTTCCAAAGCTGTAGCTGGTGGGTCTAGCTGTCAGCTTCAACGCGTACAGTCGTCTTCTGACGGTTGTCGTTCATTCACCACATTGACCACGCCGTGCCGAGAGCACCAAGGAGGTGGATGACGGCGAGGCCTAGGAAGGGAATGACCCAGAGCCGTGGAAGGCTCGGTAGTGGTTGCCCACACAGTGGGCAGTATGAGGGTTGACTGGTTCGGCTGCGTTGTGAGGCTGCCATCGCCAGAAAATAACAGGGGGTGTGGGTGAGTAAAGGGAAGGCCTGGCTAGCGGTGGGAGTAGGGTGGGGCGGTGAGGCTTGCGCGGCAGCATAGCCGGCCATGGGAGGCAGGAGCAGGTGGTACGGCCAGCACTGGTTTGGGCGGCTGGAGCAAGAAGATCATAGGTTGAAGAAGCAACATGGCCGTTGGATTAAAATCCAATGGTCACTGCTGCAAGAATCATTTGTTGACTAAGTTGACAAAGCCCTGCGTACAAGTCACCTTAGTAGGCCCAGAAGTCAGCCACCGAATCTGGTGGGACCCAGCTAGCAGCGGGAGGAATCATTTTTCTTGTGCGTAATAAAGAGGCACTTCCTTGCGTGCGAAGATGTAGCTGGTGGGTCTTAGCTGCCAGGTGGAGGAAACTTTTTTTCTCGGGTACTAAGGAGGCACTTCCTTGCCTGCGAAGATGTAGCTGGTGGCTCCCAGCTGTCAGGAGGAGCAATCATTTTTGTTCGCGTAATAAGGAGGCACTTGCTTGCCTGCGGCCATGGACCATGCGGGTCCCTACTGTCAACCTCTCCACTTACATCCCTCTTTCGATGGCTGTCGTTTGTTGACAACGTTGACCACGCCATGCCGAGAGCATCAACGCGGTCGACAACGGCGAGACCCAGGAAGGGAATGACCCGGAGCCGGCGAAACCACAGCAGTGGATGCCCACGCTGAGGGGAGTACGAGTGTTGTGACTGGTTCAGCTGTGGGGTGAGGCTGGTGTCGTCAGAAAATAACAGGAGGTGCGGGTGGGTAAAGGGATGGATTGGCCAGCGGTGGGAGTAGGGTGGGCCAGTGAGGCCTGCGCGGCAGCACAGCCGGCCACGGGAGGAAGGAGCAGGCTGTCCCGCTGGAGCAGGAAGATCAGACATTGAAGAAGCATGACGGCCCTTGGATGGACATCCAATGGTCACTGCTCTCTTGTGTTGACTAAGTTGACACAGCCTTGCGTACACATCACCCTTTTTTTTAGGAAAGTGTACGCGTCAACCTAGTAGGCCCACAAGCCAGCCTCAAATCTGTGGAAAATAACATACAACCCATCTGCCATTATTTGTAATAATTTACAGCCCATTTGCTAATTCTTAAGGATTTTTTTGGAGCCCATATACTTTTTGTTAGCATTACAGCCCATATTGTGGCCACAGATAAAAAACTCAAGGAAATTTTGCGTATTTTGGTGCGGTCCGAACTGTTTTTAATCCCGAAGTTTCGAGTCACATTCAAACTAATTTGAAAACTAAGTTTATATCAATTTAAAATCCAAATAATTTTCCCCGCATAAAAATCAATGAAATTTAAAATGTCAAAATGAAAAAAAAAAGAAATTTGATACTAATGGCCGGTTTGTTGTGTCCTAAAAATGTACAACCCATTTCTTATTACTGATAGCCCATTTTCTAGGCAAGCGGATGCATCCCTTGCAGCCCAGTAGGGCTGACAAAAGCAAGTAGGCCTCGGTTGGGCCGGTATTCTACAAAAAATTAAAAAAACTGGGCTTGCCATTTTCAGAAAAAAACTGGGCTGGTCTTGTGGTAAACATAAAATAAAAGGCTGGCTAGACTGGCAAGAGTGCCCCGCACATCCCAGTTGATACACTGCTTCGTCTAAAAAACAAAAAGAACTGGGCAAGCTGCTGGGTCCCTGGTGTCAGCCGCTCATTGTGAAATTCTCTTGTTTATTGATTACGTTGACAATGGCATGGGACCCAGATGTCAGGAATCCATTAGGAGGAACCATTTTTTTTTGCTTGAAATAAGGAGGCACTTGCTTGCATACTGTCATGACCCTGGTGAGTCCCTGCTGTCATCCTCTCCATGTACGATCATCTCCTGATTGTGTATGCATCAACCTAGTAGGCCCACAAGTCAACCTCTAAATCCGTGGCGGACAAATACAACCCACTTTAAAAAAATAACAACACATTCCACATTTTCACACGGAAAGTTCAACATTCAGAGCAAAGTAACAGGTCTGATCCAGAGATATAGTACTGAACTTCCACGTTGACAACCATCATAGCCAACTTAACTATCTACTCCCACTAGTACTCTAGTGTACAAGTACTAACTTACTCTTAGCTAACTAGACTATGCCGGCCGCCATCTGCGGTACATGCTAAACGCCAGCACTGACGTCCTCCTCCTCGCCTTGGACTTGCCAGAGGTGTGATAGGGCGTGTTGCTCACACGCGTTGGCCCTTTCCATACCGACGTGGTCCACTGAAGCTTCGGCTTCTAAGCAGGAAACCCACTTGATGAGGTGGTAGTAAAATTCTGCGTCGCGAATGCGTGCATGCCCGACAGCCTCTAGGACTATTTGCTGGGCGCCAGCCTCCACGTAGTCGGCCCAGTTGCGGGTGCTCTGCTCGCGACTCAAAGCGGTGGTGCACTACTGCTCCATGCCCTGCTAGCGGCACAAATCGCCGATACGCTGCTCCTCCGCCAGGCGGTCGCACTCCAACAAGTCCTCATACTCCGCATTGCTATCTAAAGACCGATAGAATGCCTCCTCCCTCCGTCTGCCTTCCGGTGAAAAACAGAACACTGGTTCCGGCAGTGAGCACCTCCGGCATCGCCTATTGCAGACAGGCGGGGGCATGACGGACGTGGCGAAAGTGAGGGCAAGTGGCGAGCAACATCGGGCCGGTGGGGGCTTGTGAGGATAGGGTGAGTTGGGTGATGGTGCCACCGGAGAATGCAGGGAACCAGTAATTATTGGCGGAAGGTAGGTGAACTAGCGTGTCGCCGGAAACGCGATGGTCATCACGATCATCGGAATTCAATGCATAAGCAGGCATGGCTTTACGCGCCAGCTTCCCATGGAAAACTAGAAAAACTGTAATTATGACTGTGCCATCCCGTCCCGTCTGTGCTGGGTCGCACATCGGCATGATGGTCAAACGAGTGCACTCGATTCATCCAGATGAGGTACGTGCATGATCCGCTGGTTATTCACGTAGGATCGAGTCAGTGAGATAGTGTACGTGTAGGATCGCAATAACTGATGAACGTTCGCTGGGAGATAAGGCATTTGCGAATGTTTTTGCTGGCAGTTTCTTCAGATTCGCATGGCATTTTCTTCAGAACAACATGTCAGTTTCTTCAGAGGTAGGCATTTTTATTCAAAAAACTGCCACCTTTGGATCTTGCGTCTCAACTAAAACTGCCAGGAGCACATTAGTAGGCTAGCTAGTGATCGATCAGTAACTTGTAAACACTGCGCAAAGAGAAATAAGGAGCTACTAGTAACTTGTACACACTGAGCACACAGAAATAAGGATCATGTTGTGCACAGTAGTAAGAGCCAATCCGTTCGAAATGTTCACACGAGACTCACATGCCTGGCATTGTAATATGTTCACATTAGTAGCCCAAATTCACAACCAACTAGTACGATTCCCATACATAAGATCAACATGTTAATGCATCTAAATGATTCACAAATCATATACAATATGTAGCTCCTAAAGCAAAGATAAAAAAAACATATGTTCTTGCTACTAACATGGATGCTTCTCTGGGCCAACATTCAGTACAGAGTGAAAGATTTTTTTTGTGAAGTCTACATTTCCTCTTGCAAACGTAAGTGGTTTCACCAATAGATGGAACCATGAGAATGAACCACACATGATGAAGGATGAAAGGATCGAGAAGAGGGGTCTAGAGGGGGGGGGGGGGGGTTGAGGGGGGGGGTGTGATGAGGGGGGGTGATTAGACCCTTAACAAGCAAAAGTAGCACTTTTTAATTTCTTCAAGTTAAGGTTGAGTTTAGCACATGTTAAAGCACTCACAATACATTTCAAGAAAGCATGACAAGAGTATAGGCAGCGGAAAAAGTAAAGCATGCAATTTGCGAGAAAGTAAAGGGATGGGATTCGAGTGTGCAAACGCAATGGAGACGCGGAGAATTTTTGGCGTGGTTTCGATAGGTGGTGCTATCATACATCCACGTTGATGGAGACTTCAAACCACGAAGGGTAATGGATGCGCGAGTCCACGGAGGGCTCCACCCACGAAGGGTCCACAACGAAGCAACCTTGTCTATCCCACCACGCCCATCGCCCATGAAGGACTTGCCTCACTCGGGTTGATCTTCATGAAGTAGGAGATCTCCTTGCCCTTAAAAACTTCTTGGTTCAACTCCACATCATGACAGAGGTTCCTAAGCAACACCTAACCTATCTAGGAGACACCACTCTCCAAAAGGTAATAGATGGTTTGTAGATGATGAACTCCTTGCTCTTGTGCTTCAAATGATAGTCTCCCCAACACTCAACTCTCTCTCTCAGATTTGGCTATGGTGGAAGAGTGATTTGAGTGGAAAGCAACTTTGGGAAGGCTAGAAATCAAGGTTCAAATGGTAGGATTGTAATCTCTTGAACTCAACACATGAGTAGGTGGTTCTCTCTCGGAAAATGAATGGTGGAAGTGTAGCCACGTTCTGATGGCTCTCTCACAAAAGGAGAAGGGGTGGAGGGGTATATTCAGCCTCCACACAAAATCCAACCGTTACACACATTTGGCTCATCTCGGTGGGACTGAATGGTTTAACTCGGTGGCACCGATCAGTTCAAAAATGTGAACGTTAGGAATCTCGGTGGGACCGAGTGGAACAACTCGGTGGGACCGATGTGCTAGGGCATAGGGCAAACCGCGTCTCGGTGGCGCCGATTGCATCAACTCGGTGAGACCAAAGTCAAGCAATAAGGCAATAGAGAGTTGGTCAAGCCATCTCGGTGAGACTGATTGCTATTTCAGTGAGGCCGAAATAATTGCAACTGATAACAGGAATTTGGCAAGGCCATCTCGGTGAGACCGAGATCCGTATTGGGGAGACCAAACTATTAGGGTTTCTGGCAGTGGTT
The DNA here is from genome assembly GCA_011799875.1 of Thinopyrum elongatum. NCBI lineage: Eukaryota > Viridiplantae > Streptophyta > Magnoliopsida > Poales > Poaceae > Thinopyrum > Thinopyrum elongatum. The sequence continues at coordinate 383,000,905 of CM022298.1, forward strand.
ATGTCATATGAACTCGGTGTACTCCGGATAGAAATAATCGGTGGGGCCGAGTTGGAATTTAGGGTTTGGACATATTTGGATGGAAAAATTGGCTGAGGGTTTTGGAGCAATATCACTAAGCACTTGAGCATGTAAGGCATTAAGCAACAACTCATCCCTTTTAACAGTATTGGCTTTCCTATGGACTCAATGTGATGTTGGATCACTAGAATAAAGATGAAGAGTCTTGAGCTTTTGCCAATCTTTGTCCTTAGCATTTTGAAGGGGTTCCACATCCTCTTGTCCTTGCCACTCCATTGTTGAACTTATCTGAGCCATGCTAGATAAAACAATTAGTCCAACAAGAGCTATGTTGACATTAATTACCAAAATCACTCAGGGAGCACTTGTGCTTTCAATCTCCCCCTTTTTGGTAATTGATGACAACATACATCAAAGCTTCAAGTAAGTGGTATGAAGATTAGTAAGTAAAGCTTTGGAACAACATGTAACATGCATGAGCTCCCCCTACATGTATGCAACCATGTGAAGATAAGATAGAAGAACATGTGAATGCATAACATGACAGAGTAGGCAATGAGTTACATGTATCTTGGCTATATGCATCAGAGTAAAAAATATAGTTGAAAGATGTACCTTCATGTTTATGAATCCCTCTTGCAAACAATATGTGCAAAAGCAACGGATCATCATGCACATGAGTGTGATTCATATACTTACCTTTAGGTTCTTGAGCTGACCTTTGAAGGAGTAAACTTGAGAAAAGAGGGCTAGATAACACAAGAACACTCCAAACACAAAGAATTCCAAGATCCACAACAGTACCAAGACTAGGATGACATGTAATAGGTGTGTACTACAAAGTGAGTACTTCATTCAGATATAGACATGGCCCCAAAGATTTAAAGATTTGCAATAAGTTCCAAGGATTTTTCTCCCCTTAAGCATAGACTCTTTCTCCCCTGAATCTAATATTGGATAATGGGAGAAGGTAGGGTGAGATAAAATCAGAGCAAAGATGAATCAATTAAGATCAGAGAAAAAACAAATAAAATCAATTACAATTATACTAACATGTCTTTCCCCTCATAAAGACATGTGACTTCTCTCCTCTTATTAACATGAATCTCTAGAAGAGCTTAGATGTGCTCTCTTTCTCTTGATAAGCTTTGATTTGATAAGCTTTGATGTGCTCTCTCTCCCCCCTTTGACATCAATTTCCAAGAAGGGCAACTTCAGGAACATGAGTTAGGTAGATGTGGTCCTTGAGAGACACTACACAGCAGCATGTAGCTTAAGATGCTGACAGAGGAAAAGAATCATTGAGTGGAGCTGAAGAAATAGGCAATATAAGATGGCAGAAAAGTTTTCTAAGTAGTGAAATCGGTGACGCCGATCGGTTTCAATCGGTGACTCCGAGATAGCAGAGCCACTGAAGGTGCTCATTAGTGAGACCGAGTTAGTCCGTGTTGGTTGTACCGATGAACTGTGTACAAGGAAACCTTGTATTTCGGTCTGGCCGATGGGCTTGGATCGGTGGAACCGAGTTCAACATAGAGAATTTTTTTGTCAACTCAGCTCACTTGGCAAATGAAATTTCACAAAGATTTTCAATGAATTTTCATAAGTATTTTCAAGGAATTAAACTTAGGTACAGAGACACATGAAGTAGAAAACAAAAGAGATCTAGATGAATTTTTTTGTGTAAGTTTAGAAGGGAAACACAATAGCAAGAAAACATGCAATGGAAATACAATATACAAAAAGAACACTAGAGAACTTCATCTAGAGGTGGTGGGCGACAGAGTCACCTATGTTAGAGTATGTTGACTTAGGAGCCAAGTGAGATCGCTTGATCATAGGTCATACTCAATCGTTAAGCTCAAAATGGGGTTGCCATTTTTCATTTAAGCATTTTGATGTATTCACATCTTGTTGAGTTGCTTTAACTCATGACTTGGAGTAAAGCTTCTCTAAGATGGAATGACATACCTTGGTTTGTGGTGTTGATCATGATCATGTAGTTGAACTTGTGTTGGATGCTCAAGGTTGATGTGGTCCATCAAGAGTTGTAAGCATCCTTTGGAGTTGAAGTTCATCTTCCTACATGGGTTAGTCTTGCAAGGAATAGCACTTGTGTATCCACATTGACAATCAAGAAATTTGATACCAATTGAGATTTGATATATTGAAATAGTCAAAGGATATGTTGAGTGAGTTCATGCTTCCTTGATTTCTACAACCAAATCATAGATACTTGGTGATGTAGAGATTGCTCAAGACGTGAGTGATTTGCAATCTCATAGATTGAGGCTCATCCAAGTACCTACAAGGGTTAGATAACATGCAAGGGTGCAAATATATATCCAAGATAAATGATCATCATCATAAGAGAAAAATTAAGGATTAGTCACATAGGCTCATGCCTTGCATGTATCCAAATGGAATCTCTATTCCAAGTTTGAGGCATCAATGATGTTCAATTCACCTCTCAAATGGAAAAATACCTTTTCATCAAGCGGTTTAGTGAATATATTCGCCAATTGCTTGTCGGTACGAACATGCTTAAGATTGATGTCTCCTTTAGCAACATAATCACGAATGAAATGATGACGAACTTCAATATGCTTAGTTCGAGAATGTTGCACAGGATTGTGAGAAATCTTAATAGCACTCTCATTATCACAAAGCAATGGAACATGTTTCACATGTATCCCATAATCTTTAAGAGTTTGGGTCATCCAAAGTAATTGAGCACAACCTGATCTGGTGGCAATGTATTCCGCTTCGGCGGTGGATAAGCATACTGAGTTTTGTTTCTTGGAGGACCAAGAGACAAGGGATCTACCAAGAAATTGACAAGTACTCGAAGTGGACTTCCTATCAACCTTGTCACCGGCATAGTCCGAGTCGGAGTAGCCAACAAGATCAAAAGAAGACCTCTTAGGATACCAAATGCCAAAGTTTGGTGTATGAATTAAATATCTCACTATCCTTTTCACGGCCTTAAGATGACATTCTTTAGGAGCTGCTTGATATCGTGCACACATGCACACACTTAGCATAATATCAGGATGGGCGGAAAATATATATAACAATGAACCAATCATAGAACGGTAAACCTTTTGGTCAACCGGATTGCCATCCTTAGTCAAGTCAAGATGTCCACTAGTAGGCATGGGTGTTTTCATACCTTTGCTTTCTTGCATGTTGAACTTCTTGAAAAGAACCTTGGTATACTTTGTTTGTGAGACCAAGGTACCTTCCTTAGTTTTCTTGATTTGCAAACCAAGGAAAGATTTGAGTTCACTCATCATAGACATCTCAAACTTCTCCAACATTAGCCTTTGAAACTTTTCACTAAAGTGGGGGTTAGTAGAACCAAATATGATATCATCCACATAAATTTGGCACACAAATAATTCACCATTAACCCTTTTAGTAAAAAGTGTATAATCAATTTTCCCAATTTCAAAGCCTTTTTTAATAAGAAACTTAGTCAAGCATTTATACCAAGCTCTAGGAGCTTGTTTAAGACCATAAAGAGCTTTGTGAAGTTTGTAGACATGTTAGGTTTCTTGGATTAACAAAGCCGGGAGGTTGTTTAACATGCACTTCCTCCTCAATTTCACCATTTAGAAAAGCACTTTTAATGTCCATTTGGTATAAAGTGTTATCATGGTGATTGGCATAAGCAAGTAATAATGCGAATGGACTCAAGTCTAGCAACATGGGCATATGTCTCACCATAGTCCATACCTTCGACTTGAGTGTAGCCTTGAGCGAGGAGACGGGCCTTGTTGCGTACAACTTGGCCATCTTCATCTTGATTATTCCGAAACACCCATTTGGTTCCAATGACATTATGATCATCGTTGGGCTTTTCCACCAATGTCCAGAATTGATTCCTCTCGAAGTTGTGTAGCTCTTCGTGCATAGCATTTATCCAATCCGGATCCTCAAGGGCTTCTTCTACATTCATAGGTTCAACACTAGAAATGAATGAGTAGTGTTCACAAAAGTTAGCTAAACGAGTTTTAGAGCGAGTGATTCTCCCGGTTTGAATGTCATTGAAGATTTGTTTGACGGGATGATCCCTTGAGACTCTTGCTCTAACTCGTGCGAGCTTTTGCTTGGGTTGGGGTGGAACATCCTCATCATCATCTTCTTCTTCATTGTTGGTGGCGTTGTCGTTCGCTTGTGGAGGTGGAGAAGGAGGTCGAGGTGGTTCATCTTTTTGTACTTCCTCATTTCCTTGGTCTTGACGTGTTCCACTTGTGGATGCCTCCAAGTCAACTTGTGGTTCACCTTGATGTGAAGTTGAGGCTTCCACTTGAATGGACGAAGTACTCTCCTTCACCTTCGTTGGGTGAATTTTGCCAATGGACAAATCTTGGATTGCTTCCGATGGATCTTTGTCTCCTACATCAATTGACAATTGCTCTACTTGTGAGCCGTTAGATTCATCAAACTTCACATCTACCGTCTCTTTAACCTTTCGGGTGAAATTGTTGTAGACATGGTAAGTGTGAGAGTTTGAGTCGTAACGGAGTAGGAAACCTTCATGAGATTTAGGAGCAAATTTTGAGTGATGATGCTTATCAAGAATGTAACACTTTGAGCCAAATACTCAAAAGTGTCCAACTTGGGGTTGGTTACCATTGAGTAGCTCGTATGCCGTTATTGCAAGAAGCTTGTGAAGATATAGTCGATTCGTAGCATGACAAGCGGTCTCAACCGCTTCCGCCCAAAAGTGTCTTGGCGTCTTGTATTCATCAAGCATCATTCTCGCCATCTTGATAAGTGTTCGGTTCTTCCTCTCAACAACTCCATTTTGTTGAGGCATGTACGTAGCCGAGAACTCATGTGAAATCCCTTCTTCGTCAAGAAAGGTATCCACATTGGCGTTCTTGAACTCCATTCCAATATCACTTCAAACCTTCTTGATCTTCACTTCAAATTGGTTTTGGGCCTTCTTGGCGAAGTCCTTGAATATCTTTTGGACCTGCGATTTGTCATCAAGAAAGAACACCCACGTAAATCTTGAAAAGTCGTCAACAATGACCAAACCGAAAGAGTTACCACCAAGGCTCTTATAAGCATTGGGACCGAAGAGATCCATGTGAAGTAGCTCAAGTGGTCTTCTCGTGGTCATGATGTTCTTCACGGGATGACTTCCTCCAACTTGTTTTCCTGCTTGACAAGCACTAAAAAATCTATCCTTGGCAAATATAACATCTTTAACACTAAGGATATGATCACCTTTAATAAGCTTATCAAGATTTTGCATGCCCACATGACCTAACCTTCTATTCCATAACCAACCTTTAGAAGATTTAGCAATTAAGCAAGTACGAGGTTGGGCTCTTTTAGTGAAATCAACAATGTATAGATCACCTCTACGGATACCGGTAAAGACCATTCTATGATTATCTCTACAAAACACTTGGAAATCTACTTCAGTAAATAAAACATTGAAACCAAAGTCGGCTAGTCTAGATACGGAAAGAAGATTGTAACCAAGAGATTCAACGAGCATAACATTTTGAATAGAGCTATCATTGGATATGGCCACCTTACCAAGGCCAAGTACCTTACCCTTGGAGTTATCTCCAAAAGTTACATACTTGTGTGGGCCGTCATTTTTAGCAAGCTCACGGAACATGTCTTTATCTCCGGTCATATGATCAGTACATCCACTATCAAGAATCCACTCTTTCTCTCCGGCCATGTAGTCACAAAAGTTTGCCATGAGACTAAGATTTCTCATAGTCTCCTCAAAATCAATATGACTTTCTTCGTCTTCATCATAATAGCCATGCTCAATGTCATCATCATGTATGTGATCATCACCTAGAGCAAGTGATTCATTAGATTTATGACCATGACAATGTTCAAGTTTATGAATTCTAATTGTCTCTGAAATGATGCCACTAATGACTCCAACATTTCCCTTAGCACGCATAAGATCACATAGCTCAATTAGACACTCATCAAACTTGGGATCACTAGGCTCCAACTTTAGAAACGCAATGGATTTTTGAAGAATCTCATCTAGATTTTTCAAGGAATAATTCGAAAAGCGTTCTTCAAGATAGTTCCATATAGTATATGCACACTCAAAAGTAGGCAAGCACACAAGCAAATTTCTAGGCAATCCTCTAATCATAAGATCAATAGTCCTAAGATTGCGAACCATGTCAATATACTCATCGGGGGTAGGATGCAAAGGATCAATAGGAGGCACATAAGGGCTAGGAATATACTTGTTCAAATTATATTCATTGAAAATCTCAAGCATCTCATTTTTCCAGGAACCATAAAACTCCCCATCAAGAATAGACACTCTACGTCTAATACTCCCGAACGTAGACTCATCCAGCTTCCTCCAATGGTGATTAAACCAAAGCAATGTAGACCAAAGCTCTGATACCAATTGAAAGGATTGAGAAGAGGGGTCTAGAGGGGGGTGATTAGACCCTTAACAAGCAAAAGTAGCAGTTTCTAATTTCTTCAAGTTAAGGTTGAGTTTAGCACATGTTAAAGCACTCACAATACATTTCAAGCAAGCATGACAAGAGTATAGGCAGCGGAAAAGGTAAATCATGCAATTTGCGAGAAAGTAAGGGATGGTATTGGAGTGTGCAAATGCAATGGAGACGCGGATAATTTTTGGGGTGGTTCCGATAGGTGGTGCTATCATACATCCATGTTGATGGAGACTTCAACCCATGAAGGGTAACGGCTACGAGAGTCCACAGAGGGATCCACCCATGAAGGGTCCACGAAGAAGCAGCCTTGCCTATCCCACCATGGACATCGCCCATGAAGGACTTGCCTCACTCGGGTAGATCTTCACGAACTAGGCGATCTCCTTGCCCTTACAAACTTCTTGGTTCAACTCCACATCATGACGGAGGCTCCCAAGCGACACCTAACCAATCTAGGAGACACTACTCTCCAAAAGGTAATAGATGGTGTGTAGATGATGAACTCCTTGCTCTTGTGTTTCAAATGACAGTCTCCCCAACACTCAGCTCTCTCTCTCTCTCTCTCTCTCTCTTAGATTTGGCTATGGTGGAAGAGTGATTTGAGTGGAAAGCAACTTGGGGAAGGCTAGAAATCAAGGTTCAAATGCTAGGAATGGAATCTCTTGATCTCAACACATGAGTAGGTGGTTCTCTCTCAGAAAATGAATGGTGGAAGTGTAGGCAGGTTCTGATGGCTCTCTCACAAAAGGAGAAGGGGGTGGAGGGGTATATATAGCCTCCTCACAAAATCCAACCGTTACACACATTTGGCTCATCTCGGTGAGACCGAATGGTTAAACTTGGTGGCATCGATCAGTTCAAAAATGTGAACGTTAGGAATCTCAGTGGGACCGACTGGAACAACTCGGTGGGACCGATGTACTGGGGCTTAGGGCAAACCGCGTCTCGGTGGCGCCGATTGCATCAACTTGGTGAGACCAAAGTGAAGCAATAAGGAAACAGAGGGTTGGTCAAGCCATCTCGGTGAGACCGATTGCTATTTTAGTGAGGCCGAAATAATTGCAACTGATAACAGGGAGTTGGCAAGGCCATCTCGGTGAGACCGAGATCCGTATTGGTGAGACCGAACTGTTAGGGTTTTTGGCAGTGGCTATGTCATATGAACCCGGTTGCTCCGGATAGAAAGAATCGGTGGGCCGAGTTGGAGTTTAAGGTTTGGACATATTTGGATGGAGAAAAGTGGCTGAAAGTTTTGGAGCAATATCACTATGCACTTGAGCAAGTAATCCATCAAGCAACACCTCATCCCCTTTTAATAGTATTGGCTTTCCTATGGACTCAATGTGATCTTGGATCACTAAAATAAAGATGAAGAGTCTTGAGCTTTTGCCAATCTTTGTCCTTAGCATTTTGAAGGGGTTCCACATCCTCTTGTCCTTGCCACTCCATTGTTGAACTTATCTGAACCATGCTAGATAAAACAATTAGTCCAACAAGAGATATGTTGACATTAATTACCAAAATCACCTGGGGAGCACTTGTGCTTTCAGAAGAACATCCACTGAAATATGAATTGGTCATCTGTCGATCACATGACGAGACTATTTTGGGAATACAACTTTAACTTAGGCAAACTGTTGCCAATTGGATAATTAGACTAAAGCAATGAAGCACCTAGTGTTGGCCAATAAATAGTACAATACTACTTTTGTGCAGTCCATGAAGTGACAATCCAATCTTTCTTTGTCGATTTTCAAATGGCACTGCATGTAGTGACTATACTATTCTCTTGTGCAGTTCCACAAAAATTGAGGTCACTTTGTTTGTTTGCCAAATAGCAACGGGCAGACATCTGTTTGCACAAATATCAAGCAGCTAGTTAACATATACCCCACCTTGTATTTTCGGTTTAAACACATCTCTGCTAGTCATTTCCGATTAGCATCTGTCATGTTTTGCTCTGGACAATTTGATACTGTCATGTTTTGCACTGGACAATTTGGTACTGAATTGATTTGCTGGTATAGAGCAGAAATATAGCGCCTATTCTTCATCAGACCAAGGATATCCGCGTTTGCAGTGATGGAAGAGGTGAAATTGATACAACCGAAATTGAGCATCCAATCAATTAATCATGTCCTGCACCACCAATGTAGGTCCACCCTGCCAATAAATTTACATGCAAACCACTGATATTACTATCTAATGACAGTGCAAAAATAGTAGCAAGATAGTAGTGAACCATGTACCTTGGTAATGAACAACTCATAGCGCCACCAATTGGATTTAACTGTTTGGAAGAAAAAATGCTCATAATGTTGAACCATATGGACTTTTCGTGAAGTTCCACTAAAATCGAGCATCCCTGTTTGCACAGATATTGAAAGTGTGATTACTATAAAAGTGGTAATATTTGAAGCATAGACTCACAAATATAAGCATTCCAATTTCTTAATGGGAAAAGGTAGCAAGACTGTTTCTAACCACCTATTTGAAGGAATAAATAAGGCAACAACGACTGATGTCAGGAAGGCATACATAGTATTTTGTGAAAGATTGAACCATTCCTGACCTTTCCTCTTATTTTAAGCATTTTTTGTGCAGTTCAACTAAAATAAAATGCCATCACCACCTTGAGAATTTGGTGACACTGTACAAAAAAATGACTTACCATTACATCATGATGTCAGGTATGTAATCGACAGGCAATAGAGAAAAACATGCAGACCTCCTCCGATAACATAATGAACATTAATTTTAACAAAGGTGTGACTAGCTTTGCCGACATAATTTGAATGAACTCTACACCCTCTATTCCATAATATAAGACGTTTTCGCAGTTCAATTTAAAGTACCAAAATGTCTAGTATTTAGGAAAACAGGTAGTATTTTCTTGAGCACATATCTAGGAAAGCTTGCCACACCTTATATATGTCCATACACTGATGCAACACCATTCGAATAGTACAAATATAAACTAATCCGATGGCTAGTGCAACAGTAGAGTAGTTTTTTTATTACGGGGTACAGTACAATGGTTTTACTGAATAGATTTCCATAAGCTAGCACAGGAAGATTTCTATAAGCATTAACTATACAAAATCTAAAGGTAACAATTTCAACATTGGTATACTGGCTGTGCAGCAGCATTAGACCAAATAGAAAAGTCTGAATGAAACTAGCATTATTAACTAATGACAGTATGAAAAAATTGCAAACCATGTACCTTCAAGGTAAATATCATTTCGAACTCGAGGGGACCTGAAAAATTGCTATCCCAATCTTGATAATCGATCAAACATAAAAACTTGATCAAACGAATCAAGAAAATGGCAGGACGAGGAGGTGCCCACTCCTGACCTTTCCTCTTTTCTTCATAATTTTTTGTGCAGTTTAACTGAAATAATATGCCATCACCACCTTGGCATTTTGGTGACACTGTACAAAAAAATTTGACTTATCATAACATCATGAAGTGAGGTATGTAACCTATAAGCATTAACAATGCAAAAATCTGAAGGTAGTAACAAGTTTCATCGTTGGTATACTGGATGTGCAACAACATTTGAATGCCTTAGCTCAAAAATCTTTAATACATCCACAGTCAACAGCTAACCCTGAAATAATCCAGTGACATTACTTGGCATTGCTTCAATTTTTTGGTGGCATTAGACTGACTGCCGCATTAGTCATATGTGGCATCATTTTAGCAGTAGCATTGCTTGATTTTATCGGTGGCATTATACTAACAGCAAAAAAGTGGCAATAAGAGCATGGGGAGGCCCATTCGGACAGTGGGCACACCAGTACGATGTACCTCCACAGATGCATAGAGTGGTGAGGGAGGGATGGTTGCCGAGAGCAACAAATATCCACGTAGCATATGTGGATTACGTCCCATTTTTGTTCGCTTTAGCCAGCTTTTTCCTATGTGAGGACAACAAACCGATCGACCTGGTCATTCTCTATTGCATTATCATGCCTTTCTACCCTTTTTCAACCAAGAGACAAGAGGCTTGTTCCTTAGCTACTAATTTTCCCCTTTTCAACCAAGATGTAGGTTCAATACCTAGTCTCTTCGACAGTACTTTGTCCCATTCTTTCCTTATTGAACCTAGACATGGATTAGTCTGCATGAAGTAGGGTTTCCTTTAATAGTGCAAATTAAGGTTTTCATCTACGTGACTAGCAGAGTAGAGGATAGTAAATTGGGGAGATGGGGTAGTGGAAAAAGATCCACATGCAGCGACATGGCAGATGGGACAATAGAACAAGGGTATGGTCCGAAAAGAGGTAGCATACCCGAGGGTCGGCGAGAAGTGGCTTCACTCATGGTCGTCGTCCTCCGCACACACTACGACAACGAGCTTGGGTACAGAGACCATCCTGCGCTGGTGCTAGGTCTGAGAGGATGGCCTTGCCGTCAGTGTGTGGCCTCGCTCAGCGATGATGAGTGCGTCAGCGCTACACGTTCTTTTCTTCCCCGGTGGTCGGGATCCTGGCGGATCTGTGACCACTGGTGAGGAGGGAGAGAGAGGGGCCACCGCCATATTTTTTAGATCTGGAGAGAGGGTGATAGTGTGAGAAGCAAGTGGGCAGCCCTTAGCAAGCAAGCGCTAAAGCTTCAGCCTATATATCTTACTAGTACTAGTATTAGAGGTAGAGTAGTTTATATTTTCTCTGCATACAGTACAAATTAGTTGTGCTTAAAAACTTAATGGCACACCATTAAAAAAATAAAGTCGAGAAATAATGCAGCATCTCGGGCCAACGCAGCCAGATCATATTTTGCATGAGAAATGACACATAATGTTTTGTTGACATGTGGTCATGTTCCAACATGTCAGTGAGACGACGACGCGTCTTTTTGTATAATTTCCGAACGGACGTCTATGTAGGCTGGGGCGCCTCTTTCTATACCGTGGCAACCGTCCGCTCCCCACTAGCCTCTTCTTGTACCATGGCAACCCTCCACCGCCTCTTCGCCTTTCCCTCTCGATTTGAAACTGCTATCGCACGCTCTTCCTCCCTCCATTTGCCTTGAATCTTCCTTCTGCCATTGTTTGTCTTCTCGATAGAGGGAACAGGCAGGAAATGACCCCGTCATTCTTGCCCTGATCTGAAAGATGACATGGTGCAGGAACTCATTGATCGGTGCAACGTCATCACCATGGCTAGCATGGTAGGTTCGTTGAAGACCATTCTCGACTCAACAAATAACATCATTACAAAGAACCCAAGGGTTCTGGAGCAGTTTGATCTCCCCTATCTTCTTTGTCATGACCCTGCTCACTGGCGCGGGGACGACGGAAGCCTCGCCTTGTGCAAGTTGATGCTGCTTGATAATGATACATGTGATGTTAAGATGCCATTGCTTAAGGGTAAGGCATGGGCAGGCGCAAATGGAGATTGGGTTGTTTATATTGGGTACAACTGCAAGTGGGAACTTGTGAATGTGTACACTCATCACCGGGTTCCACTTCCAAAAATCTCAGACTGCCCTGAGGTTGAGCACACCAATGATCTACATACATTGAAATATGATCATGGTGACTGTCTTCTACAGAAGATAGCAATTTGTCGAGTTCCCAGTCGCTCTTGGGATTATAGGAATGCTTGTGTTGTCACTATCTTCGACAAGCTTGTTGCCATCATTAGTTCTTCGACTCGATGGATATTGCTCAAAAATCAGTTTGTGTACACGGCTGTGTACTGTGATTCAATTCAATATGAGGGTCTTGTGTTTGTTGCCACCACTTCTGGCACTGTTTTCGCATGGGATCCTTATTGTTTCGGTATTTTTGTCTTCTACTATAATTATAATTGTTACATTTACCATGCAAGTGAGTTAGTATCCCCGTACCAATTAACCTTCTTTGTTTCCAAGGTCCTGTCAACATTACCCCATCGATACTTGGAAAATTTTATAACCAAGCGGGAGATGATGATGGTGATGATCCTGTGCATGAAGACTAGCGGGACCTACATACTCAGTGGCACCTAGCAACTTATTCCGATGGATCACCTCTTCTTGTCTGTATACAGGGCAATGCTGATGTTACTAAGGAAGCAGGTGTTGTCTCCCATGGTCGCACCCTCTGGACCTATTCAAATATCCATTGCAGGGTATTCGGGATGAATACTAGTGTGCTAGCGCTAACACCTTCTGCCTGGTTCAATATTAATAGTCTTGGAGAAAACTCGCTCTTCCTTGGACTAAACTATCCAATGATGGTGAAAGGCGATCTAGCTGCTGTTGGCACAATGTTACTACCATTTATGAGAAGCAACTGTATCTATACCTTGGACATTGCTATGGTTCCTACCCTGGCTATCACAATATGCGTCCTGATATAGGCCGATTCAGCCTGGATGATGAGTCTTGTGTTGGTCTCGATATTGACAATAGCTGGCCCTGCCCAGAGAATCACTTATGGTTCAAAGCAAGCATCTCCAACACCAGGGATTGGTTGACCTGAAGTTTATTTCATCGCTTTGTTATTTGTTGTGTGATAAAATTTTTAGTATTTATAACATACCCTCGTTGTCGGTGTGCATTGATGACTTGTTGTATGTAATACTAAATGATACGACTGGTCCGCACGGCAGATTTGGTGGGGAGGAGGGCGATGATGATGAGCAGCATGTCGTCGGGGAAGCTGCTGATGAAGTCAAGGCTCACCGGATGCGGTTTTGGCTCGAGCCGCCTCCGCTTGTTGGCTGCCTTGCCATCCATCTCAATCGGCAGTGACACCGGTGTACACGTGTGCTGGTGTCTATTGTGTGCTGGTGTGCGCGAGTGTGTCCTTGTGTGCATGCCACCGCACATGGTGTAGTGTGCGCGAGTGAGTGCTTCACGCGGAAGAAGTGTGCCCTCAATTTAGTAGCGTGCGGGGTGCTACCGTGAGTGGTTTCAACTTTATTTACTTCACCACTTTCAGATGGGCCTCTAGTTTATTTATTATCACCCACTACCTATATGGTGGAGTGGGAGATCAAGTGACAAGGTGTGTGCGCGATAGAAGATACCCCCAGAGAGATCGAGATAAACGTAGGGATGGAAGGAGACAATACGTGCCATCGTGATGGATAGTGAGAGATAGTCATAGTTAGGGCCAAGCGCATGTGCCTATGATGGAGTGAGAGATTCTGGTACTTAGCGGAGGTGTCACATAGAGAGAGAACAAGTGCGGAGAGTGTTAGATCGGTCTATGTAGTGCGAGAGAGATATGTGTATGTGTGATCTAGGGAGATATAAAGTTTGAGAGAGATAGAGGAGCCCCGATACTACTGATTGGTGCATCAGAGAGTTGAGAGAGGGAAAGAGATACTCCATCTGTTCGATAATGTAGTGCATATAAATTTTTTAGAAGTCAAACTTTGGAAACTTTGACCAGGTTTACACAGAAATTTATTTATATCTACAATACCAAAGATACATCATATGAAAGTACATCTTGTGATGAATCTAATGATATATGTTTGTCGTTCTAGATGTAAAAAAAATTCTCCATGTACCTGGTCAAACTTTGTGAGGTTTGACTTTTCAATAAATCTATATGCTACGGACCGAAGAGAGTACCTAAGTCGAGAGAGATCAAGTGCGTGTGAAGGAGAAAGAGTGAGTGTGCAAAAAGAGTGTGTGTGTGAGAGAGAGAGAGAAAGAGAAAGGGACAACCAACAATAAAATAGAGAGAGAGAGAGTGTCTGTGTCTAATGCAAACATATCACGCATGCATCTCCGAGATAGAAAGTGAGGTGATGAGATACATGGAGATAGCTAGTGCGTGGTTGTTTGCGACGAAGAGGGACCCCCCCCCCCCTATAGCACCTGTCCAATAGAGGTCTGGCCAACAAGGGACAGAGGTAAAGAGGGACGTATGGAGAAGATGGACGCATGGGGAGGGAGAGAGGGAGTGTTTGTGATAGAGAGATCCCCTCGAGATCTTGAGGGAACTATATGGGTGGGAGATCGAGGGACGAGGTGTGTGTGCGATAGAGAGATGCCCCAAGAGAAATCGAGATAGACCAGGTGAGGGAAAGAGGCAATGTGTATGTTTGTGATGGAGACTGAGAAATAGTCATATACCTAGGGGGGACCGCCTGTGACAACAATGGAGTGAGAGACAGTAATACTTAGCTAGGCGTGAGATTGTGTGTGTGTGTGTGCGTGTGAGATGGAGAGAGAATGAGGGAGAGAGAGAGAGTTTTAGATGGGTCTATCTAGTGCGAGTGAGATATCGATGTGTATGTGTGACCTAGAGAGATGGAGAGTGAGAGAGAGAGAGAGAGAGAGGGAAGAGCCCCGAGACGGCGGAGTGGTGTGTGAGAGAGTTACGGACAATGAGCTAAGGAATTTGTGTGCGTACGATGAGTGCACCCTAGATATTTAGCTTGGACTAGAGAATCATACATTCTGTGCGAGAGAGACCTATAGATGGAGTGTGCATGCGAACTCGAAAGACCGATATATATATATATATATATATATATATATATATATATATATATATAGAGAGAGAGAGAGAGAGAGAGAGAGGGACCGACAAGGTTTGTGTTTGTATGCGTGTGATAGAAATGAAGATTGTCGCCTAGAGAGAGAACAGGAGTCCGGGAGAGGGGGAGGTCGCGTTTATGCATCGGAGACTGATATAAACCATGTTTCGGTATAAATTTGCATTCAAATCTTTGAATTGGAGAACATGGTGTTTGCAATCCACACATGAACGGAGATATGAGTATCAAACAAGTTCATTAATTTGACTTTCAGCATGTTCATGGATTACTATAATACAACATGTTACTCAATTGAGGTGTTCAATTTTGGATTTAGTCCACAATTTTGACCGGGTGAACGAGCTATTTCATTGAATCGAGATATTTCATTTTGGGTTTGATTCCCTTTTTTGAGTGGGTCAACTATTTGTCAAATAGTAAATCGGTAGCAACGAGCATGTAAAAACACATTAGTCCCGAGCATCATCTCAGCATCTAAAAAAGAAGTGGCAAGCTAATATTTCAAATTTTGATTCGAATCGACTTGGTAAGGTAGACGTTGATGCTCATTCTCCCAAAATTTGAATGAATCACTAAACACCCTCTTCTCGGTGGAATTCGCCTGAGCAAATAAATGGGAGACGCGAAATTACCAGCCTATCTGGGACCCGCATCAATTGGCCCGTTGTACATCCAAGCACGCCCTCTCCTCGGCCAAAATGACAGGTGAGGAATAATTCATAAACCATGGGCGGCAAAACACCCTCTCCTCAGACGAAATGGCAGGCGCTGAATAATTCATAAACCATGGGCAGCAAAACACCCTCTCCTTGGACGAAATCGCTCGCGCCCACTATTTCAAAACAATCCCTCCTCGCCTGAAATCGCTGGCGCCCACTATTCGGGAGAAGAAAAGTTACCCTACTATCCCCGACCCTGAAGACACAGACCCAAGCCCAAAAGCCAAAAGGCAGGGGTAGAACTGCAACTTCTCCCACATGTCAGACAAATGCATCCGTAAGACATGGTTGCCCCTCCCAATTCCCCATTCATACATCGTGGGCACCAAATCACCTTCTCCCGAGCCGCGAAACCTCAGCCCCTCCTCCATGGCGCCCCCACCGCACCAAATTCACCGCCGCCCTCCTCCTCAATGCCGGAGCAGTTGTCCGTTTGCCATCATGCATTGGCTTGTGTGCCACTTACTCTGTGTTGCCGGAGCTGCCTTGACGACGACCGCGTGAACCATACCGGAGCCGATTCACCCACGCCGTTGTGCACGGCGCCAAAGCGGCTCCAACTTCGGATGCGTCCAGGGGCCCAATGCTGCTTCCCCGTAGCTGTCGACCGTAGCGACATATCTGCTTTCCCGCCGACGGGAGCCACCGCAAACCACACCACCTCACCTACTCGGCAGCTGGAGCTGCCTACTTCACTAGGCTACAAGATAGGTCGTACACTCATCTGAAATCACTTTATTTAGGCGTCAGTCGCCTGAATTTTTATTATGGGCCAGTCAATTCCCAATGGACGGAAGCATCATCCCTCGAGGCGGCGGAGCTCCTAGGCTGCCGGTTGGCTGGGGCAACAGTGCCTCAGTGTTTATCGTAGGGGTGCGGTGGCACAAGTTCACCGTGGAAGCAGCGCTTAGGTGCCTATCTTAGTGTTGCGTGGGTTGAAGGTACTGCTACCGCTGGATCTGGATGACAGTGAGTCTTTGTGGTTTGGCCGGGGGCGACGCAACCATGGTAGTGCGGTGGGGCGAGGGGTAGGGTTTTGTTCGGAGCTATCGCGGACAGGGACCATGGAGGCAGGCTGCTCTGCCGGTGGTAGCTGGCTCTTCGAGGAAGATTCTAAATAGTGTCAGCCGGGAGGCACAAGACGACCATCCAGCCATCCGGCGTAGATCGGATAGTACCAAAAAAAATGTGTGACTCCAATTTAGTTTTTAGTCAACAGACGTGTGACCAGTTTCGTACCTTAGTGTTGATCTCTTAGGGTATTTCTTCAGATCAGAGATATGTGTCGTTCTTAACGTTATGTGTTTTTTGCATCTCCAGCCACACCGTCTTCCTTCTCACCGCAACTGCTCCTACAAGGGAAGCATACACAAGAAGGGAGCTATAGTTCCCATTCAACAGTTCCCTGCCTCGAATGTGCCTACCCGACATGGACAACCAGAACAACCGCAGGGCCATCGACAAGTCAACAGATGATGCTCACTCCTATGGATGGCGGTCAGATAGGTTGTACCCTCATCTTACTTGTGTGCAACATTTATGGCTTCGTTATTCATCTAAAAATGTGTGGAAAATGGATTATCACATGTCACTGTATATTCATGTTGATCTCTTAAGAGTCTTGTTTAGGAGTTAACGTTGTTCCATAGTTCAGATAAGAGACTTGTTCAGGAGTTAACGTTAATCCATAGTTATCATCCATCAGCCAATGCTATCCCAGAGGCTGGTTATTATATCACTTCTAGTATTACCTATGTTGTTATTCTTTAATACTTTTGTGTGCCTTCTAGTTAATCTCGAGTAGAAACAATACATATTTTGTAGCTTTCATCTGTGTTCTCCCTTTAGTTTTTGACACATGTTGCTTCTAGTTAAGTTCAGTCCTACTATTTATGTCATCTCCTATAGGAACTCATTACATAATCTAACTACTAGTTGTCTTCCATGCATGTCAGATATAATTGCACACACTGATATATCCACAAGAACCTCGTGGAGCAATGTAACAGCCAACAAACTTGACATCAATGATATCCAATATGATGGAACGGTTAAAGGCAGTTCTTCAGAAGAGTTGCAGAAAGATGATGAATCCTATTCACCCCACAAGGTCCTTGCTCTAACTTTGCCCGTGATATGGGTACATCATGCATATAATGTCCTGGAGTGCATCTACTCTGTTGCAATGCCATGTGCTTAGCATGCTGATCATACATGTAAATATGTCATGCCTTCCTGTTTTTCAGTACCTATTCCATTCATGATAACATGTTTTCAAATTCAAGTACTGTCATTCTACTCTGTCGCAATGCCATTTGCTTAGTTTGGACATCATGCTTTTGAATATCTTATGCATTGTTATTCATCAGTATGTACTCCATCCGTCTACCATACCATGTTTTTTTACATTGAAGTGCTGCTGTACTGGTGTGTTGCAATGCCATCTTAGTTTCCGTACCTATTCCAGCTATCATACAGTTTCACATTCAACTAATGTTTTTTTACTCTGTTGTCCCGTCGTATCCCTAGCTCTTACATCATACTACCTCCGTCCGGATTACATGTCGCGGAAATGGATAAAAATGGATGTATCTAGAACTGAAATACTCCTAGACACATGCATTTATTTCCGAATGGAGGGAATACATGTCAATATGTCATGCCTTTCTATTCTTTAGTACCTATTCCATCTCTCTGTCGTAGCATATTTTATAATTGAAGCACCATTCTTCTCTATAAGGCATGCAAGGGGAAGACGGCTATGTTAGAATCTGAAGGGCTACAAACAAGGTCTTTGCAACAGATCCAAACGCCAGGAGATAGTAAACCAACTCCAGTGTTCATAGATTCTGCTCCAACACAAAGAAACCCAACTCCTCCTGATAATAAGCAGATTCCAGTGGCCGGAGAACCAGTCCGCTCTAGTCCAGTAAAAATATGTCAACTCCTTTCTAAGAAGCGTGTGCGTATCCTCGCATCATGAAATTTTATAGCATTCAGGTCATATTTTCTACATGTTTCTTACCCATCTCTCTTTTAGAAAATAAGCTTAAAGGATAGAAGACTTTCTAAACTGGGATCGTGTTCGAGGAAAGTATCTTGCGGGAATTCTCTGCGCTCCAATGCTGATGTCAGTACATATTGTATATCACTATATTTTTACATCAGCATATATTTTGTTAATCAGCGTGAATCCAACCTTTATCTGATCTAAATTTACTTGTAGCAAAATGTATAATGAAAGGCGATAATGTAGATTTTTGTAAGGAAAACTGCCTGGTAGTTTTCCATACTGAGCTGCATGATTGTACTATCTTATATCTTGCGCATTACTAAATTGTAGTGTTGTTGTCTGGTTGCCCAATCATTCATTGTGTCAATGTTGTTTCGTATTACCTTACCTGGCTGATGATAGCTGGGCCATATTGTGTTAATTTGGTGTAGGCTGGTCTGGTCTGGTTACCCAAATGTTCATTGTGTCAATGTTGCTTTCCTATTATCTGACCTGGCCAATGATAGCAATGCTAGTGTGTTAATTTAGTGCAGGCTGCTGAAGATAAGAAGACAAACTCTGAAAACATCAAGGCAACCCCATTGTTTCTTTCCAGTAAATCTAGGGTAGGTAATATGAAAATAACTCTTCATTAATCTGTTCGGTTCCCGTCCTAATTTATGTTATGATGCAGTGGTCGAGACACTCTCCACTATCAATGATACAAGCCTGCCAAAATCGCCATCTGAATCTGTTCAGTTTCCTTTGTCTCAAATCCAACGGAAAAATGTATGTTTGTGAACCAATTACTGGCTAAAGCAAATGATGCAAATTGTCGAGGAATCAGAGTTGCACATTCTTGCGCAACAACAACTGATCAATGTTTTCAGAGACAGTGTAGCAAAGAAGGAAGAACTTGCTCACATGCTTATGGGCGTCATCCGTGCTGAGGTCCCAGATTGTGAGGTTACAGATCGTTAAGTTCTGTTCATTTATTTGCACTAGCATCAATCTTTGATTGCCCAATGGATGTAATTTCCTGTAATATATGCTTGATGTGCTATGTTTTTCCTTGTATGCCGTACATTTGCTTAGCGCGCCTCATATTCCAGCTAACTGGTCGCTAGGAAGCCAAAAAAGAAGTGAAATTAATAGCTAGCCCGAAGCGCCGTGGGCCCTTTATTAAGGATAGCGGCCCACTGCCCTTAATGGGCCCACCTAATGGGCTCGCAGGGGCCAAAATCGTCTTGGGCCTTTGATTGACCGGATTTGGTCATGTCCATAAATGGTCATCGTAATGGGGTCAAATAATAGCTCGGCCGAAATCGACTTTGTCTAATTGGGCCTACAGACATGTTCAAACTTTAGTGGGCCCAATAGGTCGATGGTTCATAACCAGGACGAAAGCTCTATTGGGTCGCTATAATTGAAACGAGCCAACAGTTAATGCTTGGCCCAGTTACCTGTCAGGTTGTTAACAGGCCGAAATCGAAGCACCCAATAAGTGGGCCCATTCGATTTCACGGGCCATTAATAGGCCGATACTAAGGTCGGGCTGTATATGGCCCAACTGTGTAGTGGGCCTTTAGCACGACGAAAGCGACAACGGGCTGGTATTGGACCATGAAGAGCATGGGCCGCTAAGAGGCCAAAAGTCAGGTCGGACTGTATATGGCCCAACTATGTTCTGGGCCTTTAGCAGGGCAAAAGAGAAACCGGGCTGGTATTGGACCATGAAGAGAATGTGCCGTTAAGAGGCCAAAACTCAGGTTGGACTTCAAATGGCCGAACTCCTGTATGGGCCGTTAATAGGTTGAAAGATACACTGGGCTGGAAATTGGCCCAGCACTTGAATGGGTCGCTAAAAGGCCGAAAGACGTACATCTTGAAAATTGGCCCATCCTTTGAATGGGTTGTTAACAGGCCGAAATTACGTCGGGCCGATATTGAGCCCCCCTATATGGGTCGGCCTGCTAATTTTGACTGGCCCGTCCTCTTTCACCTAAATGGGCCACTATTGGGCCATGCCACATGTCAACGTATCATAGGCGCCTCCCGTCCAATGAGTGGATGACATTTGTCCCAACGCTGAGCCGACACGTGGTTCGTCTGGCCATTGATAATTTTACACATGGAAAATCCCCATTGGTCTGGACTATTAACGGGTTATCGGATCCAAACTTAATGGCGACCCGTTATGATGTATGCCACATGTCGGTTACCCTTGATGAAAACACTTCCATAACGCGTCATTTAACGTCATGGAAGTGGACACTTCCATGATGATAATTTTGGTATTGTCATGGAGCACTTCTACGACACCATAGGTATGACTATCTTGATTCTGTCATAAAATCATCATAGATGTACATGCATGACAGAAAACGTGACCTACTGTGACAAACACGTATCATCACGAAAGTGTTTTTTTGTAGCGTGTCCTTTAGAAATGACAAAAGGGGCATGATGGCGATGTAGGATGGCAAATTCTTGACAGCGAGCCAGAGGAGATCAACGGCGGGGCCATGGATGAGACCGATGGCGGTTGAACCCAAGGGCTTGGGGTGGGCCACTTTAATCTATGACAAAACCCGCGTCGGGCCGTCACTGTCGATGACCTCGATGTCATAGCCGGCATCCGCGACATACCAACATACTCCAGCCCGCTAATGAGAGCCGGTGGCCAGTAATTTTCATTAGTTTCCTTGATGGCTACCTCGACGACGTCGGGCCAAGAGGCCACAATAAACCTCTTTTGGGCCATTCGCTCCTTGAGCTCCACGGGAAGCGTAGCCGGGCTTAGGCTGTGACGCTCTGGAGTGGGGGATGGGGATGGGGATCTATGGGAAATGGGGCGTTTGGCAAGCGTCATCTAAGAAACTCAGGGCCGCTAGGGTATGGAGATGGTGTGTAAGCTGCATGGGTAAACCGGCAGATGTTGATGATGGAGGCGGCGTGGCGGC
This sequence comes from Thinopyrum elongatum, assembly GCA_011799875.1. Classification (NCBI taxonomy): domain Eukaryota; kingdom Viridiplantae; phylum Streptophyta; class Magnoliopsida; order Poales; family Poaceae; genus Thinopyrum; species Thinopyrum elongatum. The sequence goes on from CM022298.1 coordinate 383,022,587, forward strand.
GACGACCTTGCTAGGGTTTCGAGTGAGGGAGGGGTGGTGGTGGTGTGTATGTGTGTGCGCACGGAGTTTTTGGGGTGTGTGTGTGGAGAGGGGGCCAAGGTGGTGTTTGAGGAAGTGACGTGACTACTGAAAATATTACTATGCGGGAGTAAAATGTCAGGGCTATTGAAAATTTGGATGAAGGGATTGAGTAACAAACATCGCGCACGGTCCTAAAATAACAACTGTGTGCTATCTACCAGAAACACCCTCCAGTCGGGTAGATATTTTTTAGGGATGCAGGCGGGAGCGGGAATCACAAAGATCACACACAGTCGAAACATAATAACTATGTGTTATCAAACAAAAAAAACCTCCAGGCGGCTAGATATTTTTGAGGGGTGTAGGCGGGAGCAGGAGCAAATAACATCACACACGGTCGAAACGTAATAATTATGTGCTATCACATAGGAAACCCCTCTAGGCGGGTAGATATTTTTGAGCAATTTATGCAGGAGCGAGGAAAACAAACCTCGCACACGGTCGAAACATAATAATCGTATCAAACAGAAAAAACCCTCCAAGCGGGTAGATATTTTTGAGATTGCGAGGGAAGCCTCGTGGAGCCCAATGTACTGTGCTGATGTGAGTGATAGGGGCACGAGCGTGGCACACGGGTAGTCTGTGCAAACCGTGTCTATTGTGTCATCCGGCTTGTCTACTGTTTATAAATTTGGCAAAACTAATGCAGGAAAGGGTCAGAACACGAACACACTTGCATGTGGACCAAAAATATGTATGAAAAGGGTGGTTTGATGTTCAAATACCCAATGCACAACTTTGATGTGGCACCTGACTCACAAAGCGCACAGTATTGCTAGTCCCCCCCCCCACTTCATGTCAGCGGGAGGGGAATCATAGCTATGAATGCATGCCCCAAATAGCTAGGTCTAACATCTCACCCTACCATAACACTAAACCTATAGGAGTCCATCATGGTCAAACACTGGACCCCTTTCGCTTCCAGTCAAAGGTGGACCATGTGCGGGCCCACAAATGTGTCCTTGTGGCGCGAGATGGGTGAGAACACATATGAACCACCTGCGGGTGGCCCAGCTGTATGTATGAAAAGGGTGGTGTGATATTTAAATACCCAATTCACAACTTTCATGTGGCACATGTGCCTCGCAAATTAACCGGACATCCCCAACCCCACAGAAGTTCAGGAAGTGCGAAGTAGCCCCCTCCCCCCCACACACATATTGAGTCGGTGGGAGAGGGCATCTCACACTAAGACATACTGTAACAGGGACCAAGAAGAATCCACCTTGGTAGTATAACCTCTCTATTGTTGTTGGTCAAAGTGATGGATGTCCACGCGACCCCATAGATGGGCTAGCTTGTCGATAACCATGCAAGGGAGTAGTGCCCGAAGACAACCACTTCCTGCATGTGGCGCAAACATATGTATGGAGTGTTGTGTGATGTTTGAATACCCAATGCACAACTTTGATGTGGCATCGTGCTTTGGAACTGGAAAGTCCCCACATGGAGCAAGGGTTTACGATGCGTAGTATGTATGTCACCCCACTTCGAGCCTTTGACGGGGATTCATGCATACGTATCCTCTCAAACTTAGGTCCAGAATCTCACCATGACCTACTATGGTAACACGAATGAAAGAAGAAGAATCCACCATGGTAACCTCTCTCGTTGTCGGTCGAAGTGATCATGGACGTCCACGTGGGCCCACGAATATATAGGCTTGCCGCCGATAACCGCGTGAGGGAGAGTACTGTCCGAAGATAACCACTGCATGCATGTGTCCCAAACATATTTATGGAGGTGATGCATGCATGTTTGAATGCAACATTGATATGGCGCATGCGTCAAAAATCATACATTCCCCACACAGAGCGAGATCGGTTCATGACGTGTCCAGTGCTGTCCCCCCCCCCCCCACTTCGATCCGGTGGGAGGGATTCATGCATACACATGCATGCGCTCAAACTATGGAATGTAATCTCACAACATGACCTATACCGTAATACAAACCAAAAATTAATCCCCTCCTAAGTCAAATTAACCTCTCTCGCTGTCGATTGAAGTGATGGACCAAGCGGGCCTACAGAAGGAAAGCATCGATATCGTCGATAACCGCGTGAGTGAGTGCCAGAGGACAACCATCATTGCTTGCATGTGGGCCAAACATATGTATGGAGGTGTGTGTGGTTGTGATGTTTGAATACCCAAAATGCACAACTTTGATCTGGCACCTACCTCAAAAACTGTAAAGTCCCCACATGGAGCGAGGTTCATGAGGCGTAGTATATGCTGGTACCCTCCCCCCTCTTCGGCGCGCACTATATACTCCTACCATAACACAAACCAAAACGAATCCTCCATGATGGTAAAATTAAGCTCTCTCGCTATAGGTCAAAGTGATGCATGCATGGACGATGACCTCGCGGTACCATAGATGGAAGCGTAGCACGTGAGTGAGTGCCTTAGGATAACCACCGCCTGCATGTGGCGCAAAGAGGTGTTGTGTGATGTTTGAATAGCCAATGCACAACTTTGATGTGGCACCTGCCTCAGAAAACGAAAAGTCCCTATACAGAGTGAGGTTCCTGATGCATAGTATATGCTGGTCCCCTCCCACCTCTTCGACGCGTACTATATACTCCTAACATAACATAAACCAAAAAATAATCATCCTTGTTGGTCAAATTAACCTCTCTCGCATTAGGTCAAAGTGATGGACGACGACCTCGCGGGCCCACAAAAAGCGTCACACGCAAGTGAGTGTCCTAGGACAACCACCGACTGCATGTGGCCCAAAGAGGTGTTGTGTGATGTTTGAATACCCACTGCACAACTTTGATGTGGCAAATGCTTCGTAGACCAAAAATGCCCTACACAGAGGTTCACAACATGTCGTAGTCCTTCTAACTTCGAGCCAGTGGGAGGGATTCATGCGTACGTATGCGCTCGAACTTTGATCTGGAATCTCACCATGATCCACACCGTAACACATCCCAAGATGAATCCACCTTTGGTGAAATGCCTCTTGATGTTGGTGACAAGTGATAACCTTCGCGGGCTAACGAATGGGCGCATCATAGATAACCACACGAGGGATTGTCCGATGACTACCATGCATGCATGTGGCCCAAACATGTATGTATGAAAGGGTTGTGTAATGTTTTAAATAACCAATTCATGACTTTGATGTGGCACCTGCATCACAAAATGGTCAATCCCACATAGTGGCTCACGACTCGTAATGTACTGCCAGACCCCCCGCCCCCCCAGACGCACACACACGCACACACCTCACATCCAAACCACTACGAGGCATGTTAAAAATTCCCCGCGGTGAACATATGTGACCAAAGGAGTGTCGTGTTAAAATTTGAAAAACAATCTGAGATCAATAAGGCGTTTTTGTACATTAATTGATTTCCTATGGATATAATGTGCAAAAATGAAATTTGAGCTACATGCACACGTGATAGTGCACCAAAATGGAAAATCATATGTGTCCCTAGGTGCATGTTTAGTCCCCATGCAAGAAATTTCAAACATTGGGAATCTTGATTTTTAAAATCTAGTAAATCCAAAACTTAGTTGAAATTCATGAAACTTATCGTGGTGTCATATGGACACCAATAGACTGTGATATTGTACTTTTTTGTCAAATTTGAGACAAGTTTTGATGTAATATTCTTACAAATGGGAGATTATTAATAATTGGCAACCAATATCGGAAACAGATTATTTATTCGAACCATGGGTGTTCGACCAACAATATACATGCCATCCTTCGGTTAAGTAATAAAGAAGTAGAATTAATCATCAAAAAAGAAAAACAATATACGTGCCACCACGCGTCCCATGTGCCGTGCGACCAGGCATGAGTTGACGGGACGCATGCAAGCAGTCCGCCGCACAGGCAGACCAGGAGGTGTTTATGCACGTGTGTGAATTGACGGGAGGCGTGTTCACCGCACAGTGTCATCGGGACGCATGTGAGTAGGTGTGTGAAATGATGGTAGGCATGCTAGCTGTCCGTTGCGCAGGCTCACCGGGAGGCGAGCCAGCCCTTTGACCACCGCCTGCCTCGCTCCCACTGCTCTATATTAATGGCGCGCCCGAGCCGCTGGTCATAATAGACGACCACACACTCCATTATCACTACACATACAATCCTCTCTCTTCGCCTGCATCCTCGACGCCGTTCTCAGTCATCACCATCGTTAGTTTATGAGGATGGCACCGAAGCACACCATCGGAGGGAGTGGCGATGCCAGGGTTGCTGAAGCACTTGAGCATGGCGTGAAGCTGGAGACAGAGGTTGCCGTCGCCACCGACGAGGTCTCGTGTGACCTTGACATCGTCAATGGCGTTGTGCTTTCACAGCCGGAGCCGGAGGTCCACAGCGACTCCGGCGATGACTCCGACGACCACTCCGGTGACGACTGTGACAACGAGGGAGAACCAGTTAGTCATCTATACCCATTTATGTGGCAATTATATCATAGGGTTTCTCTGGTTAGTCCTGCCTCCCCCTTTTTGGAATAGAAATCCTATGGTTATGTTCTCTCAATCCATGAAATCTGAGTAAGTTTCATTAGATCCCTATAGTGTATTGATTGTTTGAATGGTACAAATGATAAGTGATTAATTGTTTCATCTGTACAAATGATTTCTTTCTAATAATCTGACTAGGGTAGTGTTCATGCTAATAATTCCTAGCCAGATCTTAACAATTGATTTTGAATGTCCTACAATATGTATGTGCCAATTTTTTTTCAAGATTGGTATCTACATATATGATTGTGCTAAACAAAATTGAACCTTAATCTCTGGATATGTCTTAGAAAATAGCCATAAAATCCTAATCCTATTTTACGACGTGTAAAAATTGATTTGATACCAAATTTTGGCAAGTGCCAAATGTTTGCTAGAGATTAGTTTATATTCCATTGTTCAGTTGCTAATCTCACAAAATGTTTACAAGTGTTGGCAACTTTTGATTTTGCCAAATGTTGGTAGCAAACCAATCAGACTCTTAATTTTGTTGCAGAAAGTTGTGTGATCTCTATTTATGCCTTTCTTTCATCAAGATCACTTGATGATTTAGGGTTCACGTTGTCATAGGATATATTATGTTTCATAAACTCTGCCTGCTGAATTCGCATTATTATAAAATATGTACTAATGCAACCTATGGCCTTCTGGAACTCCTGTTCACTGGACTCGTCATCATTCTTTTTGTCTTCATCACCATCCTCTTCTTTCTTGTGTCGGCCTCTAGCAGGCTTCTCCTTCTGCTGCTTGGCCTTGCCATGGCGACCTCCTCAACCACCATGTTTCTCGTCGGACCCACTTGTACCGTCAGCCTTCTCCTTATCTCTCTTCTCATATTCTGCTTCTCGACAAGCTGCTCAACTTGTCGGTACTCTTGGAGGTCGTGGCTCTTGGTGAGGTGGATCTTGCAATACAGCTTGCCGGAGCCCCTGGTCTGGTCAGCAGCCGCCAAGGCTTGGAACAAGCCGCACCCGACAAATTCCTTGCTGGAGCTCTCAGCCTTAGCCTTCTTGGTGGGGCCACTGTTGCCGGATCCCTCTACAGCGAGCAAAGCTTTGCCCTTGCGCTTCTTGTTGCGCTTACATCCCTTCTTCTTTGGGGCGGTAGCATCATTGTCATCTTCCGAATCAACCTGTAACACCCTGCTTGTTAAGCTACAGTAATCCCAATTTAATGGTGCCATGTCATCACACTTACTGTTGCTAAGCCTCCTTTGCATTCAAACTCAGTTCAAATTTCAAATTCAAATTAAAGTCAAAATTCAAATTTGTCATACATGAAAAATAAATGTTCAAAGTGTGGCAATTCATCTTTGGATGTTTGTCATGTTGAAACCCATATTTTATAAAGTATTTAAATGCACTTAAATGAAAAAACAGGGGTAAAAACAATTGTTAAATGCTTTTTAATTAATAAACAATTACAAACTATTTAATTAATGTACCAAATTAATTAGGGCAGTAGCATAATTAATAATACTAATTTAGGGGCTAGTTATATATTTTATAAAACTAAAAATAAAAAGAAACTAATAATAAAACAGAAAATATAAAAAAGAAAAAGAAAATGCAAAAGAGCAAAAAGGAAAAGCCCTTGCCCCCCGGCCTCAACCCACCCCAGCCGGCCCGCACCGGCAAGGCCTCCTCCGAGCCTCGCCACCCATCTTCTCGGCAACGCCCGTAAGACCCTCCGTTTCCCCCCGGTCACTCCTCTGCTCCTGACGTTGCTCCCCTCCGCCCGCGCGTCGGCCGTCCACCGCCCTCCCCACTCACCGTTCACCGCGCTGCCCGTCTTCGATTGCTGGACTGCTGCTAGGCGGGCGTCGCCGATGCCCCGCACCTGCCGCTGCAGCTCCTGCCCCGGCCGCGCCCCGCAGCTGTCCCCGCCCGCGCCGAACAGATCCCGACGCGCTCACCTGCTACCGCTCCTGGCCATGCCTCACCGCTGCCGCTGCTGCTATGCAGCTCTGTTGCTGCTGCTACTATCAGCGCAGCTGCCGCGCCTCAAGTCACACTTCGCGTCGCCCGCACGCACGCCCTCCTACGCCAGCCGCTCCCCACCGCGCTGTGGGCAGGCCCTCGCCCGCGCGTGGCTGCTTCCCCACTTGCTATTGCCTTGCTCTGCTGCCGTGTCCGCCGTCCCATGCCGCGCGAGCTTGGCCGGAGCTCGCGTCGCCCGCACTCGGCGCCTCTCCTGGTCGCACTCGGTCGTGGTCGGCCTCTGCCGAGGCGCTCCCGTCCGCCTGAGCCCTTGGTCGCCCTTGCCCCGGTCGCTCCCCTGCACCCTGCGCCTGTGCTCACCTGCTACCGGCCGCACAGCCTCCAGGCCAGCGCCGGCTAATCTCCTGTTAGCCACCGATTACCCCCCTAATTAACCTCTAATAGCCACTGACCCATGGGCCCTTGCTAATAATTAAACTCTTTGTTATAAAGCTGTGTGTATGACATGCGGGTCCCACCTTGTAAATAAACTAAAGGACAAAAGTCACTTAAAACAATAGTCTATGACACCTCGGCCCCATATGCCAGTTTTGACCAGTCAACAGTCAAACTGTTGACTGGGTCAACTCGGCCCCTGGCCCCACCAGCCAGCCTCTGGCTGGGTGTACTTTTGGGTACAATTAGCAATTCTAATTTAATTTTGAATTAAATAAATCTAGGAAATTGGAAAATCATTTAAAACTTTGAAAACTAATATAAAATAATCTATATTTCAGATGAAAATAATTTATATATGAGAGTTGCTCAGAAAAACCCAACGAATCCATTTATGCAATCCGTTCATCTGCCACATGCCCATAGCATGCTTAACATGGAACCGTCCCCCTCTTCTCATCTGTCCAAAAATGCCAAAACGCCAGGAAAACCCCTCCGGTTGTTTTCCTTGTCCGTCTGTAGCGTGTAGTACCACGTTAGAATATTCCTAGCTCTGCATATTGTCATTTCATGCATAGTGTTGCACTTGCTTGCTTTGTATTTATTGTTTCTTCCCCCTCTTCTCTCCGGTAAACCCCGAGACCGCTGCCGATGCCACTGTGACCGACTACATCGACGACGACCTTTCCTTCTCAACAGAGCTTCCAGGCAAGCAAACCCCCTTGATCATTCCTATATCGCCCATTCCATTCTCTCTCATGCTTGCATTAGATTTTGCTACTGTAATTGTTTGCTCCTATTCTAATGCATAGCCTATTTTTGTAACCTGCTTTTGTACCTTACCTGTTTATCCTATCTGCTTAGTATAGGTTGGTCAGTGATCCACCAGTGACCCCTCACCTTGTTCCTGTTGCCCCCGCTTTTGACCGATGACTCGATCAATGTGATCGACGTCCAAAGCCCGACACATCACATCACACCCCCTTAGTTGTACGACTCTGCAGAGCTACTATCAAGTGCCGAGGGTGATACCTCATATAGCACTTCTGATTTTCACTACTAGGAAAAGGGCTATAGCTGATATGGACATTAATGGCGCACCATGTATGTGGTGCGCCACTGCTATATAGCAGTGGCGCACCAGATACAGGTGCGCCATTAGTGTCCTCATTACTAATGGCGCACCAGACACACGGTGCGCCATTACTAGCGAATTTTTTTTTCCAAAACTATTAATGGCACACCAGGGCACAGTGCGCCATTCCTAGTTTTAACTAGTAATGGCGCACCACACACTCCGTGCGCCACTACTAACAATTTTTTTTTTACTTTTTTTTTCAAAACTAGTAATGGCGCACCTGGATACAGTGCGCCATTACTAGTTCAAACTAGTAATGGCGCACTATCCACTGGTGCGCCACTACTAACCATTTTATTTTTATTTTTTTTGCAAAACTAGTAATGGCGCACCACGTAACAGGTGCGCCATTAGTAACCAGGGTTACTAATGGCGCACCTGTTACGTGGTGCGCCATTACTAACTTTCTGAGTCTTATAATTTATTCACCAAATGCACCCCCCCTGTGGACCACCTTTTCAGTTTAAAAAAAATAAAAGAAAATGATAGAAATGACAAAAAAATAAAAGAAAATAAGATTCCCATGTGATATGTGGTCTAGTTGTTAGCAAAATTTACAAACATGAATTTTTGACTTTTTTGCAAAATCTCTTGAGAATTTGTAAAATGGGCATAACTTTTGCATACGAACTCCGATGAAAAAGTTTTTTATACGAAAAATCATCTACTCGAAAAGTTACATTCGAATTTAACGGGGTAACTTGTTAATCATTTTCAGAATCCCCAAAAACCTAACAGAACGAAAGATACGGAGCGTTTAAGATCTAGAGGGGAAAAAATGGAAAAAAAATCAAACTTACTAGTGGCGCACCATTTGCTAGGTGCGCCACTAGTAACAGAAAAAAAAAATTGGTTTCGAATTTTTTTTTTGGAATTTTTTTTCAAAATATGGGACGTAATATGACCGGGAAGTTTGAAATATTTTTTCAAAATTTCATCACACTAATGAACATGAACAAAGCCCTAGACATCAACAAGGTTTAATAGGATTGATATCATAGATATATCAACAAGTGCTTGTTAAGTGAGGTGGTGCTGGGGTTGGATAGAACTGCGAAGTTAAGCATGCTCGAGCTGGAGTAGTGTGAGGATGGGTGACCTTCTGGGAAGTTTGACCACTTAGTGCTATTTGACTTGAGATTAAGCATATTGACCCAAGATTAAGCCATAGTGACTCGAGATTAAGAAAAAAACGAAAAAAAAATTTGAAAAAAAAATTTGTTAGTAATGACGCACTTCTATGTGGTGCGCCATTACTATCTGACTTAGTAATGGCGCACCACATAGAAGTGCGCCATTAGTAACCCAGAGCACAAGCTAAATATGGCCCCCTGGGAGGCATACTAATGGCGCACCAGGGGACATACTAATGGCGCACTTCCTGGTGAGCCACTACTGTCTGGTATACTAATGGCGCACCAGGGATGCGCCATTAGTATTTGTTACTAATGGCGTGATGATAGTGGCGCACCTGTAGTGCGCCATTAATGGCCAAAACAGGTGCGCCACTAATAAGCCTTTTCCTAGTAGTGTTTAACTCTGTAGTGTAGCTAATCGGTCGTGGTCTTCGAGGGTGATTCCTCCTTCACCACTCCCGATAACGACTCTGTCGTGAAACCCCTCAAGTGTGGACCATCGAGGGTATTCCTCCAAGTCCACCTTGACGGTTACATCAAGTGGGAATCCATCGAGGGTGATTCCTCGGGTTTCCTCCTTGCAGTTTTGGACACACGATTACTTTGACTTTACCCCAGAACCATGTTGAAGTCGGGTCGGCCCTGAGGGGTACCCACGAGTTAATGTGCAGTCGGGTTGACCTGGCGGGTACCTGCGAGATTTCTACGTGGCACGACCGGGCATTCCGGGCCCTTGCCGTAAGTCCATGAGATGGGGCGACGGGGTTTCATGATCGTGAGTCTGTGCTCGTCACCGCGCGCTCCCAGGACACTAATGGATTTGGGTATTTGATCTGAGTTGGCCACTGGCCTATACGCACTAACCACCACACGGGACAACATATGGGCACCGGCGTCGTATGTATCAGCCGAAGCTCTCCAGACATCAGCGGTTTAGTGGCGCGCGCCCGGGTGGCCCCCGTAAGCACCTGCCTTGTTTAAGGAGGTTGCCAGGACTGACACCAACCATGTTCGCAATGCGCAGGGTTGCAAAGGGTGATTGGCCCATGACCCCTTCGCAATTAGGATGTAGATCGGCATGCTGGCCTCTCTGTTGAGCCTAGGTGGGGCTACGACGTGTTGATCTTCCGAGGCCGGGCATGACCCAGAAAAGTGTGTCCGGCCAGAGATGATTGAGCGTATCGGGTAATGTGGTGCACCATTGCAAGGAAGTTAATCTATTCGAATAGACGTGACCCCGTTAACAGGACGACTTGGAGTTGTATCCTGATCTATACAACTAGAATTGGATACTGAGATGTGATTTGGATATGATGGCTCCGGGATTGCTTTCTCGCAGGGAGTCGAGGAAGGACCTCTGGGCGTTAATTCTACCACATGCTTGCTTAATAATATGCTATTTTGTACTGTCCTAAATGCTGCAAGATGCTTGAAGATGCTAGTCTTCGATAGGCTAGACTTCCCCCTATTCTGGCATTCTGCAATTCAGTCCACAGATACAGCCCATTCCTTTGATACTGATGCATACTTAGTTAGATCTGATGTAAGTCTTGCGAGTACTTTGCATGAGTACTCACAGTTGCTTTGCTACCTCTTTTCCCCTATACCCGGTTGTTGCGCTCAGATGGCGGATCCCAGGAGCCAGACACCACCACCGACTACTACTACCCTAAGGGTGCCTACTACTACGTGGAGGCCACCAACGACCAGGAGTAGTTAGGAGGCTCCCAGGCAGGAGGCCTTGCCTTTTCGATCAGCGTTGTTGTTTTGTGCTAGCCTTCTTATAGCAGACTTGTTTAACTTATGTCTGTACTCATATATTGTTGCTTCCGCTGACTCGTTTGTACTCGAGCTGATGTATTCGAGCACTCGAGGCCTCTGGCTTGTAATATGAAGCTTATATTATTTTCATTTGTGTCTAGAGTTGTGTTGTGATATCTTCCCGTGAGTCCCTGATCTTGATCGTACACAGTTGCGTGTATGATTAATGTATGATTGAATCGGGGCGTCACACAACCTCTGCGCCAGGATCCTCCTCGGGAATTCTCCTCCCCTCCTCAGCACATGCACATCTATCCACCAGAGCATAGAGCTTGGCAACATCCTTCACCTTGGTCACAGCCATCTCTTCCCACATCTTGCGGTTCCTCACGTTCTGATGGAAAGCGACAATGATTGTTGCTGGATGGATATCATGAATATTGCACTGCACACGACTGAATCTTTGGATGTACTTGCGGAGTGACTCATATTCTTTCTATGAAATCAATTGCAGATCAGTTTCTTGGCCTGGGACCTTGTGGCCCCCGGTAAAGACGCCAACAAACTTGTGGCATAGATCTGCCCAACAGAAGATGGAGTCTTCCGGCAAATTCATCAACCACGACCTAATGTTGGGCTTGAGCACCAACGGGAAGTAGTTGGCGAAAATCTTGTCATCACTAGCCCCAGGATCTTGCACTGTGATGGTGTAGATGCTTAGGAACTCTGGTGGGTGTATCTTGCCGTCGTACTTTTTCGGCACTTTTGGCTTGAACTTCCGGGAATTGGGCCACTGGACTTGCCGCGGCTCACGGGTAAACGCTGGATAACCTACCTCGTAAGGCAGGTCGCCAGTGTACACTGGCATGGGCTCATCCACAGAGGGCCCAGCACACCTGTCGGATTGATGGCACGCTTCCCATTGCCGTTCGATGGCAGTACGGGCATTTTCTCCGCGCCGTTCTTGGAGAACTTGGCGCTGGTCGCGATGAGCTCGCGGATCGGATGACGCCATAGACCTGTCATCATGGACGTTGACCCGTTGGCTCGGTTGCTGCTGTTGCTGCTGTCGTGGAGGGGACTGCATCATCGCTGCTCCTCCTCCATTTCTCTCTCCAGTGGCACGCACCGGGGCGGTGGGATGCTACTGTGAAGGTCCTGCCCGCTGCGGTTTGTCGTTGTTGGCGAAACCAACAAGACTTTGGATGGTGGCTCTCCACTCCATCTTCCCTGCTGCAGGAGGAAACTCCAAAAGTAGTTGAGCACGTGCCAGTGCTTCTTCTGGCATGGATGTCATGGAAAGGCGTGAGGAACGAGAGGTGTTCTAACTTGCAACTGATCTGGAAGTAGCCCTGTCTCGAACCTGCGTCCATGGCCTATTGTCGCTAGTGCGCTGGCTTGCATGTTGGCCTTGCGTATCTTGAAGATGATCCACAGGACCCTTTCCATTGGGACGCTCAGAGCCACCGACGCCGTAGCACTGCTCGTCGCGCGTGACCTGGGATGGCCACGGCATGGGCACCGGCGTGGGTGTTGTGGAGTGCGCCCTGTTGTCCCTGGAGTTCACCATGTCGCCCATGGGCTGCACGGCCCCGTCCCTGGACCTGGTGGCATGCGATTTGTTATTCTCATTGCGGACGCCGCCGCTCACCTAGCTATGATCACCAGAACATCGCGGAGGTTGCTCCCGAGCTCCGCCTCCTTCAACTCCGCTGCTCGCGCCGCCGGCAGTGCTGTCGCTTGTGTGTGAGGCTACCAGTGGCTTGGACGTAGACAGACCAACCGCCGCGGTGTTGGCGTACGACACCTATGGGATATGAGGGACCCCTTTACGATTCGGCAGGGAGAGAGGTATGCACAAAGAGCAGAACCGAGGATCAACGTGAGGGGATTTTTTTACCCAGGTTCGGGCCGCTGATCAGCGTAAAACCCTACTCCTGCTTTAGTTTATTATCAGTGTTTTCGTCCCAGTTCTTGGGGCGCTTGCAATGAACAGCGTGTTCGTGCAGCAGCTACGCATGCAGAATGGGCTGTGAGAGTGTCCTCCTCCTGTAGCAGTTGCCTTGGGCCTCCTTTTATATGCTCAAAGGGGTCACCACAGTGGCAAACTGTTGATATGCGAGGTGTAAAGTAGCTACAGGGTTATCATACCTAACCACTTACAATTTAGGACAAATGCACTTAATGCACCGTGAGGTGTCCGTTTAGGTGTCCTTACTTTCTTGGGGATGGAAAAAGGGGCCATCCCATTAGCACCGCTTAAGCTCGCCTCCACTAGCGCCTCGCCACGCATCTAGAGATGTGACCAGAATATCAGGCTGGTCGCTGCGCTGGAGCGGTGGCACAGTGGCGGAACCTTGCCGGGTGCAAATCTTGCCGGGCTCCGTAGGCTACCCCGGCAAGATCTTGTCGGGGGCCGAGCCGCTGATCTCCAGTTCTCCTTATCTTTTGATCCTTGGCTTGAATGTCTCTTTGATAATCTTGGATTAATCTTCAGCTGTTCCCCCGACAAGCCTTGCCGCAGGTATGGCTACAACTGTCCGTGCACAAGTATGGGGTACTAAATGCCCAACATTTAGTACACCGACAGGAGCCCCCGGGCCTAGGCCACACACGAGTGCGAGGCGTTGTTGGGCTAGGCCCAAACAGTGCACGGGCACACATGGCAGGGGTTAACTGCTTGTAATTATTCCGCTTACTGCGCTTCCCCACTACGCACGTTGAATGCGCGACGTGGGAAGCGTGCGCTGAACGGCCGCGGCCGCAGCGCGCTCGTATAGGCATATTCACATTGGGCAGTAAAAGAGGCAGCCTTGCTCCTTCCCCGTAAAATGGAATCCGCAGAGGCGCTGCCCATTTACCCCCTCTTCTTTCCAATCTGGAATCCGCCATTACCTTCTCTCCCCCGAGCCCAGAGCAGAAGTTCTCCTCATCCGCTCACCGCCTCCGCACCCACTCTATCCTTGGCTTCCGCCCTCGCTACCGCCATGCCGCCCAAGGCTAGCAGGGGCAAAGGCAAGGGCAAGGAGATGAAAGCCGATGTCCCGGAGAGCGAGATGGCGAAGATGCGGAAGAAGTACGTCGTCTTCGCTCCGACGCTCGACGCGAAATCCTTGAAGAACCGGTACCAGTGCATGTGGGCTAGGGAGACGCAAGCTCACCCCGCGACTCGCGTGGCCCCAGGTTCTTCTTCCAAAGGCGGACCAGATAAATATTCCTTCTTCGTCGCTTACTTTTATTGCGGGCTCTATCCTCCATTCTCTGATTTCTTTATTGACATCATGTACACATACGGCTTCCGTCTCCTGGATTTCACGCCGAATGCCGTAACGTGCATGTCTATCTTTGCTCATCTTTGCGAAAACATTGCTGGAGTAGTTCCCAACACTGCCCTCTTCCACCATTAATTTATTCCTCGCATCCAAAAAGGGGATGCCCTTTCCGGTTCTATCGCCTAGATCCCAAGGGCATGGAACAAGGAGATATATCCAGATGGGGTTTACCGCGAGAAGTGGGAAGAATGGCGGTCCGAGTGGTGCTGGATCAAGGAAGCAGATCCCCATCCATTCTGTTCGCCCCGACAGCAGAAAGTGGTCCGTGGCGAGGACTGGAGTAATTTCGATGCTCAAGATGATAAGCTCACGATCGCCACCACCAGGATCCTTTGTTTGAAAGCTGACGGGCTCACAATAGAGATGATTGGCTGTGACTTCCTTCGCCGCCGCATCGCCCCTCTGCAGAATAAGGGGAGTCCAGCTTGGGAGTTCCAGAATGTGGCAGACATCATGAGGCTGCGCCCCGGATTAAACAGTAACTTGACAATCATGCAGCTTGGCGCTCTCCGCCATAGGCTATTCCAGCGCGAGGACAAGCATAAGTTGCTGGCGGGAATTATCCCTTTGTGCAACAACTCCGCTCTGGGGTCAATCATCGCCACAATGCCAATGTTCAACGCCCATGGCCTTGATGCGACTTGGGTCGAGCCATCAGCGGAGCAGGCACAAAAGTTCTTCAATAACTTGTCGGAGAGGGCCATCCGGGAAGAAACAAACCTCATCCGCGCCACCACTGATGAAGAAGTGGCGTATATTGCCACTAGGGTGGAATAGGCGAATCTTGCCGTGGAGGCCGGCAGCGTCGGCTTCACGGAATGGGAAACCAGCGATGCAGAGGTCATATTGGAAGAGAAACATGCCGGGGAGGATAAGGCTGCCGGGGAACAGAGCGGCATAGCCACAGAAAGCTCATCTGACGAGGACACAGCCGAAGAACAACCACAAGAGGAGCCTCCAGCTCCAAAGAGGGCAAAGTGTGTCCTTCGAAAAGCCACCTCTGGTGTCCCAGCAAACCAATCTTCTTCGAGCAGTGATGCTCCTGGCAAGAAGGCGGCCAACAAGGCTGCACCGCGGCAAGGAGTTCGACAGCAACCCGTGCGGCGCACGAGACACACACCTGCGGCAACCACTGGGGTGGCCGGGGCGTCTCACACAATAGCACCAGAGGTTGAGGTAGTAGAGTCATGCCAACCCCATGCACCTGCTGCAGCCAAGCGACCCAGGACCCCTCCTTTGCCTTCCCATACGGACACCGCAACGGAGGTCGATTTTGACATCTCTGGTTTCAGCCCAGAACGAGAAGAGGAAGAGTAAATATCCTGTCACAGCCTTTATCTCCCAAATTTTGAATTCGATTGATCTCATTGCCTTGCTTTGTCTTGTCTTTGTAGTGATGCAGAAACTTTGGCGGAAAGGATGGCAAAGAGGGTGAAGACTTCCATGGGCGACGAGCCCCCAACAGGCTCTGCAAGCGTGCCAGAAACTATCATCATCAGCCCGGAGCTTAGCCCTCGACGCAGCCCCCAGCGCAGCCCCCAGCATGAGTTCACTACTCGTTTTCCGCTGGCAAGTGCTGAGGTTTCTACCTTTTCCACTGATATCTTTGGGCTTGCAGGAGAAGAACAGCAACAGGGAGAGTCATTAGAGGACGCCCCCGACATGCCGCCTCCGTCAACCATGTCACCCACAAGCGCATCTCCGGCAAGAGCTCCTACCGACGAGCCTACCTTGGTAGAGGAGGAGCCGGCAAACATGGGCACCGGCAACCTTTTCCCGGCAACAAATGTTGCCGGGAGGGGTGAAGCTACCCCTCCACAGCTCGACGCAGGTGACTACTTGCCTCAGAGCACTTGTTATTCTTTCCTATATTTTTCTCTCTCTTTGTCTTATTAAACTTCAATCTTGATCTCATTTTGTTTTCCTCCTTCGTCCTCCAGAATTCCCTGTGACGGAACACATGGAGGTCGACGTCGTCATCGAGGAGACCGCCAGAGATGCTGCCGCCGAAGCCGACAAGATCGCTGCTAGCGAGGCCGCCAAGGACGCCACTGTCGAGGTCAGTGAAGCTGCTGCCGAGGAAGCCGCCAAGGAATCTCCGAGAGGGCCGGCGAGGAGACTGATGACCATACTGACGGCGTTTCTGCCGCAGGAGCGCCAAGCGCTACACCTGCCACAGAGCCCCCACCCACCGGTGAGACAATTGTCGAGGATCAACCATCAACATCTGAGGCTCCCTCATCGAGCAAATATCTCAAGGTTGGCGACAACCTATTCGTCAACTTGCCGGGGACGGCAAGTATTGGAGCGCCGACTGAAGGGGAAACTTTTGATGAAGAAATCATCACCGCTGCCGGGCTCGAGATCGTCGATGAACCAAGCGCCAGCAGCGGCAAATCTGAAGAAGATCAGCTCCTCCAGGCCATGGGCGATAATTTCCGCAAACTCCAAGCACTCCACCGTGCTCAAAAGGAGAAGGCAGACTCCAGAGCTGCAGTTGTCGAAGCAGCCAAGGCAGATTTCCAGAAGTGCGTTGAGCAAATGCAGATCTGGTCTGCTGAGGCCCTTCAGGAGTTGGCTGTCTTCCGGGAACAAGTGAGCCAAAGCTGGACGGAGCTCCTCCTAAGGCAATCCGACATAGAGAAGGTGCAAGAGGAAGCTGCGCAAAGGATTACCGCTGAGGATGCTCTCTTGACGGAGCGCTGCATTGGGCTTGACACTCACGAAGAAGATCTTGCCGCGCGCGAGCAGGCACTTGCTGCCAAACTCCACGGCAAGGACGAAGAAATTGAAAAGCTTGTCGCGCAGTGGACCCAGGAGCTGGAGCAGAAGCACAAGGAGGCACTTGAAGCTTCAACTGTAGATCACGCCAGCAAGCTCAAGGAAACCATCTATGCTGCCGAGGCCATAGCGGCTGCGAAGAATGAGCTGAGCAACAAAGTGAAGAAGCTAGAGGCGGATCTTGAGGAACACAGCAAGGAGCTCTCGACGCTCAAAGGTGACAGGGAGAAAACTCTCCATAGCCTGGCGGAGATGCAAATTGCTATATCCGACAAGACCAAGTAGCTCTCTTCAGCCAACGATGCCATTGCTGATCTGAGGCTGAAGCTGACCACACTGGAAAAGTCTCTTGAGGACGGCAGGGCCCGCGAGAAGGCCCTGAGCAAAGATCTCCAGAATGAGAGGAACTTGCTTAAGAGCGCTGCCGCCGCCCAAATTGACTATGAGAAGGGTGTGAAAATCTGGACTGATCGCCTTGTCGACACCGCGGAGAAGCTCACAACACAACTGTCAACCATGGCCCAGGATGGTCTACAAAACTTCAGGTATTCCTCTGAAGAAAGGATATCCTCGAGCGCCAGGCTGACCGTGTTCTTCGAAAGCATCATTGATGCTCTGAAGCTGCTCCAGTCCAACCGAGTGACCCAACTGGCCAATGAATCCCGCAAGCTTTGACGTGCCGTCCTCCGCAAGGTACTCATCAAGGTGGTGCATAAGAATCCTAGCGTTGACCTCACCAACGTGCTCGACCGCTTGCCGAAGGATGTAGATCTCAAGGCACTTGAGGAGCTTGTCGCGCCCATCCTTGAGAAGGTAGATTCAATCAAGAGGGTTGAAGGCCAGCGCAGGGACTAGCCGTCTCACTTTTCCTTGCCGCCACCATTCCATGCCAAGGACAATTTAGCCTTAGGTTAGAACTGCGGCAACTATTGCTGTAATATAACTTGCTATGATTGAGTACATGCATGCTATTTCCCCTGTCCGATGTCTTTCCGCATAGTACACGCCCTACGCTTACTGGAAACTTGCCGGCACGCAACCTTCCGTGAGGGCTGGGTGCGGGACTTCAGCAGCCTGCTGGAGGTGCAGCAGCCGGCAAGACACCTTGGCGTTCTTGGTGCAGCCACTTAGACTGTTGAGCGGACTCGAAACAAATAAGGGCGCAACCAATCATGACAAGGGTTCCTTCGCGTGCAGGTTTTCCATATAAGGGCCGAAATCGTCTAAAGAAAATAGCCTGATAGTAAAAATTAAAAAAACTTGCTCAAGGTTTCGCAACTTAGCTTTCTGTCCTTGTACTCCTTCCGGCAAGACATCAATTCTGAATATCTCCCATTGGTATCCATACCTTCCTCCCCCCCCCCCCACCCCCCCCCCCCCCCCCCGGCCCAAACTGCGCGTGAGGGAACCTTCTATCCTTTGAGAAAAAGAAAGAAGAGAAAATAGAGATATGGAACCTTGGAGGTTCGTTAATGCTTACCGGGAGCAAGTGTCATACAATATCTCAGACAAGCAAGCATATATATAAACATGGAGATCAACAAGAAATGTACAACACTTAAGCTTATTCAACTGCGCACAGGGTCTGCGCCTGGCTTTGTACAAAGGATTATATGCCTTGCCGGCAAGACTCGTACAAAAGGAGGTTGTCGGGGGCCCCCGGCAACTGCGCCTTATGGGTAGAACTTGCGAAGACGTTCGATATTCCAAGAGTTGCTCACTGGAACGCCATCCTCGGTCTCCAGGCGGAAAGCGCCGGGCCTGGCGACTCGTACTACCCGATAAGGGCCTTCCCCCTTCGGCGTCAACTTGTTTGAATTCTTGGCGGACTGAATCCGCCGAAGAACAAGGTCGCCTTCCTCAAGACTTCGGGCATGAACTTTGCGGCTATGATAGCGGCGCAAAGCTTGCTGGTAGCGTGCAGCTCGCACAGCAGCCTGAAGATGATCCTCCTCAAGGAGCACAGCGTCATCTTGCCGCAGTTGCTCTTGCTCAAGCTCATCAAAAGCGAGCACTCGAGGTGACCCATATATGAGTTCCGTGGGCAGAACTGCTTCCGCTCCATAAACCAGAGCGAAGGGTGTCTGGCCAGTGGCTCGATGTGGTGTCGTTCTGATTGACCAAAGAACCGCCGGCAACCCATCAATCCAGCGCCTTCCGCACTTTTTCAGCTTGTCAAAAGTCCTGGTCCTGAGACCGCGCAGCACTTCAGCATTAGCCCTCTCCACTTGGCCGTTGCTTCTCGGGTGAGCAACAGAGGCAAAAACAGATTTTGCCACCAAGATCCTGGACGTATTGCATGAAGGTGCGACTTGTGAATTGTGTGCCGTTGTTGGTGATGATCCTGTTGGGCACACCGAAATGGCAAACTATTCCTTTAAAGAACTTGACGGCTGATTGTGTTGTCACCTTCCTCACCGCTTCCACCTCCGGCAACTTTGTGAACTTGTCGATTGCAACATACAAGTACTCAAAGCCCCCGGTTGCACGGGGAAAAGGGCCCAGTATGTCGAGCCCCCAGACTGAAAATGGCCAGGAGAGAGGAATTGTCTGAAGACCTTGAGCTGGCTGATGCGATTTCTTTGAATGAAACTGGCGCGCTTCACACTTGGTTACTAGTGCAACTGCATCCTGGAGAGCAGTGGGCCAAAAGAAACCTTGTCGGAATGCCTTTCCGACAAGTGCTCTTGATCCTATGTGAGAGCCACATATGCCTCCATGTATCTCTGCCAACAGCTCCAGTCCATCCTCCTGAGGAATACACTTCAATTTCACACCGTTCAGTCTCTTCCTATACAGAATGCCGTCAATGAACTGGTACATGCTAGACTGATGGGCTACTTTCTCCGCTTCTTCCTGCTCCTCAGGTAGTTCTCCTGTCTGAAGAAAATGGACAATGGGCTGTGCCCATGTTGGAGCCTAGGGCTCGACAACTAGGACTAAAGGCATCTCTTTTGCTAGGGGAAAGTTTGTCTCAACGGCAAGGGCCTGAGCCTCTGCTGGAGCCTGGCGTTCCCCGACAGGCTTGCCGCTGATCCCGGCGACTTCCTTGCCGACGGCTCCCGGGAGCTCTGCCGGAAAGTACTGACCAGAATTCAACTTCCTTCTCTTCTCTTGCCTCATTGATGGTGCTACAGATGGCTGAGTTAAATGGAGCATAAAAGTTCTTGGTTCCACAGGCAACTTGAGGGCAGCGCGCTTTGATAGGTCATCAGCAATATTATTTTCGGCACGAGGAATGTGCTTTGTTTGCAGACCGTCAAAGCGCTCTTCCATTTTTCTCACTTCATGCACATAGGCTTGCATCAATGGACTCTGATAATTTTTTTTGACTTGCATGACAACAAGCTGCGAATCGCCTCTGATGATGAGCTTCTTGATACCAAGGTCTGTCGCGATCCTGAGACCAGCAAGCAGGCCTTCTACTCCGCAGTGTTGTTTGTCGAGCTCTCCCAGGGAAAATGCATCTGAATTACATACCCGAGGTGCTCTCCGGTGGGTGTGACAAGCAGCACGCCAGAACCGGCGCCTTGCAGTGAGAAAGCCCCGTCAAAGTACATAATCCATTCTTGACCTGTTTCCTTGCTGGGAAGAGTCGTTTTTTGTATCTCTTCGTCTAGCGTTGGGGTCCATTCCGCAATGAACTCCGCCAAGGCTCTGCTCTGAATTGCTGAAGTACTTTCAAACTTGAGACCAAAGCTTGACAATTCCAACGCCCACTCCACAATCCTGCCGGTTGCCTCTGGATTTCGCAAAATCCACTGCAACGGGAAGCGAGTGACGACGGTAATCTCATGTGCTTGAAAATAATGGCCCAGCTTCCTCGAGGCCATGAGAAGACCGAAGATCAACTTCTGCACACCAGAGTATCTTGACCTAGCTCCCTGTAAAAGGGAGCTGACAAAATAAACTAGGAGCTGCACCATCTTCCTCTTTTGAACTGATTCCTCTGACTGCGCAGATCCTGTCTTGCCGGTACCAGACCTTGCCGGGGAAGATCCCGGCACGTCAGTTGACGGTCCTGCCGCTGCCGTTGCCCCATCGCCGGCTTCTCTCTGCGCCACTAATGTAGCACTAACCACTTGATTTGTTGCCGCTAGATACAACAGCAACGGATCTTGTGGTCTAGGTGCGACTAGCGTCAGCGGAGAGGAGAGGTACCTCTTCAAATCCTGCAGCGCTGCCTTCGCTTCAGGAGTCCATCTCATTGGACCTGCCTTCTTCAAAATTTTGAAAAAGGGCAGGGCGCGCTCAGTGGATTTGGAGATAAACCTGCTTAAGGCAGCAACGCAACCGATAAGATGACGTACATCCTTGACGCGTCTAGGTGCTTCAATCTGCTCAATAGTTTTGATCTTGTCGGGGTTCGCTTCGATCCCTCGCTGAGATACAAAGAACCCGAGAAGCTTGCCGGAAGGGACACCAAACACACACTTCTCAGGATTGAGCTTTAAATTGATCTTGCACAGATTTGTAAATGTCTCTTCTAGATCTTGAATGAGCGTCGCTTTATCCTTGGTTTTGACCACTATGTCATCCATGTATGCTTCCATATTTCTATGTAGCTGAGGCTCAAAACCAATTTGGACCACTCTCGCAAATGTAGAACCAGCACTTTTCAACCCGAAAGGCATCCGTATAAAACAATACGTACCACATGGGGTGATAAATGCGGTCTTTTCTTCATCTTCTTTTTCCATGAAGATCTGATGATATCCCGAGTAGGCATCAAGGAACGACAGTAGGTCACAACCAGCAGTGGAGTCCACAATCTGGTCGATGCGTGGCAAGGGGAAAGGATCTTTTGGACAGGCTTTATTGATGTCTGTATAATCAATACACAGCCTCCATTTTCCATTCGCCTTGCGCACTACAACCGGATTGGCCAACCACGTTGGGTGAAAGCACTCCTCTGACCAAGCCTGCCGCTTCTAACTTCCTGATTTCTTCGGCAATGAATTCTTGCCGCTCCAAGGCTTGCTTTCTCACCCTCTACTTGATGGGCCGCGCGTGAGGACAGACATCAAGGTGGTGCTCAATTACCTCCCTGGGAACATCGGGGATGTCAGATGGTTGCCATGCAAACACATCGACATTCGCCCGCAGGAAGGCAACGAGCGCGCTTTCCTATTTGTCATCTAGGGTGGAACTTATGGTGAAAGTTCCTCCCGTTCCGTCCTCCTTGACGGGCACCTTCTTGGTCTCTGGTGGTGCAGCCTTGGACTTCTTGTTCTTGCCGGTGGAACTCTCTGGTGCATCCTCAATGGAAGCGCAGCACTCCGAGGAGTTGCGCTTGCCGGGGTTTGCGCCAGAGATCTTGCCAGTCTTCTTCTTCCCCCCGGGAGTTCCAACGGCAGGAGCAGATGCCTTGACGGCAGGTGCTGCGGCTGCCTCCCGGTAGAGTTGGTCGGTACAGATTAGTGCATCCTTCTTGTCGGAGT
This sequence comes from Thinopyrum elongatum, assembly GCA_011799875.1. Classification (NCBI taxonomy): domain Eukaryota; kingdom Viridiplantae; phylum Streptophyta; class Magnoliopsida; order Poales; family Poaceae; genus Thinopyrum; species Thinopyrum elongatum. The sequence goes on from CM022298.1 coordinate 383,045,123, forward strand.
GGATAGTGATGACACTTATCGGCCCGGGCATCTTCAACACATTATACGCATAGTGTGATGCTGCCATAAACTTGGCCAGCGCTGGGCGGCCAAGGATCCCATTGTATGACATGAGGATCTTGGCGACATCGAACACTACTTTCTCTGTCCTGTAGTTGAGCTCGCTACCAAATGTTACCGGTAGCATGATCTTGCCTTTTGGCTGGGTCCTTCCTGGGTTGATCCCTTGAAACGTGCCCGTTTCCTCGAGATCTTCATCAGGAATTTGCAGCTTCTTGAGCACGTCCGGCGAGATTAAGTTCAGCCCGGCCCCGCCGTCAACTAGCATTTTTGTCACCTTGAGGTTGCGGATTGTTGGTGAGACCAACAAAGGCAAGCACCCGACCGTAGTTGTGCGGTCAGGGTGATCCTCGGCATAAAAAATGATAGGCGTGCTGGACCACTTTAAAGGTTTCCGTGCATCAAACGATGGCTCTGTTGCATTAACCTCACGCACCCACTATTTTAATCGGCGGTGAGAAGAATGTAACGAGGTGCCCCCGTCAATGCACATGGCCTCTGTGGCTTTCTGAAACTCGTGCTCACTGGATTCGTCATCTTCCTCATCATCATTGCCCCCCTTGTCCTTGTCGCAGCCTCGGGCGGGCCTCTCCTTTTGTTGTTTAGCCTTGCCGCGGCGGCCTCCTCGGCCACCATGCTTCTTGCCAGATTCCTCAGCACCGTCCTGGGCCTTCTCCTTGTCTCGTCTTTCATACTCAGCTCTCTGCTTCTCGACAAGCTGCTCAACTTGCCGACAGTTTTGGAGATCGTGGCCCTTGGTGCGATGGATCTTGCAATACTGTTTGCCGGAGCTTTCCGACTTGTCGGCAGCCGCCAAGGCCTGACAAGAGGTGCACCCGGCAACTTCCTTGCCGGGGTCATCAACCTTGGCCTTCTTGGCGGTGCCGGGGTTGCCGGATTCCTCGACAGCAAGCACGGCCTTGCCTTTGCGCTTCTTGTTCTGCCGCCGGCCTTTCTTTGACGGGGTTGCAGTGTCTTCATCCTCTGATTCGCCCCCTGCGCCAATACCCTCGCCGGTGAGTTTCCTCCCTTCTTCAGCTCGAGCGCACTTGTCGTCCAAAGCGTAAAGCTCGGCAATACTCCTGACCTTGTTCATCGCCAGCTCTTCATGCATCCTGCAGTTGCGCACGTTCTGATGAAACGTGCTAACAATAGCATCAGGATGAAAGTCTGGAATATTGTACTGCACTCGGCTAAATCTCTGGATAAACTTGCGCAGGGGCTCGCCCTCCTTTTGAAGGAGGAGATGCAAATCAGTTTCTTGGCCAGGAGCTTGGTGGCCTCCAACAAAGGCGCCAACAAACTGATGGCACAGATCTGACCAAGAAGAAATGGAATTCTCCGGCAGATGCATCAACCACGACCTGACGTTGGGTTTGAGCACCAACGGGAAGTAGTTGACAAGTATCTTGTCATCTTGGCCCCCCGCAGCCTGCACCGCAATGGTGTAGATGCTCAGGAACTCCGAGGGGTGAGTCTTGCTGTCATATTTCTCTGGGACCTCTGGTTTGAACGTTCGGGAGTTGGGCCACTGGACTCGCCGCAGCTCACGGGTAAACGCTGGACAACCTACCTCATAGGGCAAGTCGCCTACGTCCCCTGGCGCAGGCTTGTCGACAGTAGGCCCTGCGCGTTTATCTGACTGATGACGCGCCTCCCGTCGCCGCTAGATGGTAGTTCAAGCGTCCTCTTTGCTTCCTTCCCGAAGAACTTGACGCTGATCGCGGTGCATCCGCGGATCGGACGACACCGTGGAATCGTCATCACGACCGTCGGTCCGCCGGGTCGACGACCATCGCTACTGTCGCGAAGGGGAGTGCACCGTTGTCGCACCACCTCCAGTCTTCTCACCATCGGCTCGCACCGGATCGATAGACCGCTGTCGCGAGGGTCCCGCTTGCTGTGGCCCATCCTTGTTGACGAAGCCGATGAGGCTCTAGATAGTAGACCGTCACTCCTCCATCTTCTCTGGAGCAGGAGGAAAATCGAGGAGCAGCTGCGCACGTGCCAAAGCTTCTACTGGCGTAGGCGGCGGCGACAGGCGCGAGGTACGTGAGGTGCTCTGACTCCTAACAATGTTAGAAGGAGCATCGTCACGATCATGCGACCGCGCGCCACTTCCACCAGCAGTTTGGCGTGCATGTTGGGCCTGCGCACCTTGGGATCGATACGCAGAAGTCTTTCCATGGGGACGTTATGAACCACCAATGCCACGGCGCTGTTCGTCGCGCGCGACCTGGGAAGGCCGCAACGCTTGCGCCGGCGTGGGAGTCCTAGAAGGCGTCCTCCGGTCTCTGGAGTTCGCTGCGCCACCCGTAGGTAGCACAGCTCCATCCCTGGATCCAGCGGCGCGCGGGTTGCCGTCGCCGCTGCGAGCGAGGCCGCTCGCCTGGCTCGGATCGCCAGAACGCCATGGAGGCTCTAAACCTCCACCTCCTGCATCCACACCATCACCCGTGCGAATATGCACGGGCAAAACGGACGTAGACGGAACAACCACTACCACACCCTTCTTCTTGGGTGGCATGGTGACAAAAACGGTGAAGAAACTGACGCGCTGGTCACCAGATCAGGTTCGCGCAACCTCGATCCCTCTACCTGGCGCGCAAAAGATGTCGGCGTACGACACCTATGGGATCCGAGGGACCCCTTTACGATTCGGCAGGGAGAGAGGTATGCACAAAGAGCAGAACCGAGGACCAATGCGAGGGGATTTTTTTACCCAGGTTCGGGCCGCTGATCAGCGTAAAACCCTACTCCTGCTTTAGTTTATTATCAGTGTTTTCGTCCCAGTTCTTGGAGCGCTTGCAATGAACAGCGTGTTCGTGCAGCGGCTACGCATGCAGAATGGGCTGAGAGAGTGTCCTCCTCCTGTAGCAGTTGCCTTGGGCCTCCTTTTATATGCTCAAAGGGGTCACCACAGTGGCAAACTGTTGATATGCGAGGTGTAAAGTAGCTACAGGGTTATCATACCTAACCACTGACGGTTTAGGACAAATGCATTTAATGCACCGTGAGGTGTCCATTTAGGTGTCCTTACTTTCTTGGGGATGGAAAAAGGGGCCATTCCATCAGCACCGCTTAAGCTCGCCTCCACTAGCGCCTCGCCATGCATCCAAAGATGGGACCAGAATATCAGGCTGGTTGCTGCGCTGGAGCGGTGGCACAGTGGCGGAACCTTGCCGGGTGCAAATCTTGCCGGGCTCCGCAGGCTACCCTAGCAAGATCTTGCCGGGGGCCGAGCCCCTGATCTCCAGTTCTCCTTATCTTCTGATCCTTGGCTTGAATGTCTCTTTGATAATCTTGGATTAATCTTTAGCTGTTCCCCCGACAAGCCTTGCCGCAGGTATGGCTACAACTGTCCGTGCACAAGTATGGGGTACTAAAGGCCCAACATTTAGTACACCGACACGCGGCGCCCTTCTTCTTGGGAGGCATGGCGACGTAGATGATGAAGAATTTGATGCGCTAATAGCTAACTCTGGTTCGCACAAGCGATCCCCCTGCCTGGCGCGCCAAAGATATCATACATACGATGATCTATAGGACCAACAAAAGTCCCTTTGCGGTTCGGATGGGGAGATCGATGAGCACAAAGAGTAGAGCTAGCGGAAACGCACAAAGTTTACCCAGGTTGAGGCCGCTGTGAAGCGTAAAATCCTACTACTACTTTGTGTATTGGATGTGCATATGTCCAGTTACAAGGAGCGCATGAACCGGCAAGGTGCTAGAAGAGTGCAGCTACACGTGCAAATGGACAGGGTTTCAACCTTTGTTATGGTAGCCATGGGCCTTGACACGTCTCCAATGTATCTATAATTTATGAAGTATTCATGCCATGTTTACAACAATTCTATATGGTTTTGGTATGATTTGAATGGAACTAACTCGGACTAACATCGTTTTTAGCAGAACTACCATGGTGTTATTTTTTGTGCAGAAATAAAAGTTCTCCAAATGCAACAAAACTTTTTGACGATTTTTTTGGAACAAAAGAGGCACTAGAAGCTTCGTGGGAGGACCAGAAGGTGAAGGAGGTGGCCACTACCCACCAGGGCATGCCAGGGGCCTTGCCCTTGGGCTGGTGGGTAGTGGGCACCTCATGGCTCATCTGAACATGAGACCGACGCCTAAAAATCCTATAAATACAGAAACCCCCAGAAATAACACTAGATCAGAAATTCCGCCACCGCAAGCCTCTATAGCCATGAAAAACCAATCTATACCCTATTCCGGCACCATACCGGAGGGGGAAATCATCACTGGAGGCCATCTTCATCCTCCCGGCGGCCACCATGATGAGGAGGGAGTAGTCCACCCTCGGGGCTGAGAGTTGGTACTAGTAGCTATGTGTTTGTTCTCTCTCTCTCTCTCGTGTTCTTGATTTGGCATGATTTTGATGTATTGCGAGCTTTGTTAATATAGTTGGGTCATATGGTGTTTCTCCCTCTCTATCTTGTTGTGATGAATTGAGTTTTCCCTTTGAGATTTTGTTATTATCGGATTGAATAATTTTATGGATTTGAGATCACTTGATGTATGTCTCGCTATGAATACCTGTGGTGACAATGGGGTATCATATTGATTCACTTGATTTATGTTTTGGCACTCAACTCACAGATTCCCGAGGTGACATTGGGGTAATCTATGCATAGGGGTTGATGCATGTTTTTGTCCTTGTTTCTCCGGTAGAAATCTTGGGGCACTCTTTGAGGTTCTTTGTGTTGGATTGAGTATTATGAATCTGAAATTGTTTGATGCATATCGTATAATCAACTCATGGATACTCGTGGTGACATTGGAGTATCTAGGTGACATCAGAGTTGGTTGATGTGAATCATATGGTGTTATTTTAGTACGAACTCTTGGGCTGTTTGTGACACTTACAAGGATAGCTCAATAGATCGATCGGAAAGGATAACTTTGAGGTGGTTTCGTACCCTACAAACAATTTCTTCTTATGTTCTCTGCTATATAAGAACTTTGGAGTGATTCTTCATCGCACGTTGAGGGATGGTTATATGATCCAATTATATTAGCATTGTTGAGAGATTGCACTAGTGAAAGTATGAACCCTAGGCCTCATTTTCAAGTATTGCAATACCGTTTGTGCTCACTTTTGTTACTCGTTACCTTGCTGTTTTTATTGTTACTATTACAAAAATCAATATCTACTATCATTACTAAACTAGTATCACCATCTCTTCGCCGAACTAGTGCACCTATATAATTTACCATTGTATTTGGTGTGTTGGGGACACAAGAGACTCTTTGTTATTTGGTTGCAAGGTTTTTTGAGAGAGACCATCTTCATCCTACGCCTCCCATGGATTGATAAACCATTGGTCATCCACTTGAGGGAAAATTGCTACTGTCCTACAAAACTCTGCGCTTGGAGGCCCAACATGAGTCTACAAGAACATAGTTGTGTAGTAGACATCAAGCTCTTTTCTGGCGCCGTTGCCAGGGAGGTAAATGCTTGAATGTATATCTTTAGATCTTGCAATTGAATCTTTTAGTTTCTTGTTTTATCACTAGTTTGGTTTATATAAGAAAACTGCAAAAAAATGGAATTGAGGTTGCCTCATATTATTTGTCTTTATCATGTCTTTTTTGGAAATGATGGAAGGAAAATTGTGCTCAATTGATAGAAGAAGAATTCAATAAAATGTTTGACATAAAATATTTGAATGATGAGCACGATTGCAATGTTGCTAGTATGAATTATTTGAATATCCATGATGCTAATGATATGCAAAGCCATAAGCTTGGGGATGCTATGTTAGATGAAGATGATATTTTTTGTCCCCCAAGTTTTGATGAGAATATTTATTATGATCATTGCATGCCTCCTATTTATAATGATTATATTGAGGAAAGTGGGTTTGGAAGAGTGTCAACTTTATGTAATAATGATCCCACTATTTTGGAGGGTGTTGAATCTTATTGTAATAATTATGAAAGTGATTTTGGAGAGGTCATAACATTATTTAATGATGAATCCACTGTTTTAGAAGAGGTTTCAATTGATTATGAGAACAAAGCTGCTATCTATGATGATTATGGTGATGAAATGTATGCTATATTATTGTAGTAATCATGTTTTATAGATTTTGTTTCAATAAAGTGCCAAGTAAAGCCTTTGGAATAGTGTGGATGATAGTTGATTTGATTCTGTGCAAAAATAGAAACTTTTGTGTCCAGTAACAGAATTATTAAAAATCACTGGAATGTCGAAAAATTCTAAATGTTTTACAAATTATTTATGTAAAAATATCCTACGTTGTCCTAATTTTCAGAATTTTTGGAGTTACAGAAGTATAGTCATTATTCAGATCTTTCCAGATTGTTCTGTTTTTGACAGATTCTGTTTGCAATGCATAGTTTGCTTGTTTTATGGTTTCTATGGCTTATATTGCTTAATATAAATTATGGAAATTATATATTACATTAGGCATTATGAGGAATAAATTATGAATCTTGTCTTTGACAGTACCCAAGTGAATGATTTGTTCTACTATGCTAACCCATCTCACGAAGTTCCGTTTAGTTTTGTGTGATTGAAGTTTTCAAGTTTTGGGTGAGATATCGATATGAGAAGAATAAGGAGTGACAATACCCTAAGCTTGGTGATGCCCAAGGCACCCCAAGGTAATATTCAAGGAATATGCAAGCAACTAAGCTTGGGATACCCTAGAAGGCATCCCCTCTTTCATCTTCAACATTTTCGGTAACCTCACTTGGATCTATATTTTTATTCGTCACATGATATTTGTTTTGCTTGGAGCGTCATTCTGTTTTATTAATATTTTCTTTATATTATTTATAGGTGCATCTTTTATTTCAATTAAAATGTCAAGCATAGCCTTTACCATGCTTATTTTGCAAGTCTATATGTTGTTGTTTGAAAACAGAAAGTTTGTTGTTATGTGCTGAATATTTGTGAATAGTCAGAACACGATAAAATATTGAAATGTTTACACAGTTAGCTATGAAAATTTTTCTACAGTGTGGTAATTTTTCAGAATTTTTGGAGTTAAGGAAGTATGAGTATAATTGCACTCTTTACAGACTGTCCTGCTTACACAGATTGCTGTTATGTTTGCATTGTTTGCATATGTTTGCTTGTTTAATTATTATATTTGAGGATAGGAGTATTAAATATACAGAGGCATTTAGTATGCAATGTTAAATAATAATTTTAGTGATTTTCTACAGTAGATAATGATAAGGTTATGCATTGATTTATACTAACTTATCTCACGAGTTCTTGTTGAGTTTTGTGTAGATGAAGTTTTTTGAGATTTAGGGGAACGTTGATATAAAAGGAATTAAGAAACAAAAGCTCAAGCTTGGGGATGCCCAAGGCCTCCCAAGATAATATTCCAAGAAGTCTCAAGCATCTAAGCTTGGGGATACCCCGGTAGGCATCCCTCCTTTCTTCATGAACAATTATCGGTTAGTATCGGTTGAGCCTAAGTTTTTGCTTCTTCACATGATGTGTGCTATTCTTGGAATGTCATTTTATTTTGTTTTGCTTGTAGTTTTAATAAAATACTTAGATCTGAAATTTTTAAATGGGAGAGAGTCCTCACATAGCTACCTATTTACTTAACTACGCCCTTGATCTTCACTTATATTATTTTGAGAGTTGATACTAGTGATGACAATTTGCACAAGCTTTGAAATTGGTCCTGATATGATGAATATTCAAGAAGGATATAATAAGAACTTTCATGTAGATCATTGGATATGATAAGTTTGATTCCTTGCAATACTTTTGTGATATGGAGATAATAATATGTGAGTCATGTTGGTGAGTAATTGTGCTTTATATAGTAGGAATATTGGTGTTAAGGTTTGTGATTCCCTATGCAAGCACGAAAGTCAATAGTTATGCAATGAACTTATATCCTACTTGTGGTGCATTATTCGGTGTTAGTTATGTTTAATGCTCGTTTATGATCTTTTCGTTTCTTGGTTGGTCGCTTCTCAATCAATTTGCTAGCCTTCATTTGTACTAAGCGGAATACTGCTTGTGCATCCAAACTCCTTAAACCAAGTTGTCCCAAATGAGTCCACCATACCTACCTATATGCGGTATTTCCATGCCATTCCAAGTAAATTTGTATGTGCCAACTCTAATTTTCAAAATGAATTTCCTTTTTGTGTGCCCGTACCGCTCATGAAGCGGCAGGGGGTGGCCAATATTTTCCATGCTAGATGTGTTATTCTCAAGATGAGTGTTTATTCACTTGTCATTGCACTAGAGTGTGGCAGGTAATAGTGATGCCCAGTCCCGAAATGAAAAGAAATTTTATTTATGTTGTCAATAATAAACTCCTTGGAAAGTGTTGGTATAGAAGGCACCCATGGATACGGCTAGCCATGGATTGTGAAAGAATGGTGAAAAAAGGAATAAACTATATTTTATGTTTGGGAACCGCCTATGATCACTACTAGGGAAAAGCCTAGAAGTAGCGCAGTTTGGAGGCGTAGTAGTGGCGCATGGTGGCACGCTACTGATATGGCGCTACAACTAATGTTCAGCAGTAGCGCGGGCGGGGCGCGCTACTGCTATCCTACATAGCAGTAGCATGCTGTGGACGCCCAGGGGTACTACTACACCTTCCTAGCAGCAGTGTGTTTGTTCCACCCGACGCTACTACTACACCTCCCTAGCAGTAGCGCTTGTTGGGCAACCCGTGCTACTGGTAAAGTTTGCTTTTTTTTTCTGTTGCATATTGCCGCTATATTTGTACTGGTTTTATATAGTAGTCTCATCATATGATTTTATGATCATGATGAGTTATTATTTCAGTGGGTGAAAGAGACATGGATTAGATTCAAGTGGAGGCAACATGGTGCAGATCCAAAGTATTACTAATCCAAACTCGATTACTTTAGTTTGGATTAGTATGATCAAGTTTGGATTAGTAGTACTTTCGATCTGCACCATATGTTGCCTCCACTTGAATCTAATCCATGTTTATTTCACCCATTGATATATATATATAATAATTGATCATGCTCATAATGTTATAACAACTAAGCATCATCATCATTAATAATAACTCATCATCGTTATCATAATAACAAGTCATACTCATCATCATCATAGTCATCTAACAACTTCTACTCGTTATCATAATAACAAGTCATACTCATCATCATCATAGTCATCTAACAACTTCTACTTGTTATCCTAATAACAAGTCATACTCATCATCATCATCATAGTCATCTAACCAACCCTAGTGCCCAGTGCCAGTTGCTGTATTTAGCTTGTTTTTGTCTTTCCAAAAAATCAGTACCAAATGGAGTCCAAACTCTACAAAAATGTTGACAATTTTTTCTGGTCTAGTTAAGAAGCAAGGTTATCAATCCAGTAGGAGAACCACGCAACACCTCGTTAGCAGCACCTACACACAAACAACAAATCCTTGCAACCCAGCGCGAACAAAGGGTTGTCAATCCCTCGGCGGTTACGTGCAAGATTAAACAAAAATAAAACATAAAATAAATAAGGTAAAAGTGTAGCAAGGTATTTTTAGGATTTTTAATATATGATACTAGACTCGGGGGGCCATAGTTTTCAATAGAGGCTTCTCTCTTGAAAAGATATACGGTGGGTAAACAAATTACTGTTGGGTAATTGATAGAAAAGCAAATAATCATGACGATATCCAAGGCAATGATCATGTATATAGGCATCACGTCCGAGACAAGTAGACCGACGCCTACCTACATCTACTACTATTACTCCACACATCGACCCCTATCCCGCATGCATCTAGAGTATTACGTTCATAAAGAATGGACTAACGTCTTAAGAAAGATGACATGATTTAGACAAAGTAAACTCACGCATGAATAAACCCCATCTTTTTATCCTTAATGTCAATGATACAAATAGGTGTCATGTCCCCTTCTGTCACTGGGATTGAGCACCCCAAGATTGAACCCATTAGAAAGCACCTCTCCCATTGCAAGAAAAATCAATCTATTTGGCCAAACCAAATCAATAGATCGAAGAGAAATACGAGGCTATAACAATCATGCATAAAAGAGTTCAGAGAAAACTCAAATAATATTCATGAATAATCTAATCATAAACTGACAATTCATCGGATCCCAACAAACACACTGTAAAAAGTAATTACATCAGATAGAACTCCAAGAACATCGAGGAGAACATTGTAGTGAAGATCAAAAAGAGAGAGAGAGATCCATCTAGCTACTAACTATGGAGCCGTAGGTATATTGTAAACTACTCACACATCATCGAAAGGGCAGCAAGGTTGATGTAGAGCCCCTCCGTGATCGAATCCCCCTCCGGCAGAGTGCCCGAAAAGGCCTCCAGATGGGATCTCGTGGTTCTGGAACTTGCGGCAGCAGAAAAAGTATTTTCGATGCCTCTCTGTTGGTTTACTGATTTTAGAGAATTTGTAGAGGCGGAGTTAGGTCAAACGGAACCACATGTGCCCCACGAGCCACTAGGGTGCGCCTACCCCCCTGGGCGCACACTCGTGCCTTGTGGGCCACTGCTCCATCTTCTCGTCCCCTCCCGAAGCTTCTAGGGTCTCTTATGTCCAGAAAGAAATCTCCAAAATGTTTCGTGGCATTTGGACTTCGTTTGTTACTGATATTCTAAAAAAACCAAAAACAATCAAAAATAGCAACTGGCACTGGGCACTAAGTTAATAGGTTAGTCCCAAAAAATGATATATAATTGCTTGTAAATGCATATAAAACATCCAAGATTGATACTATAATAGCATGGAACAATAAAAAATTATAGAAACGTTGGAGACGTATCAAGCATCCCCAAGCTTAATTCCTACTCGTCGTTGAGTAGGTAAATAATAAAAACAGAATTTTTGATGTGGAATGCTACCTATCACATTCATCATATAATTTTCTTCTTTGTGGCATGGATATTTGGACTTGAGTGATTCAAAGCAATAGTGTATAGTTTGACATGAAAATATAAATATTCAAGCATACCAACAAGCAACCATGTCTTTCAAAATATCAATGCTACAGAGAGTTATCCCTAGCCCATTATGCTCAATCATTTGATACGGCCACAATTAGTGTCAATGTTTTCAATGTTCATGTAACTTTTCCGCAGGTCATTGATTTAGAGGCCACATATATGTACACACCAAAATACATTAACTTCGGTGAGAAGGAGAAGGTTGCAACTTTAGTTGAAATTACGTGCATGCATGTTGGTTCCTTGCATGGCTTCTATAGAGATCAAGCAAAGAAGGATCAGCTGTATTCATGCATGTTGGTCAGGCAGGGAAACAAATCAGTACAAGACTCCTGCATGTACAAATATTTTGGAGGTTGTGTTAAGATGAATTAGACACCGTTATGTGTTTTGGCCGTCGGCCATTATTGAGTTTAGAGAATTATTGTCAAAAATCTCTACTGGCGTGTGAGTTCCTGCGACGCGACGTGTAGGAGATTACAAGCTGAGCCTATACGGTTCGTCCATGTTATTCCTTCAAATTGAGGGGTTGGCATGTTGTTTTCGTTGGATTTGCGAACATCTTCGTAAACCCGTGACTAGTTCTTGCTGCGATGGAGATTTGTGCCATGAATGATCGGGCCATCAACGGATCGACCCTCATGTCGAGGTTCGCTCCACATCAATTGGTATGAGAGACTGGCATTTCTCACGGCACTTCGGAGGAGACGGTTGGTGCGCCGTCACCAAGAAGGAGCTACTGGAAGCTATCTGGCGACTTTTGCTGGAGGAGAAAGGTTATGGTGCTGAACTTTTTCACACCTATTGTAAAGTGGGACACAAAGTTTGCACCATGACGATCGACAATGATTGTTCTATCAACGCTATCGGCGTCGACATGGTGGAGAACCTGCAACTATCGATGACACCACATCCACGACCGTACTCACTAAGAAGGTGCTACGGCAAGCTCAATACCACGCACCAAACTATGGTATTGTTTTCCATTGGCAAATTTTCTTGTGAGGTTTTGTGCGACATAATTCCAGTACCTATGATTTCATGGCATATGTTGTTGGGAGATCCATGGTGCAAGAAAAATAATGCTATACATACCTATCTCGCCAACGCATACACCATCGAACTAGATATAAAATACATTCTCATAGCCACGGAGAAGAAATTGTTCAAGACATGGAGACGGGAGCGACTACATAAAATGAAGGAACAGAAAGAAGCCCAAAAGAAGAAGGTCGAAACTCCTGATATTTCTATGGTGGTTTGTCAATCTGCAAATAAAAATAGTGTTGAAAATATCGATGTGAAACCGAGGACCGTTTCATTTCAAGGGAGAGAGGATGATACAACCACAATTAGTGTCAATGTTTTCAATGTTCATGTAAATTTTCCGCAGGTCGTTGGTTTAGAGGCCAGATATATGTACACACCAAAATACATTAACTTTGGTGAGAAAGAGAAGGTTGCACCTTTAGTTGAAATTATGTGCATGCATGTTGGTGCCTTGCATTGCTTCTGTAGAGATCAAGCAAAGAAGGATTGGCTGTATTCATGCATGTTGGTCAGGCAGGGAAACAAATCAGTACAAGACTCCTGCGCGTACAAATATTTTGGAGGTTGTGTTAAGATGAATTAGACACCGTTATGTGTTTCGGCCATCGGCCATTATTGAGTTTAGAGAATTCTTGTCAAAAATATCTACTGGCGTGTGAGTTCCTGCGACGCGGCACGTAGGAGATTACATGTTGAGCCTATAAGGTTTGTCCACGTTATTCCTTCAGACTGAGGGGTTGGCGTGTTGTTTTCGTGGGATTTGCGAACATCTTCGTAAACCCGCGACTAGTTCTTGCTGCGATGGAGATTTGTGCCGTGAATGATCGGGCCATCAACGGATCGACCCTCATGTCGATGTTCTCTCCACATCATCATTGATCCATTCATGAAACACACTCAATATTAACTACACCCAATGCACAAGTATGACAATAGTGCTCTCCAATTGGTGCTTTATAAGAGAAGATGGAGACTCAAAATAAAAATAAAAATTGCATAAAAGTAAAATAGATAGGCCCTTCGCAGAGGGAAGCAGAGATTTACAGAGGTGCAGAGCTCAAGGTTTAAAACAGAGATAAAATATTATTTTGAGAGGCATGCTTTTCCTGTGAACGATACGATCATAAGTTCCCAACATCTTCCATGCTAGACACATTATAGGCGGTTCCCAAATAGAAAATAAAATTCATTTCCTTCCCACCATTCTTTCACAAACAATGCTAGCCGTATCCACAGGTGCACTCCATACCAACAACTTTCCAAGGAATTTATTATATATATTTTTTCATTTTGATTGGTTTCGGGACTAGGCATCCCTATTACCTTGCCATTTTCTCGTGCAATGACGAGTGAATAAACACTCATCTTGAGAATAACCCACCTAACATGGAAGATATTGGCCACCCCCGCCGCATCATGAGCGGTACGGGCACACAAAATGGAAAATTATTTTGATTGATTAGAGTTGGCACATGCAAATTTACTTGGAACGGCATGTAAATACTGCTTGTAGGTAGATATGGTGGACTCAATTGGCACAACTTTAGGTTTAAAGAGTTGGATGCACAAGCAGTATTTCTGCTTAGTACCAATGAAGGCTAGCAAATAGATTGAGAAGCAACCAACCGAAAAATGAAAACGGTCATAAACATGCATTGAGAATAACTAACACTAAATAATTCACCATAAGTAGGATATAACTTCGTTGCATAACTATTGACTTTACGTGCATGCATAGGGAATGACAACCCTTAACACCAATATTCTACTAAATCACAATTAATCACTAGCATGACCCACATATTATCATCCCCATATCGCAAAACTATTGCAAGGAATCAATCTTATCATCCAATGATCTATATGAAAGTTTTTATTATATCCCTCTTGGATATTCATCATATTGGGACCAAATTCATATCTCATGCAAATTACCATTACTATTATCAACTCTCAAAACGATATAAGTGAGGCATGAGAGTTCATCTATTTCTTTAAAATATGATCACCGTGCTCAAAAAGATATAAGTGAAGCACTAGAGCAACTGCCTAGCTCAAAAGATATAAGTGAAGCACATACAACATTCTAACAAATCATGAATAATGTGTGTCTATCTCAAAAAGGTGTGTTCAGTAGAGATAATTGTGACAAACTAAAAAGCAAACAAAGCAAAGACTCATATAATACACGACGCTCCAAGCAAAACTCATATCATGTGATGAATAAAAATATAGCTCCAGTTAATATTACTGATGGTCGGTATAAGAAAGAGGGGATGCCTTCCGGGTCATCCCCAAGCTTAGCTGCTTGGGAGTCCTTGAATATTACCTTGGGGTGCCTCGGGCATCCCCAAGCTTAGCTTCTTGGGAGTCCTTGAATATTACCTTGGGGTGCCTCAGGCTTCCCCAAGCTTAGGCTCTTACCACTCCTTATTCCTTCATCCATCGTGATCTCACCCAAAACCTGAAAACTTCAATCACACAAAACTCAAGAAAACCTTCGTGAGATCTGTTAGTATAATAAAGCAAATCACTACTTTAAGTACTGTTGCAAACCCATTCATATTTTATTTTTGCATTATACCTAGTGTATTCTAACTTCTCCATAGCTTATACCCCCCGATACAATCCATAGTTCCATCAAAACAAGCAAAACAATGCATAAAAAACAGAATCTTCCAAAAACAAAAAAGTCTATAGCAATTCAAACAGTGACCATAATTCTGTAACTCCAAAAGTTCTGAAACATTATGACAACGTGGGCAATTTGTATATCAATCATGTGTACAAACTTCAGAATTTTATCATGCTCCAGCAAATCTCAACAATTCTGCTACTGGACGCAAAAGTTTCTGTTTTTGCACAGAATCAAAGCAACTATCATCCAAATCATCCCAAAGGTTTTACTTGGCACAAACACTGATTAAAACACAAAAACACAACAATAACAATAGCATAATTGTGTGCACACAAGAAAACAGAAAAATAAACAAGAAAATTAAGATAACTATTGGGTTCCCTCCAACCTAGCGCTATTGTTTTACATCCCTAGCTAAGCATAACGCATAGTTTAAAGTGTTGTCATCTTTTAAATTCTTTCCTAAGTATGTGTCCTCATTAGGAGGTTTTTCAAAGATAATACGAAACACACAATCCATGGAGATCTTAGCATTACTAAGTTGACCATCCTCGAATCCCTCTTGATTCCCCTTTACAATCCAAGAATATTGTTTATTAATACCATTGAAAACTTGTTGGATTATGTTTAAGGGAGGGACCTCCTTTTTGGTATTATCATCGAAAGTATGATCATTGCGAAATAAATATCTCAACAAATAATCACTATTGTATAAAATCTCCTCTATCACTATTTTCTCACGATTCATACCATAAAAATCAAATATCTCTCTATCTTCCCGCACTATGTAATCAAATTCATTCATGAGGACAAGATTAGCTATCTTCTTAGCTATAGGATTTTTTATAACTAGCAATTCATAAAACACTCTTTGCAAAGTAGGATGGGTACCGATAAATCTTCTCTCAAGTTTAAGAATAAGTGCAGAAATAGCTTCGGCATAATTTTTGGTTCTTTTAAGTATACAGGCATCATCAAAAGCCAAAGTTCCAGTGCAATTAAAGAATTCTTGGATAACACTTTTTCCTATAATATTCCCATGTCCCATCACAAAAGCTTTAGCATCCAAATTGGTAGGAATTACAATTTTAGGAGTTTTACCATCCTCACTTTTTCCATACCAAAATCAGCAATGATAGCAATTTCAAGCAAGCAAATAAGAAAACACGCAAAAAGGCAAACGAAAATTATTTTTGCATTTTTGTAAAACTTTTTAGAAGTGGGGGGGATGAAAACGGGAGGCAAATAGCAAATAATGTAAATGGAAGGAGATGAAAGTTTATGCGTAGGTACTTGATACACGTTGATGATGTCTCCCCGGCAACAGCACCAGAAATTCTTCCTGCTACTTGTGAACTGCGTTGGGATTTCCCTGAAGCGTATAGGATGATGGAGTACAGTAGAGATAAGTATTCCCTCAGTTAAGAACCAAGATTATCAATCCAGTAGGAGAACCATGCAACACCTCGTTAGCAGCACCTACACACAAACAACAAATCCTTGCAACCAACGCGAACAAGGGGTTGTCAATCCCTTGATGGTTACATGCAAGATTAAATTGTGTAGTAATTGATTGATAGATTGAACAAAAATACAAAATAAAGTAAATAAGGTAAAAGTGCAGCAAGGTATTTTTAGTATTTTTAATATATGATAGAAGTAGACCTGGGGGCCATAATTTTCACTAGAGGCTTCTCTCTTCAAAATAGCATACGGTGGGTAAACAAATTACTATTGGGAAATTGATAGAAAAGCAAATAATCATGACGATATCCAAGGCAATGATCATGTATAGGCAGCACATCCGACACAAGTAGACCAACACCTGCCTGCATCTACAACTATTAGTCCACACATCGACCACTATACAACATGCATCTAGAGTATTAAGTTCATAAAGAACGGAGTAACGCTTTAAGCAAGATGACATGATGTAGACAAAGTAAACTCACGCATGAATAAACCCCATCTTTTTATCCTTAATGGCAATGATACAAATACATGTAACGTCCCCTTCTGTCACTGGGATTGAGCACCATAAGATCGAACCCTTTACAAAGCACCTCTCCCATTGCAAGAAAAATCAATCTAGTTGGCCAAACCAAATCAATAGATCAGAGAGAAATACGAAGCTGTAACAATCATGCATAAAAGAGTTTAAAGAAAACTCAAATATTATTCATGAATAATTTGATCATAAACTTACAATTCATCAGATTCCAACAAACACACCGCAAAAAGTGATTACATCGGATAGAACTCCAAGAACATCAAGGAGACCATTGTATTGAAGATCAAAAAGAGAGAGAGCCATCTAGCTACTAACAATGGACCCGTAGGTCTGTGGTAACCTACTCACACATCATCTGAAGGGCAACAAGGCTGATGTAGAGCCCCTCCATGATCGTATCCCCCTCTGGCAGAGTGCCGGAAAAGGCCTCCAGATGGGATCTCGTGGTTCTGGAACTTGCAGCGGCGGATAAAGTATTTTGGATGGCTCTCTATTGGTTTACCAATTTTAGAATATTTATAGGGGTAGAGTTAGGTCAAATGGAGCCATGTGGGCTCCATGAGCCACCAGGGCGCGTCTACCCCCTGGGCGCGCCTTGGTGCCTTGTGGTCCACTGCTCAAACTGCTCGTCCCCTCTCGAAGCTTCTAGGGTTTCTTATGTCCAGAAAAAATCTCCAAAAAGTTTCCTGGCATTTGGACTTCGTTTGGTACTGATATTCTTAAAAAACAAAAAGCAGGCAAAAAACAGCAACTAGCACTGGGCGCTAAGTTAATAGGTTAGTCCCAAAAAAGATATATAATTGCTTGAAAATGCATATAAAACATCCAAGATTGGTACTATAATAGCATGGAGCAACCAAAAATTATAGATACGTTGGAGATGTATTAAGTATCCCGAGGCTTGTGGGCCCCTCGTGGCACCTCCTGGCGTAATTCCAGCTCTATAAATTCCCAAATATTCCCAATACATTAGAGAGCAACCCAAAATACTTTTTCCACCGCCGCAAGTTTTTGTTCTTCGGAGATCCCATATGGAGACCTTTTCCGGTACTCTGCTGGAGGTGGAATCGATCACGGAGGGCCTCTACATCAACCTTGCTGCCCTTTCGATGATGTGTGAGTAGTTTACCACAGACCTACGGGTCCATAGCTAGTAGCTAGATGGATTCTTTTCTCTCTTTCATCTTCAATACAATGTCCTCCTCGATGTTCTTGGAGATCTATTCGATGTAATCCTGTTTTGCGGTGTGTTCGTTGGGATCCGATGAATTGTGGGTTATGATAAGATTATTTATGAATATTATTTGAGTCTTATCTGAACTCTTTTATGCATGATTATTATAGCTTTGTATTTCTCTCCGGTCTATCCGTTAATTTGGCTTGGCCAACTAGATTGATTTACCTTGCAACGGGAGAGGTGCTTTGTGACGTGTTCGATCTTGAGTTGCTCAATCCCAGTGACAGAAAGGGACATGACACATACTTGTGTCATTGCCATTAAGAATAAAAAGATGGGGTTTATTCATATTGATTGAGTTTACTTTGTCTACATCATGTCATCTTGCTTAAGGCGTTACTCCGTTCTTTACGAATTTAATACTCTAGATGCATGCTGGATAGTGGTCGATGTGTGGAGTAATAGTAGTAGATGCAGGCAGGAGTCGGTGTATTTGTCTCAGATGTGATGCCTATATACATGATCATTGCCTTGGATATCGTCACAACTATGTGCTTTTCTATCAATTGCCCAACAGTAATTTGATTACCCACCGTATGCTTTTTCATTGGTGTGACGCCTTGCTATACAAACGGTTTTTACCTCCTTTCCTCGACAGAGTTTTAAACCGTCGCCTTGTGTGTGTATGTGTGTGTGTGCGCACGCGCGCGCGATAGGGGGGTCCTTCCCATACGAACTAGAAACCATCGGGATAGGCCCTCAAGTCACACACGAGGGGCAAAAAGAGCTCGTGTGCGATCGGGCGAGCCATTGCAGACAATTATACAGGCCCAATCATTTTCATTCGTAAGTACATCCCACACAGTGAATCTGAGCCATACGTTTCTGTTCGTATGTACATCCCACACAGTCAATCCAAGGAATACGTTTCCCTTCGTATGTACATCCCACATAGTCAATCCAAGAAATATGTTTCTGTTCGTATGTACATCCCACATGGCGAATCCCAGACAAACATTTCTGTTCGCACGTACATCACACACAATTTTCCCCATCAAATTGTCTGTGATAGCGTTGCCATTGCAGACGATATTAACAATTTTATCGTTTACGTTATTCAATGCATCACACACGATGCTTAGAAGAACCTGTGTGGCATAGGCTGTCCATCACATACACTTTTATGTGGAAAATGTTTACGCAAGGTGGCCTAAGGCAAATAGTTTTCTAGAGGAAGTCATGTGTGATTGTTGCTACTTCTTGAGCTTGCGTTGATTTTACCCTTGAAGAGGAAAGGGTGATGCAGCAAAGTAGAGATAAGTATTTCCCTCAGTTAAGAACCAAGGTATCAATCCAGTAGGAGGCACAAGCAAGTCTCCAATCTATGCACCTGCACAAACTAACAAACACTTGCACTCAATGCGAAAAAGGGGTTGTCAATCCCTTCACGGTCTCGAACAAGAGTGAGATCTAATAGAGATAGGTATAAAAGATAAATAAAAAGGCAAACTAAAATAAATCTAAATAAATTGCATCAAGGTATATTTGGGTTTTTTGGTTTATAGATCTGAAAATATATGATGGAAAATAGACCCGGGGGCCATAGGTTTCACTAGAGGCTTCTCTCTTGAAGATAGCATACGGTGGGTGAACAAATTACTGATGAGCAATTGATAGAAAAGTGCAAAGTTATGACGATATCTAAGGCAATGATCATGAATATAGGCATCACGTCCGTGACAAGTAGACCAAAATGATTCTGCATCTACTACTATTACTCCACACATCGACCGCTATCCAGTATGCATCTAGAGTATTAAGTTCAAAAGAACGGAATAACGCCTTAAGCAACATGACATGATGTAGAGGGATAAACTCAAGTAATATGATATAAACCCCATCTTTTTATCATTGATGGCAACAATACAATATGTGCCTCGCTAACCCTTCTGTCACTGGGTGAGGACACCGCAAGATTGAACCCAAAACTAAGCACCTCTCCCATTGCAAGAAAAACCAATCTAGTTGGCCAAACCAAACCGATAGTTCGAAGCAAAATACGAAGATTTCTTAATCATGCATAAAAGAGTTCAGAGAAGACTCAAATAATATTCATAGATAATCTGATAATAAATCCACAATTCATTAGATCTCAACAAACACACCGCAAAAAAGTATTACATCGAATAGATCTCCAAGAACATAGAGGAGAACATTGTAATGAAGATCAAAGAGAGAGAATAAGCCATCTAGCTACTAGCTATGGACCCGTAGGTTTGTGGTAAACTACTCACACATCATTGGAAGGGCTGCAAGGTTGATGTAGAGGCCCTCCGTGATCGAATCCCCGTCCGGCAGATCACCGGAAAAGGCCCCAAGATGGGATCTCACGGGAAGAGAGGCTTGCGGCGGTGGAAAAGTATTTAGGTTGACGCTTCTGGTGGTTTGGGAATATTTGGGAATTTATAGTGCAAAGATTAGGGTTAGGAGACCTTTGAGGGGCCCACAAGCCCGTAGGGCGCCCTCCTGCGGCGCGCCTAGTAGGCTTGTGGCCTCCTCAGGAACTTTCTAGCACCCTCTCCAAGTCCTCTGGATGTCTTCTGGTCCAAGAAAAATCATCACGAAAGTTTCATTCCGTTTGGACTTCGTTTGATATTCCTTTTCTGTAAAACTCAAAAACAAGAAAAAAACAGAAACTGGCACTGGGCTCTAGGTTAATAGGTTAGTCCCAAAAATGATATAAAATAGCATATTAATGCATATAAAACATCCAAAACAAATAATATAATAGCATGGAACAATAAAAAAAATTATAGATACGTTGGAGACGTATCAAGCATCTCCAAGCTTAATTCCTACTCGTCCTCGAGTAGGTAAATGATAAAAACAGAATTTTTGATGTGGAATGCTACCTAAAATATTTATCAATGTAATCTTCTTTATTGTGGAATGAATATTCAGATCCATAAGATTCAAAACAAAAGTTTAATATTGACATAAAAACAACAATACTTCAAGCATACTAATAAAGCAATCATGTCTTCTCAAAATAGCATGGCCAAAGAAAGTTATCCCTACAAAATCATATAGTCTCGCTATGCTCTATCTTCATCACACAAAGTATTTCATCATGCACAACCCCGATGACCAGCCAAGCAATTGTTTCATACTTTTGGTGTTCCCAAACTTTTTCAACTTTCACGCAATACATGAGCGTGAGCCATGGATATAGCACTATAGGTGGAATAGAATATGGTGGTTGTGGAGAAGACAAAAAAGGAGAAAGTCTCACATAAACTAGGAAAATTAATGGGATATGGAGATGTCCATCTATTGACATCAATGCAAGTGAGTAGGGATTGCCATGCAACGGATGCACTAGAGCTATAAGTGTATGAAAGCTCAAAAAGAAACTAAGTGGGTGTGCATCCAACTTGCTTGCTCACGAAGACCAAGGAAAATTTGAGGAAGCCCATTATTGGAATATAAAAGCCAAGTTCTATAATGAAAAATTCCCACTAGTATATGAAAGTGATAAAATAGGAGACTCTCTATTATGAAGATCATGGCGCTACTTTGAAGCACAAGTGTGGAAAAAGGATAGTAACATTGTCCCTTCTCTCTTTTCTCTCATTTTTTTTGTTTGGGCTTCTTTGGCCTCTTTTATTTTTTTATTTGGGCTTCTTTGGCCTCTTTTATTTTTTATAAAGTTCGGAGAATCATCCCAACTTGTGAGGGAATCATAGCTTCCATCATCCTTTCCTCACATGGGACAACGCTCTAATAATGATGATCATCACACTTTTATTTACTTACAACTCAAGAATTACAACTCGATACTAGATTAAGATATGACTCTATATGAATGCCTCCAGCGGTGTACCGGGATATGCTTGTGACGTCCCCGGCCCGATCGTGCACTAATCATACACGCAAATGCACACGATCAAGCCTAAGGACTCACGGGAAGATATCACAACACAACTCTAAAACATAAATAAAGTCATACAAGCTTTATATTACAAGCCAGGGGCCTCGAGGGCTCGAATACATAAGCTTGCGAACAAGCGTCAGCGGAAGCATCAGATATCTGTGTACAGATATGAAACAGAAACAGAAAGGCCTTTAGAAAGGCGGGGCAAAATAAAACACTACGATCGAAAGGCGTAGGCCTCCTGCCTGGGACCCTCCGATCCTACTCCTGGTCGTCAGTCAACTCATAGCAGAATCCATCCTCTGGGTAGTAGTAGCAGTCGATCGACGGGGCATCTGTCTCAGGGGCTCCGTCATCTTGGTCACGTCAAACTGATATGGGGAGAAAAGGAAAACAAAGCAACCGTGAGTACTCAGAAGTACTCAGCAAGCAAGGATCTACACTACATATGCAACATTTTCAAAGGGAGGCTGTATATGTGGACTGGGCTGCAGAAATGCAAGAATAGAGAGAAGGCCTAGTCCTATCGAAGACTAGCATCTTCAGCGGTCTTGCAGAAATAGAAGAGGGTAGAACAATACAATATAATGTAGCAGTATCATTAAGTCTCAACCCCACCCAGAGATCCTTTCTCGACTCCCTGCGAGAAAGCAATCCCAGAGCCATACAGTCATCAACCTCGTCCTGAGATCCCTTCTCGACTCCCTGCGAGAAGCAATCCCAGAGCCATACATACAGGTCTCATCACAGGTATCCAGTTCTAGTTGTATCGATCGGGATACAACTCCGAGTGCCCTTTACCATAGGACCGGCTATCGATAGTAGTGTTCTTCCCTGCAGGGGTGCACCAACTTACCCAACACGCTCGATTAACTCCGGCCGGACACACTTTCCTGGGTCATGCCCGGCCTCGGCCAAACGACACATCGCAACCCTACCTACAGCTCAGTAGAGAGGTCCCCGCCGGTCTACATCCTAAGCGCAAGGGGGTCTTGGCCATCGCCCCTCGCCCTCCGGGTCGTTGCGCACAGGGTGGATACCAGCATCGCCTCGGGTGGCTGACACGATCCGACCGTGCCGCCATGCTGAACTGGACGTCTGACAGAGCTTTCGGCTGATGCATACGATGCAGAACGCCCATACTATGCCCACGTGATGGTTAGTGCTATCAGACCAGAGGCCTGCTCAGATCAAATATCCAAATCGTTAGGACTAGGGGCTTGCGGTAACGAGCAGAGACTCACGAAATATGTGACCCCGTCGCCCCGTCTCGAGGACTTGCTGCAAGGGTTAAGAATGCCCGGCCGCGCCTCGTATTCACCACTCGAGCACCACACTGGCACCCGTCTTCACAACACTCCCCACTTAGGCGCACGCGGGTACCCCTCAGGGTCGACCCGCCTATCCAAGTAACAGTGTAAAGTCCAAGTATCCGTGTGTCCATAACATCAGGGGAATCCGAGGTATCACCCTCGTTGGATTCCTACTCAATGTGTCTATCAAGGTGAACTCGGAGGAATCACCCTCGCTGGGTTCACACTTGAGGTGTTGTACGACAGCGTCGTTATCGAAAGCGGTGAAGGAGGAATCACCCTCGATGACCACGACCGAATAGCTACTCTACAGAGTTAACATCAGAAGTGCTACAAGAGGTTTCACCCTCGGCACTCGATAGTAACGCTGCAGTGTCGTTACAACTAAAGGGGGTGATGTGCGGTGTCGGGGCCTAGTCTTCAATCCCATTGATCGGGTCTTCTGACGATCCAGCGCGGCAGTCGGGATAAGTGGGGTCACTAATAGGTCTCTACCCAGCCTATACTAAGCAGTTTAGGTTATGCAGGTAATTATCAACAGCAGGCTACAATGAACAGGCTATGCATCAGAATAGGTAAAGCAGTAGCAGCAGCAATTCTAATGCAAGCATGAGAACTAGAATGGGCGATATCGGGATGATCAAGGGGGGGGGCTTGCCTGGTTGCTCGGCGGCAAGGGCAAGGTCATCAACGGTGGCTTCGGTCTCCGGAGCTGCGTCGGTCTCGGGGACTGCGTCGGGGTCTAACGAGAGAGAAGAGGGGGAGGAAACAGTATAAATACTCAGCGAACAAGTGCAGCACAAAGCATAACATGGCAATACGCGGTGACGGAGGTGATCTAACGCAGTGCCGGGTGATACTGACGAAGGTGGGATTCATCCGGGAATGTTTTCCCGGTTCCGGACATTTGTCGGACAGATGACCGGAGAGGAATGGTTGCATGTTCGGATAGTTAGGGATGTATGACAGACGAACGGACCGCGTATTCGAATTCGTCTCGTCGTTCTGAGCAACTTTCATGTATAAAGTTTTTCGATCGGAGTTACGGATTAAAAGATATGATTTTCTAAAGTTTTATTGATTTTCTGGAATTTATTTAACTATTTAAATCAACATTATCCGAAACAGTAGCAGGGTGACATCACTGTGACGTAATGCTGACGTCAGCAGTCAACGGTCGGCTGACCAGGGTCAAACCTGACTAGTGGGGCCCACATGTCTGCCTCTGATTAGTCTAAACAGAGTTTATTTTAACTAATTAACTAATTAGGCTACTGGGCCCACATGTCAGTGTGTAATTAGGTTAAACAAATTAACTTAATCAAGATAATTAATTAACAGGCGGTGGGGCCCGTGTGTCAGTGACAGAGCCAGCCCAGTCAGCGGGCTGACCGGGTCAACTGGGGCCAACCGGGCCCAGCGGTCAGTGGCACAGGCGGTGGGGGCCACGTGCGAGTCGACGCCGGCCACCGGAGCACGCCGGTGAGCTCGCCCGCGGCGGCGCAACTCCGGCGAGTTCGGGAATCGCCCACAGGGCATTATTTGCGACGCGGTTGGCGGCAGTCGAACGGGGAGACGACGCCGCGTCGATCTAGGGCACTAGCACGAGGCGAGGCAGTCAGAGACGAGCGCTGCGACGGCAATGGCAGACGGCGGCGTTCGGGCGGGACGGCGAACGGCGTTGCAGCGCGCGTGCGAGCGAGCCAAAAGGCTAGGCGTGGCCTACGCGGTGCGGTGAGTGCGATGGCCATGGGCACGGGGCCCAAAGGTCGCCGGGGACACGTCGGCGACGTGCACAGGCGGCGGTGGGTTCGGGCACGGTGAAACCTAGCGCTACAAGCCATGGAGGGCTGTGAGGGGAGAGGGGGAAGGAGCAGGAGCTCACAGCGGGGCGTAGCCGGTCAAAGTGGGCTCGGGGGAGGTTTGGTGTAGCCGGAATCAGCGACGGAGTGCGGCGGTGATCCGAGGAGGAAGAAGACGGCGTGGAGGCGATGCAATGGCTCCGGGCTTCGGCTCGTTTGCGCGGTCGAAGGAGGCGACGATGGCGAGCACCGTGGACACGTTTGGGAGGCGGGGCGGTGACGGTGGCCGCGCAGCTCAACCGCGGCCGTTCATGGCGGCATCGGGCGAGGTGGGAGAGAGCGAGGGAGGAAAGGGGAGGGGTGCTAGGGCTCGCCAGGGGGAAGCGGGGGTGGCTCTTATACCCAGCGCGCGCTGGCGCGCTGGCGAGTGGCGAGCGAGGGGGGGCCGGGGCGCGGGCGTGCGTGCGCGCAGAGCGCTCGACAGCGAGGCGCGGGGTGAGCAGTGGGAGGTGGGAGGGGACGCCGGTTGGGCTGGGCCGGCCTGGTGGGGTGGCCGACTGGGCCAGCTGGGTCGAGGCCCAGTGGGGGGGGGGAAGCGGGGGTTCTTTTCCTTTTTTTCTTTTTCTTTTCTCTTTTCTTTTCTTTATTCCTATTCTCTGTTTTGTAAATTGTGAGGCCTCAAAATGACTTTTGTAAAATATGAGACCTAGCCCATAAATCACAGTGCATTATACTCTAACTCCAAAAACTAGTTTGGGCAAAACATAATTTCATATTTGTTTTAAATAAATTAAAAGGTTACTAAATGTTATTTTCAGCCACTGTTTTAAGTTGTTTGAGTCACTTATCCAATTTTAATAATGTTGTTTACAATTTTAACATAGCCTCTGATTCATCTACTATTTATTGAACATTTTAGTTCTTATGTTGGACAACTTTTATATTTCACTTTCATTTAAATTTGAATTGGAGTTAGGAGTTGAAATGCAATATGATGCAAATGATGATCATGCACTGTTAAACATGATGACATGGCATTATCAAAATGGAATTACTGTGGCTAACCACTGGGGGTGTTACAAATCTCCTCTACTAACAAGAATTCTCGTCCCGAGAATTAAGAGGTAGAAGGAAAAAGTTCGGGGTATTCCGCACGAAGATTATCCCCGCGTTCCCAAGTGGCTTCATCTTCGGTATGATTTGACCACTGTACTTTGAGGAACTTGGTAAGCTTCTGACGGGTTCGACGTTCAGCTTCATCGAGAATGCGGATCGGATGCTCCTTATAAGATAGATCATCTTGCAATTCGAGCACCTCGTGATCCACTGCTCGGTGCGGAGATTCCTTGAAGCATTTACGAAGTTGCGACACATGGAAGACGTCGTGGATATGAGAGAATTGCGGTGGCAACTCCAATTTATATGCCACCTGACCACGTCTAGCAATAATGCGGAAAGGACCAATGTAGCGTGGAGCTAGCTTGCCCTTGATTCCAAAACGGTGAGTGCCTTTCATAGGAGTGACACGAAGATAAGCTTGATCACCAGGTTGATAAGTCAAACTCCATCGTTTGCGATCATAGTTGCTCTTCTGGCGGTCCTGAGCCGCCTCGAGATTTTCCCGGACAATACGAACTTGTTCTTCGGCGTGTTGAATAATATCCGGACCCACGAGCGGTCGTTCCCCAGTTTCTGACCAATTCAGAGGGGTTCGATACTTACGTCCATAGAGTACTTCGAAGGGGGCCATTTTCAAGCTGGCTTGATAGCTGTTGTTATAAGAGAACTCAGCATACGGAAGAGATTCTTCCCACTTCTTATCGAATTAAATAACACAAGCCCGAAGCATGTCTTCAAGAACCTGATTGACTCGTTCGACTTGGCCTTGGGACTGGGGGTGATAAGCTGAACTCCAGGTAATATGAGTTCCCATAGCTGTTTGAAAACTTTCCCAGAATTTGGAAGTGAAAAGACCGCCACGGTTCAAACTGATCTCCTTCGGAATACCGTGGAGTGAAACAATTCTGGAGATATACAACTCTGCTAACTGACTAGCAGTGATAGTTTCTTTGACAGGCAGAAAGTGTGCAACTTTAGAAAGTTGGTCGACGACGACAAGAATAGCATCGTGACCCTTCTGTGACCTGGGAAGTCCTGTAAAGAAATCCATCTGAACCTTATCCCATTTCCATAGAGGAATAGGAAGTGGTTGCAGAATTCCAGCTGGTTTCTGATGTTCTGCTTTAACGCGACGACACACATCACATTCAGCAACATATCGAGCAATGTCCTGCTTCATTTTAGACCACCAGTACCTTTGACGGAGATCACGATACATCTTGGTGCTACCCGGATGAATAGACAGCGGGGTATCATGTGCCTCCTTCATGACCTTGTCGGTCATAAGCTCAAAGCGAGGTACGACAATGCGGTTCCTGAAATACAAGGTTCCATCTTCAGACAGCGAGAAATCCTTGTACTTTACAAGGTGAAGGTATTTCTTCATCAGATCAATTTCAGCATCTTTAGCTTGCGCATTCTTAACAGCTTTCTCAAGATCTGGTTGTATCACAAGGTTATTAAGAGAACCCTGTGGAACAATACACAGATTTAGCTTGCACAGTTCTTCATAAAGACGAGGTTGAGCTCGCCTAACCGTGAGGTTGTCGCAATAGGACTTGCGGCTTAAGGCATCAGCCATCATGTTAGCCTTGCCAGGGGTATAGGAAATACCCAAATCATAGTCCGCAATGGCCTCCATCCATCTTTGCTGACGGAGGTTTAGAGATGGCTGAGTGAACAAGTACTTCGGACTTTTATGATCCGTGTAGATCTCGCAACGATTACCGAGAAGGTAATGTCGCCACAACTGCAGTGCATAGATGACAGCAGCTAGTTCTAGATCATGTACCGGATAATTCTCTTCATGTGGGCGCACCTGACGAGAGCCATAAGCAATCACTTTACGCTCTTGCATTAGGACACAGCCTAATCCTTCACGGGATGCGTCACAATAAATCACAAAGTCTTTGCGGGTATCTGGAGGAGATAGTACTGGGGCAGATGTCAGCTTGTCTTTGAGTGCTTGAAAACTTTCCTGACATTTGTCTATCCATTCAAATTTAATGCCCTTGTGAAGCAGATCAGTCAGGGGCTTAGCAATCTTGGAAAAGTTCTCGACAAATCGACGGCAATAGCTTGCAAGGCCAAGAAAACTTCTCACTTGCTTGACATTCTTCGGAGGAGTCCAGTCAAGAATAGCCTGAACTCGTTCTGGGTTAACGGCAATTCCATCTTTTGAAATCACATGACCAAGATATGTCACTTCAGATAACCAGAACTCGCATTTGGAGTATTTGGCATACAACTGGTGTTCTCGGAGCCTCTCCAGTACCAGACGGAGGTGTTCGGCATGTTCTTCCTTATTCTTCGAATATACCAGAATATCATCTAGATAAACCACGAAGAACTTGTCGAGGTAATCCATGAAGATATAATTCATCAGACGGGAGAATGTGGCTGGAGCATTGGTTAAGCCGAAGGACATGACCGTGTACTCGTAGGAGCCATAACGAGTAACAAATGCAGTCTTCGGAATATCCTCTTCGCGAACACAGATCTGATGGTATCCCAATCTCAAATCAAGCTTAGAGAATACTGAGGAACCGGCAAGTTGATCATACAAATCATTGATCCGGGGAAGCGGATATTTATTCTGGATTGTAGCTTGGTTAATGGGCCGATAATCCTGAACCAATCGGTTAGTTCCATCCTTCTTCTTAACGAAGAGTGAAGGTGCTCCCCAAGCAGAGGAACTGGGGCGGATGAAACCTTTCTTAAGTGACGTGTCGATTTCTTCCTTAAGTTCGAGAAGATGATGCGGAGGCATTTTATAAGGACGCTTCGCAATAGGAGTTGTGCCAGGCTTCAAGTCGATGACGAACTCAACAGCTCTAGCAGGGGGTATTCCTGGAAGTTCTTCTGGAAATACATCTTGAAATTCATGAACAACTGGAATGTTCTCGATGCCTTCAAGAGGTGAAGCGTTCAATGCATTTAGAACATATATCTGAGCTTCGGCATCCTGCACTGTACGAGCTGAGTATCTGACAGTCTGACCGGAAGGGTGTGTGAGGCGGACTGTTTCAGTGGCACAGTCAATCAAAGCTTTATGAGGCTTCAACCAGTCCATACTGAGAATAATTTCTATGTTGGAGGTCTTGAGAGCAATGAGTGAAACGGGGAACATCAATCCTCCGATCACAATGTGGTTACCGTGGCTAACCATGGTAGTTTGCCAATTAGCCCCAGGTGAATGGATTACTAATGGGATGGACATCTCCTCGAAAAGTATATCATGGCTTCGCGCAAAACTTTCGGACATGAAGGAGTGCGATGCTCCAGAATCAAAGAGGACTGAAGCTGGGATTGAATTCACTAGAAGGGTGCCCATCACAATGTTGGGGTCCTGTCGAGCTTCTTCTATGTTAACTTGGTTGACATGGACCGGAACTATAGCAGACGGCCTGGCATAACAGCTTCTGAGACGACGGTTTCGACAGCTTTTCTTGCGACCAACAGGAGGACGTGGTGCGTCCTGATGAAAAGCCGTAGCATCAGGCGGTCCATCATGAACCGATAGCTGTCTCAGCGATGAAGGCAAACGAGGTGCAACATATGACGGCCTTGGTGTTGGAGCAGGTCGGTGGTAAACATTATGGGGAATCCAGACTCGACGCTTCTGAACAGGTCGACCCGAAGACGAACCAACATCACGAGTGCGCTTGAGCGACTCCTGGTAGTCAGTCAGAGCTGTTTCAACTTGGAAAGATTTGCTGACAAGCGTTGCGAATTCTGTGCAATCATGGACAGCAAGTGCAAGTTTTATATCAGTACGTAGTCCTTCACGGAATTTCTCCTGCTTGCGAGTGTCAGTGTCGACGTCATCCGCAGCATAGCGGGATAATTCAAGGAATTTCCTCTGATATTCATCCACAGTCATTGTGCCCTGTGAGAGTTTATGGAACTCCTGCTTCTTCTGGTCCATCAGACCTTGAGGAATGTACCGTGCACGAAAAGCTGACTGAAATTCCTGCCAAGTGGTTACAGTTTCAGCAGGCAACATACCCTTGTGGCTTTCCCACCATTGAGCCGCTAATCCCCTCAGGTGATACGTCGCATAGGTGACGTAACTGTCAGGGATAACATTGGCTAACTTCATCTGGAAGGCAATGTCACAGAGCCAATCATCAGCATCCATTAGATCAGTCGAGCTGCGAAAAGTGGACGGATTGAGGCGCACGAATTCCGGCAGAGTTATTGGAGCATTCTGTTGCTGAGCAATCTGGTTTGGAAATTGAGCCATTAGTCCGGTGATAAACTGCTGCATCATTGCGGCAATATAGGGTGGAGGTGGAGGATCGTCAGCCATCCTGCCAAATCAATAGGGGCAGTTTAGCAAGAAAAACTGCAGGAGTATGGAATAATTCATGAAGTATCACGCTCAACAGAAGGAAGCGCAATAGATACTTCATCAGATTCGCACCAGACATTCAAATCCACACATAGACTCAGTTAGAATCCGGCATTACGACAGTAGAAAAGGTAGGGCTAGACAACTAGGCGGCGCGCAGGCACGCGATAGGGAAGTACACAATGAGACATAGCAAAGGCTACATCAACGTCGGAGAAAACTATTGGAGCGAGGAATCTGCAAGTGACAACACAGGGTGCCCTCGATAAAAGGATCCTGTAAGCAGAACCTGGTCCACAATCTCGAAGCAAGGGGGGATATTCTAGAACTCCGGGTGGATGTGATCACGAGAACCTGATGTTGGAGTTAGTAAAATTTTTAACCCGAATAGAAGAGAGGTCAGAGTCCCAGAGTAAAGGTCAAGGAGTAAAAGATCCTAATACCACCCAATTGGCGACATGGGCCCGTAAGCCACACAGCCAAGTTAGTAAAACAATTTTCGGTTACTAGACTCAACTTCGGCCAAGGAGTTGGAAAGGGGGATTCCTAGAGGCAGTCGGCTCTGATACCAACTTGTGACGCCCCTGGCCCGATCGTGCACTAATAATACACGCAAATACACACGATCAAGCCTAAGGACTCACGGGAAGATATCACAACACAACTCTAAAACATAAATAAAGTCATACAAGCTTTATATTACAAGCCAGGGGCCTCGAGGGCTCGAATACATAAGCTTGCAAACAAGCGTCAGCGGAAGCATCAGATATCTGTGTACAGATATGAAACAGAAACAGAAAGGCCTTTAGAAAGGCGGGGCAAAATAAAACACTACGATCGAAAGGCGTAGGCCTCCTGCCTGGGACCCTCTGATCCTACTCCTGGTCGTCAGTCAACTCATAGCAGAATCCATCCTCTGGGTAGTAGTCGCAGTCGATCGACGGGGCATCTGTCTCAGGGGCTCCGTCATCTTGGTCACGTCAAACTGATATGGGGAGAAAAGGAAAACAAAGCAACCGTGAGTACTCAGAAGTACTCAGCAAGCAAGGATCTACACTACATATGCAACATTTTCAAAGGGAGGCTGTATATGTGGACTGGGCTACAGAAATGCAAGAATAGAGAGAAGGCCTAGTCCTATCGAAGACTAGCATCTTCAGCGGTCTTGCAGAAATAGAAGAGGGTAGAACAATACAATATAATGTAGCAGTATCATTAAGTCTCAACCTCACCCAGAGATCCTTTCTCGACTCCCTGCGAGAAAGCAATCCCAGAGCCATACAGTCATCAACCTCGTCCTGAGATCCCTTCTCGACTCCCTGCGAGAAGCAATCCCAGAGCCATACATACAGGTCTCATCACAGGTATCCAGTTCTAGTTGTATCGATCGGGATACAACTCCGAGTGTCCTTTACCGTAGGACCGGCTATTGATAGTAGTGTTCTTCCCTGCAGGGGTGCACCAACTTACCCAACACGCTCGATTAACTCCGGCCGGACACACTTTCCTGGGTCATGCCCGGCCTCGGCCAAACGACACATCGCAACCCTACCTACAGCTCAGTAGAGAGGTCCCCGCCGGTCTACATCCTAAGCGCAAGGGGGTCTTGGCCATCGCCCCTCGCCCTCCGGGTCGTTGCGCACAGGGTGGATACCAGCATCGCCTCGGGTGGCCGACACGATCCGACCGTGCCGCCATGCTGAACTGGACGTCTGACAGAGCTTTCGGCTGATGCATACGATGTAGAACGCCCATACTATGCCCACGTGATGGTTAGTGCTATCAGACCAGAGGCCTGCTCGGATCAAATATCCAAATCGTTAGGACTAGGGGCTTGCGGTAACGAGCAGAGACTCACGAAATATGTGACCCCGTCGCCCCATCTCGAGGACTTGCTGCAAGGGTTAAGAATGCCCGGCCGCGCCTCGTATTCACCACTCGGGCAGCACACTGGCACCCGTCTTCACAACACTCGCCACTTAGGCACACGCGGGTACCCCTCAGGGTCGACCCGCCTATCCAAGTAACAGTGTAAAATCCAAGTATCCGTGTGTCCATAACATCAGGGGAATCCGAGGTATCACCCTCGTTGGATTCCTACTCGATGTTTCTGTCAAGGTGAACTCGGAGGAATCACCCTCGCTGGGTTCGCACTTGAGGTGTTTTATGACAGCGTCGTTATCGAAAGCGGTGAAGGAGGAATCACCCTCGATGACCACGACCGAATAGCTACTCTACAGAGTTAACATCAGAAGTGCTACAAGAGGTTTCACCCTCGGCACTCGATAGTAACACTGCAGTGTCGTTACAACTAAAGGGGGTGATGTGCGGTGTCGGGGCCTGGTCTTCAATCCCGTTGATCGGGTCTTCTGACGATCCAGCGCGGCAGTCGGGATAAGTGGGGTCACTGATAGGTCTCTACCCAGCCTATACTAAGCAGTTTAGGTTATGCAGGTAATTATCAACAGCAGGCTACAATGAACAGGCTATGCATCAGAATAGGTAAAGCAGTAGCAGCAGCAATTCTAATGCAAGCATGAGAACTAGAATGGGTGATATCGGGATGATCAAGGGGGGGGGCTTGCCTGGTTGCTCGGCGGCAAGGGCAAGGTCGTCAACGGTGGCTTCGGTCTCCGGAGCTGCGTCGGTCTCGGGGACTGCGTCGGGGTCTAACGAGAGAGAAGAGGGGGAGGAAACAGTATAAATACTCAGCGAACAAGTGCAGCACAAAGCATAACATGGCAATACGCGGTGACGGAGGTGATCTAACGCAGTGCCGGGTGATACTGACGAAGGTGGGATTCATCTGGGAATGTTTTCCCGGTTCCGGACATTTGTCAGACAGATGACCGGAGAGGAACGGTTGCATGTTCGGATAGTTAGGGACGTATGACGGACGAACGGACCGTGAAGCCGAATTCTTCTTGTCGTTCTGAGCAACTTTCATGTATAAAGTTTTTCGATCGGAGTTACGGATTAAAAGATATGATTTTCTAAAGTTTTATTGATTTTCTGGAATTTATTTAACTATTTAAATCAACATTATCCGAAACAGTAGCAGGGTGACATCACTGTGACGTAATGCTGACGTCAGCAGTTAACGGTCGGCTCACCAGGGTCAAACCTGACCAGTGGGGCCCACATGTCTGCCTCTGATTAGTCTAAACAGAGTTTATTTTAACTAATTAACTAATTAGGCTACTGGGCCCACATGTCAGTGTGTAATTAGGTTAAACTAATTAACTTAATCAAAATAATTAATTAACAGGCGGTGGGGCCCGTGTGTCAGTGACAGAGCCAGCCCAGTCAGTGGGCTGACCGGGTCAACTGGGGCCAACCGGGCCCAGCGGTCAGTGGCACAGGCGGTGGGGGCCACGTGCCACGTCGGCGCCGGCCACCGGAGCACGCCGGCGAGCTCGCCCGCGGCGGCGCAACTCCGGCGAGTTCGGGAATCGCCCACAGGGCATTATTTGCGACGCGGTTGGCGGCAGTCGAACGGGGAGACGACGCCGCGTCGATCTAGGGCACTAGCACGAGGCGGGGCAGTCGGAGACGAGCGCTGCGACGGCAATGGCGGACGGCGGCGTTCGGGCGGGACGGCGAACGGCGTTGCAGTGCGCATGCGGGCGAGCCAACAGGCTAGGCGTGGCCTACGCGGTGCCGTGAGTGCGATGGCCATGGGCACGGGGCCCAAAGGTCGCCGGGGACACGTCGGCGACATGCACAGGCGGCGGTGGGTTCGGGCACGGCGAAACCTAGCGCTACAAGCCATGGAGGGCCGTGAGGGGAGAGGGGGAAGGAGCAGGAGCTCACAGCGGGGCGTAGCCGGTCAAAGTGGGCTCGGGGGAGGTTTGGTGTAGCCGGAATCGGCGACGGAGTGCGGCGGCGATCCGAGGAGGAAGAAGACGGCGTGGAGGCGATGCAATGGCTCCGGGCTTCGGCTCGTTTGCGCGGTCGAAGGAGGCGACGATGGCGAGCACCGTGGACACGTTCGGGAGGCGGGGCAGTGACTTTGGCCACGCAGCTCAACCGCGGCCGTTCATGGCGGCGTCGGGCGAGGTGGGAGAGAGCGAGGGAGGAAAGGGGAGGGGTGCTAGGGCTCGCCAGGGGGAAGCGGGGGTGGCTCTTATACCCAGCGCGCGCGCGGGCGCGCTGGCGAGCGGCGAGCGAGGGGGGGCCGGGGCGCGGGCGTGCGTGCGCGCAGAGCGCTCGACAGCGAGGCGCGGGGTGAGCAGTGGGAGGTGGGAGGGGACGCCGATTGGGCTGGGCCGGCCTGGTGGGGTGGCCGACTGGGCCAGCTGGGTCGAGGCCCAGTGGAGGGGGGGAAGCGGGGGTTCTTTTCCTTTTTTTCTTTTTCTTTTCTCTTTTCTTTTCTTTATTCCTATTCTCTGTTTTGTAAATTGTGAGGCCTCAAAATGACTTTTGTAAAATATGAGACCTAGCCCATAAATCACAGTGCATTATACTCTAACTCCAAAAACTAGTTTGGGCAAAAAATAATTTCATATTTGTTTCAAGAAAATTAAAAGGTTACTAAATGTTATTTTCAGCCACTGTTTTATGTTGTTTGAGTCACTTATCCAATTTTAATAATGTATAACATAGCCTCTGATTTATCTACTATTTATTGAACATTTTAGTTCTTATGTTGGACAACTTTTATATTTCATTTTCATTTAAATTTGAATTGGAGTTAGGAGTTGAAATGCAATATGATGCAAATGATGATCATGCACTGTTAAACATGATGACATGGCATTATCAAAATGGAATTACTGTGGCTAACCACTGGGGGTGTTACAATGCTATGATCTAGCATAGCAACAATATCAAAACAAAAAATTGACAAGCCATGAAAACATCATGCTAGCTATCGTACGATCATGCAAAGCAACATGACAATGATAGTGAGTGTCATAATAAAACGGAACGGTGGAAGTTGCATGGCAATATGTCTCGGAATGGCTATGGAAATGCCATAATAGGTAGGTATGGTGGCTGTTTTGAGGAAAGTTATATGGTGGGTTTAATGCACCGGCAAAAATTGCGCGGTACTATAGAGGCTAGCAATGGTGGAAGGATGAGGGTGCGTATAATCCATGGACTCAACATTAGTCATAAAGAACTCACATACTTATTGCAAAAATTTATTAGCTATCGAAACAAAGTACTACATGCATGCTCCTAGGGGGATAGATTGGTAGGAAAAGACCATCGCTCGTCCCCGACCGCCACTCATAAGGAAGACAATCAAAAAATAATCATGCTCTGACTTCATCACATAATGGTTCACCATACGTGCATGCTACGAGAATCAGAAACTTTAACACAAGTATTTCTACCAATCAACAATTAATCACTAGCATGACTCTAATATCACCATCTTTATATCTCAAAACAAATGCAAGGAATCAAACTTATCATCTATTCAATGCTCTTTATATGAAAGTTTATATTATATCCCTCTTGGATGCCCATCATATTAGGACTAAATTCATAACCTAAGCAAATTACTATGCTGTTTAAGACTCTCAAAATAATATAAGTGAAGCATGAGAGTTGAACAATTTCTATAAAATAAAGCCACCGCCGTGCTCTAAAAAGATATAAGTGAAGCACTAGAGCAAACTGCCTAGCTCAAAAGTTATAAGTGAAGCACATAGAGTATTCTAATAAATTCTCAATTAATGTGTGTCCCTCTCAAAAGGTGTGTACAGCAAGGATGATTGTGGAAAACTAAAAAGCAAAGACTCATATCATACAAGATGCTCCAAGCAAAACACATATCATGTGGTGAACAAAATATAGTCTCAAGTAAATTTACCGATGGATTGAAGACAAAAGAGGGGATGCCATCAGGGGCATACCCAAGCTTAGATGCTTGGTTTTCCTTGAATATTACATTGGGGTGCTTTGGGCATCCCCAAGCTTAGGATCTTGCCACTCCTTATTCCGTTGTCCATCAAATCTTTACCCAAAACTTTAAAACTTCACAACACAAAACTCAACAGAAAACTCATAAGATCCGTTAGTATAATAAAATAAATCACCACTTTAGGTACTGTTTTGAACTCATTCTTTATTTATATTGGTGTAATATATACTGTATTCCAACTTCTCCATGGTTTATACCCCCCGATACTACCCATAGATTCATCAAAATAAGCAAACAACACATAGAAAACAGAATCTGTCAAAAACAGAACAGTCTGTAATAATCTGGAAGTTTCGTATATTCTGTAACTCCAAAAATTCTTAAAAAATTGGAAATTTTAGAAAATTTGTATATCAATCTTGTGTAAAAAATTCAGATCAAAATCACGTTTCTGTGATTTTGTAAATTTCGGGCAATGAGCGCAAAAGTTTCTGTTTTTCAGCAAGATCAAATCAACTATCACCGTGGACCATCCCAAAGGTCTTACTTGGCTCAAACACTAACTAAAACACCAAAACACAATTACTACAGAGGTAATAATGTGTATTTATTGAAAAACAGAACCAAGAACATAAAACATAATAATAAAATTGGGTTGCCTCCCAACAAGCGCTATTGTTTAACGCCCCTAGCTAGGCATAAAAGATGGATCTAGGTATTGTCATGTTTGGTATGCAAACCATAAGTAGCCCTCGTAATAGATTCATATGGCAACTTAATTTTCTTTCTTGGAAATTTTTCCATGCCCTTCCTTAACGAAAATTGAAATCTAATGTTTCCTTCTTTCATATCAACAATTGCACCAATCATTCTAAGGAAAGGTCTACCAAGAATAATAGGACATGTAGGATTGCAAGCTATATCAAGCACAATAAAATCTACGGGCACATAATTCCTATTTGCAACAATAAGAACATCATTAATTCTTCCCATAGGTTTCTTAATAGTGGAATCCGCTAGATGCAAATTCAAAGAACAATCATCAAATTCACGGAAACCTAGCACATCACATAAAGTTTTTGGAATCATGGAAACGCTAGCACCCAAATAACACAAAGAATTACACTCATAATCTTTAATTTTAATCTTAATAGTAGGTTCCCACTCATGATAAAGCTTTCTAGGGATAGAAACTTCCAACTCAAGTTTTTCTTCAAAAGATTTCATCATAGCATCAACGATATGTTTAGTAAAAGCTTTATTTTGATTATAAGCATGAGGTGAATTTAACATGGATTGCAACAAGGAAATACAATCTATCAAAGAGCAATTATCATAATTAAATTCCTTGAAATCCAAAAGAGTGGGTTCATCGCTACTTAAAGTTTCTGACCTCTCCAATCCCACTGTTATCAATTTTTTCATTAAGATCTTTGAACTCCAAATTATTGGGAGGCCTTCTAGCTAAAGTTGACTCATCTCCAGTCCCATATTTATCAAGATTTATATTAGAAAACAAAGATTCAATAGGACACCAATCACTTTAAGATCTTCATCATTATTTTCACAAAAACTAGAAGAACACGCTTTTACAAACCAATCTCGCTTAGCACGCATCCTAGCGGTTCTTTCTTTACATTCATCCATAGAAATCTTAATAGCGTTGAGAGATTAATTAATATCATGCTTGGGTGGCATAGATCTAATCTTCAAAGAATCAATCTCAAGAGAAATTCTATCAACATTCCTAGCCAAATCATCAATCTTAAGCAATTTTTCTTCTACCATAGCATTGAAATTCTTTTGAGAGTTAATGAAATCTTTAATATTATTCTCAAGATCAAATGGTATTTTACTAAAATTTCCATAAGAATTGTTGTAGGAATTACCATAATTATTAGAGGAATTACTAGGAAATGGCCTAGGGTTGAAATTACCTCTATACGCGTTATTACCAAAATTATTCCTACCAACAAAATTCACATCCATAGATTCATTATTATTCTCAATCAAAGTGGACAAAGGCATATCATTAGGATCAATAGGAACACTCTTACTAGCAAACAATTTCATAAGTTCATCCATCTTTCCACTCAAAGTATTGATTTCTTCAATCGCATGGACTTTTTTACTAGTGGAAGATCTTTCGGTATGCCATTGAGAGTAATTTGCCATAATATTATCTAGGAGTTTAGTAGCTTATCCTAATGTAATTTCCATAAAAGTACCTCCCGCGGCGGAATCTAAAAGATTTCTAGATGCAAAATTCAATCTGGCATAAATTTTTTGTATGATCATCCATAAACTTAAACCATGTGTAGGGCAATTTCTTATCATCAATTTCATCCTCTCCCAAGATTATGCAACATGTTCATGATCAAGTTGCTTAAAATTCATTATATCGTTCCTAAGGGAGCTGATCTTAGCAGGAGGAAAATACTTGGAAATAAAAGCATCTTTACACTTATTCCATGAATCAATACTATTTTTAGGTAAAGATGAAAGCCAAGTTTTAGCATGATCTCATAGTGAAACAGAAATAGCTTCAATTTGACAATATCATTATCCACATCTTTTTTCTTTTGCATATCACATAACTCAATGAAAGTATTTAGATGTGATGCGGCATCTTCACTAGGAAGGCCAGAAAATTGCTCTTTCATATCAAGATTCAATAGAGCGGCATTAATTTCATAAGATTCCGCACTAGTGGCGGGAGAAATTGGAGTACTAATAAAATCATTATTATTAGTATTGGAAAAATCACACAATTTGGTATTTTCTTGAGACATCGTGACAATGCAAGAAATCTAGCACATGAGCGAACGGAAAGCAAACGAAAAGACGAACGAAAGAAGGGCAAAAAAAGGCAAATATTTTTGTGTTTTTTGAAAATGTTTTTGAAGTGGGGGAGAGGCAAGTGGCAAATAATGTAATGCAAGAGATGAGAGTTTATGATGGGTACTTGGTAGGCTTGATGTAGAACCTCCCCGGCAACGGCGAAAGAAATTCTTCCTGCTAGTTCTTGAGCTTGCGTTGATTTTTCCCTTGAAGAGGAAACGGTGATGCAGCAAAGTAGAGATAAGTATTTCCCTCAGTTAAGAACCAAGGTATCAATCCAGTAGGAGGCACAAGCAAGTCTCCAATCTATGCACCTGCACAAACTAACAAACACTTGCGCTCAATGTGAAAAAGGGGTTGTCAATCCCTTCACGGTCTCGAACAAGAGTGAGATCTAATTGAGATAGGTATAAAAGATAAATAAAAAGACATTCTAAAATAAATATAAATAAATTGCAGCAAGGTATTTTTGGGGTTTTTTGGTTTATAGATGTGAAAATATATGATGGAAAATAGACCCGGGGGCCATAGGTTTCACTAGAGGCTTCTCTCTTGAAGATAGCATACGGTGGGTGAACAAATTACTGTTGAGCAATTGATAGAAATGCCCAAATTTATGACAATATCTAAGGCAATGATCATGAATATAGGCATCACATCCGTGACAAGTAGACCGAAACAATTCTGCATCTACTACTATTACTCCACACATCGACCGCTATCCAGCATGCATCTAGAGTATTAAGTTCATAAGAACGGAGTAACGCCTTCTGTCACTGGGTGAGGACACCGCAAGATTGAACCCAAAACTGAGCACCTCTCCCATTGCAAGAAAAACCAATCTAGTTGGCCAAACCAAACCGATAGTTCGAAGAGAAATACAAAGATATCTTAATCATGCATAAAAGAGTTCAGAGAAGACTCAAATAATATTCATAGATAATCTGATCATAAATCCACAATTCATTGGATCTCAACAAACACACCGTAAAAAAGTATTACATCGAATAGATCTCCAAGAACATCGAGGAGAACATTGTATTGAAGATCAAAGAGAGAGAAGAAGCCATCTAGCTACTAGCTATGGACCCGTAGGTCTGTGGTAAACTACTCAGACATCATCGGAAGGGCAGCAAGGTTGATGTAGAGGCACTCCATGATCGAATCCCCCTTCGGCAGACCGCCGAAAAAGGCCCCAAGATGGGATCTCACGAGAACAGAGGCTTGCGGCAGCAGAAAAGTATTTTGGTGCACGCTTCTGGTGGTTTGTGAATATTTGGGAATTTATAGTGCAAAGATTAGGGTTAGGAGACCTCCGAGGGGCCCACAAGCCCTCAGGGCACCCCCCTGGGGCGCGCCTAGCAGGCTTGTGGCCTCCTCGGGAACCTTCTGCCCCCCTCTCCAAGTCCTCTGGATGTCTTCTGGTCCAAGAAAAATCATCGTGAAAGTTTTATTCCGTTTGGACTCCGTTTGATATTCCTTTTCTGTAAAACTCAAAAATAAGGAAAAAGAAACTTGCACTGGGCTCTAGGTTAATAGGTTAGTCCCAAAAATAATATAAAATAGCATATTAATGCATAAAACATCCAAAACAGATAATATAATAGCATGGAATAATAAAAAATTATAGATACGTTGGAGACGTATCAATTGTTCATTGATCCAACATGTTTACTTCCTAGAAACTATGTGGGTTGTCTAAGGTCATCGCCCATGGTTTTGTCTCAATTACCATTTGCAATAGAAAAACTAATAAGCAGGCTAATTGGCCTATTATTATTAATCCATTTTTTAATCAAATTGACATTTCATATTAAGGACACAATATATTTCATTTTCGTATTACGGAACCAGAATTTCATAATTGAAATACATCAGAGTAGAACATCATATAGCTTCAACACTCAGTTACACCATATAGGCATATAGCTAGAGACCACATTACACAACTGCACCAGCACCAAGTTTCACATGCAAGATCTATAAGATTTGGAAATTAGCATCATAGACGGTAGATAGATAGATGAATCTCATCTGGAAAACTACTGAAGCGGAAAGCGAATATTATGCCTTCAATGACGTTGAGGTCCTCACAACTTTAGGCCAGTGTCTGCGGATGATTGACCGTCCATCCTTCGTCCTCTTGAGGAAGACTTCAATATTTTACCATGGGTTTTGTATGAATACCTCCCTTGCCTCCTGACCATAAAGGTGGTTTGAGAGGTAATCATCAGTAAATTGCTTTGGAAAGGCCTGAAACAAAGATATGCATAAGTTTCTTCCCTAAATTTGGAAATGGGGCAAAGGAATAAAAAAACAAGGTATAAGAGTTAGTACCATCATGTAGTTCACTGATGTCTTCTTCATTGTGTAGACAAAGATCTTGTTGTTTTTCGTCGCTAGTTTCTTTATCCAAACAATATTTTTGAGTTTCTTGACTTGACTAATATTCATGGACAACTCATTTCCCCATATGCAAAATGGGTCGAACAGTGGGTCAAAACCTCTGACAGCAGGACCTACATGTGCAAGACCAAATTGTTAAATACCTAAATATTAGAATGGTTCCTTCAATTGCACAATAATGTGCTATTAGACAAAGGACCATGCATGTGCAAACCTCGATGGTAAAACTCAGTGCTTCCCATTGTTTCCCTGCAACACATATAAGGTAGTTATTGATCAGGTTAAGTGAGGGTTGGCATACTATCAGTAAAACATGTTGATGAAAAATAAACACATTGCAGATTTAACAGATTAATTGGAGCCACATGGAAAAGCCATTTATCCAAACAAAGCATGATTACGAACTAGGAAATATAGCAATTGTATATGTTTCTCATGTATTTAGTACAACCACATTCGATTTATTCCTCACATGCATAACAATACAAAATTGTACCCACAACAATTGAACATTGCATTGCAGAATTGAAGCAAAGAGTTAACTAAATGATACGTCTCCAATGTATCTATAATTTTTTATTGTTCCATCACTACTGCAGGATGGTCCAAACGTGACACTACAATCAGAGACCCTTTGACGAAACTGTGTGTGATGCATTAACGCAAATGGTGGTGTAGTAAAACCGTCAAAAAAGATATAAAACATTTGCGATGGCGGAGACATCAAACACGATTCAGATTATAGTTGTGTGTGTGATGCGTGGCATACAGTTAATCCATAAGAACTTTTTGCGATGAGCCAGAACAACAGAAACTGGTAGCCATATCAAGGTGTGTGCGATATACGGCATATAGTTCACCCGGATGAACTGTTTGCAATTAGGGGACGCAACAGAAATGGTCAGCTAGATCAAGGTGTGTGCCATATACGGCATACAGTTCACTCAGATGAACTGTCTTCCATTAGGCAACACAATAGAAACGGTTCAACTTAACAAGATGTGTGTGATATGCGGCATACAGTTCAGATAGATGAACTGTTTGCTATGAGCCAAATGAACACAAACGATTCGTGTAAACCAGACGTGTGTGGTACATGGCAAACAGCCCACTCGGATGAACTATTTGTGATGAGAAAATATAACACAGACGGTTAATAGAGTTAATTCGTGTGTGATTCTGTGTGTAGAAAAACTTTGAAAAATGCAAACTAGTTGCTTGCGATGGCTAGGAGTATCGCACATGATGCTTGTGCGAGTACTTGTGTGCGATGATTAGTAAGTTACACATACGTTTCATTATGTAAACACGTGTGTGATAACATGTGACACCGCATATAGTTGTCGGGTTGTGTGCTCCACTTAGTCTTCTCGCACTCCAGCAAAGGCTTCCCATGCTCCACAGAGGTGAATTGTAAAATCCCCAATCCCCTAGCTAGCTATAAATAACCACAACAATGGCTGGTGGCGGCGACTCGCTACTGATCCACTTGGTAGCAAGTTACCCACAAATACCGGCATACCCCCAATGGCCGACAAAGGGATGGAGTTACACGATGGTGGAATCGAGGCTGAAGGCACGATGGTCGGCTTGGCGGTCGATGGCCATGCCACCGCCCCTCCCGACGACGGCCAGAGGAAGCAGGAAACGCTGTACGAGCAAGCCGCCATGTTAGCCAGGGTCGTCCTAAAAGCGGACAGGGATCGCCAGCGGGCGATACTGCTAGCTGATGACCCACAAGTATAGGGGATCAATTGTAGTCCTTTCGATAAGTAAGAGTGTCGAACCCAACGAGGAGCAGAAGGAAATGACAAGTGGTTTTCAGCAAAGTAATTTCTGCAAGCACTGAAATTGTCGATAACAGGTAGTTTGATAGCAAGATAATTTGTATCGAGCAAGTAACGGTAACGGTAAATAAAGTGCAGCAAGGTAGCCCAATCCATTTGTGGCAAAGGACAGGCCAAAATGGTCTCTTATGATAAGCAAAGCGTTCTTGAGGGTACACGGGAATTTCATCTAGTCACTTTCATCATGTTGGTT
Source organism: Thinopyrum elongatum (assembly GCA_011799875.1). Taxonomy (NCBI): domain Eukaryota; kingdom Viridiplantae; phylum Streptophyta; class Magnoliopsida; order Poales; family Poaceae; genus Thinopyrum; species Thinopyrum elongatum. The sequence continues at coordinate 383,088,742 of CM022298.1, forward strand.
AGATTCGTGTTCGCTACTTTGATAATTTGATATGTGGGTGGACCGGTGCTTAGGTGTTGTTCTTACTTGAACAAACCCCCTACTTATGATTAACCCCCTCGCAAGCATCCGCAACTGCGAGAAAAGTATTAAGATAAAATCTAACCATAGTATTAAACTTTTGGATCCAAATCGGTCCCTTACGAAGTAGCGCATAAACTAGGGTTTAAGCTTCTATCACTCTAGCAACCCATCATCTAATAACTACTCCACAATGCTTTCCCTTAGGCCCAAATATGGTAAAGTGCCATGGAGTTGACGTTCACATGACACCACTAAGGGAATCACAACATACATATCATCAAAATATCGAACACATATCAAGTTCACATGATTACTTGCAACATGACTTCTCCCGTGTCCTCAAGAACAAAAGTAACTACTCACAAATAATAATCATGCTCAAGATCAGAGGGTATTAAATAGCATAATGGATCTGAACATATAATCTTCCACCAAATAAACCATATAGTAATCAACTACAAGATGTAATCAACACTACTAGTCACCCACAGGTACCAATCTGAGGTTCCGATACAAAGATTGAACACAAGAGATGAACTAGGGTTTGAGAGGAGATGGTGATGTTGAAGATGTTGATGAAGACAGCCCTCCCAAAGATGAGAGGGTTGTTGGTGATGATGACGATGATTTCCCCCTCTGGGAGGGAAGTTCCCCCGGCGGAATCGCTCCTCCGGAGGGCAAAAGTGCTCCTGCCCAAGTTCCGCCTCGAGACGGCGACGCTTCATCCAGAAAGTCCCCCTCTAATTTTTTTTAGGTCAAAATGACCTATATACCATAAGATGGGCACCGGAGGTGGGCTGGGCTGAGCACAACCCACCAGGGCGCGCCGCACGAGGCGCACGCTTATGTCCCAGATGGAGGAGGGCGCAGCGCCGGATATCGCCGGGGCATGCCTGGGGGCCGTCACAGCAGCCCTGACAAGAGCCAACATCGTCTAACTGGACATTGCCATGGCAGACCCTACGGTCGCGGTAGCCCTGGTGAGCACTGCGCCCGAGGTAGTACCGGTTATCCCCGATGTCGAGTCTGCCCCAGCCTCGATCGATCAAGGTGTGTAGGTCATCGACTTGGCGGCCTCCGCTCCCACTCAGCCCATGATCGACACGCTGATGGATGATGGCTGCTATGCATGTTGGGTCGGCGTCAGGTGCACAGTAGCTCTTCTGTGCGCGCGCGGTTCGTTACATTCTTGTAAATTAGCGAGCTAATGGTTTGTAAATTACTCGTCGAACTCGGCACTATATATATATATCCATTGATTTGTTCATGCATGTCAAATATGTCAATTGTATGGGCTGGCCTATCCATAATCTCAATTTGCAATATGGACAATTAATATGGAAATTCCTTCTAGACATCGGTGTTGATCGACACGTCGAAAACATGGACATCCTCTACTCTACAGGGCATGCGCTTAAACTAAATGAACTGTGTACGATAATAATACTTTCCATGAATATTTAAGAACTTGGCTAACAACATTTGAGTAACATATATATAGTGGTGACCCTATTCGACAAAAGGCGGATCTTGGTAACACGGTACTTAACAATTTTGACAACCATATGGTCCATATCTACATACTTAACATAGTAACAACTAGCACATTTTAATAGGCTGAGGGCCAACAACCACAACTATCCACTGGAAGTAGCTTGATCATGGTGACTAGGCATCTCGTCAATGAAAAGGAAGAACCCTCCTGTGCCTTGGTAGAGCATGAGTAGAACATTGTCTCCAATTTTCCAATGTGGATGCATTGCCACGGCAAGCGAGAAATAGTTAATTTGAATGGTTCCATTTCTGCGGGCAATGCAGTACCTTGCAATTACTTTGGCGTTATTAGCAGGCACAAGTGTAATTCGACCACGCTGGGAAATCGATTCAGAAACAGCTGTAGTGGGCAATTTTTGTTGCAATGTAGAATAAAAACCAATTGTAACATATCGTTGAAGATATATATAATTTTTGAACATCAACATAAAAATAAGACTTCTTACCAGCGTTTTTTCCACACAATTGGTCTTGTTCAATGTGTGCACCATAGGTAGATTTAATCCCATCCAAAATCCAGCGTTCATACATTGTGTTATCTCTGTCAGATTGTCAACAAATTTTATGACATGCTTCAAGTATTTTCAGTGAAATTTGGTACCCCGAGTAACATACAGATCGTTAACTATGCAACCAACATATCCTGCTTATAAGGTGGGAAGGTATTATTTATTCAGAACATGGCAGAAGAATATATAGTGGGCATAAATTGGTAAATAGAATTTGTTACTGCCTAGAAACAGAGTCAGAAAATGAAATCAAAATTGGTTGCTTAAATAGTGATTAGTTAGTCAAAACAAATACCCCGATTTTGCTAAGTAATATGCCACCATGGAGAAAGTTGAAAGAACACTAACCTCAATCAGACTGTGATCGGCTGATGACATTGGGGAAGTAAACATCCATGTTAATTAGACCAGGCTGTGGTGCACGCACTAGAATTTTATTGCCAGCTTTCAGTTCATAAAACTTAGAAATTTTTCTCCAAAGGTCTGTATCAAAATAGGAGTGACCATCTTTATCAAGTTTTATGCTAATTGTCATTGTAAATCCATGCTGCATTGTCAATATGACACCCATGGAGTCATCAACAAAGTAAAGCCCAAGATTTCCTTCTACTCGTGTTCTTGCAAAGCAAGGGATGTACTGCTTGAAATGAAAATTAAGATCATAAATTAGATCTCTTGAAATAATAGAGAAACATGCAAAGATGGGAATAACTGAGAGAATAGAACAATATATAGCTAAAAGCAAAGTACAAAAAAGATATAATTAAAAATAGGTAATGTAACAAAGATTTGATGCAAATATGAGAGTAACTGAATGAACAATACATCATTAATTTTCCTAATTTAGAAAAAAAATCATCTTCGGCGTCTAGGCTGCATGTGGAACCGTACCTTTTATCCAAAGGTACCAATATAATGTATATGTTCATAAATTTAGGCCGTGGCGACTGTGGTAGGGTGAGATTGAAGATAAGCGCTCCCTGAAGTCATCTGGAATGGTGAGATAGAACTTCGTTTTCGACTGGCCGCGACCACACTTACCCGATTTGTGCTCGCACTATGGACACTTGAATGAAAACCCTCGAATCAGCTAGAAGACAAATGAATCCACAGCAATTTCTGTCCGCCAGTTGATTAACAATGATGGATGGACTGCGATAAGAGATGAGTGAATATTTTAATAAATTAATTATCTTCTCCATGAGAAAAATCCCTGACCCAATCCCGTAGAAAATACCAATTGACCAGAGTCCAGAAAGTCAGTGTAAGTCGGTGCAGATAGGCGGCGGCAAGCGGTAGGGGTGAAATCCCATGCCGTTTGGGAAACGACCTCCGCCCGCTGACGACAGCCGTCGAGCTTAGGGTGCCTGCCGCGATAGAAGTTGATGAGGTGGAGAGTTGTGGAGGAGTGCGCGGCGAGTAGGTGGGGACGAAGTGGGCAGGGGTGATGGTTTTATTTTTCCTTTTGGATGTGTGGGTGAACACACACGGTCCGTAGAGGCGACGGAGGTGAATCTTGTGTGATAGTAAATTACTGAGATTGAACGGGAATCCAAATTTCCTTCCTAGTTTGTCATTCAGTTTTTTTCTACGATCAACATACCCCCTCCAATGCAACGTGTTCAAATTTGGCATTTTTTCGGGCTCATTTACCATATTTAGGCGATTATGTGCCTTTTTAGGCATTAATGCACATAATTTAAATTCAAACAATCGGTGAATGAAAAAGTGGGAAAAACGGTCTGGAAAACCATGATCATGGTATTTAGTAAATTCTCATGCCTTTTACAAGGAATGGGCAGAGATTTCAAGGATATGTGTGGCAAGAGTCAACCACAAACGTGTCATTTATTGGTTTTTCAACTATAGAAAAATGAAATACATGCTTGAAAACCATGACGCCTCGCATGGTGCCATGGTATGGCCTCACCATGCCCTGGTAAAAATTTGAGAATGTTTGGCTTATGTTGTCTGGCATGCCCTTCATAAATCGAACCATCACCAAGGAAGTTTCATGGTTTCGAGAGGAAATCACCAAGATTGAAGGGGAATCCAAATTTCCTTCGTCCGTCGTCCTTGAGTTTTTTTCTACGATGAACATACACCCTACAAATCACCATGTTCAAATTTGGCACTTTCCCAGGCTCATTTACCATATTTAGGGGATTATGTGAATTTTCTAGGCATTAATGCACATAATTCAAATTCAAACAATCGGTGCATGAAAAGGTGCACAAGAACGGTCTGGAAAACCATGCTCGTGCTATTTAGTAAATTTGCATGCCTTTTACAAGGAATGGGCAGAGATTTCAAGGATATGTGTGGCAAGAGTTAACCACAAACGTGCCATTTATTGGTTTTTCAACTATAGAAGAAGGAAATACATGACGCCTGGCATGGTGCGATGGTATTGCCTCACCATGCCCCTGGTAAAAATTTGAGAAGGTTTGGCTTATGTCGTCATGCACGCCCTTCATAAATCGAACCATCACCAAGGAAGTTTCATGGTTTCAAGAGGAAAATCTCCAAGATTGAAGGGGAATCCAAATTTCCTTCGTCCTTTGTCCTTGAGTCTGTTCTACGATGAACATACACCATGCAAATCACCGTGTTCAAATTTGGCACTTTTCCAGGCTCATTGGCCATATTTAGGGGATTATGTGCCTTTTCTAGGCATTAATGCACATAATTCAAATTCAAACAATCGGTGCATGAAAAGGTGCACAAGAACAGTCTGGAAAACCATGCTCGTGCTATTTAGTAAATTCTCATGCCTTTTACAAGGAATGGGCAGGGATTTCAAGGATATTTGTGGCAAGAGTCAACCACAAACGTGTCGTTTATTGGTTTTTCAACTATAGAAAAATGAAATACATGCTTCAAAAACATGACGCCTGGCATGGTGCCATGGTATGGCCTCACCATGCCCTGGTACAAATTTGACAAGGTTTGGCTTATGTCATCACGAATGCCCTTCATAAATCGAATCATCACCGAGGAAGTTTCATGGTTTCGAGAGGGAAATCACCAAGATTGAAGGGGAATCCAAATTTCCTTCATCCTTCAGTTTTTCTCTACGATGAACATACACCCTGCAAATCACCGTGTTCAAGTTTGGCACTTTGCCAGGCTCATTTACCATATTTAGGGGATTGTGTGCATTTTCTAGGCATTTAACATGGATTGCCATTCGATCACGATGCATCCTACGGTGCACACACGCGATCCGCGTGGCTGGGGTTCCGGCCAATCATAACGCAACACACAATAGGCTCAGCGCACACTCTTTCCGGAGACAACGGAGATGAACCATGTGCGGTAATGAATGACCAAGATTCTAAGCGAAGCCAAATTTCCTTCGTCGTTTGTCCTTGAGCTCTTAAAGACCACCACACTATACGGCTGTCTAGCTACTCTGCCCCAGAGCTCTCTCCAAGCGTCGTTCGTGGCATCGGCCGCACAGTGACTGGTAAGGAAGTGAGGGCATCCCACTGCGCCAAGTTCCTCGCCGCCCGTGACCGCACACATGGTAAGGATGCGATGGCATCCTGCCGCGCCGAGTTCATGGCCGCCCGCGGCCGCACAACTACATGGGCGGACTTTGATGCTACCATGGCCGAATGGGCAGTGGATCAAGAGGCAGCCAAAGCCGCATAGAAGGAGCGAAAAATGCAGAAAACAGTCAAGAAAAGAGAGTCCCGCTGCCGCAAAAAAGAAGAGGCCGCACGCCATGCTGAGGAGAGCTCGGCGGAGATCCAAGCACGGTGGGCTGCCGCCGACAAGGCCGAGAAGGAGAACGACGGTGTCTGGCCAGCATGCCCCGATGCTAGCATGTGAGAAGTAGTTAGTGCGTGTGTCGCTCGTAAGTTTGTATATTTAATTATGAGCATCTACCAGTACTACATACTAGTTTTAGAGAAAATTACTAGTAGTACTTTAAGTTGGTACTATCTATTATTAACGTACAATGTCATTAAGAGCATCCTTTGATGGCTTTGAGCGTTGATTAACACGTGTTCACTGAAGTTTTGTAGCCGTACCCCGGCCCTAAATCGTCCCAAAACATCCGCCCGTAGCCACCCGAAGCCACCGGAGAGTAGAGCTGGCCGCAACTGGTTTTTAGTCCCACCTCGCTGTGCGAGTCAGCCTCACACCAGCTTAAATAGCCGCGCCGGCGGATGGCAGCAAGCTTCTCTTTTGTTGCATAGGATCAATTCTGGCTATGTGAGCGAGGCAGGTTGACACTTGATTGCATTTCATAAACACATGATTGTTCATCGAGTGTCACCTTTGCCTCCTTCATGTACATTGGATAACCCTGCTACAATGAAAGAGATTTTTAAATTTGCACATGCGGCTGTAGATGGTGATAGATATAAGAATTATTAGAAGATCACAAAACACATGGTTTCTTTGGCGTACCCGTGTGCATTTTTTTTTGCGTTAATAATCCATAGGTCAGTTACCTGTGCGATGTTTTCTAATAAAGCAAGCGTACCATTGATCGAAAAAATAAACTACATGTGTAGATTTTTTTGGAGACAGGATCTACCAATTTTCTCTTTTCTCGCACACGAGTATTTTACGCGCTTCGTCTGTGTTGTGTGTTTCCCCCGTCAAAGTTTCAAGTTTCACAGTGAAATTTTTATTAGGCTCGCAATATCAGAATTTATTCCTCCCACCACATCCCCACCCATCACATTTCCGTAGTATCTCCCCAACCACTGCCCAACCACAACCCGCCCCCTCCCGGTAGCTCAAACCACCGCCGCCGCCCTCGCAACCACAGCTTCAACCACATCTACGTTCTGCCCGAGCATCTATCATGGCCCCGGCCTGATTGCTTAAATGGCGCCTGCGAAACATCCTCATGCCTCCAAATCCCCACCGCCCCTACCTCCAGAGCATCACCTCGCAAGCCCAACCACATATCACGTGGAGGTCAAGGAGCTGATGGCGGTCGATGGTGTGATGGACGTTGTGCATGTTGACCCGGAGGAACACCTCGCCTTTGTCACCACCGACTTTGTGCAGGCTCTGGCCCAAATGAAGTGCCCCAACGACTACCCCCAGGACTTACCAAGTATGATTTGACCAGCTCAATCTTACGAATACCAGTTGCAATGGCTATGTTTTGTACGGTTGATGTATTAAACATGTTCGTGCCTTGTTTATTTCAGTACTGCACATTGTGTGATGTTCAAGTATTAACTGTCCAGCTCAATTTCACCAATACCAGCAACAAACTTACAATACATGACTCAGGATGCTGTTAAGCCTGTTGTAATTAACAATTGTATCCATTTTTAATCTGTCCCTTTGCTACCGTGCCACTCTCCACAATGAAGATATCACTAGAGATGCTGTTGTTTTATTTACATTTGCTATTTTTGGTGGATACTAACCCTGTTGTACTTAACATGCCTTTCCATGTACTTACGCAGGGCCATAACGGGCAGCACTGTTGTTTGCCGTCGAGGTTAGCTGCACCCCATGACTTACAGTATTTCACATCATTTGTGTAATTGCAATTTAACTTCTAACATTTACTGGTTGCCTGCAGGTACACATGTCAGCGGCACTAATCCACGCTTTGACCTCGAGGATCACCTCGCCTCCGCTGCTGCTGACTTGGGGTAGGCTCTGGCCAAGATGAAGTGCCCCAACCACTACCCCTCAGGACTTACCAAGTATGAACAGACTAGTTGAATCTTACCAATACCAGTTGCAATGGCTATGTTTTGTACGGTTGATGCATTAAGCATGTTGTAGTAAACAAGCCTAACATGTCTTAGCTATTTTCCCTACCTTTTTATAGACAATTGGGACATTCTCTGCTCTGGCAGCACTTGCCTTGCGATGTTTAACTCTGTCAATTGCATTTTTATCAGTACCAGTTTCAATGGCTATACTAGGTTGCTTGTAGTTAAACATGCCTTCTTATTTTCAGTACTGCACATTGTGTGATGTTCAAGTATGAACTTTCCAGCTCAATTTCACCAATAGCAGCTACAAACTTACAAAACATGACTTAGGATGTTGTTAAGCCTGTTGCAATTAACAGTTGTATCAATTTTTAATCTGTCCCTTTGCTACCGTGCTAATCTCCGCAATGAAGATATACCAGAGATGCTGTCGTTTTAATTCCATTTGCTATTTTTGGTGGATGCTAACCATGTTGTAGTTAACATGCCTTTCCATGTACTTACGCAGGGCCATAACGGGCGGTGCTATTGTTTGCCGTCGAGGTTAGCTGCATCCCATGTCTTACAGTATTTTACATCATTTGTGCAACTGCGGTTTAGCTTCTAACATTTACTTGCTTCTTGTAGGTACACATGTCAGCGGCACTGATCCACACTTCGACCCGAAGGAACACCTCGCCTCCGCTATGGCTGACTTGGGGCATGCTCTTGCCCATATGAAGTGCCCCAGCAACTACCCCTCAGGACTTACCAAGTATGCACTGACCAGTTGAATCTTACCAGTACCAGTTGCAATGGCCATGTTTTGTACGGTTGGTGTATTAAGCATGTTGTAGTAAACATGCCTAACCCGTCTTATCTATTTTCCCTACCTTTTTATACACAATAGGGCCATTCTCTACTCTAGCAGCACCTGCCTTGCAATGTTTAACTCTGTCAATTTCATTTCTATCAGGACCAGTTTCAATGGCTATACTAGGTTGTCTATAGTGAAACGTGCCTGTTGTAGGAAACAATTCTATCCATTTTTTAATCCGTCCCTTTGATACCATGCTACTCTTTCGCAATGAATATATCACTACAGATGCTGTTGTTTTATTACCATTTGCTATTTTTGGTGGATGTTAACCCTGTTGTAGTTAACATTGCCTTTCAATGTACTTACACAGTGCTACAATGGGCGATGCTGTTGTTTGTCGTCGAGGTTAGCTGCATCCCATGTCTTATACACCATTTGTTCCTAAATATAAGTATTTATAGAGATTCCAATATAGACTACATACGGAGCAAAATGAATGAATCTACATTCTAATCTAAACTATGTCTATATACATCCGTATGTAGTTCATATTGAAATCTCTAAAAATACTTGTACTTAGGAATGGAGGTAGTTGTACTTTACATCATTTGTGCAATCGCAGTTGAGCTTCTAACATTTACTAGTTGCATGTAAGTACATATATCAGCGATACTGATCCACGCTTCGATCCCTTTTGTGTATGGGGCAATGAGACATTCATGAACAAGTGTCAAGTGAGGAAACTAAGAAAGATTGTTAGGCAAAAGAGACGGGTGATGAGAATTAAGCTCTTTATTTACACTTTGTCCAAGACAACAGTGAACTTGAGGATGGTAAGTAATGTGCTTTTCCCCCTGCCCACAACGAGTTACTCTATTAGACATGAGTATCTGAAAGTTTTCTGTTTTCAGTGGTTTCCGAAGAAATTTACTGATGATTACCTTGCAAACTACATGACCGGAGTGGAGGCAACTAAGGTTAAAGTATATAATTCATACTACCATGATAATGGTCTAGAAGTATTCCTGAATGCGGTGAAGGATGGGTGGCGATCGTCACAAGGGGTTGGATAAAAGTTGTTTGTGCCTATGGCATGCAGGAGGGCACATTATGGCCATTCCGCTTCTTCAACACCTTCGGCAGCCAAAATGATTTACACTTGTCTCTTCACCTTTACCGCCTCTAAATATTGTGGTTCATCATAGTTATGTGCTGCCTAATCTTGTAATTACTGAACATGTTGTATTGAGAATTTTATTTATGGATTGGTTGTTGAACGATTGTGTTGGGAATTTGAATTCCATGTTTCATATTTCAAAATTTCCAATTTGAATAATAAATTATAGGGAAAAATAAAATTAAACAGGAGCGAATAAAATAATGTACACACGGTTAGATAGAAAATAGCGTGTGCGATGAAAAAATAGAGAACAGACGGTTCTTTGACATGAAACGTTTGCGATGCTCGACGGACGCACACACGGTTTCCTCTCATATGCGTGTGCGATTCATGGTAATACGACAAACGTTTCAAACATGTATGCGTGTGTAATATTGAACAAAAATAAGACGGTGCATATATGGAGCCCGTGTGTGATAGGAATACCTATCGCACATAGTTATGAAAATGGACACGTTGGCGATAGTAGAGGCACCGCACACATTTTATATTTTTGAATTGTGTGCAATAATGTACCTATCGCAAACACATCGGTAGATTAAATGTTTGTGATATCCACCTTTTCCACATGACTATAGCGGCGTAATCGTTTCGGATGTCTCCCGTATCAAAAACATAACATCGAGATGTAACGTGTGGGACAGACGCGACTTCTCATACGTTTATTCTATGGCAATCGTCAGTAGCCGCTCACCTATCCCCGACTATTTCTGGGTCATGTGGGAAGGACCCCCTTATCGCACACACTGATGAGGCAACGGTTTAAAACTCCGTCGCGCAAAGGGGGTAAAAACCGTTTGTACAGCACATAACGGTACAATTGCATGCTATTATATTATCAATCTTGGATGTTTTATATGCATTATTATGCTATTTTATATAATTTTTTGGGACTAACCTATTAACCTAGTGCCCAGTGCCAGTTGTTGTTTTTTTCCTTGTTTTTGTCTTTACAGAAAATCAATTCCAAACAGAGTCCAAATGGAACAAAACTTTTTGACGATTTTTCTTGGACAACAAGACACCCTGGAAGCTTCGGGAGGAGCCAGAAGGGCCACGAGGCGGCGACAAGCTCAAAGGGTGTGCCCCCCAAGCTTTTGGGCCCCCCGTGGCTCCTCTAACCCTAATTCTTCATCTATAAATTCCCACATATTCCCCAAGGACCAGAGGGCACAACAAAAATACTTTTCCACTGCCGCAAGTTTCTGTCTTCATGAGATCCCATCTTGGGACCTTTTTCGGTACTCTGCCGGAGGGGGGTTCGATCACGGAGGGCTTCTACATGAACCTTGCTGCCCTTCTGATGATGTGTGAGTAGTTTACCATAGACCTACGAGTCCATAGCTAGTAGCTAGATGTCTTCTTCTTCTTCTCTCTCTCTCTCTCTCTCTCTCTCTCTCTCTCTCTCTTTGAAATTCAATACAATGTTCTCCTCGATGTTCTTGGAGATCTATTCGATGTAATCTTCTTTTGCGGTGTGTTTGTTGAGATCCAATGAATTGTGGGTTTATGATTAGATTATCTATGAATATTATTTGAGTCTTCTCTGAACTCTTTTATGCATGATTTGTATAGCTTTGTATTTCTCTCCGATCTATTGATTTGGTTTGGCCAACTAGATTGATTTTTCTTGCAATGGGAGAGGTGCTTTGTAATGGGTTCAATCTTGTGGTGCTCAATCCCAGTGACAGAAAGGGACATGACACGTATTTGTATTTTTGCCATTAAGGATAAAAAGATGGGGTTTGTTCATATTGATTGGATCTATCCCTCTACATCATGGCATCTTGCTGAAGGCGTTACTCCATTCTTGTTAACTTAATACACTAGATGGATGCTGGATAGCGGTCGATGTGTGGAGTAAGAGTAGTAGATGCAGAATCATTTCGGTCTACTTGTCTCGGACGAGATGCCTATATACATGATCATTGCCTTGGATATTGTCATAATTATTTGCTTTTCTATCAATTGCCCAACAGTAATTTCTTTAACCACCGTATGCTATGTTCTCGAGAGAAGCCTCTAGTGAAAACTATGGCCCACGGGTCTATTTTCTATCATATATTAAAACCAAAAATTCCTTGCTGCAATTTTTCCTTATTTATTTTATTTTGTATTTTTGTCAGATCTATCTATCAAATCCTATACAATTTAATCTTGCTCGTAACCGTTGAGGGATTGACAACCCCTCTACGCGTCGGGTTGCAAGTATTTGTTGTTTGTGTGCAGGTGTTGTTTACATAGTGTTGCTTGGTTCTCCTACTAGATTGATAACATTGGTTTCATAACTAAGGGAAATACTTATCTCTACTGTACTGCATCATCCCCTCCTCTTAGGGGAAATCCCAATGCAGCTCACAAGTAGCAGTCCTCCTCCACGAACAGTAAGCGACGCGGCTTCGACACCGACACCTACAGCTGGAGCACCTTGCCGTACTGGATCATGTGCATGGGAATGGGGTGCACGGTGCTGATGTGGTGGGGGAGCGCTGGCGGCGGACCTTCATAGCCACATCCGGGCATGGGGCATTTGTAGGGCACGAGCGGACATACGCTCTGGTGATCGGCGAGCTTGTGGTAAGTGACGTAGAGCCCACAACCTTCGTGCGGGCACTCCACCCTCATCGAGGAGAGGACGACGTCCATCATCGTGTTGCGCATGTCGAAGCCGCTGCTGCGCTAGCACTTCTTGCAATGTCACTGGTTCCCAGGGCGCTCGCCATAGCAGTCCACGCAGGCCAGGTGCCCTCCCTTGTACTGCATAAATCAATCGAACACCACATCAATCAAGAAACCTACACCTTGCTTGATCAGCCGAACGGACGAGATGTATTAGAACCTCGTACACTAGAGACTTCAAGGGACGGAGGCACAAGGGACAGTGGAGCAAGGTGAGGTCCATAAAGACCTCCATTGTCGGGTCATGTTCCGTCAGCATGATCTCGCCCTCCTTGTGCACCACCATCTCTCTCTTTAGGGCCGGGGCATTAGAAAGTTTTACCATCACATATTCATACTTCAAGGTGCATTAAATCAACACATGCAAGGATCAAAAGGAAACTCACGGCATGCATGCATGCATGCATTGTAATTAATGCATCGGTAAACACAACTTTTTGAAATATATTGAGTGCACTGCTTTGATATGTCGCGTCAACTTGTAAAACAAGGAGAAGCTTGATTACAACACCCTCTTCCTCGCCCATGATTGTGCTGGCTCGTAGTACGAGGAGAAGCTTTTGCTACAATCTCTCCCTCCCGCACGCGATGGACAAGCAGCATTTCAGTCAGTGTCAAATGGCTAGAAGCATACTGTAGTAGTACCATCATTGTTCGACTTCTCGAAGATGCGAAGAGCCAAGCGCAACCCGAACATGGGAGTTGTGAACGCTCGCGTGGCAATTTCATGTGAAGGGGAGGTAGTACCATAGTCTAGGATAGCGTGTATGTTACTAGTGTAAGTTACTCACTACTGGGAAAGGGCTTATAGGTGAACCCCCAATGAGTGGCGGGCGGCCTAGGTCACCTGCCACAACTACTTTTAAAAATTAGCAGCGGCGAGTACCAAAGAGCGACCGCCACAGCTAACAGCTCAACTGTGGCGGGCAGAATTCAAACACCACCACAGGTACAATCTTCTGGACGAGGCTTGCTTCAGTAACTCAGATGTGACGGGCCCTAGCAGTTGCCCCCCACAGGTAGTAGATGAAGCAGTGGCGAGTGCTGACTAGCATCCCCCACTAGCTATCATTGTCGTATGCGCAATTTTAGCAGAACATAGCTATGGCGGGTCCTCTACCCCACCCGCTAGTGGTAGTTTACATAACTATGGCGGGCAGTAATTTCTGCCTGCCACAAAATATTTTCACGCGCGGGGTTGCTGTCCATGTCATTTTGCAGTGGCGGGCTACTCCTGCCGCCGGCCAGTGATAAGCTCGTGTGTGTTGTTTGCTTCTTGGTTCAGTGGCTTCCCCTCACTAGTTTCTTCCTCTCCCACAATGCCCTCTTCCTCTTCCTCTTCCTCTTCCTCCTACTACTCTAACCATTGATCGTCCACCACATCTCTCTCTTTTTGATTTCATTGGATCGATCGGACACGACATCGGAGAGAGACGAGGAGACACATTTTAGGTGAGAATTCTTTTCTAAATTCAACCTCGTGTGTATGTATGCGCATGCATGTGTACTTGATTGTTGTGTGTGGCGCGGTGGACGTGTTGGGCAATTCAACATTCGGTTGATCGGATTCTTTTGTTGAAAATTTCCAGTGAATACAAATGAGTGCTAAATCTCATCAAAATGTTGATTAATTTCCATTTCGTCTAGTTGGTGTGACTCAATATGTCCCATTATTAGCAATGGTCATGCTAAATTTTTTAATTTTACATATTCTTAGATCGAATAATAATCTATTATGTTATGTATATATGTTGCAGGTTTTGGCGTCGAATGATGGATCATAGTTGGATGTACTCCAAACCACGGGCGTCCAATGATTTTTTTAATGGTTTGATAGAGTTCTTACAGTTTGTGGAGGAATATGTTAGGAAAAGGGGTTCAAAGAAAATATGGTGTCCATGTGATGTTTGTGAGAATGATGTTATGTCCACAATTGAATCGGGAGAGCTGCATAAGCACTTGTTGGCTAGTGGTTTCATGCCCGGTTATACAACAAAGACAAGTCATGGTGAGGATGGGATGTCATGTGATGGTCCGGAACATGACGAGGAACAAGAATGGATGATGGATGGACATGATGAACAATCTGACGGTGATGAATACGATGAGTCCGGTGAAGAGTTCGACGAAAGTGAGGAGGCAGATATGGAGGAGGCAATCTTCTGGGGCAAATTGGCAGGAATGGTGCACGATGAACACATGCAAGAGTTGATCATGAAAGAGGCTAGCACCGAGGCGGCTTCTCGTAGAGAGGCTACCAAACTGGCGACTCTTGTGAAGGACTCAACAACTCCTTTATACGCTGGTTGCAAGGCAAAATACACTTTCGTTGATATGAATATGAAGTTTTTGCATGATGTTCTGCCTGAAGGCAACATGTTGCCAAACAGTATCGATGAGGCAGGGAAGGTATTGTGCCCTCTTGACATGGAGCCGGTAAAGTACCATGCGTGCAAAAATGACTCCGTCATTTACCAGAACGAGTACTCCAACCTAACGAGGTGTCCAACATGCAATTTTCCCCAATTCAAGCAGGGAAACAATAGTCGGGAAGACAATGATGCGATAGAGCACTTGCTAGCTATATTCCTTATAAGGTTGTATGGTACTTTCCAATCATTCCACGCCTGAAGTGTTTGTATGCAAACAAGAAGCAGGCAAAGCTTATGCTTGGCATTCTACAAGGAAGAGGGATGACAAAGTGATTAAACACGTTGTAGATGATCGGAAGTGGAAAGCAATCGATGATGAGTTCCCTCATTTCAGTGTAGATGATAGGAATGTCAGGCTAGGCTATAGTGTGGATGGTTTTAATCCCTTTAGTAACCAAAACAGCATGCAATGCACCTGGCCTGTGGTTGTCTGCATCTACAACCTTCCCCCATGGGTGTGCATGAAGAGAAAGTATCTACACATGGTCATGTTAATTCAAGGGCCAAGCCAACCGGGTAGTGATCTAAACTTGTATCTACAACTACTGAAGGAGGAGCTAGAAATTTTATGGGATGAGGGGGTGCGAACATATGACGCTAAAACAGGTATGTATTTCCCTATGAAAGCTATGCTACTCACGATGTGCAGGACTATCCGGCATACAGTTATAATCGGGTCAGGTTTGCCACGGGAACTACGCATGTGTTAGGTGCATGGATGAAACTCACTCTCTATATCTGAAGGCCTCTCATAAAACAGTATACATGGGGCATAGAAGATGGCTGAATAAAAATGATGAATGGAGAAACAGAGAAGATTTGTTTGATAACGTCACTTGTTGCTATCAAGAACCAAATGTCAGAACCTCCCATATCTCCGGCTACTTTGCAATGGCTGTCATGAATGACTATTTGAAGAAAAGTCAATATTTGCGAAATCCTAGCCAGATCATCAAGTGGTCTGAGGAGATGGAGAAGGACATTGACATAGGGGAATTATTATGTGAGCTTGAGCGCATCCAAAAGGTGTTAGCCAAAATCATCAACAAGGAGGTTGTAAATGAGGATGGGAAGTACCACTGCACGCCATAGTCACATGAAGAATGACTTCACCGAGTCGAAGACACATTTTGTTCATCAATTGCCAACAAGTAGCCTACACGATACAAATTTTCAAAACAACTTCATAAACTATTCATTATGTGTTGAGACACACATGTTTTTTTCTCCAGCACCTTCTATACTCAACTGCTTTGCTTCACTATTACTCTTATTTGTTATGGCAACGTTGTAATAATTAATGTATTGCATGATTGTTTGAAAGATGAGACAACATTCCATATTTGTATTGCAATGTGATGATTGAGTGCGAAATACTCTAACCACCTAATTAAAATGCTGCCAGGGCAGCAAAAAATGCTCCCGCGGCAGCAATTCTTCTATATGCCTAGACCACTACCAGTGGCGGGCGAAGAAAACAGTTGTGGCGGGCTCTACGCACCGCCCGCCACTGTATCTATTAGAAACAGTGGCCGGCAGAGATTATAGTTGTGGCGGGCAACCAAAAGCGCACGCCACTCATGTACGCCCACCAGTGGCGGGCGCCCGCCCGCCATTGATGCCATAATAGCAGTGGTAGGAGGTCGGTGGCGGGCAGCCCTGGGAGCCTTGCCCGCCACTGCTGGTCTTTTCCCACCCACCACTGCAAGGCATTCCTGTAGTAGTGACTCTCCATTAGGGCCAGTTATACTACCCACTATGGAGGTACTAGTAACATAGCCTAGGGTAGCGTGTATGTTCCTAGTGTAAGTTACTCTCCACTGTGACAAGTTTACCATCACATGTTCATACTTCAAGGTGCATTAAATCAACACATGCAAGTATCAACAGGAAACTCACGACATGCATGCATGCATGCATTGTAATTACTGCTTTGATGTGTACTTCTTTGATGTATCGCGTCAACTCATACAACAAGGAGAAGCTTGATTACTATGCCCTCTCCCTCCCCCATGCGTGCGGTGGCTCGCAGGACGAGGAGAAGCTTTTGCTTATAACAAGCTCTCCCTCCCCCATGTGGTGGACATGCAGTAGTTGATTCGGTACTATAGTAGTAACATCATTGTTCGACTTCTCTAAGAGGCGAAGAGCCAAGCGCAACCCGAACATGGCAGTCGTGAACGCTCGCTTGGCAGTCTTATGTGTAGGGGAGGGGCGTAGTGTGGTAGTTTTGTGGCATTTCTTTTTATTGTTGTTTGCATCCAATAGGTGCCACCGTCAGATGCAGATCTTACGATTATTGTGGTGATCACTAGTTACTAGTCATTTTACAAAAACCAAATAATCCCAAAACACTTAGGCACGATGGATAAACTCGACCTCCTTTCTTATTTCTTGACATGAATAAAGGAATCAACCAATAAGAGACATGGGGCGTGTATGTTTTTAATGCCTTGAGACTTACCTAGCATGGCTTGCAGTGGTCAGTTCATTGCATGCAATGGTATTAATTAGCATATAAATATTAAGTTCTCTCATTTTCCACTCCCCTTTGGTCGGGGTGCACAATGTACTTAAGATGACTAGTCTCTTTTAGACACGCATTTACATTGATACGACTTGAATGCCAATGAGGGAGAGGGGAGCGGTTCCCTAAACATTGAACAGTCAATGATGCATCCTCATTCAATTAGCATGCAGAGGGAATTAATTGGAGAAGCATAATGGAGCCAGAATGATGTGAATGCAACGCAGCTTGCACTCTTATATGAAGGGGCCCCACCACTCCAATCCATCTACCAAATTGTACGCACCTAGTTTGCACAACACTTCTCAATCCAATCCAAGACCAAGTGACCAGAAGCCACAACCACCCATGGACGCGATGAACGCGAGCGGTAGTTGGATGTGCCAAATCATCCAAGATGCCGGCCTGCGACCCCGCACCATGCAGCGTTTCCAGACGGTGCTGGCGACCGCCGGCGTCATAGCCCTCATCGAAGCTGGCTTTGCCTCTTGCATGGACGAGATGATGGTGTGCTCCATTCGCAAGTTCACTGCCGTCAAGAAGCGCGTGGACGACCTTGACGTACTCCTCCAGCCCGCACGCCCTGGCTCCTTGTTGCCTGCCACCCTCATCAGCCTCCATGGTGACAACCTCTTTCAAGCACTAGTGGCCTTACAGCTGCCGGACATCACAATGAAGAATGTCCACCTTGAGGCCGCGCAGCGCCTCGCCGTGCAAGAAACTGTCGACCTACACATCCAGGTCTACGAGGAAATTGACTACATAGGCCACTATAGGGCCAGAGATGACGCTAAGACGTTGGCCTCCTTTGACAGACTGGAATCTTTGGACGCCATTGTTTAGAAGCACGTTGACCTCGCCATGAAAGCCGCTTCTCCTCAGCCGCCATTCGGTGGGCCGGCGCCCTGAGTCGAGGAGGAGGATGTTGCCGATGGATGCATCTTTCTTCTTGCCTCCTGTAACCAGCACTGAATCGCCTGTTGGTCTTAATGTGTTACTGTATGGCATTATTATTCGAATCTTAAATGACATGTGTGATCCCTTGCTCTTATTTGGCGTTAATTATATGTAGGATCACTGTGTTTTTCCTGGTTCACTGGTCACCATCGTGTTTTCTGCCAAATTTGACTTCAGATTTAACTAACAATATGTTAATGCATGTCATAAAAAACAATATCATTGGAAACTATGTTGAAATACGAATCAGACGATATGTTTTTTGGTGACATGCATTAACATTCTGTTATTTAAATCTATGGTCAAAATTTGGCAGAAAGGGGACCAACAAACAAGGACGGATGTACAGTACTTACCTATTGCATCAACTTCGTAATTTACGTACGATGCATGACCCAACCTACCAAACTATACTATATATATGGACGCGACAACCAAACTTATAAATTCAAAACTAAACATTACATGTCACGAGTTCAAAACAAGAAAGTGGAACAAGTATAGCACGCTTGTCCCGTTCGCGTGGCACCCCACACTATCGTTCCGGTCCGCCGCTCAACGCGCATTGTCTTGGCATTTTATATCTACAAGTTAAAAAGGTAAAGACTATCGCGTTCGCATCGCACCCCCACACGGTTAGGAGTACTCCACGATTGGTCTTGCACGCCGCTCAAGCTAGGGAAGGCTTGTTGTCTTGGCATTTTCACTGTCAGGTGGGGCCGGAGTTGAGCAAACCGACTATCGGCAAATCCCCACCACGCCCACCGCGTGTCGGCTAAGTTAGAATTAGAAGAGAGAAACAAGGAGGGAGAAGAGCTAGCTGTAGCACGGACGCCATTGTCAGATGGGACTCGTGTTGATAGAATAGGAGTACTCCACACTCGTTTATACTTGTACGTCTAGTACCACTAGTTGGGTGCGTGCGACCTATACTTGTCATCACTTTAGGTCTCCTATTCGAACCGCAGCTACGCTTCATAGTAGATAATTTTTCATGCATTTTTCCTCCAATATGCACTCCTCGGCTATTTCTACGTGCTTCCTTTCGCCGACATGTAGGACATAGAGGATTTGGGTCGAAGTGCATGCACGACTCGGAGCATCTCGAATGTTGAGCGCCAACCGGTATGGACGAGTCCACGGACAGTGATGCGGGAGCGGGCCATCCAACTATGTCGGCATACTTTAGATTTCAAACCGGACGAATTACATGCAAAACCCCCGCAAAAGAATAAATAAGTGAAGTACTAAATGCAAATCGGATTATTTTCATAGAAACCGGAGCATGTTCATTACATTTTGGACATGATACATTAAAAAAAACGACAAGACCTAAACCAGTCTATGGGCCTCTTTGATTCCTAGGATACTGAAAATACATGAATGAGGAAAGTATGGGACTAGAGTGCTAAATCTAGTAGTATTAGTAAAGAGTGTTCAACGCCATAGGAAAAACGCTCTTATATTATGGGATGGAGGGAGTACTAGCTAAGCTGTGACGACACTCTTGCTCCGCTGATGGCGATAAACCAAGAGGAGGAGGAAGCGGTGGCGTGTTTTTGTACATGCTAGAGACTGGACTATAGTATATTGTTTTTTATGGCGATATCATCACATTGTTTTCTATGGCCATATCGCCTGCTGGTTCACTGGGCTGCCGTGTTTCGCACTCCTCCAACGTACTACTATATATATAGCACATGATTCTTTGCTCCTTCTTACATCGCCGACATGTGGGACAGCGAGCATCCGAGTTGACGTCATGCACCAGATTAGAGTGGGGAACGGTAGGGGAGCCTCGCCCCGGTGGCAGCATCACAGTAATGATGACTATAATGCGCAGTCATATCACAAGACCCCACCTTTCTAGCACTAACGAGCCGTCAAATCACACAGCCCCACGTTTCCAGCAGTAAGTGGAATCCGCTACTCCCTCACCCTCCTCGCCTCTTTGTCAAACCGGGTAGGCAAAACTGTCGCGCGTACCGCCCGGGAAAAGCCCCTCCCTCGACTTTTAAATAATCCTATAATTTTGTATCGATGAATTTCGCCATGGAGCAAAAAACCGAAAGAAAAAGGTGGTACATGTAAACAAATACAGTTGAAGCTCTAGGTAGTGATTCGGAATGTAAATCGTGCATGTGTTTATATGTATAGGTTAGTTATCAAACAAAATGTATGGTATTCAATGTATGGTATTCCCCCATTTAGATGTGATGAACTGCAAAAGCCATGCATTACGTCAACTTCAACGTATTGAGTCCATTGATGCAATGTGGTTAAACTGTACCATCGATATATCAAAACCAAAAGAGTTTGAGCTTGTTCATTCTATATAAATATATATTTATTCACCCGGAGGGTTGTTAAATGAATGGAGGGCCGAGGTCCTCAAGTGAACAATACTACTAGTACGTACAGTAAAGTACAAAGTGCGACATGCAGCTAGTCACCTTAAATAGAGAGTTTCTTTTCTTTAATGTCACGTACACAAATTGAAATGATTGTTATGGAGAGAAAAAGAAAAACACTCCACTATATATATATATAGGCAGGAGCGTGAGCGCTTGCTTTACTAGGTTTGCTCTCTTCACTCTCTCACCCTCTTCAGATCTAATCAAGACAGTCGTAGCCACATTCTCTCTATGCTCTCTGCTGGTCACAGATCCGACCGGATCCCCTTGGCCAGGGTGTAGGGGAGTAGGTGCATCCTTCACGTGATCATCGGCGGTGAGGGAGGAAACCCACAGCTACCGCGCATCCCGATCGAGTGCCTGTGACGTTCTCTCCGACACAGCGCCGGCTCGGGAGGTCCTCGGACCCCTTCTTCCTCCCTGCCGTATTGTGGCCAGATCCGCCCCCTAGCCACATCCCGATGACCCTCAGGTATAAATTCCTTCGAAAACGGCCTTGCTCTACTGCTCCCCACGTGGCTGCATGTGGATCTTTTTTTACTTCCATCAGCTATTCCAAAGCCACCTAAATTTTTAGTATTACTAGAGGTAAAGCTACTTCATGCAGTCGAATCTAGGACTTGGTTCAAATAGGGAAGAAAGGGGGGAAAGTTGTAGCATGAATCTAGGAATTGATTCAAAGAGGAAATAACAGGGGGAAAGTAGTAGAGACTGGATACCCAACCGGTCTCTTGGTTGAAAAGGGAAATAAAGGGAAAACACAGTACAAACTGGATAAGGAACAGATCTATTATTGGTTAAAAAAGGAAAGGAAGTGGCGGCTAGGGGACATGTCAACAGAGTATGTCCAGGATTAGATTTGTTGCCCTCACATAGTAAAAGGTGGCTCAAGAGAACTAAATTAGAGACCAGCCCAGATCTTGATTGGATGTTGGCATCACCACTTTATGCCTCCTTGTAGGTACATGGTGTTGATGTGTCCACTGTCGCATGCCCTTATACCAACTTTTTATTGTTGTTAATGTAAGGGCGCTTGTAAAATGAGGGAATCCTACTGTTACAGTAAGGACATGTCTAACCAATGTTATTGTTAATCTAATGCCTCCGGTAATATGATGCAAATAAACTGTTTTACAAATGGTACTCTCCTGCTATTTTTTCCATTATGATATGTAAGTTGGTTCTTTACGCTGGTGAATGTCCTGGTGTCCCCACTGTCCCATGCCCTTATACCAACTCTTTAGCTGCTGCTAATCTAATGTATCTGGTAACACAAGCAATGCCACCATTAAAGTAATGCCATATTTGACCAATGTCATTGTTGATCATAATGCTTCCGGTAATATGAAGCAATGCTGCTATTTTAAAATTTCTATTGTCCTTGCGTGATTGCAATGAAGATAATGAAGATGCTTATTTTCATTTCGTGTATGTTTCATATCTTGTTATTGAACAGTAATTGTTTTCTTTCTATCTTTTTGTGCAGATAGGGATACATTTGACCTCATTGCTATTATGACCTTTTGGTGAACTGCACAAAACACTTTGTTTTCTTTTGAAAGAGTCACTACTAGGGAAATGCTTATAGGTAGGACATCAGTAGTAGCGCTGGAAAATAACAAGCGCTGCTACTATTTAGCAGCAGCAGCGCTGATCCGGGGCAGTGCTACAAGTGATGCCTTAGTAGTAGCGCTGGAATTGAGAAGAGCGTTACTGCTATTGCCAGCAGGTGAGCCCAACTTAGCAGTAGCGCTGGGCTACCTAAATGCGCGACTGCTATGGAGCTTAGCAGTAGCGGTGTTTGCCAACCAGCGCTACTACTATGGGCACCTTATCCACCCCGCGCGCGTCCTCACACTCTCTCACTCGCTCTCTGTGCCACCGCGTGCCGTCGCCCGCCGTCACTCATCTCTCCTCCCTCCGGCGGAGGCTAGGAATCTGCATCCCTCCCTTCCTCCTCCTCTTGCTGCCCTCCTCTCTCCTCCCTCCGGCAGCCCTCCTCTCTCCTCCCTCCTCCCGCCGCTGCCCGATGCCCTCCTCCCACCTCCTCCGACTGCCCTTGCGCCCTCCTCCCTCCTCAATGGCCTCTCTTCTCCTCCCTCCCCCCGCCGCCAAATGCCCTCTTGCTCACTCCTCCCTCCTCCTCCTCCTCCTCCTCCCACCTCTCTCTGTATAAAAATTTAGGTATAGAAATTTTTAGTAAAAGAATTGAGTAATAGAAATTTTTAGGTACAGAAATGTATTAGAATGCTATATGAGATTTTTTTAGTAAATATAGGTTTTTTGAATAGAATAGAAAAATATCAGTAAATGTAGGTCTTTTGAATAGAATAGGAAATTTTTAGTAAATTTTCTTCTTTTGAATAGAATAGAAAATTAGTAATTATAGAATAGAACAGAAAATTAGAAAAATATCAGTAAATGTAGGTCTTTTGAATACAATAGATTTTTTTTATTCGTTCGATGTTGGTCTTTTGAACCCATTATCTTTAAGTATTATAGGTATCAAATAAAATATGAAAATGCCCATGTCGATGATTAGAACTAGGTTTTACAAATTTTTCGGGTTAGAACTTGGTTTTACAAATTTTGTTTTTGTTTTAGACATAGGGTTTCACTAAGTCCTAAGATGAGGATAATAATGTTTTTGTTTATATTTTGTTTTTGCAGAAATCAAGGAGCCCCTGCATCATCCCCGCCGTCGTCCCTGTCACCGACCCCCTCCGACCTCGAGGTGAGACCAGTCAAATCCACATGTTGATGATGATGTAGATGTTTTGATAGATGTAGTAGAGTAGTAGCTAGATGAGTAGTGTTGTGTACTACTAGTGCTTGCCCAAGTGGCCTATGTTTTGCCAGAGTGTTTATTAATTTCCATTCTGGCAAGTTTCAGGCGCTCGATATATGTCCTTTTTAGCAAAGGTTATGCCGGATTTTTCCGTGAATTTTGGCATGACTTGTGCTAGAATATGTAGGAAATATCGAGTGGCCCTCATTTTATAGATATATAATTAGACGACGTTTCGGGTTGCCTTTAAGTCTGTCGGGACTCCACCATATATATGAGAGAAGAAGAATGCCGACTGTTGTCGTGGGGGTCATTCTTCCTCTTCTTTCTCGTGATAGACCTTTTGGTAATGCACGGGAAGGAAGAGAACAACGACCATCACCAACGGTCGCAAATGTCAGAGAGGAATCAGTGAGGGAGAGTCTCCACCATATATGAGAGGACGAAGAATTCCGACTGTTGTCGTGTGGGTAGCTTCTTCTTCATTCCAAGGTGCTAGACATTTTGGTGTAATGCACTTTGGAATGACAAGAGTAGCTACCATCACCGACGGTCGCAAATGTCAGAGAGGAAGAATCCCGACTGTTGTCGTGGGGGTCGCTTCTCCTTCGTTCCCGTGTGCTAGACATTTTGGTGTAATGCACTCGTGGACGAAGGGAGGAGGGACCATCACTGACGGTCGAATATATACACCACGTGAGCTGTGAGTTTTCAAGAAAAGACTCGACAGACCAATAGTCAACCCGTGATGAATAACAGTGACCTAATTTAGTTTTTGTAGTACATATATTGAATTGTACAAGTTTAATCTTTCAATTATGAATATAGGAAATGTCTGACGACGACGATAGGCTCCCGGAGTGCAACTGGTGCGGCGACGACCGGGATCTATGCGACAGGCCTCACCTTGTAGACGGTCGACGCTTCAGTATTAAGCTCGACGAGACCTTCGATGTTGAAACGGTACGCAACGATGACAAGTGTTTTTTCGTAATTAAGCATGACTTCTGCTTCTTCAACGTGTAATGTCCGTCTTTTACAATTCGACTACCTTATCCCGTGCCATGCAAGACGCTATGTCTTGGAGAAGCTGGATTTTGAAGATCATGAAAATATGGAGACAAAGATAGTTTATCTAAGGACCCATCATGGTTATGATTTTGCTGTAAATCTATACAATTCTGAGAGCGTATCCCATTTTGGTTGGTCGAATTGGGAAGCACTATGCAAGGTGTATGATTTTCAGGAGGGTATGCTTGTCACCTTTGATCTTGGTGATCCTGACATCGACGAAGAGAATATGGACATTTGGGTCCTTGTTGATACGCTTCCACTTCTACCTCTATGTTAGTTTCTCAAACATATTTATTAAGTAATTTATATTATTTATTTCAAAATAGTTGACAGCTTATTTCCATTAACAGCTTATTTTCATTCTTCAAAAAATGTACGGAAGATGGTAGACATAACCTACTACACTGATGGCGCAGAATTAACTTATCAGGAGAAACATCATCTTATCTCATTTATTAATGATGTTGAGAATTACAATATCAATTATCAAACTCCTGCACATTATGGTCAATACGTGCCACTAGTGCACGTGTTGAACTATGGTAACATCCATGGAGATGGCATGGTAAGATTTTATACTCTTATGACATCCGTGCATCTTTTGCATAAATTCTTCTAAAGCTAAACTACATTGCTAACTACGACGTTATTACTATGTTTTTCAACAGAAAATCCCAAAGGATTGTGTGCCTGATCTGATGTTTTCGAAAGGTCGCCTTGATGTTATTAGCTTACGGCTAGGTCATCCTAGGCTTCACTGCGGTTCGTACCGGATTTCTAAAACCGATGAAGACATGACAATCAAAGAATGGAAAAAATGTATGGACAATCGTAGGGAGCTACTTGGAAGCAACATTGTGCGAAGCGGAGGGCCTATCTTGTTTTATGCTATTTTACCTTAGAGAGGGTAGTAGGTCCTAGCTAATACTCATGATCATGTGCTAAGAACAATTAAGTAGGGTTGGTTAGATGACTGTGATGATGATGAGTATGACTTGTTATTATGATAACGAGTAGAAGTTGTATGATGATGATGAGTAGGACTTGTTATTATGATAACAATGATGAGTTATTTATTATTATTATGATGCATGATGCTAACTTGTTATATGAGCATGATGAGTTATTATATATATTAGTGGGTGAAATGAACCTGGATTAGATTCAAGTGGAGGCAACATGTGGTGCACATCAAAAGTACTACTAATCCAAACTTGATCATGTTTGGATTAGTAGTACTTTCGATGTGCACCACATGTTGCCACCACTTGAATTTAATCCACGTTCATTTCACCCACTGATATATATATAATAACTAATCATGGTCATAAAATCATATGATGAAAGTACTGTATATAAAACCTATACAAATACAGCGACAATAACCTGCATTTTCAAAAATACAGGAAAATTTAGCAGTAGCGCTTTTCATAAGAAACGCTATTGCTACTTACTTTTATCAGTAGCGTTGGTTTCATTGGAGCGGTACTGCTAATTAGGTATATCAGTAGCGCTGGAAAACCAGCGCTACTGCTACCAGTTAGCTGTAGCGCCTTAGTGGTAGCGCTTGTACCAGCGCTACTGATAGCTATAAATCCAGCGCTACTGCTAGGGTTTTCCCTAGCAGTGAGTGTCTTGTGCGGTTATACTAAAATATCACATGGGTAACGTCTCTCGATTTTAGTGGAATTGCACAAAGGGTGATTGGAGTTCCTAACCTCTTCGGCTAACTCTGCTCGTAATCTCGTGTAATAGTTTATTATCCTTTGCAAGAATATCCTTTGCAATTAGAATTATCCTTTGCACTTGATTTTAGTGGAACTGCACAAAAGGATAAGCAAATTATAGTTGCACCTTGCATGAGCATGACATGCAACCTTAATGTTGCTCAATTTTAGTGCAACTAATAAAGAAGGTGACAGCTCATAAGACCATGTACTTCTTGCTAGCTGCATGATGCAAATATTGCTTCATTTTAGGTGAACTGCACAAAAAGGTGGCACAAATTGAATCATCCACGTGGAGCTGTAGGTTCACCACTTGCATAAGGCGAACCTGGGAGAATAGAGTCCTGAACTGGCTTAGTCCATCATTCCTATTGTCGTGGCAGCATAGGGCCCCTCTCTCAGTTATGGTTCCCATGACCGGGTATGTTCCTTTTTGGTTTATTTTGACTCTACATCCAGCTAGTGATCTTGTGCTACTGTTTTGGCACTACTATGAGAAAGCAATAATGATATTGTTTTTGCATCTTAATTTAATGCCACTAATAATTTGAGGCAATGTTTTAGCACTGCTATTGGCACTGATAAAATGAAGTAATAATACATTTAAAATAGAGCTACTGTCTTAGCTACCATTTCATTTCCAATGTAGATAACTTGCAGAAGGCGTATCCGGCAGAATCAAGTCCATGTGCACTGCATCAATCACATAGCATGTGCACTGAACTAGTTGAGTCCATCCGGCCAACCGTTGAGGTGACGCGAGCCCCCTCTCTCCCTCACGGCATGGCGGGCGCCATAATTTTAGTTGAACTTCACAAAAAAAAGAGATTAGAATGAGTCAATGCTCCTCCTTCTACTACCACACTGAGGTTGTTGATACATGTCAATGAATCGCCTTCATGGCAAGATACGGGGACCTGAAGAATAACTTGATCTTCCAACGTCATCTCACACATGTCAGTACTGTCCTTTATCCACATGCTCATGCTTTGTCATACTGTGCTAATGTTGTATTTTTTTAATAAAGCTATTCTATCACAATCTTTTCTTGTTTTGAAAATAAAGTTGCTTCAACTAGTGCCACTATGATAGTATAATCATGCCCTTTCTTTATCTGGGCTAACAGAAATACTCAACTACAGATGTTGGGATGGTCAAAAGCATTCGCCAATTTCTTGGGTTGTATGACATGGCTAGCCAAGATGGATTTAATCCCGAGTTTCACTTTAGCGAAAGGCTCTAAGTGCCATGCGTGTGTGCAAGCTAAGCAACCTCGTAAGCCTCACAAGCCTGCGAAGGAGAGACAGCTGGCACCACTAGAGCTCATACGTTCAGATCTATGCGAGATGAATGGTGTGTTGACTAAAGGTGGAAAGAAATATTTCATGACATTGATTGATGATTCCACTAGATTCTACTATGTGTATTTGTTAAATACTAAGGATGAGGCTCTACACTACTTCAAAATCTATAAGGCAGAAGTTGAGAACCAACTTGAAAATAAAATAAAACGAGTCTGTTCTGATCGTAGTGGATAGTAGCGACCCGCTTATGCATATATTGGAAGTGTTAGTGCCACCAGTGATGCTGAACATTTCATCTGCCAATATTTCACCTGCGTGGCCATAAACAGGACTAGTTTCAATGTTTCAGCAAATCCTTGAATCAAATTTCTTACATGAAGAATCGATCGATTTTTATTTATTTGTTCACATTCTCACAACATTTTAGTTGTACAGTAACTATTGGCTCTAATCTGTGAATCATTAAGATGTGTAGGCATCTTTGTTGTACTTATTATTTGAATCTTATGGGTTGGTTGTGAATGTTGTAAGCTGGGAAATATGGCATGATGATGCAAAGGACAGCAACCATAATAAGCTATTCAAACTTGGTAGTATTGTAAGTGTGAAAGTGCGGCAAATGCGTTGATCGTGTGTGTCTTGAGAATAATAATTCTAATTGTTTTGCATGTTGATCTTGAGGCACTGATAGAACGAGCCAATGCTTTTATTGTTTTAAGAATAAAATATAAGTAAAGCGAATAAAATTTAAGTAAAGTTACCTGCTCGTGAACGAACGTGTGGCCGGAATAGGTTTCTCGGCTTCCAGGCCGGTTTAATGGAGACGTTTGAATGTGTCGAGAAGGAGTGTTCTTCTGGGCGTATAGCGGGCGAGGGAGGAGGGGTAGTAACTGCTGCCACCTGTACCCACTCCGTTTACTGGCGATTGCAGTTCCCCAAGAGTTGAAAAACTAACTGCTCCCGCCGCCTACCCACTAGATTCACTGGCGATTGCAGTTCCCCAAGATTGGAAAAACGAGCTACTGTTGTTGCCGCCCCCCAGTACCCCACTACACACCGATCCCTAGTGTAAATAAGGAGCCATCCGCTCTCAATATCTCCCCATCGTCTTCATCTTCCCACCTGCCCCAATCCCCAAAAAATGAGATCCGCCACATCAACTCTGTGTGAGAAGAGACTCCAATGGCTATCCGAGGGGTGAGCCTGCTAGATATGGACTTCAGCAAGGAGTTCACCTTTGAGTTTGCCATTCAGACCCATGCAAGCACCAAGTTAAATGTGATGTACACCAATGATCCAAACTCAGTGAAGCTCTTCCTTGCCAAGTTTAAGAAGTACCTACAAGAGGAGAAGCACAAGGTAGCGGGACTAGACCTTATGCCCATCCATCCATCTCCTGACAGGGACCAGCGGATCGCCGTCGCCCAGGTATGTGTGCGGTATGAGGTTCTCGTCTACCACTACTATAGGGCCATCAGAGGTTCTAGAGCATTCGCCCATTTCATCGGCAACTCATGGTGATGACTCAGACAGCAGTAGTGATGTCCTCATAGTATCAGACCGATGGTCAACCAAAAGTGAAGCATGGATGTTGGATTCAGCTTGCTCTTTTCATGCGACACCCAACAGGGAGTGGTTCTCTTCGTACAAGTCTGGTTAGTTTGGTTTAGCCTATGTGGGCGATGACACAGGTTATCGTGTTGCTGGAGTAGGTGACATCAAAATCAAGATGTTTGACGGAGTTGAACGGATGCTTCGGGGAGTCGGGCATGTGCCAGGGCTAAGGAGGAATCTAATTTCGCTTGGAGTTCTTCATGATGGTGGTATGGTATTCCGTTGTGATCGGGATAAGAAGACCATGAGAATCATGGAAGATGAGGTGACCGTGATGATTGGAGGGAGGACGGCATCGCATCTTTACAAGTTGCAAGGGAGCATTATTGCAGGTGGAGTCACGGAGACTGGAGTTGCAGGAGTAGCAGCGGCGTCTCACGGCGGCGGCGGGTCTGGGGCAGACTCGTCGAGTAGCTCTCGGTAAGCTACGAAGATGACAACACAAGTCCGGAGTACATGGAAAGTTTGACGCATGGGCAAATTCAAGGTGGTGGACAATATTCGCCAAGGTGGAGTTTGTTGTGTTTGTGTCGAATATTTTGTACTAATTGGGTTACGTTTGGACTTGGTGTTGTAGTGTGGGTAGGATACTTGTAGTGTCGGAGTCGGACACGTTGTACCCTTGGCCTCTTATATATGAGGAGGTACCCCATGTTGTAACCTATGCCAACATAATAGCACAGGAACGCAGGGGAAGCCGGCGGCATGTGCCGGCGTCCAGGGCGACCGGGTGCGGTATTGTAGCGGTGTCATGGGGAGGAGCGCCCATAGCCAGGCCCCGGGGATGTAGCCATATCGGTGAACCTCGTTAACAAATCTCGGCGTCGTGCTCATGTGATTGCTTGGTCCTCGGATGATCGACGGTGGCCTCAGATTTATTCTAACATCTGGACCTCTGGTGTACTCTTCAAGAGCGACTGCATTTGGACATGTATTCATTTTTTACTTTCCTTAGTTATAAGTAATTACTAATATATGTACAAAACAATATTATTTTTAGCGGAGCATAACATTTTCTGAGTAATTACTAATATATGTACAAAACAATATTATTTTTAGCGGAGCATAACAATTTCTGTGCTGAAATATCATGGCAAGCCATATCTGTTTATCTATATTTGTTCCATGTAGAGTGCAGGAATGACAGACCTAATTTGCAACAGAAAGATCTAAATTAACTAATTAATGGAAATCTCTTATTTATATTGCATTTTATAGAGCATGCGTGATTGATTCGATTCACTGAATCTATCACTCAAGCTTCACAAACCATACACTACAATATAGTAATATATATGTACAAACAATTCGGCTGGAGATAGCACCAGACGACCCCGGCCGTATTGAGCTACACACATGCAGACCAGCAAAAGCCACACGCACGCGCACGTAGTACCGTGGTATTTCGATCGCACACATATACAATACATACGTACGGTGGTAATATATATGACGGCCGGCCGTCTTGCCAGGTAGACGAAGACTACCTCGTGGTATCTATATCTTACCCAGGGCAGACAGGCAAGCTTGGAAGCTCACGCGTCGCGGACCTCGAAGACGTTGCGCGTCTTGACGACGACGTCGTACATGTGGACGAGCTTGAGGCGGGCGAAGTCTCGCGGGACGGAGATGAGGTGCACGGTGGAGCGCTGGTGGAACTGGAGCAGGCACGGGTCGTTGAGGTAGCGCTCCCACCCCAGCTCCCGCAGCCGCCGCTCCAGGACGTCGTACGTGGTCACCACCTCGCCGCTCGGCACATGCACCAGCACTTTGCCCGGCCGCGCCCCGCTCCCGCCGCCGCGGCCGGGCGCCTCGCTGTCCGCCCGCCTCACGATCCCGTCCTCGAATACCCACACGCCAGTCATGCTAGCTATTTCACTTCACTTGATTAGCTTGTAGGCTTTTGCTAACAGCTTGCAAGATGTATCGATTTCAGAGGTGATCGATCAACAATGGTGATTGATGGCGCAAAGAGGTGGGAAGAAGGTGCAGAGCTTATATAGAGGCGAAGGCTACCGGGATGACGTCGGAGGCCGGGCGCACTGCTTATTACGGAGTGGCTCCTGCATCGGCTAAGGTGGGTCCCGCCAGCTCAGCGGTGGTGTCCTTGGAATGGGGTGGTGTGGGCCCCCGGGAATCACGGCGCCTCCAACCATAGAAGTAGAACATAGTTGGAAGTTTCCAATCGAATACTGACAATCAACCGTTCGATCACAGAATGGATGGCCAGATCCGTTGTGTTCCTCTGGGCCACGGAAAAGCGATGGTTATCGAAGCCGTCTATAATAACGATGGAAAAAGGCAGAGATATACCTTGTAATAGCTATGTTTTTTTAATATAAATACAGTATAGACACAGACCCTCGTAAACGCATACATACACTCGCCTCTATTAATACATGGACGCACACCATAAGCTATGAGCAATTCTGAAAGATTGAGCTGACAAGTTTTGAGATTGACATCACAGGCGCCTCGCTATCGACGGGAACGTCGCCTCCACCTATAGCCATCCAACCACAGGTCGGTTTTCATATTATTTTTTTATCTTTTGATAAAGGGTACATATTTAATATCATGTCGATACCAAGTACGCCAAGTCCATGCAACACCATGCATATTTAATAATATTAAAGAATGAAAGATAAGAAACTATAAATAAATTTAATACGTATCAACATTCCTAAGTTTAATCTACTCTCGCCCTCGAGCATATAGATGATCCAGGAATAATGTTGAAGATTAAATGATACCTTAACAAGAGCATGATCATCCATGTAGTATCCACGTACAAGGTCGTTGACTATATTATCAATCATTACCATACACTTGAATAAATTTCCAAGTAGGAATCAATTTTCAATGATTTCCAAGTAGGAACCAATTTTCAATGATTTCTAGCACAATTGTCTCTTGTCAAAGGTTCAGAGAGAATATCAAAATTATATTGAATACCTTAGCAAGAATTTTCATAACACAATGTAACTCATGTATATGCAATCACTATCAAGACTCCAACCCAAGTTCCGCATGTATCATAATTCACTTGTCTTCCTGCGTTAGTTCACATCTCTATCCATGTTGCAACAAGTGAGCGCAGTCTACGTCAACACTTATTGAAAAAAAAATTAGAATAATGATGGGGATTTGTAGTAGTAAAAAATAAAAATAGTTTCACATCAACACATGTGATGGTTGTGCAATGTAAAAAGTCTTATAATCGATGCTAATGCAAGTAATAGGTATTGCCGTGCAACTAGAATGCACGTAGAGATACGAATATGTGAAACCTATCATGTGACTAAGTGGTGGTGCATCTAACTTGCTTGATCATGAAGGCCTAGCACTCTTGAGGTGGCTCATTATTGGGATATACAAGTCAAGTTAATGTAAATTTCCCACTACACTGCAAAAAAGACACATTCATAATGTTACATATTTGTCGGTAGCTAACTTTTTTCGTCATCGATGTACATCCATGATGTTTTTATAACGAAATCAAGATAATCATACTTGTGTCCTCGTAGATCACTTCCATGACAAAACACATTTTTTGTCATGGAAGCATGCTCTTTCATAACAAAAAATGATGTGTCATGGAAGTGATTTTCGTCGCGGGTGACAATGTCAATTGAGACACCACCAACATGTGGCAGTCAGCATAATGGGTCACCATTAAGCTAACGGGTGTGAGTTCTTGATCAGGTACCCGTTAATGACGAGGCCTCTTGCTGATCCTCCACATGTCAACGTCTTACTGAAGTGAGTAATCCACATGTCGGCTAATTATTGCGATAGTTGTCGCACATAGAAAGGCCCACGTGTGTTGTTCCCAGGATTGCACGTGTCACCGACCACTAGAGGCTCATTTAGTTTAAAAGGTCGACCCTGTTAAGGTTTTGTTAAGAACCACGACCTTGGGCCATTACCAGTACGAACCATAAGCGGCAAGCATACATTTCGCCAACTACCAACATATTATATGCATCTTAACGTTAGGCCCATTGTCTTTTGACATTTAGTTTGTTAATAGCTCATGTAATATTAGACCCATTTAGTTTGTCTTCTGGAATAATGTTAATGGCTCATGTTTTATTTAGGATGAATCTCGTCTTCGAGATTCAGTTGCTCAGGAAACAAATCAGGGTATGCAGTCCTTAAGAAATCCTCCCTTTCCCAGGTAGCTTCATCCTGGGTATGATGTTCCCACTATACTTTGTAAAGCTTGATTGACTTGCTGTGGGTGACTCGTTCCATCTCATCTAATATCCGAAAAGTTTTCTCTTTGTATGTCAAATCCTTAGCAAGATCTATCTCGGTCAGATCTGTCCGTTTCTCGGGCGGCGAGATGCACTTTCGCAGTTGAGACACGTGGAAGGCATCATGAACTTCGGATAACTCAGGTGGTAGCTCTAACTGATAAGCAACTGTACCAACTCTTGTCATGACTGGGAACGGGCCAATGTATCTGGGTGCGAGCTTTCCTCGAGTCTGGAACCTCTTAATTCCTTTCATGGGGGTGACTCGGAGATAGGCATAATCCCCTGGTTCAAAGCTGATTTGTCGATGTTTTGAATCATAAGAGCTCTTTTGGCGAGACTTGGCTACTTGAAGTCTGTCCCGGATTTCCTTTACTTGTCGTTCTGCTTCCATCATCAAATTAGTCCCAAAGATACGGTTGTCTTCGGTCTCAAACCAATTTAGAGGGGTACGATAGTTACGCCCATATAGAGCCTCATAAGGTGATATCTTGAGGCTGGTTTGATAGCCGTTGTTGTACAAAATTTTTGCATAAGGCAAACTGTCTTCCCATTTCGGTCCTTGAGCAAGCGCACATGCCCGAAGCATGTTTTTGAGAATCTAATTTACTCGCTCTGTTTGTCCGTCTGCCTAGACGATGATAAGGGGTGCTATACTTCAAAGATGTTCCCAAAGCGGTGAGGACGTGCCCAGAATGCCGAGGTAAATAGAGATTCTTTGTCTGAAGTGATGGTTCTAGGTTGTGACGCCCCTGATTCAATCGTACACTAATCATACACGCAAATATGTATGATCAAGATCAGGGACTCACGGGAAGATATCATAACACAACTGTAGACACAATTAAAATAATACAAGCTTTATATTACAAGCCAGGGGCCTCGAGGGCTCGAATACATAAGCTCGAGTACAAACGAGTCAGCAGAAGCAGCAATATCTGAGTACAGACATAAGTAAACAAGTCTGCCTTAAGAAGGCTAGCACAAAAGCAACATCGATCGAAAAGGCAAGGCCTCCTGCCTGGGAGCCTCCTAACTATTCCTGGTCGTCGGCGGCCTCCACGTAGTAGTAGGCACCCTCAGGGTAGTAGTAGATGTCGGTGGCGGTGCCTGGCTCCTGGGATCTGTCATCTGATCGCAGCAATCGGGTATAGGGGAAAAGAGGTAGCAAAGAAACCGTGAGTACTCATCCAAAGTACTCGCAAGATTTACATCAGATCTAAACTAAGTATGCACCAGTATCAAAGGAATGGGTTGTATTTGTGGAATAAACTACAGAATGCCAGAAGAGAAGGGGAAAAGCCTAGCCTATCGAAGACTAGCATCTTGAAGTATCTTGCAGCATTAGAAGAGTACATAATAGCATATTATTAAACAAGCATGTTGTAGTATTAATGCACAGAGATCCTTCCTCGATTCCGTGTGAGAAAGCAATCCTAGAGCCAACATATCCATTTCACATCTTAGTATCTAGTTCTAGTAGTAAAGATCGGGATACAACTCCAAGTCGTCCTGTTACCGTGGACTGGCTATTCGAATAGATAAACTTCCCTGCAGGGGTGCACCACATTACCCAACATGCTCGATCACTCTGGCCGGACACACTTTCCTGGGTCATGCCAGGCCTCGAAAGATCAACACGTTGTAGCCCGACCTAGGCTCAACAGAGAGGCTAGCACGCTGGTCTTCACCCTAAGCGCTCAAGGGACTTGGGCACATCGCCTTTTGCACTGCTGCGTGTTGCGAACGCGGTCGGTGTCAGTCTTGGCTACCTCCTTATACAAGGCAGGTGCTTACGCGGGCCACCCGGGCGCGCGCCGCTAAACCGCTGACATTAGGAGAGCTTCGGCTGATACATACGACGCCAAGTGCCCATATATGTTCCCGCGTGGTGGTTAGTGTGTATAGCCCAGTAGCCAACTCAGATCAAATACCCAATCTCGTTATTGTTTTGGGAGCGCGCGGTGACAATCAGTGCTCCTGTCGCCCCGTCTCGAGGACTTACGGCAAGGGCCAGCACAGCCCACTCTAGGGCGGTCTACCCGGCCGGCCGTGCCTCGTAATTATCTCGCGGGTACCCTCTAGGTCAACCCGACTTCACATCACTCTCGCGGGTACCCCTCGGGCCGACTCGACTTCAACATGGTTTTGTGGTACAGTCAAAGTAACCGTGTGTCCTAATAGCAAGGGAAAAACCCAAGGAATCACCCTTGATGAGTTCCACTCCATGTAATCATCAAGGTGAACTTGGAGGAATCACCCTCGATGGTTCACACTTGAGGGGTTGCTCGACAAAGTAGTATCGGGAGTGGTGAAGGAGGAATCACCCTCAAAGACCAAGACCGAATAACTACACTACAAAGATCACATAAGAAGTGCTATACGAGGTATCACCCTCGGCACTCGATAGTAACACTATAGTGTCGTACAACTAAGGGGGTATGATGTGCTGTGTCGGGCCCTGGGCGTCGATCACGTTGATCGAGTCATCGGTCATAAAGCGGGGGCAACAGGGACAAGGGGAGGGGCCACTGATGGATCACTAACCAGCCTATCCTAAGCATATAGGATAAGTAGGTAAGGTAACAATAGCAAGTTGCAAAATCTGGCTATGCGTAAGAATAGGATCAAACAAATACAATAGCGAAATCTAATGCAAGCATGAGAGAGAATGGAATGGGCGATATAGGAATGATCAAGGGGGTTTTACTTGCCTGGAAGCTCTGCTGCAAGTGGCTGGACGTCAAGGGCGTAGTCGTACCCGGCAGCAGAGTCGGTCTCGGTGTCTACCGGAGAGAATAGGGGGAAGAAACAATAAATATAAAGCAAACAAGTGCATCACTATGCATGACATGACAATATGCAGTGCTAGGGGTGTTCTAACGCAGTACTACATGATACAGGTGAAGGGGGAAAACATTCGGGGATGTTTTTTCCGGAGTTTGACATTTTTCGGACAGATGAATCGGAGGGGACGGATCCATGTTCGCTATATTAGAGGCATGTGACAGATGAACGGAAGGCACAAACGGATTCGTCATATTTTTCTGAGCAACTTCCATATATAAATTATTTTCATCCGAGTTACAAATTATTTTATATGATTTTTCAAAGTTTTAAACAATTTCTAAAATTTCTGGAATTAAATTAAATTCGAAATATTAAATAGCTAAAATGCTATGTGCACCCAAAAGTGTACCAAGAAAATAGTACAGAGGGGCTGACAGTGGGGGCCAGAGCGGCCCAGTCAACAGCCTGGTCAACACTCAGCAGTTGACTGCTGATTGGTCAACCCTGACCAGTGGGGCCCGCGTGTCAGTGGCACATATATTTAACAAGGGTTTATATGATTTTAATTAGGTTATATAACAGGCAGGCCCACATGTCATTGTCAGAGCTTCTATTTTAATTAACCCCGCCATTTAACTAAACTAATGGCCTTGGGCCCACGCATCAGTGAGGAGTTAGGGTGAAGGGTAATTAGATTAGCGTCTAATCTAATCGGATCCCAGGGGGCGGCGACAGTAGCCGACCAGCCACGGCTGGGCCGCACGCGCGCGGCCACTGGTCGAAGCCAGGGCACGGCGAGGCCGACTGGAGCAGCGAGGGCTGGCGCGGCGGCCGGACGCGGGCTGGGACGGCGGCGCTAGGCAGCGGGGCGGTCGGCACGAGCAGAGGGGGTGGCCTGCGGGCGCGCGCGGGTGCGGCGAGCAACGGTGAGGAGCGGGCAAGGCGGATGGCCGCGAGCGGCTGTGGTGGCAAAGGGGCAGGCAGCAGGGGCAGAGGACGGCTGCCGACACACGCATGGCGCTCGGGGCAGGGAGCGGGGTAGACGGCCCAGCCTGAGGCGGGCGCGCCGAGCGCGCGTAGGGTTGCAGCGGGGGGTGCGGCGATCGCCGGGCGCGGCGGCTGCGGGCTGCAGCCGCAGCAACGGCAATCGATGAGCAGCAGCGGGGGCGCGACCAGCCAAAGGTGGGTGCGGCGAGGTGCGCACAGGGCACGAGGCGTGCGGCCACGGGCGCGTGCAGTGGCGCCCAAGGCGCGCACGAGCTCGGGGGTGGCCACGGCGAGCGGGGCGAATAGGGAGGGGGGCGTGCCGGCCTACAGCGGCGGGAAGATGGGGGTTGAGTGGGGGAATAGGTGCGGCTCACCCCGAGGAGGTTGTAGGCAAGCTCGCGAGGGGTCAGGGCTCGACGGAGCGCGGGGGCGACTCGGGGAGGAAGGGGCGGCGCCGGAGGTGAGCGACAACGGCGCGACAGTGGTTCGCTGTGAGCGAGGGAGAGGGATATGGGGAATTTGGGGGTTAGGGTTTCGGTGGGGTGTGGGGTGCTCTTAAGGGGGGCGGGGAGGTCGAGGATGACCGACATGGCGCGGCCTCCGTGCCATGGACAACGCAGGGGCGGCCACGGTGCCTCCTGTGAATAGGAGGATGAGGAGGGAGGGGGAGTGATACGTCTGCAACGTATCTATAATTTATGAACTATTCATGCCATGTTTACAACAATTTTATATGGTTTTGCTACGATTTGAATGGAACTAACCCGAACTGACGTTGTTTTCAGCAGAACTACCATGGTGTTGTTTTTTGTGCAGAAATAAAAGTTCACGGAATTGGACGAAACTTTTTGACGATTTTTTTGGAAGAAAAGAAAAATAATGGAGCAAAGAACCACCAGAGGGGGGCCCCTGCTGCCCACAAGGCACCAGGGTGCGCCACTATCCCTGGCGCGCCCTGGTGGGTAGTGGGCCCCCTGAGGCCCATCTTCGCGTGAAACCGATGCCAAAAAATCCTATATATTCATAAACTCCTGAAAGTTAACCTAGACGAGAAGTTCCGCCGCCGCAAGCCTCTGTAGGCAGGAAAAACCAATCTAGACCATGTTCCGACACCCTGACAGAGGGGCAAATCATCACCGGTGGCCATCTTCATCATCCCAGCGGCCACCATGATGAGGAGGGAGTAGTCCACCCTCGGGGCTAAGGGTTTTTACTAGTAGCTATGTGTTTGATCTCTCTCTCGTGTTCTTGATTTGGCACGATCTTGATGTATCGCGAGCTTTCTTAATATAGTTGGATCATATGGTGTTTTCCCCTCTCTATCTTGTTGTGATGAATTGAGTTTTTCCTTTGAGATTCCGTTATTATCGGATTGAATACTTTTATGGATTTGAGAACACTTGATGTATGTCTTGCTATGAATACCCGTGATGACAATGGGGTATCATATTGATTTACTTGATGTGTGTTTTGGCACTCAACTCGTGGATTCCCGAGGTGACATTGGGGTAATCTATGCATAGGGGTTGATGCACGTTCTCGTCTTTGTTTCTCCGGTAGAAATCTTGGGGCACTTTTCGAGGTTCTTTGTGTTCGATTGAGTATTATGAATCTGAATTTTTTTGATGCATATCGTATAATCAACTCACAGATACCCATGGTGACATTGGAGTATCTAGGTGACATTAGAGTTGGTTGATGTGTATCATATGGTGTTATTTTAGTACAAACTCTTGGATAGATCGATCGGAAAGGATAACTTTGAGTTGGTTTCGTACCCTACAAACAATTTCTTCTTATGTTCTCCGCTAGATAAGAACTTTGGAGTGATTCTTCATCGCATGTTGAGGGTGATCCAATCATATTAGCATTGTTGAGAGATTGCACTAGCGAAAGTACGGACCCTAGAGGCCTCATTTTTAAGCATTGCAATACCATTTGTGCTCACTTTTGTTACTTGGTACCTTGCTGTTTTTTATTGGTACTATTACAAAAATCAATATCTACTATCATTACTACACTTTTATCACCATCTCTTCGCTGAACTAGTGCGCCTATACAGTTTACCATTGTTTTTGGTGTGTTGGGGACACGAGAGACTCTTTGTTATTTGGTTGCAGGGTTGTTTGATAGAGACCATCTTCATCCTACGCCTCTCACGGATTGATAAACCTTAGGTCATCCACTTGAGGGAAAATTGCTACTGTCCTACAAAACTCTGCGCTTGGAGGCCCAACACGAGTCTACAAGAATAAAGTTGCGTAGTAGACATCAGGGAGTTGGGCCGACTGTAATATGCACTTGGGCCCAAGTGCATAGTGCACTTTTCTTTTCTTTTTTTGTTTTATTTTCCATTTTCTATTTAACTTCTGTTTACTTTTATTTACCACATTATTTTACTTTTGTATTAATATACAAATCTAGCATCTTACTTAGTGTTATAATTTAGGCTAGTGCCTCAATGGATTTGGTCTTAAAATAAAATAGTTTGTAATTTTATAGAATTTAAAAAGCAATAAAAATATTGTTTTGGCCCCTGTTTTAATTGTTTTAGGGCATTTAAATATTTTATTAAATGTTGGTTTCTCCCTGACAAATACTAAGTGACTATTTGCAACATTATGAACATTTTTGTTTTACTATTTGAAGAAATATTATTTTGACTTTATTTTGAATTTTGAATTTGAACTCTGTTTGGTTCAAAGTGAGGTTTAGTAAATTAATTGCTATGACATGGCACCATTAGTGTGTGATTACTGTAGCTGAGCTACCGGGGCGTTACAAATCTCCTCCACTACAAGAAATCTCGTCCCGAGATTTAAGAGGTAGAGTTAAGGGGAAAGAACCGGTTACGAAATTCTAACGAATCTTCTCGGTCTTGGTTGCTCTCCTCGAAGAGGTCGATCCGTTACATTGATGTCTTCATTTCTCTACTCCAGGTTATCATGATGAAGTCGTCACCCTTTCTTTGGGAATTCCATCATACTTACGAAAAGGATAAGGGTAGTTTCGGAAGAACGGACCTCTACAAGGTTGCTTATCTGGTAGTTAACATCAGGGAAGGTGGCGGAAAGTAACTCTTGAATTGGACTTAAGAAAATGTCGAGAGCAAAGTAAGAAGCTACCATGAGAAGTTTCGAGCGGGCAGGCACTCGTTCGACGCCTAATCAGAAGGTGAAGGGGGTTCAGAGCAACGATAATAAATATTGTGTTTGAAACTATAGTAGACCATCTCTAGGAAGGTGGCTCGTGAATTACGTATGAAGCCAAGCATGAGGAATAACTTTAGAAATAGAGGTGTACAGGAGAGTCAGGTTTCGATCCTGTGGAACTGTGGGTTATGGGCCCACCATGTGGGTTAAAAGCAGGAAAGGCGCTGACATCTTGCACGGTCATGATAGCAAGGCATGTTAGATAATAGCATGTCAGTTATGTCGGTAACAACGTCAGTACCAAGGGCGAGGGATGAAGAGAACCATTTCCCTTCTCGTTGAACGAGGCGGACCAATAGGAAAAGTTCTCGTCCATCGGTGGTTACCCGAATGTCATCAACAGTAGTAACAGGGTCTTACTGACAGAGTTGTGCACCGAGGTGCCTACTTAAGCAGGGAAATATTACTGCTTATACAATTTAGATCACAATAAAGGTTAAACAAAACAATGGAAAGGAAAATGTGATTATCAGATTTAAACAGAACAATGTAAAGGAAAATGTGCATACACGAGTATTAGGTGTATCTCCTTCC
Organism: Thinopyrum elongatum; assembly: GCA_011799875.1. Classification (NCBI taxonomy): domain Eukaryota; kingdom Viridiplantae; phylum Streptophyta; class Magnoliopsida; order Poales; family Poaceae; genus Thinopyrum; species Thinopyrum elongatum. Next base: position 383,129,850 of record CM022298.1, read on the forward strand.
CAACAGCAAGTAGAGCGGGATAATTGATACGTCTCCAACATATCTATAATTTTTTATTGTTCCATGATGTTATATTATCATTCTTGGATGTTTTACCTTCATTTTATAGTAACTTTATATAATTTTTTGGGACTAACCTATTGAAATAGTGCCTAGTACCAGTTGCTGTTTTTTGCTTGTTTTCTACTTTACAGAATATCAGTACCAAACGAAGACCAAATGCCACGAAACTTTTTGGATATATTTTTTGGACCAGAAGACAACTTGGGAGCCAAGGATGTGCACGGGGGGCGGCCCATGGGGCCCACCACCCACCTGGACGCGCCAGAGGCACCAGGCACGCCCTGATGGGTGGTGGGGCCCATGGACGTCTCCTCCACCACCTCTCAGCTCTATAAATACTTGGATATTCACAAAACCCTAGGAGAGCGATCGAAACACAATTCCAGCCGCCGCAAGTTCCAGAACCACGAGATCCGATCTAGAGCCTTTACGGCACTCTGCCGGAGGGGAACATGATCACGGAGGGGTTCATCATCCTCATTGGTGCTCCTCCGATGATGCATGAGTAGTTCACCATAGACCTACGGGTCCATAGGCAGTAGCTAGATGGCTTCTTCTCTCTTTTTGAATCTCAATGCAATGTTCTCCTCGATGCTCTTGGAGATCTATTTGATGTAATGACTTTTTGCGGTGTGTTTGTTGGGATCCGATGAATTGTGAGTTTATGATCAGATCTATCTATGAATATTATTTGAGTTTTCTTTGATCTCTTATATACATGATTATTATAGCCTCGTATTTATTCTTCAAAACTTTGGTTTGGTTTGGCCAACTAGATTGATTTTTCTTGCAATGGGAAGAGGTGCTTTGTGATGGGTTCGATCTTGCGGTGTCCTCACCCGGTGACAGAAGGGGTAGCGAGGCACGCATGTATCATTGCTATTAAGGATAAAAAGGTGGGATCTATTCCTACATGAATAGATCTTGTCTACATCATGTCATCGTTCTTATTGCATTACTCCGTTTCTCCATGAACTTAATACACTAGATGCAAGTTGGATAGCGGTCGATGTGTGGAGTAATAGTAGTAGATGCAGGCAGGAGTCGGTCTACTAATTTTGGACGTGATGCCTATATAGATGATCATTGCCTTGGGTATCGTCATAATTATTTGCTCTTCTATCAATTACCCAACAGTAATTTGTTTACCCACCGTATGCTATTTTCTCGAGAGAAGCCACTAGTAAAATCTACGGCCCCCGGGTCTATCTTTTGTCATATTGTTTTCAGATATATTATTTCAAAAACCCAAAAAATACCTTTCTGCACTTTTTCTTTACTTATTTTATTTTGTGTTTTTGCTAGATCCATTTATCCAATATGATAAAAATCAATCTATCTTTTTACCGTAGAGGGATTGACAACCCCTCTCACGCGTCGGGTTGCAAGTATTTGTTCTTTGTGTGCAGGTACCGTTTACATAGTGTTGCTTGGTTCTTCTACTGGATTGATAACCTTGGTTTCATAACTAAGGGAAATACCTACCGTAGTTGTGCTGCATCAATCCTTCCTCTTTGGGTAAATATCGACACAGCTTCAAGCCGCATCAAAAGGATTTTCTGGCGCCATTGCCGGGGAGACATCATCAACATCTATCAGGTTCCTAATCACAAATATCATCTCCTTGCAATTTACATTATTTTCCATTTGCCTCTCGTTTTCATCTCCCCCACTTCACAAAAATTTACCTTTTTATTTGCTTTCTTTTTTGTTCACCTTTTTCTCGTCAGATCTATTATTTGCTTGCCGACTTTGTCGTTATGGTTAGTTCCTCCTCTATTTCATGTACTCCCAAGAATGAGGTTCTTAACTTTAAACAAAGGGGAGGGGAGAATCTAAAAGATGCTTGGTATAGGATTTGCAATGCTCATAATAAATCTATTCATAAGCAATCAACTTTTGTTCTTCTTCGCAGTTTTTATGTGGGCATTACCACTTGGTATAGATTCGTCCTTGATACGATTACCAGTGGAAATTTCTTGATGTGTCCATCTTTGGATGCTTTTAATGCCATGGGAGATCTAGTGGGTGCACCACCTATCATTATTAATGAAACAATCTTAACTCTTGAGCACGTTATGCAAGGATTAGATGCTATTGAAAAGAAGATGATCATCAAAGAACATATTGAAAATTTGGATAAAAGGATGCATAATCTTGCTAATAAAATTGGGTCAAAAGCGGGAGATGCTCTTAAATTACTAAGGAAAAAGGAAACAGTAGTTAACGAAAGAGTAGAGGAAAGTCCCTCTCGGATTGATAAGTTGGAAGAAATTTTTAGTAACTTAAGCTCGGCCTTTTCTTCTATTAAAACTATTCAAAAAACTACCGTAAAAATTTGCAAGTCTACACAATTTACTAAGAACAAGGGTGTCATTTCTAATAGCAACAAGGAAGATCTTAAAATGATTAGTATTCTCCCCAATTTTGTTGAAGTGGTAAAAGGCCCTACTTGCAAAAATGAATTCTTCAATATTATTCCTAGAAGTGTTGTTATTGAAAATATGCATGCTAAATCCTTGAAGAATTCTAGTTGTGTGATTGAGGAGTTGGAAACCAAAGATGACAACACTTGAGTCTATGCATTATGCCTAGCTAGGGGCATAAAACGATTGCGCTTGTTGGGAGGCAACCCAATGAATAAAATTTATTTTGCCTTTTTCTTTCTGTTCTTGAGTGTTTGCACAATTATTCTACTGTTATGATTGTTTTTTATGTTTTAATTAGTGTTTGTTCCAAGTAAAGCCTTTGGGATCATGTTGGGTGATAGTTGATTTGATCTTGTTGAAAAACAGAAACTTTTGCGCCCAGTAGCTGAATTGTTAAAAATCACAGAAGCATGATTAAATTCTGAATTTTTTACAAAAGATTTACATACAAATTGCCTACGTTGTCATAATTTTTCAGAATGTTTGGAGTTGCAGAAGTATGGACAAAGTCCAGATTACTACAGATTGTTCTGTTTTTGATAGATTTTGTTTTCATTGCATTGTGTGCTTATTTTGATTAATCTATTGATTGTATCGTGGGGTATAAGACATGGTGAAGTTAGAATACAATAGGTATAATGCAATAATAAAACATGAATGGGTTTGCAACAGTACTTAGAGTGGTGATTTGCTTTGCTATACTAACGGGTCTCACGAAGGTTTTGTTAAGTTTTGTGTGATTGAAGTTTTCAAGTTTTGGGTGAGATCATGATGGATGAAGGAATAAGGTGTGAAAAGAGCCTAAGCTTGGGGATGTCCATGGCACCCCAAGTTAATGTTCAAGGAAAACCAAGCAACTAAGCTTGGGGATGCCCCGGAAGGCATCCCCTCTTTCTGCTAACAACCATCGATAATTTTACTTGGAGCTATATTTTTATTCGTCACATATCATGAGTTTTGCTTGGACCATCTTGTATTATATGAGTCTTTTCTTGTTTTGCTTTTTAGTTTGTCGCAATCATCCTTTCTGGACACCTATTTGAGAGAGCTATAATTATGCTATGATTTGTTAGAATTGCTCTATGTGCTTCACTTAAATTTTTTGAGCTATGCAATTGCTCTAGTGCTTCACTTATATCTTTTTGAGCACGGTGTGCTTTAATTTTTTTTGAAGAAATACTCTCATGCTTCACTTAGATTAATTTGAGAGTTAGTAAATTTTTTAAAAAATTCTCTCATGCTTCACTTATATTATTTTGAGAGATGAAAATTTTATGCTCATGTTCTTCACTTAAATTTGTTTGAGCTTGTCAAAAGCAATTGCAATATATGAAATTAGTCCCAAAGTGATAGATATTCAAGAGGGATATAATAAGGACTTTCATCAAGATCATTGGACAAAATAAACTTGATTCTTTGTAATGGTTTTGAGATATGATGATAGTAACATATGAGTCATGTTGGTGAGTAATTATGCTTTAGTAAGAATATTGGTGTTAAGGTTTGTGATTCCCTATGCAAGCACGAAAGTTAATAGTTATGCAATGAAATTACATCCTACTTATGGTGCATTATTCAGTGTTAGTTATGCTTAATGCTCGTTTATGAGAATTTTTGTTTCTTGGTTGGTTGCTTCTCAATGTATTTGCTAGCCTCCATTTGTACTAAGTGGGAATATTACTTGTGCGTCCAAAATCCTTAAACCCAGTTATTCCATATGAGTCCACCATACCTACCTATATGCGGTATTTCCGTGCTGTTCTAAGTAAATTTGTATGTGGCAACTCTAATTTTCAAAATGAATTTCCTTTTTGTGTGCCCATACCCGCTCATGAAGCGGCAAGGGGTGGCTAATATTTTTCCATGCTAGATGTGTTATTCTCAAGATGTGTGTTTATTCACTTGTCATTGCACGAGAGTGTGGAGGTAATAGGGATGCCCAGTCCCGAAATGAAAAAGAAATTTACTTTATGTTGTCAAATAATAAATACCTTGGAAAGTGTTGGTATGGAAGGCACCCGTGGATATGGCTAGCCATGGATTGTGAAAGAATGGTGGAAAAAGGAATAAACTTTATTTTATGTTTGGGAACCGCCTATGATGTATCTAGCATGGAAAGTATTGGGAACTACTCGGTCGTTTTCGTTGACGGGAAAAGCATGCCTCTCAAAATATTTTATCTCTCAATTTAAGCTTTGAGCTCTGGCACCTCTACAAATCTCTGCGTCCCTCTGCGAAGGGCCTATCTATTTACTTTATGCAATTTATATTTATATTTCAGTCTCCATCTTCTCTTATAAAGCACCAACTAGGGATCACTATGATCATATTTGTGCATTGGATGTAGCTAATATTCGAGTGTGTTTCATGAATGGATCAATGATTGAGCATGATGGGCTAGGGATAACTTTCTTTAGTGTTGATATTTTGAAAGACATGGTTGCTTGTTGATATGCTTGAGTATTAAAGTCTTCATGTCAATTATAGACTATTGCTTTGAACCATCTAAAAGTCCAAATGTCCATGCTACAAAAGAAAAGAATATGGGATGAACATGTTAGGCAGTATTCAACATCAAAAAGTCTATTTTTATCATTTACCTACTCGAGGACGAGCAGGAATTAAGCTTGGGGATGCTGATACGTCTCCAATGTATCTATAATTTTTTATTGTTCCATGCTGTTATATTATCATTCTTGGATGTTTTACCTTCATTTTATAGCAACTTTATATCATTTTTTGGGACTAACCTATTGACATAGTGCCCAGTGCCAGTTGCTATTTTTGCTTGTTTTTTACGTCGCAGAATATCAGTACCAAATGAAGTCCAAATGCCATGAAACTTTTTGGAGATTTTTTGGGACCAAAAGACAACTTAGGAGCCAAGGAAGTGCACGGGGGGAGGCCCATGGGGCCCACCACCCACCTGGGCGCGCCAGAGGCCCCAGGCGCGCCCTGATGGGTGGTGGGCCCATGGACGTCTCCTCAACCGCCTCTCAGCTTTATAAATACTCAGATATTCCCAAAACCCTAGGAGAGCGATCGAAATACAATTCCAGACGCCGCAAGTTCTAGAACCACGAGATCCAATCTAGACCCCTATTCTGGCACTCTGCCGAATGGGAACACGATCACGGAGGGGTTCATCATCCTCATTGGTGCTCCTCTGATGATGCGTGAGTAGTTGACCATAGACCTATGGGTCCATAGGCAGTAGCTAGTTGGCTTCTTCTCCCTTTTTGATTTTTAATACAATGTTCTCCTCGATGTTCTTGGAGATTTATTTGATGTAATGACTTTTTGCAGTGTGTTAGTTGGGATCCAATAAATTGCGAGTTTATGATCAGATCTATCTATGAATATTATTTGAGTTTTCTTTGATCTCTTATATGCATGATTATTATAGCCTCGTATTTCTTCTCCGAAACTTTGGTTTGGTTTGGCCAACCAGATCGATTTTTCTTGCAATGGGAAGAGGTGCTTTGTGATGGGTTCGATCTTGCGGTGTCCTCACCCAGTGATAGAAGGGGTAGCGAGGCACGCATGTATCGTTGCTATTAATGATAAAAAGGTGGGGTCTATTCCTACATGAATAGATCTTGTCTACATCATGTCATCGTTCTTATTGCATTACTCCGTTTCTCCATGAACTTAATACACAAGATGCATGCTGGATAGCAGTCGATGTGTGGAGTAATAGTAGTAGATGCAGGCAGGAGTAGGTCTACTAATCTTGGACGTGATGTCTATATACACGATCATTGCCTTGGATATCGTCATAATTATTTGCTCTTCTATCAATTGCCCAACAGTAATTTGTTTACCCACCGCATGCTATTTTCTCGAGAGAAAACACTAGTGAAATCTACGCCCCCCGGGTCTATCTTTTATCATATTGTTTTCAGATCTATTATTTCAAAAACTCAAAAATACCTTGCTGCACTTATTCTTTACTTATTTTATTTTGTGTTTTTGCTAGATCCATTTATCCAATCTTATACAAATCAATCTATCTTTTTACCGTAGAGGGATTGACAACCCCTCTCACGCGTCGGGTTGCAAGTATTCGATCTTTGTGTGCAGGTACCGTCTACATAGTGTTGCTTGGTTGTCCTACTGGATTGATAACCTTGGTTTCATAACTGAGGGAAATACCTACCGTAGTTGTGTTGCATCATCCCTTCCTCTTTGGGGAAATACCGACGCAGTTTCAAGCCGCATCAATAATCATGACAGGACTCCAAGCATGTAACCATTTAGATAAAGGGGGCAAGGTACTTATGATGTTTACCCATACAACGACGTTTGGATAGTTGATCAAGAAACACTTAGCATTGCACTTCCAATGCTCTTGTGGATATTCGGATTACCATAGACATGCTTCGGGATAGCATTAACATGGTCATCAGGTAAAGGTGAGAATTTGCGAATACAAAAGATCCATCAGGAACTTCTAGAACAACTCATGCAATTTCATCATGGAAAAGATGAGGAGTTGGCCGATGGGCTCAACAACAATTTATCGAGATTTCCATAAACATGGATTTCCACCATTAAGTGAACAAGGTGATAGAATTTGCGAGATCAAATGATATACCAACGTATGCTTGATACGTCTCCAATGTATCTATAATTTTTTATTGTTCCATGCCATTATATTATCATTCTTTGGATGTTTTACAATCAATTTATAGCAACTTTATATCATTTTTTGGGACTAACCTATTGACATAGTGCCGAGTGCCAGTTGCTGTTTTTTGCTTGTTTTTTACTTTGCAGAATATCAGTACCAAACGGAGTCCAAATGCAGCGAAACTTTTTGGAGATTTTTTCTGGACCAGAAGACACCTAGTGGGCCAAAAAAAGTACCAGAGGGGAGGCCCGTGGGGAGCACAACCCACCAAAACGCGCCCAAGGGTTTTGTGCCCCCCACGTAGCCCCCTGCACCGCCTCTTCGCCCTATAAATTCCCAAATATTCCAGAAACCCTAGGGAAGTCGACGAAACACAATTCCAGCCGCCGCAAGTTCCAGAACCACGAGATCCAATCTAACACTATCACGGAGGGGTTCATCATCCTCATTGGTGCCTCTTCGGTGATGCGTGAGTAGTCCACCATAGACCTACGGGCCCATAGGCAGTAGCTAGATGGCTTCCTCTCTCTCTTTTGATTCTCAATACAATTGTCTCTTGGAGATCTATTTGATGTAACTCTTTTTTGCGGTGTGTTTGTTGGGATCCGATGAACTTTGAGTTTATGATCAGATCTATATCCATGAATATTATTTGTGCCTTCTTTGATATCTTATGTGCATGATTATTTGTAGCCTCATATTTCTTCTTTGAATCTTTTGTTTAGTTAGGCCAACTAGATCGATTTTTCTTACCATGGGAAGAGGTGCTTTGTGATGGGTTCGATCTTGCGGTTTTCTTTCCTAGTGAGAGAAGGGGCAGCAAGACACGCATGTATCGTTGCTATTAAGGATAACAAGATGGGGGCTATTCCTACATGAATAGATCTTGTCTATATCATGCCATCGTTCTTATGGCATTACTCGGTTTCTCCATGAACTTAATACACTAGATGCATGCTGGATAGCGGTCGATGTGTGGAGTAATAGTAGTAGATGCAGGCAGGAGTCGGCCTACTAATCTTGGACGTGATGCCTATATAATGATCATTGCCTTGGATATCGTCATAACTATTCGATCTTCTATCAATTTCCCAATAGTAATTTGTTTACCCACCGTGTGCTAATCCTTGAGAGAAGCCACTAGTGAAATCTACGGCCCCCGAGTCTATTCTTTATCATATTTGCTTTGAGATCTATTTTTTTCACTTTCATTTTCAGATCTATTATTCCAAAAACCCAAAAATACCTTGCTGCACTTTTTTATTACATATTTTATTTTGTGTTATTGCGAGATCTATTTATCCAAAATCATACAAACAAATCTATCTTTTGCCCGAGGAGGGATTGACAACCCCTCTTACGCGTCGGGTTGCAAGTATTTGTTCTTTTTGTGCATGTACGGTTTACATAGTGTTGCTTGGTTCTCCTACTGGATTGATACCTTGCTTTCATAACTGAGGGAAATACCTACCGTAGTTGTACTACATCATCCCTTCCTCTTTGGGGAAATACCGACGCAGTTTCAAGCGACATCGAAAGGAATTTTTGGCGCCATTGCCGGGGAGACATCATCAACATCTATCAGGTTCATAATCACAAATCTCATCTCCTTGCAATTTACATTATTTGCCATTTGCCTCTCATTTTCATCTCCCCCACTTCACAAAATTTTGTCTTTTTATTCGCCTTCTTTTTTGTTTGCCTTTTTCTCGTCAGGTCTATCTTTTGGTTTGCAATCTTGTTTGCGTAGTCACGATGTCTCAAGAAAACACCAAGTTGTGTGATTTTTCCAATATCAATAATAATGATTTTATTAGCACTCCGATTGCTCCTCCCACCACTAGTGCGGAAACTTGTGATATTAATGCCGCTTTGTTGAATCTTGTTATGAAAGACAATTTTCCGGTACTCCTAATGAGGATGCCGCGTCCCATCTAAACACATTCGTAGAATTGTGTGATATGCAAAATAAAAAAGATGTGGACAATGATATTGTGAAGTTGAAATTATTACCGTTCTCTTTGAGGGATCATGCAAAAATTTGGTTTTCTTCTTTGCCTCGCAATAGTATCGATTCTTGGGATAAGTGCAAAGATGCTTTTATTACTAAGTATTTTTCCGCCCGCAAAAATTATTTCCCTTAGAACTCAGATCAAGAATTTTAAGCAACTTGAGCATGAACATGTTCCGCAATCTTGAGAAAGAATGAAATTGATGCTAAGAAATTGTCCTACTCATGGTTTAAATCTTTGGATGATTATACAAAAAAATTATGCGGGGTTGAATTTTGTTTCTAGAAATCCTTTAGATTCCGTTGTGGGTGGTACTTTTATGGAGATCAATTTGGGTGAAGCTACTAAATTTCTTGATAATATCATGGAAAATTATTCACAATGGCATACTGAAAGAGCACCTACTAGTAAAAAGGTTAATTCGGTTGAAGAAATTAGTACTTTGAGTGAAAAAGTTGATGCTCTTATGAAATTGGTTGCTAGTAAAAGTGCTCCTATTGATCTCAATGATGTTCCTTTGTCTACTTTGATTGAGCAAAATAGTGATCCCGTAGATGTGGATTTTATCTCGCGAAACTATTTTAATAACAATGCTTATAGAGGTAATTTTAATCCTAGGCCTTTTCCTGGAAATTCCTCTAATAATTATGGTAATTCCTATGGTAATTCTTCTTATAATAATAATAGGAACCCCTCTGATCATTAGAATAATATTAAAGAATTTATCAATGCTCAAAAAGCTTTCAATACTATGATAGAAGAAAAGTTGAATAAGATTGATGATATGTCTAGGAGTACTGATAGAATTTCTCATGATGCAGAAAATATCAAGATTAAATTTTTTCCACCTAAGGTTGATATCAATGAATCAATTAAAGCTTTATACATTTCTATGGATGAAAGTAAGAAATGAACCACTATGCTTAGAGCTAAAAGAGAATTTTTAGAAAGAGCGTTTTCTAGGGATTGCTTTCATAAAAATGATGAAGATCTTAAAGTGATTGGTGTTTCTTCTATTGATTCCTTGTTTAGTAAAATTAAAATTGATGATAAAGGGACTGAAGAACAGTCAACTTTAGCTAGAGGGTGTCCCGATAATTCGGAGGGTGAAAATCTTGATGAGAAAATTGATAAAAGTGGGTTTGGAGAGGTCAAAACTTTAACTAGTGATGTGCCCACTCTTTTGGATTACAAAGACTTTAATTATGATAATTGCTCTTTGATTGAATGTATTTCTTTGTTGTAATCCATGATAAATTCACCCCATGCTTATGAACAAAATAAAGCTTTTACTAAACATATTGTTGATGCCATGATTAAATCTTTAGAAGAAAAGTTGGAGTTAGAGATTTCAATTCCTAGAAAATTACATGATGAATGGGAACCTACCATCAAAATCAAGATTAAAATTATGAGTGCTTTGCTTTATGTGATTTGGCTGCTAGTGTTTCAACAATTCCGAAATCTTTATGTGATGTGTTTGGTCTTACCGATATTGAAGAATGTTCTCTTAATTTGCACTTGGCGGATTCTACTATTAAAAAGCCTTTGGTAAGAATTAATGATGTTCTTATTCTTGCAAATAGGAATTATGTGTCCATAGATTTTATTGTTCTTGGTATTGATTGCAATCCGTCTTGTCCTATTATACTTGGTAGACCGTTTTTACGCATTATAGGTGCCGTGATTGATATGAAAGAAGGGAATATTAAATTTCAGTTTCCGCTAAGAAAGGGTATGGAAAACTTCCCTAGAACAAGAATTAAGCCACCATATGAATCAATCACGAGGTCATCCTATGGATCAAAACCAAATATGGCAATACTTGAATCTATGCATTATGCCTAGCTAGGGGCGTAAAACGATAGCGCTTGTTGGGAGGCAACCCAATGAATAAAATTTATTTTTGCATTTTTCTTTATGTTCTTGAGTGTTTGCACAATTATACTACTGTTATGATTGTGTTTTTTATGCTTTAATTAGATTTTGTGCCAAGTAAAGCCTTTGGGATCATGTTTGGTGATAGTTGATTTGATCTTGTTTAAAAACAGAAACTTTTGCGGCCAGTAACAGAATTGTTTAAATTCACAGAAGTGACGAAAGCTTCTAAATTTTTTACACAAGATTGATATACAATTTTCCTACCTTTTACTAATTTTTCAGAATTGTTTGAGTTACAGAAGTATGAGAACAATTCGCGTCTTTACAGACTGTTCTGTTTTTGACAGATTCTGTTTTCGTTGCATTGTGTGCTTATTTTGATGAATCTATGGTTTGTATCGGGGGGGTATAAGCCATGGTAAAGTTAGAATATAGTAGGTATAATGCAATAACAAAATTTGAATGGGTTTGCAACAGTACTTAAAGTAAAGATTGGTTTTCTTCTACTAACGGATCTCACGAAGGTTTTGTTAAGATTTGTGTGATTGAAGTTTTCAAGTTTTGGGTGAGATCACGATGGCTGAAGGAATAACGAGTGAAAAGAGACTAAGCTTGGGGATGCCCCATGTCATCCCAAGTAATTATTCAAGGAGAACCAAGCAACTAAGCATGGGGATGCCCCGGCAGGCATCCCCTCTTTCTTCTAACGACCATCGGTATTCTACTTGGAGCTATATTTTTATTCGTCACCTATCATGAGTTTTGCTTGGAGCGTATTGTATTATATGAGTCTTTGCTTGTTTTGCTTTTTAGTTTGTCACAAGTATCCTTGATGGACACACCTATTTAAGAGAGCCAAAATTATGCTATGATTTGTTAGAATTGCTCTTTATGCTTCACTTAAATTTTTTGAGCTATGGAATTGCTCTAGTGCTTCACTTATATCTTTTTGAGCACGGTCTGCTTTAATATTTTTGAAGAAATGCTCTCATTATTCACTTAGATTTATTTGAGAGTTAGTAAATTTTTGAAGAAATTCTCTCATGCTTCACTTATATTATTTTGAGAGATGAAAATCTTTATGCTCATGTTCTTCACTTAAATTTGTTTGAGCTATTCAAAAGCGATGGCAATATATGAAATTAGTCCCAAAGTGATAGATATTCAAGAGGGATATAATAAAAAATTTCATGAAGATCATTGGACAAAATAAACTTGATTCTTTGGAATAGTTTTGAGATATGATGATAGTCATATGTGAGTCATGATGGTGAGTAATTATGCTTTAGTAAGAATATTGGTGTTAAGGTTTGTGATTCCCTATGCAAGCACGAAAGTCAATTGTTATGCAATGAAATTACATCCTACTTATGGTGCATTATTCGGTGTTAGTTATGCTTAATGCTCACTTATGTGATTTTTCATTTCCTTGTTGGTTGCTTCTCAATCTATTTGCTAGCCTCCACTTGAACTAAGTAGAAATACTACTTGTGCATCCAAAATCCTTAAACCCAGTTTTGCCATATGAGTCCACCATACCTACCTATATGCGGTATCTCCATGCCATTCTAAGCAAATTAGTATGTCCCATCTCTAATTTTCAAAATGAATTTCCTTTTTTTGTGCTCGTACCGCTCATGAAGCGGTAGGGGGTGGCCAATATTTTCCATGCTAGATGTGTTATTCTCAAGATGAGTGTTTATTCACTTGTCATTGGACGAGAATACGGCGGTAATAGGGATGCCCAGTCCCGAAATGAAAAAGAAATTTACTTTATGTTGTCAAATAATAAATTCCTTGGAAAGTGTTGGTATGGAAGGCACCCGTCGATACGGCTAGCCATGGATTGTGAAAGAATGGTGGAAAAAGGAATAAACTTTAATTTATGTTTGGGAACTGCCTATGATATATCTAGCATGGAAAGTGTTGGGAATTATTCGGTCGTTTTCTTTGATGGGAAAAGCTCTGGCACCTCTAAAAATCTCTACTTCCCTCTGCGAAGGGTCTATCTATTTACTTTATGCAAAAAAAAATCTCCATCTTCTCTTATAAAGCACCAACTTGGGAGCACTATGATCATACTTGAGCATTGGATGTAGCTAATATGCGAGTGTGTTTCATGAATGGATCAATAATTGAGCATGATGGGCTAGGGATAACTTACTTTAGTGTTGATATTTTGAAAGATATGGTTGCTTGTTGATATGCTTGAGTATTGAAATCTTCATGTCAAAACTAGACTATTGTTTGAACCATATAAAAGTCCAAATGTCCATGCTACAAAAGAAAAGAATATGTGATGAACATGTTAGGCAACATTCCACATCAAAAATTCTGTTTTTATCATTTACCTACTCGAGGACGAGCAGGAATTAAGCTTGGGGATGCTGATACGTCTCCAACGTATCTATAATTTTTTATTGTTCCATGCTGTTATATTATCATTCTTGGATGTTTTACAATCATTTTATAGCAACTTTCTATCATTTTTTGGGACTAACCTATTGACATAGTGCCCAGTGCCAGCTGCTATTTTTTGTTTGTTTTTTTACTTTGCGGAATATCAGTACTAAACGGAGTCCAAACGCAGCGAAACTTTTTGGAGATTTTTTCTGGACCAGAAGACACCCAGTGGGCCAAAAAAGTACCAGAGGGGAGACCCGTGGGGAGCACAACCCACTAGGGCGCGCCCTGGAGCCCAACCATGCCCAGGAGGGTTGTGCCCCCCACGTAGCTCCCCTGCATCGCCTCTTCGCCCTATAAATTCCCAAATATTCCAAAAACCCTAGGGGAGTCGACGAAACACAATTCCATCCGCCGCAAGTTCCAGAACCACGAGATCCAATCTAACACCATCATGGAGGGGTTCATCATCCTCATTGGTGCCTCTCCGATGATGCATGAGTAGTCCACCATAGACCTACGGGTCCGTAGGCAGTAGCTAGATGGCTTTCTCTCTCTCTCTTTTTATTCTCAATACAATTGTCTCTTGGAGATCTATTTGATGTAACTCTTTTTTGCGGTGTGTTTGTTGGGATCCGATGAACTTTGAGTTTACGATCAGATCTATATCCATGAATAGTATGTGAGTCTTCTTTGATATCTTATATGCATAATTATTTATAGCCTTGTATTTCTTCTTCGAATCTTTGGTTTAGTTAGGCCAACTAGATCGATTTTTCTTGCCATGGGAAGTGGTGCTTTGTGATGGGTTCGATCTTACGGTGTTCTTTCCCATTGACAGAAGGAGTAGCAAGACACGCATGTATCATTGCTATTAAGGATAACAAGATGGGGGCTATTCCTACATGAATAGATCTTGTCTACATCATGTCATCTTTCTTATTTCATTACTCTGTTTCTCCATGAACTTAATACACTAGATGCATGCTGGATAGCGGTCGATGTGTGGAGTGATAGTAGTAGATGCAGGCAGGAGTCGGTCTACTAATCTTGGACGTGATGCCTATATAATGATCATTGCCTTGGATATCGTCGTAACTGTTCGATCTTCTATCAATTGCCCAATAGTAATTTGTTTACCCACCGTGTGCTATTTCTTGAGAGAAGCCACTAGTGAAATCTACGGCCCCTGAGTCTATTCTTTATCATGTTTGCTTTGAGATCTATTTTTGTTCGCTTTTATTTTTAGATCTATTATTCCAAAAACCCAAAAATACCTTGCTGCACTTTTTTATTACTTATTTTATTTTGTGTTATTGCGAGGTCTATTTATCCAAAATCATACAAACAAATCTATCTTTTGCCCGAGGAGGGATTGACAACCCCTCTTACGTGTTGGGTTGCAAGTATTTGTTCTTTGTGTGCAGGTACCGTTTACATAGTGTTGCTTGGTTCTCCTACTGGATTAATACCTTGGTTTCATAACTGAGGGAAATACCTACCGTAGCTGTACTACATCATCCCTTCCTCTTTGGGGAAATACCGACGCAGTTTCAAGCGACATCAATGTTCGAGGGAAAACATCCACCATTAAACATTGATTGATAAGTGCACCCGGAAATCTGGACTAGTAGCACGATCAATGTTAGAATGTTGATTCAAAATCCAACAGACTTAGAATGAAACTATCGACCATTAACTTCAAAGCAATAGGGTTGCTAGAAATTTCAAATTCAGACATCATAGTTCATTTGTCGGTATTCCGGTTAGAAAAAATCGGGGACCAAGAGATGAATGGAGATGGCGAAAAGTATTACTATATCAAGAATTCTTAAGAGGCGGAGCAATTCTCACGGCATTCTTAACATAAGAGATGGTAATACTCCAAGGTAGAACATAACATAAGCTGGATAGCGAGGAACTTAAGGTTCAACCAAAACAAGACCTAAGTCTATGTTTGGAAGGAAGGCATGGGTGTGGTCGATGATAACACGGATCATCGAGGGGCAAGCATGGAATTTCTCATCACGAACTCAATTCATATCTCGGAAGAAGTCAAAATATTGATGATGATCATGACATATTTTGTCGAGAGGTTCTTTGAAGATGTAATCGATCATCAGCGACATCAAGCAAAAGGAATGATGAAGCGAAGAGTTATCGGTACCACAGATAAGATTGCAAGATCAGCATGAAAATTGCCTTTTAGGACAAACAGTATGATGTTGAAAGTTCAATGTAGCTTAGCGCACTGTCGGTTTTGTGTTCCGGGGATGAAGGACATAGGTAGTATGGTCAAGCATTAGCATGACGATGATGATGTAGCTAATCGAGTGGGAATGGCATGTTCGAGTACAAACTCATAAGTAATGAAGATTAGTAAGAGTTGTTTCATCACGGTGCGGCCTCGCTTCAGTTATGGGTGTCCTCGAGTGAATAGCAACTAAAAACCGAGGAGAAATTGGAATCGGTGAGAAATAGTACTTGATGAAGACTCATAATAAGCAACATGGGTCTATGATATTACCGAGAAACCAGAGGGTAATACTTGAAGGTAGGACAAAATAGAGGTTGGACAGGCGTATTGATCTACAGAAGACAAGTACTTTAACTTGTCCGAGAAATGGAATCGAAGGAGAACAATATGGTCAGAACCACATTTGTAGATAATCAAACCACAAATACAAGATGAACTTATAACAAGGGGATAATTATTATTATTATTTTTACGAGAAGCTTCCATGATAAGATCTGCATCGGGTCCATGGGCATGAACGTAAAGTTCAAGGTCGACTCCCACTTCTTGAATACATAACCTTTCATTCACTGCTCTGATAAAAATGCTTTGAATGTGAAGAAGTACGTGGTGAATTACCAGAGGAGTATGACCCATGAAAACTCTCGGGTTCACACGGATTAGGGAAGGCATAGGTTCAACCCATAGGGGTATGTTAGGAACATTTACCACTAACTTCAGGAGTAAATAACACTAGCTCGAAAGAAGAGCATGGTTGATAAAGCAGAGGATACAATTTACCAAAGGCATAATGAATCCGAGGAAAGACTCACAAAGTTATTGAATATGAAGGACACTGTCGGATAATAATCCAGCAATGGGTCTGGCGGACCGCAAAGGATCTGATGTGAGTATCGATGTTCAACCAGAAGAAGAAATAATGCAAGGGCATCACATTATAGAAATATCTGGATAATTTCAAAACTTAAATACAAAGGGATTATGATTTCCAACTCGGGGAATCAGAAGAGGATGCTCTAATCAAAAGATATCTAAGTTGAATAGAATTAGAACGACAATCAATCAAGGTTTGATTTGCCGAACACCAGCTCATGTCCGGAGTGACATCTGAGCCAAAGGGAAGAATTCTAATTACAACTAATGATTGCGAGCATTCACAAACATATCGAATTAAATGCTCGAAATGAAGATGACAAAGGATGCCAATGAATATTGGTAGACATAAGGAAGTAACCATAATGCAGGCAGGCAAGCATTTCCAGAGCAATAGGTTGCAGAGGATTCTCGAAAGATCGGAGAGTATTTCAAAGTATCTTGTGAATCACATGAACAACTAGGAATGAACAAATCCTTGATAAGTATGAGGAATTATTCGTAGGGGTATTCATGCAGCAAAGAACTCCAAGGCAGTGGCACAAAGGATTCTTCAAAAGTAAGAGAATATTTCGATGTATCTTGTAATAAAAAGAGCAACTGGAATGAAAGCATGAACGACAGGTGTATGTAGTTATCCATAGGGGTTGACATGGAAGGGAATTGCAAAAGCGATGAGCATAAGTTCTCAGGAGAACATCGGAGAGTATCTTCGAAGTCTTCTGGTGAAGCAAGCGATCATCTGGACTGAAGGGGCTCTCCTGGAGGAAGTAGTTACGAGAACTTAAAGTTAGAGTTAGTAAAATAATTTAACCCGAATAGAAGAGAGGTCAGAGTCCCAGAGTAAAGACGAGGAATAAAAGATCCTAATACCACCCATTAGTGATGTGGGCCCGTAAGCCACACAACAGTGTTAGTAAAAGTTTTCCTAGGACTAGAGTCAACTTGGGCCAAGGAGTTGGAAAGAGGCTTCCTACAGGCAATCGACTCTAATACCAACTTGCCATGCCCCCATTCAATCGTACACTAATCATACACGCAAATGTGTACGATCAAGATTAGGGACTCACGGGAAGATATCACAACACAACTGTAGACACAATTAAAATAATACAAGATTTGTATTACAAGCCAGGGGGCTCGAGGGCTTCAATATATCTGAGTATAGACATAAGTTAACAGTCTGCCTTAAGAAGGCTAGCACAAAAGAATCATCGATCGAAAAGGCAAGGCCTCCTGCCTGGGAGCCTCCTAACTATTCTTGGTCGGCGGCGGCCTCCACATAGTAGTAGGCACCCTCGGGGTAGTAGTAGATGTCAGTTGCGGCGTCTGGCTCCTCGGATCCATCATCTGATCGCAGCAATCGGGTACAGGGGAAAAGAGGTAGCAAAGCAACCATGAGTACTCATCCAAAGTACTCGCAAGACTTACATCAGATCTAAACTAAGTATGCATCAGTATCAAAAGAATGGGTTGTATCTGTGGATTGAACTGCAGAATGCCGGAAGAGAAGGGGAAAAGCCTAGCCTATCGAAGTCTAGCATCTTGAAGCATCTTGCAGCATTAGAAGAGTACATAATAGCATATTATTAAACAAGCATGTTGTAGTATTAATGCCCAAAGTTCCTTCCTCGACTCCCTGCAAGAAAGCAATCCCGGGGCCAACATATCCATTTCACATCTCAGTATCCAGTTCTAGTTGTAAAGATCGGGATACAACTCCAAGACGTCATGTTACCGTGGACACAGCTATTCGAATATATAAACTTCCCTGAAGGGGTGCACCACATTACCGAACATGCTTGATCACTCTGGCCAGGCACACTTTCATAGGTCATGCCCGGCCTAGGAAGATCAACACGTCGTAGCCCTACCTAGGCTCAACAGAGAGGCCAGCACGCCGGTCTACACCCTAAGCGCTCAGGGGTCTTGGGACCATCACCCTTTGCACTCATGTGTGTTGCAAACGTGGTTGGTGTCAGTCCGGGCCACCTCCTTATACAAGGCAGGTGCTTACGCGGGCCACCCGGGCGCACACCGTTAAAGCACTGACGTTTGGAGAGCTTCAGCTGATACATGCGACGCCGAGTGCCCATATATGTTCCCGCGTGGTAGTTAGTGTGTATAGGTTAGTGGCCAACTCAGATCAAATACCCAATCTCGTTAGTGTCTTGGGAGCGCACGGTGACGATCAGTGCTCCTGTCACCCCATCTTGAGGACTTATGGCAAGGGCCAGGCCCAGCCCACTCCACTGCGGTCTACCTGGCAGGCCGTGCCTTGTAATTATCTCACGGGTACCCTCCAGGTCAACCCGACTTCACATCACTCTCGCAGGTACCCGTCGGGGCCGACCCAACTTCAACATGGTTTTGAAAGGCAAGGTAACCGTGTGTCCAAACAGCAAAGGGAAAACCTGAGGAATCGCCCTCGATGGGTTCCACACGATGTAACCGTCATGGTGAACATGGAGGAATCACCCTCGATGTTTCACACTTGAGGGGTTGCTCGACAGATTAGTATTGGGAGTGGTGAAGGAGGAATCACCCTCGAAGACCTCGACTGAATAACTACACTACAAAGATCTCATCAGAAGTGCTATACGTGGTATCACCCCGGGCACTCGATAGTAACCCTGCAGTGTCGTGCAATTAAGGGGGTGTGATGTGTTGTGTCGGGCCCTGGACGTCTATCACGTTGACCGAGTCATCGGTCATAAAGCGGGGGCAATAGGGACAAGGGGAGGGGCCACTGAAGGATCACTAACCAGCCTATACTAAGCATATAGGAGTAGGTAAGGTAACAATAGCAGGATACAAAATCAAGCTATGCATCAAAATGTGGCACCCCGGCTCAGAGGTAACCGGAACACCCCGTATTCCAGCCCAGAGACAAGTCTTCTGGAATACGGCACTGTTGGCATAGAACAAATTGGCTCTTTATTACTATGGATAAGGTTACAAGGGTATAAGGAATCACCCGAGGAAGCGGAACAACGACTGCCCAGGGTAGCTCTATGCTAACAGTGGATCACCCGAGGAAGCGGAGTAACTCTCGGCAGCGGAACAACGACGGCGGTGGTGAACTCCACTCCGCAGGGACTCTGGCTGGAACGCGTATCCTAGCTTGCAAACTCGGAATCCTCGTCAAGCAAGCAATCATGGCATGACCTGCAAACTGGCATGACACGCCAGGTGAGTACTTTAAATGTACTCGCAAGCTCACAGCAACCAAAGCAATCAAGACAAGGAACAGCATGGCACTTACAGGTGAGCAGGTGTAAACATGATGAGTCTTTTGGCCAAGTTTCAGCCCAGATAGATGAGTGTAGATAACACTTGCTGTTCAAATGAGCTTACTGGCCAGAAATGCCAATCTTGAAGTCACACTCACATCATGAGTTACCTTAGGCTAAAAATGGGCACAGGATGATGATTTGGTCATATGAGAACCCTGTATAAATTTCATACCATTTGGATAAACCAAAATGTTACTTCCTTCATAAAGGTCCTCTCTGAC
Source organism: Thinopyrum elongatum (assembly GCA_011799875.1). NCBI lineage: Eukaryota > Viridiplantae > Streptophyta > Magnoliopsida > Poales > Poaceae > Thinopyrum > Thinopyrum elongatum. The sequence goes on from CM022298.1 coordinate 383,149,918, forward strand.
CAAAATCTTAGGAAAAATGCTGAGGAATAATGGCTAAATATAAGGAGCCCAAATTTGTTGGAGAGGTGTTATATTGGTAGGAGAATGCTCTGGTAAATTTTCAGCAATTATGAAGAAATATAAAATATAGTTGCTTCACAACAGAAAAATATGACCAGAAGCAAAGAATTGAAGGTGTGCTCACAAACAAGATGGGATGATGCTCAAACCTTGTGGAGAGTATTAATTTGAGCATATGAAGATGCTTGAAAAATTTCCAATAATTTGGATATGCCTAGCTTGCACTTCCTTCACAAGGCCTCTGTTTGAACAGAAACTTTGAAAAATTGCTCAGGAATATTTACTTGGCAAATGAAGTTGAAATTTGGCATGTGGTAATAATATGGATAGGAAATGGTGCACAAAAAGTTTGTGAGCAAGCAAGCAAAGATAATGGACGCTTGCTTCACAAACGGCCAGCTAGGGTAGAATCAGAAAAGAAATATTGGTGAAATGTTTTTGAACATGGCCAAGAAGTATTTTGACATATCTGAGGAAGATATATCCCAAATGATTTATGAGAATTATTTGGGAATCTTTGGGATGACATAAATGTGGGTTGCTTCACAACCCAGAGCAGACAGGGTTATTCCTTTAATAGAAAAAGGAATATTCCCAAGAAAAAGAATATTGGGATTTGTCCAAGATGAAAATGATATGGTCTTGAGATGGTTTTGAGATTGACGAGCCACTAGGGAGAAGAATCGAGGGTGATCTCTCTAGGTTTCAAGGCCACGAAACCACAGAAAAGCAAATCCAGACCAAAATTGAAAGAAAAAGAAAATGGGCAAAATCCAGGGTGTTACAAACCTACCCCCCTTAAAGAAATCTCGTCCTCGAGATTTGGTTGCTCAGGGGTCAAGCATGGATATTCCCACTTGAGGAAACCGTTTCCAATTCGGGTTTCTTTTTTTTCCTTTGTATTATGTCCCCACTGTATATTATCTGACTCACTGCCTAGTTTTGATGTGGTTCGTTTTACTGGATCCTTATTCTGACCGATCTTACCTCATATGATATTCTGACCTCAATCCGTTTATGTCTGTTGGCTTGTCCGGTGCGATGGATTATACTGGCTGAATTACGTGCCCTTCTCGCAAGTCTGAGAGTTGTTCCTCATGGACGGGTTGTGATAAAGTCCAATACAGATGATCGTCCATTGAGTTGTGAACAGATTCTCTCGATGGACACGAAATTTCTTGCTCATTGCATTGGGTAGCTTCAAATGGACATGTGTCTCCCAGGTTTAAAATGGTGCGGTGAATCATACCCGTTCTACTGGCGGAATCTGTCTGCTCGCAACGATTGTGGGAACATCCTGGGTACCTCCACGGTCTTGAACATCGCATTTGTACCAAAGACTCGACTGTCACCTGTCGTGACCAGCATAAAGGTGTACGGCCTCATAACGGTATTATCTGCGGCCTTGACTGACGGTGATCTTAACAGAAAATCTTGTCCATAGCAGGCTACCTTTAATCGGATTCCCCTAGATGAGGACACATGCTTCGAGATAGTTGTCAACCTTCTGATCGTTTCGTCTGTCGGCACCTTTAAGTGAATAGTAGGCCATGTAATGCTTTAACATTGTCGCTGCAATCCAATTGCTGAATTGATCCTTGGGCTGACCTGATAGGCTTGAATATACCCTTCGAACGATGCTGAGTATACCTAGCTGGCTGAGCGGGTTACCTCGATATGAGGTCCTTGGCAACAGAATAGACCCCGTGGGTGTGTATCCATGGTGATCGGTACCGGACCAGACTGTTCTGTTATCTGTACCATGTTGATCATGCACACATCTTTGCCTTCTTGCTGCTTTGATCATTACTGCTGTGAAGATTGCACATTAATGTATATTCGATGCTGATAATCCATCCAGAATACCATTTGTGGTTAGACCAGATATTCCCAATATCAGGCAGTCGGCGGAAAATTTCCATATTGTTGAGTTAAGCTTCCAAATGCTTGCCTCTTCACCGATTCTTTGAGTCTGGTGTCGGGGAACAACTTCCATAAGGGGAAAATAAGGTAACACCAAGGGCCCAAAGAGAGAAGCAAAAGAAAAGACTAAAACAAAAACACACAAAGCATCAAGATCACACACAAGCAATATCATATTATACAACTATCCACAGCAATAATATGCATGCCTACTTAAGCACACAAATCTCGCAAGAACTCCGGTATTACGGTCTAACATGCTGTGGCGGTGTGCACGAGAGTGAATTCATGTGTGGAAAGAGTTGGTGTAAACAAAGCTACACCAAATAGGGGCTTGCACCGGTTGCAGCTGGACGGATACGGAGGCGAGGATGAACCTGGTGATCGTGGATCGGAACACGGAGGTCACGACCACATCATCATCATGCGTACGGAAGAAACCGTACTTGTCCAGGGAATGGATGGCAGGGTTGGATAATCGATGAAAAGAAAGGCTTGCGGGCATTGCCCTTTTCTGATAACTAAGATCGGTAAGGGTTGCCAACGTGGCGAGTGGGACAATGACAAGATCCGGGATAGAAACATGTCTATCACCGAAACAATAGGGGTGGCTGAATAGAATATATTGGTGTGGTACCGGTGCATCAATCCTGCAAGGGATCGACCCTACCAAGCACCTTGGCATCACTCCGCTGGGACGGAGATGACACCACACCAAGGAACCAGTATGCAAACGGGAGAGCGCAGGTAGTGAAATTTGGCATGTGGCAATAATATGGATAGGAAACGGTGCACAAAAAGTTTGAGAGCAAGCAAGCAAAGATAATGGACGCTTGCTTCACAAACGGCCAGCTAGGGCAGAATCAGAAAAGAAATATTGGTGAAATGTTTTTGAACATGGCCAAGAAGTATTTTGACATATCTAAGGAAGATATATCCCAAATGATTTATGAGAATTATTTGGGAATCTTTGGGATGACATAAATGTGGGTTGCTTCACAACCCACAGCAGACAGGGTTATTCCTTTAATAGAAAAAGGAATATTCCCAAGAAAAAGAATATTGGGATTTGTCCAAGATGAAAATGATATGGTCTTGAGATGGTTTTGAGATTGACGAGCCACTGGGGAGAAGAATCGAGGGTGATCTCTCCAGGTTGCAAGACCACGAAACCATAGAAAAGCAAATCCAGACCAAAATCGAAAGAAAAAGAAAATAGGCAAAATCCAGGGTGTACACAGAATAGGATCAAACAAATACAGTAGCAAAATCTAATGCAAGCATGAGAGAGAATGGAATAAGCGATATAGGTATGATCAAGGGGGTTTTTCTTGCCTGGAAGCTCTGCTGCAAGTGGCTGGACGTCAAGGGCGTAGTCGTACCTGGCAGCAGCGTCGGTCTCGGTGTCTACCGGAGAGAATGGGGGGAAGAAACAATAAATATAAAGCAAACAAGTGCATCACTATGCATGACATAACAATATGTAGTGCTAGGGGTGTTCTAACGCAATACTACACGACACAGGTGAAGGGGAAAACATCCGGGAATGTTTTCCCAGAGTTTGGCATTTTTCGAATAGATGAATCGGAGGGGAAGGATCCATGTTCGGTATGTTAGAGGCACGTGATAGATGAACAGGTAGCATATTCAGATTCCTCATATTTTTCTGAGCAACTTTCATATATAAATTATTTTCATCCGAGTTACAGATTATTTTATATGATTTTTCAAAGTTTTAAACAATTTCTAAAAATTTATGGAATTAAATTAAATTCAAAATATTAAATAGCTAAAATGTTATGTGCACCTGAAAGTGTACCCAGAAAACAGTACAGAGGGGCTGAAAGTGGGGGCCAGAGGGGCCCAATCAACAGCCTGGTCAACAGTCAATAGATGACTGCTCATTGGTCAACCCTGACCAGTGGGGCTCACGTGTGAGTGGAACATATATTTAACAAGGGTATTATATGATTTTAATTAGGTTATATAACAGGCAGGCCCACATGTCATTGTCCGAGCTTCTATTTTAATTCACCTCGCCATTTAACTAAACTAATGGCCTTCGGCCCACGCACCAGTGAGGAGTTAGGGGGAAGGGTAATTAGATTAGCGTCTAATCTAATCGGGGCCCAGGGGGTGGCGGTAGTAGCCGGCCAGCCACGGCTGGGCCACATGCGTGCGACCACTAGTGGAAGCCAGGGCACGGCGAGGCCGGCTGGAGTAGCGAGGGCCAGGGCGGCGGCGGCGCTAGGTAGCGGGGCGATCGACGCGAGCAGAGGGGGTAGCCCGGGGGCACACGCAGGTGCGGCGAGCAACGGCAAGGAGCGGGCGAGGCGGGCGCCGGAGGCGAGCGTGGAGGGTGCGACCGCTAGCGGCGGGTGGACGCGAGCGGCTGCGCCGGCAAAGGGGTAGGCAGCAGTGGCAGAGGAAGGCTGCCAGCGCGCGTGCAGTGCTCGGGGCAGGGAGCGAGGCAAATGATGACCCACAAGTATAGGGGATCAATCATAGTCCTTTCGATAAGTAGGAGTGTCGAACCCAACGAGGAACAGAAGGAAATGACAAGCGGTTTTCAGCAAGGTAATTTATGCAAGCACTGAAAATGTCGGTAACGAGTAGTTTGAGAGCAAGATAAGTTGTAACGGACAAGTAATGGTAATGGTAAATAAAGTGCAGCAAGGTAACCCAATCCTTTTTGTAGCAAAGGACAGGCCAAAACGGTCTCTTATAATAAACAAAGCGTTCTTGAGGGCACACGAGAATTTCATCTGGTCACTTTCATCATGTTGGTTTGATTCGTGTTCGCTACTTTGATAATTTGATATGTGGGTGGACAATTGCTTGGGTGGTGTTCTTACTTGAACAAGCCTCCCACTTATGATTAACCCCCTCGCAAGCATCCGCAACTACTAGAAAAGTATTAAGATAAAATCTAACCATAGCATTAAACATATGGATCCAAATCAGTCCCTTACGAAGTAGCGCATAAACTAGGGTTTAAGCTTCTGTCACTCTAGCAACCCATCATCTAATAACTACTCCACAATGCATTCCCTTAGGCCCAAAGATGGTGAAGTGTCATGTAGTCAACGTTCACATGACACCACTATGGGAATCACAACATACATATCATCAAAATATCGAACACATATCAAATTCACATGACTACTTGCAACATGACTTCTCCCGTGGCCTCAAGAACAAAGGTAACTACTCACAAACACTACTGGAAACAGAGAATTTGCCATATGCTGGCTCTTTTCCGTCTGCCAGCTGACGGTAAAGAATTTCTTTGCCGTCAGCTCAGCTTAAGCAGACGGCAAAGAATGGACTCATGGCAAAGATTATTTTTGCCGTCAGTTCCTTCTTTGTCGTCTGCTTGCAGACGGCAAAGAGGAAAACGGCAGACGGCAAAGAGTGGTGCGGACCCCACCAAATAGCTGAGTTGGCTAGGCCAGCTCTTTGCCGTCTGCTACCTCTTTGCCGTCAGCTAGCGGATGGCAAAGAATAAAAAAGCAGATGACAAAAGAGTTGTGTGGGCCCCACCTTAGCACGACGTCTGCTAACCCTAACAGATACCCTCTTTGCCGTGTGCTAGCAGACGGCAGAGAGGGTATTTCCCCTTAATGGCCCGCGCACCACCCGAACCCCCTACTCTCTCCCCAACCATCGTGCACCTCTCTCTCTCTCCCTCTCTCTCTCTCGCCAACGAGCCACCATCGCCGACGCCCCGCCGCCCCGCCACTCCCCACCCCGCCGCCCCCCTTCCCAGCCGCCCCCCGCACCGCCACCCAGTAGCCCCCTGCCCCCTGCCCAGCCATCGGCCGGCCCAGCCCCGAAGCCTGCAGCCCAGACGAGCGCCGCCTCGACGCCCCTCTCATGAGCCCCCTTGCCACGACCATGCTAGTTTTTTCTGTTTTTTCGTAGATGGATAGGATAGGGAAGAGAGGGCCAGGGTGGCCTGTCGGCGGATGGCGTATGAAGCAGAGGAGGAGGGGGTGAAGCGGCGGAGGAGCATGGAGGTGAAGGAGCAGGGGGCGGCGGCGGACCTCATCAGCAGCATCCTCGGAGAGGAGAGGAGAGGTAGAGAGGAGAGGTCTCTGGAACCGGAAGAGATGGCGTGCGGACCCGTCGACCGTGCGTCGCCATACTTGAGGGCGCCCGAGAACGAGCGGGTTAGGGGGTTCCTCGGCGTCTATGGAACCCTAAATGACGGCTATTTAGGTTAGGGGGTGCCTTGGCATCATCGAAAGCCTAAATGACATCTATATAGGTTAGGGGTGCCTCGACGTCGACGGAACCCTGAATGACATATATTTTAGGTAGGGATGCCTCCGCGTGGACGGAACCTTAAATAACGTCAATTATGATTAGGGCGTAACTCGGCGTCGATGGAACCCTAAATTACAGCTATTTAGGTTAGGGGGTGCCTCGGCGTCGATGGAACAATAAATGACAACTGTTTAGCTTAGCGGGTGCCTCGGTGTCGACGAAACCCTAAATGATAACTCTTTAGGTTAGGGGTTGTTGCGGGGAACAAGCAGTGCGAATCGTTTTTTTACAACTTGGCAGTGGCATCCTGTTGTAGATATTTGGTTAGGTTGACGGAAAAAACAATAATGCTATGTTACTCATCTTTGGATTTAAACGTGCAGTTGTTTCATTGTTGCGAGGGTCTTGTGTTCGACGAGCTCCGCCCCTGCATTCGTGGATGACTACAAATGACATCTCCTCCTCCCCCCTTCATTTGGTCTGTTCCGGTCTTTGTGCCGATGAAACTTGCTAGCTATAGGTAGATTAAATCATCAGTATGCGTGACCAGTATGCGTCTCCCGTTCGAAAGGGTTACAGTTATAATATGCATGCATTTGTATATTTACAACCGTGATTCTTTCGAATTGTCCAATGGTATCCATGGACAGCCCGAGTATGTGTAGATTGGGTTCATTTTCCCATATGCTCTGCTCCGGATCCGATGCATAATATCGTCAGTGCCTCCCTATTGTTCTCCGGGTAGACATCCTCTCTGTTTATTGCCGAGACGTGTATCAGGAGAACAGTGGGGAGGTGCTGCCGAAATTTTGCGTCGGATCCGAAGCAGAGCATGGGAAAACGAACCCAATCTACACACACCTGGGTGGGATTAGGACCTATCTTTACCTATTAGCGTGTAGGTTGCATGGACGTAATAAAACTAACAAATTGGATTAACTGATGAATATATATGCTGAATTATATATATATTTCTTGTGTGTCCAGTGGCTAGGCAAGATGAGTGATCGTGCGTGGATGTACACCGGTCACACTAGTCAGAAAGACATGACGAATGAATGGTTAACAAAAACCAAGGGGTTTGTGAGAGCCTCATTTGCAAATGGCCGGAGAAAAACCTGGTGCCCCTGTGTCCAGTGCAACAACTTTCAAAAGAGGAAAGAGGGTGAAATGGGCAAACACCTGCAGAAGTGGGGTTTTACGCCTGATTATACGGTGTGGACATTTCATGGTGAGTCTGCCCAACATGCCAGAGCTGAGGTGGTTCGTCGTTGCACCGACGAGCATGGTACCGGGATCGAAGACATGGTGGAAGACTTTGATGATGCTCGGGATTCGGACGATGAGATGGAGGAATCTGCAAAGGCCTTTAATGAAATGTTGGAGTCTTCAAAACGTCCTCTCCATGAGCATACCGAGCTTTGTCAGCTAGATGCCATCGCACAAGTAATGGCTCTGAAGGATCAACTCAACTTGGGCAGAGAATGCTACGACGCGATGATGACACTATTTGGACGCTTTCTACCCAAAGGCCAAGTAATGCCTGCAAACTTGTACCAGTCGGACAAAATCCTCTGTGTACTTAAGATGCCCTATAAGAAGATAGATGCCTGTGAGAATGGATGTGCCTTATTTAGGCTTGAGTATGCGGACTTGAATTATTGTCCCATTTGCAAGTCTTCCAGGTATGTTGTGGTAGACAACGGTATGGGTGAGAAGAGTGTCGTGGGTGGACACGATCACCTATGGGTCCACGAGCCCCTTGTGGTTCAGCAGTGGGAAGATCACATTGCACAAAGAGCGGAAGCCATGAGACAGCACGATGACGAGACTCTGGTGGTTTTTTTACCCAGGTTCAGGCCGCTGAGAAGCGTAAAACCCTACTCCTACTTTGGTGGATTGGATAGAGGAACATGACGATGCGCAGCGCCCAAACCCAGCAAGATGGCCTTGGGGAGAGCTGCTACGCGGGTACAAGTGTGAGAGGATTCGAATCCCTGTCTAGGTTGCCTTGGGCCTCCTTTTATAGCTCAAGGGAAACCAAAGTGGCAAAACAGACATTTATCTTGTGATTAGATAGACAACAGTGCTATCATACCTAACTCTTGCACTTAGGACAAAATGCCATAAATACTACCTTAGGTGGCGTGCGGGGATGCATCCCCAGCAAGCTTATATCGCCACTTAGCCAACTTCTGGTTATCATCTTGACACGCCCTTGGACGGGTGTCAAACGGGTGTGATCTGTCTTCCAACAAACCGCCACGTGCTTAGTGAGACCCACTTAGTTGCCTGGGGGGCTCAACACCGCATCGATAAGTGACTGGCGTCGTGGTGTGGTGGAGCGGTGGTAACTGGCTTGCGCCTGCCGGGGGGCAGGGCTTGCCAGGCCTTCTTGCTGGGGTGCGCGCTTCAGTCTCCGGCCGTCTCAGAGACGCGGCTGGCGTGGCTTGATCCTGCTCTTATCTATTGCATCTACCCTGCCAGCCTTGTCTGACCAGCAAAGGACACTTCCCTTGGAATCTTTGTCTTGTATGTTGGCTTGGTCTTCTTGATGCGCTCCTTGATCTCACGAAGAGCGGCTTTTGTCACTCCGCCTTTCGTTACATGTTGGTGCTGGATGTATGACCATCAGCATGCCTGTGTATGAGTCCGATCAACAAACACAGATGTTTGTTGCACCAACAGGAGCCCCTGGGCCTGGCCCATACGTGCTGCCGGGCATCGTTGGGGTAGGCCCCAACAAATACACAGGCGGGCGCCTTGACCATGCCGCAGCGGGGTTCATGTCTTCCTTGATATCTTCTTTGCTTCTTCATTAACCTGGAATTGAATTATTTCCCGATTTCACCGTGAGTCATGCGATGTCAAACGCCGTGGGGTTACCTGCGCAAAGGACCAGGGGATGCCCACGTTCATGGGAAGTTAATTGAAGCACCCGCGCATGACCCCGGGGGAGGAGGTAATTGCCATTTTACTCTCCCCTCCACGCCTGCCGTTTCCGCCATGTATGCTGCATGCATTATGCGGGGTAGGTAACGGATGCGTAGGGCGCGGGAATGAGTGCCATGGCAGAAAGCAAGGTGCCATGGATTGGCGCTGGAGGGTGGTTGGCGAATCTGGATGTTGTTAGTGACGCAGGCGAACCAGATAGGCGAAGCGGGGCAGTTGCCCCTGGGTGGTGAGGAGCCAGCCCCCTGCTACGCTCCGCTATAAAAGGAGGTGCGGAGGTGACGGGAGGGGCTCACCCACGCATCCCCTCCTCCTTCTTCTTGTATCCCTCTTCCACCATGGCGAGGGGAAGAGGGCGCGGTCGAGCTCCGGCAACGACCACAAGGGCTTCCTCTCGGCACCATATCCCTGCCTCTGCTGGGGAAGCAGGGGCATCCTCAGGATGTGGTTGTGGCCGGCGAGGCGCTCGGGGCCGGGGAGGACGCGGTGGTGCCCCGTCCACTTCTTCCCTGGCCACTTCGACTCTATGGGAGGGCCATGTAGGAGATAGGGCGCTGGAGTTCCTTTTTAGGCTGCGCGAGCCCCCGCGCAGCCCTCTTCGGCTTCCCACCCCTTTCGCAAGGGCGATGGAGGTTAAACAGCCGCACGGGTTGAAGTTGCACATGAGAGGTTGCTGTAATGGCAACATGCGGGTGGACGTTGAGTTCCCCACACCTCATGTTATGCTTCTCCGGCGCGGCTGGAAAACCTTCGCACGTGCCCATAGCTTGGCGGAGGGGCACGTCCTTCATTTTAAGTTAATGGAGGCTGATCTGCTCTCAATCAGGTTCTTCGAGCGCTCGGGTGCTCGTTTAGGGTGCTGCGTGGAGAGCTCGACTGATGATGAAAGTTCCTCCTCGAGTGATAGCGACGAGGAGGACACAGTGGGGAGGACGACGACAGCGAGCCCCCGGTCGCCAAGCATGAAGGGGATGACACAGACTCTAGCTGAACGCCGGACGCACCATCACCGTCAGCCAGGCGCCGACAGCACCATCATCTGCACCTGGTCTTCTCCCCGGCAGAGCGATTTGTCGGGGCGTTGGGTGTGGATGTCTTCGCCTCTTCCAGCTGGACCCCAGCAGGCTTCCTCATGGGCTCCAGCTTCGTCTTCCCTGTCGGTGTCCCTTCTACCGCGTTCCTTTGGTCCTGGCGGTGGTGACCAGGGCATCACCTAGCCGCTCCTTCCGTCCGTCGTCTTAACCCTCCCTGCCGGGGCATCGCCCTCCCGATCTTGTCAGGCTGCGCCCCACAAGCCCTAACGAGGTCAGGCTGGGCTTCTACCCAGGCGCCCCTTTTGCCCTCTTCACCTCCGACTGGAACTCCTAGAAGGAGAGGGACAAGAAAGGCATTACGGGGCACTTATCTTTTTTCAAATTAAAAGATGTAGGCATCTGCCAAACTTTTGCTTAAATTATGTAATATTCCATCCACTCTGTAATGACGATGAACGAAAGAATGCTATTCCTCTTTCTTCAAGTATTGTCTCTTTCTCCCTTTATTGGTACTGTACCAGCATGTCTACCCTTGCCGTATGGAGTAACTTGCAGGGTTAATACCAACGGCGAGCGCTCAAGGGGCGAGCCCCCGGCAGCAGGCTGATGGCGTACCCCGGCAAGGCCCCTTGTTGGTCTCGGCGCGGCCTCCCAAAACTCTGGAGTGACAAGAACTAGGGGGCGGCTCGTCCCGACAAGGGTTTCCATCGCGCAAAGGGTTCCACTGTACACAGCCAAAGGGATAGAGAGGATTTCCTTAAAGAAGAAAATAGCACTAAGCTTGGAGCACGTGGTTTGAACTTATCTTTTAAGTTGTACCCCTTTCTTGGAGCATGATGAGCAGCCATCGTCCTCGTCTTCTTGTCCATCTCTCTTATCTTCCCGATGGCCAAGCACCTTAGAACAAAAAGGTTTCTGTTTTTCGGGGCAAGAGAGAAGAAAAGAGTGAAGTAACAAGGACCCACGGGTCCACCACGTGAAATCTCTAAAAACTTAAAGGCAATGACACTGCAACACAAACATGCATAACAACATGCAGATTGATGGTATGATGCAATGCCTAGTCTTTATTGGTGCATGCACAGGATCTGCGCCTGGCTTTGTACAAAGGGTTATCTGCACATCGGCAAGGCTTGTACAAAAGGTGGTTGCCGGGGATCGAGCCCGGCAGCCGCGCCTTATGGGTAGAACTTACGAAGATGCTCAATATTCCATGGGTTTTGCATTTTGATGCCATCTTCGGTCTCCAGACGGACTACGCCAGATCTGGTGACTTGTGCTACCTGGTAAGGGCCTTCCCACTTCGGTGTCAACTTGTTGGTACCCTTGGTGGACTGAACCTGCCTAAGGACAAGGTCGCCTTCCTCAAGGCTTCGGGCATGAACCCTGCATCTATGATAGCGGCATAGGGTTTTCTGGTAGCGTGTAGCATGCACAACGGCCCGGAGACGATCTTCCTCGAGGAGCACGGCATCGTCATGCCATAGCTGCTCTTTCCCTACTTTCTCGTAGGCAAGTACTCGAGGTGACCCATATATGAGTTCCATGGGGAGCACTGCTTCCGCCCCATACACTAGGGAGAAGGGAGTCTGGCCGGTAGCTCGATTTGGTGTCGTCCAGAGGGACCAAAGAACCACCGGCAGTTCATTAATCCAGCACTTGCCGCATTTTTGCAACTTATCAAAAGTTACTCATCTTGAGCCCGCACAACACTTCGGCATTCATCCTCTCATCCTTCCCATTGCTTCGTGGATGAGCAACATAGTGGGTTAGACTTAAATGTGCTAGTTATATGCTTCATGATGCTCCCTTTATGTTTCAATTCTTATATTTTATGTGAGCATCATTGAAATCATCAAGCCTAGCTAGAAAGGCATTAAAGAAAAGCGCTTGTTGGGAGACAACTCAACATTTACCCCTACTATTTTTGTGTGTTCACATGATTAAGCTACTGTAGTAATCATGTTTTATAGCTTTTGTTTCAATAAAGTGCCAAGTAAAGCCTTTGGGATAGTGTGGTTGATAGTTGACTTGATTCTGTGCAGAAACAGAAACTTTTGCGTCCAGTAAAGAAATTCTTACATTTTACTGGAACGTGTAAATAATATAAATTTTTTAAAGAGAATTTATATACAAATTTTCTACCTTTTCCTAAATTTTCAGAATATTTGGAGTTACAGAAGTACGACCTTAATTCAGATTTTTACAGACTGTTCTGTTTTTGACAGATTCTGTTTTCAATGCATAGTTTGCTTGTTTTCTAGTTTCTATGGCTTATATTGCTCAATATAAATTGTAGAAATGATAGGGTACAGTAGGAATCATGTGAGAAAATTTTGAATCTTGTCTTGACAGTACCAAAGTGAATGATTTGTTTTATCATACTAACCCATCTCACGAAGTTCCGTTAAGTTTTGTGTGATTGAAGTTTTCAAGTTTTGGGTGAGATATCGATATGAGGAGAATAAGGAATGACAAGACCCTAAGCTTGGGGATGCCCAAGGCACCCCAAGGTAATATTCAAGGAATATTCAAGCAACTAAGATTGGGGATGTCCCGGATGGCATCCCCTCATTCGTCTCCAACATTATCGGTAACCTTACTTGGAGCTATATTTTTATTCGTCACATGATATGAGTTTTGTTTGGAGTGTTATTTTATTTTATTAGGATTTGCTTGCTGTTATTTATATTAATGTTTTGCATCTTTTATTTCAATAAAAGTGTCAAGTATAGCCTTTACCATGCTTATTTTGCAAGTCTATATGTTGCTGTTTTGAAAACAGAAAGTTTTCTATTGTAGTCTGAATTCTTATGGAAAGTCAGAACATGATAAAATCTTGAAATTTTTACACGTTGAGAAATAAAAAAAAATTATACAGTGTGGTAATTTTTAAGAAATTTTGGAGTTAGGATAGTATGAGTACAATTGCACTCTTTACAGACTGTCCTGTTTTGACAGATTGTTGTTATGTTTGCATTGTTTGCATATGTTTGCTTGTTTAATGATTCTATTTGAGGATAGGAGTATTAAATATGCAGAGGCATTTAGTATGCAATGTTAAATAATAATTTTAGTGATTTGTTACAGTAGAGAATGATAAGGTTTTGCATTTGATTTATACTAACTTATCTCACGAGTTCTTGTTGAGTTTTGTGTGGATGAGGTTTTTAAGATTTAGGGAAACCGTGATATAAAAGGAATTAAGGAGACACAGAAGCTCAAGCTTGGGGATTCCCAAGGCATCCCTAGTTAATATTTCAAGAAGTCTCAAGCATCTAAGCTTGGGGATGCCCCGGTTGGCATCCCACCTTTCTTCTTCTACAATGATCGGTTAGTATCAGTTAAGCCTAAGTTTTTACTTCTTCACATGATGTGTGCTATTTTTAGAAAGTCATTTTATTTTGTTTTGCTTTCTGTTTGAATAAAATACTTAAGATCTAAAATTCTTTTATGAGAGAGAGTCTTCACATAGCAACATAATTATTTGACCACTCATTGATCTTCACTTATATCTTTTTAGAGCACGGCGGTGGTTTTATTTTGAAGAAATTGATGAACTCTCATGCTGCACTTATATTATTTTGAGAGTCTCTCTAAACAGCATGGAAATTTTCTTAGGTTATGAATTTCGTCCTAATATGATGCGCATCCACGAGGGATATAATAAAAACTTTCATATAAAGTGCATTGAATACTATGAGAAGTTTGATTCCTTATGATTGTTTTGAGATATAAAGATGGTGATATTAGAGTCATGCTAGTGAGTAATTGTGAATTGGAGAAATACTTGTGTTAAGGTTTATGAGTCCCATAGCATGCACATATGGTGAACCGTTATGTAACGAAGTTGGAGCATGAGATATTTTTTGATTGTCTTCCTTATGAGTGGCGGTCGGGGATGAGCGATGGTCTTTTCCTACCAATCTATCCCCCTAGGAGCATGCGTGTAGTACTTTGTTTCGATGACTAATAGATTTTTGCAATAAGTATGTGAGTTCTTTATGACTAATGTCGAGTCCATGGATTATACGCACTCTCACCCTTCCACCATTGCTAGCCTCTCTAGTGCCGCGCAACTCTCGCCGGTACCATACACCCACCATATACCTTCCTCAAAACAGCCACCATACCTACCTATTATGGCATTTCTATAGCCATTCCGAGATATATTGCCATGCAACTTTCCACCGTTCCGTTTATTATGACACGCTCCATCATTGTCATATTGCTTTGCATGATCATGTAGTTGACATAGTATTTGTGGCAAAACCACCGTTCATAATTGTTTCATACATGTCACTCTTGAGTCATTGCACATCCCGGTACACCGCCGGAGGCATTCATATAGAGGCATATTTTGTTCTAGTATCAAGTTCTAATTTTTGAGTTGTAAGTAAATAAAAGTGTGATGATCTTCATTATTAGAGCATTGCCCCATGTGAGGAAAAATAAAAAGGCAAAAAAAAGCCAGTCAAAAAAAGAGAAGAAAAAAAAAGAGAAAAGAAAAAAAGGGAGAAAAAAATAAAAAAATAAAAAAAAGAGAGAAAAGAGAGAAGGGGCAATGTTACTATCCTTTTTCCACACTTGTGCTTCAAAGTAGCACCATGATCTTCATGATAGAGAGTCTCCTATTTTGTCACTTTCATATACTAGTGGGAATTTTTCATTATAGAACTTGGCTTGTATATTCCAACGATGGGCTTCCTCAAATTGCCCTAGGTCTTCGTGAGCAAGCAAGTTGGATGCACACCCACTTAGTTTTCTTTTGAGCTTTCATAAACTTATAGCTCTAGTGCACCCGTTGCATGGCAATCCCTACTCACTCACATTGATATCTATTGATGGGCATCTCCATAGCCCATTGATACGCCTAGTTGATGTGAGACTATCTCCTTCTTTTTGTCTTCTCCACAACCACCATATTCTATTCCACCTATAGTGCCATGTCCATGGCTCACGCTCATGTATTGCGTGAAAGTTGAAAAGGTTTGAGAACATCAAAAGTATGAAACAATTGCTTGGCCTGTCATCGGGGTTATGCATGATTTGAATATTTTGTGTGGTGAAGATGGAGCATAGCCAGACTATATGATTTTGTAGGGATAACTTTCTTTGGCCATGTTATTTTGAGAAGACATGATTGCCTTATTAGTATGCTTGAAGTATTATTGTTTTTATGTCAATATTAAACTTTTGTTTTGAATCTTATGGATCTGAACATTCATGCCACAATAAATAAAATTACATGGATAAATATGTTAGGTAGCATTCCACATCAAAAATTCTGTTTTTATCATTTACCTACTCGAGGACAAGCAGGAATTAAGCTTGGGGATGCTTGTTACGTCTCCAACGTATCTATAATTTTTTATTGTTCCATGCTATTATATTATCTGTTTTGGATGTTTTATATGCATTAATATGCTATTTTATATTATTTTTGGGACTAACCTATTAACCTAGAGCCCAGTGCTAGTTTCTGTTTTTTTTCTTGTTTTTGAGTTTCGCAGAAAAGGAATATCAAACGGAGTCCAAATGAGCTGAAAATTTACGGAGATTTTTTATGGACCAGAAGAAGCCCCCGAAGCAAAGGAGTTGGGCCAGAAGAGCCACAAGGCCTCCACAAGGGTGGAGGGCGCGCCCTCCGGTCTTGTGGGCTCCTTGTGGACCCCCCCTGACTTGTTCTCGACGCCAAAAATTCCTATAAATACAGAAACCCCCAGAAATAAACCTAGATCGGGAGTTCCGCCGTCGCAAGCCTCTGTAGCCATGAAAAACCAATCGGGGCCATGTTCCGGCACCCTGCCGGAGGGGGAAATCATCACCCGTGGCCATCTTCATCATCCCGGCGCTCTCCATGACAAGGAGGGAGTAGTTCACCCTCGGGGTTGAGGGTATGTATCAGTAGCTATGTCTTTGATCTCTCTCTCACTCGTGTTCTTGATTTGGTATGATCTTGATGTACCGTGAGCTTTGCTATTATAGTTGGATCTTATGATGTTTCTCCCCCTCTACCTTCTTTTAATGAATTGAGTTTTCCCTTTGAAGTTATCTTATCGGATTGAGTCTTTAAGGATTTGAGAACACTTGATGTATGTCTTGCATGTGTTTATCTGTGGTGACAATGGGATATTCACGTGATCCACTTGATGTATGTTTTGGTGATCAACTTGCGGGTTCTGTGACCTTGTGAACTTATGCATAGGGGTTGGCACACGTTTTCGTCTTGACACTCCAGTAGAAACTTTGGGGCACTCTTTGAAGTTCTTTGTGTTGGTTTGAATAGATGAATCTGAGATTGTGTGATGCATATCATATAATCAAACCCACGGATACTTGTGGTGACATTGGAGTATCTAGGTGACATTAGTGTTTTGGTTGATGTGTGTCTTAAGGTGTTATTTTAGTACAAACTCTAGGGCTGTTTGTGACACTTATAGGAATAGCCCAATAGATCGATCAGAAAGAATAACTTTGAGGTGGTTCCGTACCCTACAATTATCTCTTAGTTTATTCTCCGCTATTAGTGACTTTGGAGTGACTCTTTATTGCACGTTGAGGGATTGTTATATGATCTAATTATGTTATCATTGTTGAGAGAACTTGCACTAGTGAAAGTATGAACCCTAGGCCTTGTTTCGAAGCATTGCAATACCGTTTTCGCTCACTTTTGTTACTAGTTACCTTACTGTTTTTATATTTTCATATTACAAAAACCTATATCTACCATCCATATTGCACTTGTATCACCATTTCTTCGCGGAACTAGTGCACCTATACAATTTATCATTGTATTGGGTGTGTTGGGGACACAAGAGACTCTTTGTTATTTGGTTGCAGGGTTGTTTGAGAGAGACCATCTTCATCCGACGCCTCCCACGGATTGATAAACCTTAGGTCATCCACTTGAGGGAAATTTGATACTGTCCTACAAAACTCTGCGCTTGGAGGCCCAACGCTAGTCTACAAGAAGAAGGTTGCGTAGTAGACATCACCGATATATCTTGTCCACACATATAATTGCATCTTTCTTATCTGATGAAATGGAAATGAGACCCATCGGCGCTGGCATCTTCAAGGTGTTGTAGGCATAATGGGATGCTGCCATGAATTTTGCCAGAGCGGGATGACCAAGAATTCCATTAAAAGGCAAAGGAAGATCAACAACGTCAAACACGACTCTCTCAGTCCAATAATTCAGTTCTCCGCAAAATGTCATAGGCAATGTAACCTTTCCCTTGGGCCGGCTCCTACCGGGGTTGATTCCTTCGAATGTACCCGTAGCTTTGAGCTCCTCATTAAGCATCTGCAGCTTGCCAACCACTCTAGGGGAGATTAAGTTCAGCCCAGCCCCATCGTCAACTAGCATCCTTGTTACCTTGAGGTTGTAGATTGTTGGGGAAACCAACAACGGCAAACACCCGACCGCAGTGGTACGGTCAGGGTGATCCTCTTCGTCAAAGATGATAGGCATGCGGGACCATTTAAGTGGCCTTTGGGAGTCTGTAGCTGGCTCCACGGCATTGACCTCACATGCCCATTGCTTGAGCCGGCGATGAGAGGAGTGCAAGGACGCACCCCCATCAATACACATAGCTTTGGTTGCCTTTTCGAACTCTTGCTCGCTGGTTTCTTCCTCATCTTCTTCATCACTCCCATGTCGTCTCCTTTCTTTTCACGGCCTCTAGCAGATTTTTCCTTCTGCTGCGGGGTCTTGCCACGGCGGTCTCCTCTACTACCACGGCCTTTCCCGCTAGCACCCTCTTGGCCTCTCTCCTTGTCACGCTTCTCGTATTCAGCTTTTTGTTTCTCAACAAGCTGCTCAACTCGGCGGCACTCTTGGAGATCATGACTTTTGGTGCGGTGGATTTTGCAGTATGGCCCGTCGGATTTCTCGGCTCTCTCCGCTGTCGCGGCCTCCCGGCAATCAGCGCACGTGGCAGCTCCCTTGCCGGGGGCCTCGGTTTTTTCCTTCTTGCCGACATTAAGAGCACCAGAGCTCTCAACGGCCAACACTGACTTCTCTTTGCGCTTCCTATTGCGCCTCCGGCTTCTCCTCCTCGGGTTGGTGGCATCGTCGTCACCATCTGAATCAATCTCGACGCCAGCCTCCTCTCCGGGGAGTCACCTTCCTTCTTCAGCCCGAGCACACTTATCCGCCAAGGTGTACAACTCGTTGACGGTCTTGGGCAGCCGGACATTCATTTTGGCTCGCATCCTCCTGTTGCGCATGTTCGAATGGAACGCGGCAATTACGGCTGCTGGGTGTATCTCAGGAATGTTACGGTGTACTCGACTGAACCTCTGTATATATTTACGCAAATCCTCCCCTTCCTTCTGCGGAAGGACTTCAAAGTCACTGGGCTGTGCAGGCTCTTGGTGGCCACCTGTGAAGGTGCCAACAAACTCATTGCACAAGTCAGCCCATGAGGAAATAGAGTTTTCCGGCAGGTGCATCAGCCATGATCTCACATTTGGCTTGAGCGCCAAAGGGAAATAGTTGGTGAGCACCTTCTCATCTCTGCCCCTGGCGGCTTGAACGGCAATCGTGTAGATGCCCAAAAACTCGGCCGGGTTTAGTTTTCCGTCATATTTTTCCGGAAGTTCAGGCTTGAAGGCTCGGGCAGATGGCCAGCGGACCTGCCGTAGCTTGCGAGTGAAGGCAGGGCACCCAACCTCGTAAGGCAAGTACCCGCCGACACTAGGCATGGGTTCATCAATGTCTGGGCCATTGCGTCTGTGGAATTGACGGTGTGCCTCCCAGCGTCGCTCTATGGTGACGCGTGCGTCTTCCTTCCGCCGGTCTTCTAGAAACCGCCGCTGATCCTGACGGGTTTGCGGGCCAGATGAAGCCATCGACGTCTCGTCGGGCTCATCGACACATTGAGCTTGCTGAGGCTGCCTCTGGGCCTGCTGTCACGGAGGGGACTGCACTGTTGGTGTAGCCCGAGCCGCCGTCGTTGTTCCTGGGCATCACGACGGCTCCGCATGCTGCGATTTACCGGCTTCAGCAAAGCCAATCAAATTCTGGATGGTGGCTCTCCACTCATCCATCTTGTCAGCCACTGGTGGAAAATTCAACAGGAGTTGGGCCCGTGCCATTGCTTCCGCAGCTGTGCTTGGCATGGCTAACGAGGCAGACCGCGACGTTGCTCGACTTCTGGCAGAACCAGTAGGAGCGTCGCTGCATTCTTGCCACTGTGAACCAACCGCCAATGCAGTCTGGCAATGAGTAGGCCGTGCTTGGGGGTCGACGGCCCCATTCGGTGCTCCGTCCTTCCCGTCTCGCTCTGGGCAAGGCGTGCACCCTGCAGCCGCACCTGTGGTGAGCGCAACTGGAGGATCGCGGCTTGCGCAGGAGCGGGCGTCGCTATTGCAACTGCGTCCGCTAGTGCGGCGGGGAGGTAGAGACTGGGCGTTCCCTCCATCCGCGGCTTCTTGGCCAAGCCCACCAGGGCGCTACTGATGCTGCCCAACTCCGACGTTTCCTGCTCCGGCTTCAGCCACAGGGGACACAATGACGGCGCTGCTGCGCCGGTTGCTTCACCCGCGGTACCCACCTTATCCAACGCCACTACGAGGGGCCTTCGAAGTGGAGGGGGGTGCGGTCGCGGCGGGTTTCTTCTTGGGCGCCATGGACGGAGAAGGTGAGGACGAAGAAGGTGATGATGAAGATCGACGCGCTGTTCACAACTTCAGGTTCGCGCAAGCGAATCCCCCTACCTGGCGCGCCAAAGATGTCGTGGGTGGACACGACCACCTATGGGGCCATGAGCCCCTTGTGGTTCAGCAGTGGGAAGATCACATTGCACAAAGAGCGAAAGCCATGAGACAGCACGACGGCTAGACTCTGGTGGTTTTTTACCAAGGTTCGGGCCGTTGAGAAGCGTAAAACCCTACTCCTGCTTTGGTGGATTGGATAGAGGAACACGATGATGCGCAATGCCCAAACCCGGAAAGATGACCTCGGGGAGAGCTGCTACGCGGTGCCCAAAAACTCGGCCGGGTTTAGTTTTCCGTCATATTTTTCCGGAAGTTCAGGCTTGAAGGCTCGGGCAGATGGCCAGCGGACCTGCCGTAGCTTGCGAGTGAAGGCAGGGCACCCAACCTCGTAAGGCAAGTACCCGCCGACACTAGGCATGGGTTCATCAATGTCTGGGCCATTGCGTCTGTCGAATTGACGGTGTGCCTCCCAGCGTCGCTCTATGGTGACGCGTGCGTCTTCCTTCCGCCGGTCTTCTAGAAACCGCCGCTGATCCCGACGGGTTTGCGGGCCAGATGAAGCCATCGACGTCTCGTCGGGCTCATCGACACATTGAGCTTGCTGAGGCTGCCTCTGGGCCTGCTGTCACGGAGGGGACTGCACTGTTGGTGTAGCCCGGGCCGCCGTCGTTGTTCCTGGGCATCACGACGGCTCCGCATGCTGCGATTTACCGGCTTCAGCAAAGCCAATCAAATTCTGGATGGTGGCTCTCCACTCATCCATCTTGTCAGCCACTGGTGAAGAATTCAACAGGAGTTGGGCCCGTGCCATTGCTTCCGCGGCTGTGCTTGGCATGGCGAACGAGGCAGACCGCGACGTTGCTCGACTTCTGGCAGAACCAGTAGGAGCGTCGCTGCATTCTTGCCACTGTGAACCAACCGCCAATGCAGTCTGGCAATGAGTAGGCCGTGCTTGGGGGTCGACGGCCCCATTCGGTGCTCCGTCCTTCCCGTCTCGCTCTGGGCAAGGCGTGCACCCTGCAGCCGCACCTGTGGTGAGCGCAACTGGAGGATCGCGGCTTGCGCAGGAGCGGGCGTCGCTATTGCAACTGCGTCCGCTAGTGCGGCGGGGAGGTAGAGACTGGGCGTTCCCTCCATCCGCGGCTTCTTGGCCAAGCCCACCAGGGCGCTACTGATGCTGCCCAACTCCGACGTTTCCTGCTCCGGCTTCAGCCACGGGGGACACAATGACGGCGCTGCTGCGCCGGTTGCTTCACCCGCGGTACCCACCTTATCCAACGCCACTACGAGGGGCCTTCGAAGTGGAGGGGGGTGCGGTCGCGCCGGGTTTCTTCTTGGGCGCCATGGACGGAGAAGGTAAGGACGAAGAAGGTGATGATGAAGATCGACGCGCTGTTCACAACTTCAGGTTCGCGCAAGCGAATCCCCCTACCTGGCGCGCCAAAGATGTCGTGGGTGGACACGATCACCTATGGGGCCATGAGCCCCTTGTGGTTCGGCAGTGGGAAGATCACATTGCGCAAAGAGCGAAAGCCATGAGACAGCATGACGGCTAGACTCTGGTGGTTTTTTACCCAGGTTCGGGCCGTTGAGAAGCGTAAAACCCTACTCCTGCTTTGGTGGATTGGATAGAGGAACACGATGATGCGCAATGCCCAAACCCGGAAAGATGACCTCGGGGAGAGCTGCTACGCGGGTACAAGTGTGAGAGGATATGAATCCCTGTCTAGGTTGCCTTGGACCTCCTTTTATAGCTCAAGGGGAAACCACAGTGGCAAAACAGACATTTATCTTGTGATTAGATAGCCAACAGTGCTATCATAGCTAACTTTGGCACTTAGGACAAAATGCCATAAATGCTACCTTAAGTGGCGTGCCGGGGTGCATCCCTGGCATGCTTATATCGCCGCTTAGCCAACTTTTGCTTATCATCTTGACACGCCCTTGGACGGGTGTCAAACGGGTGTGATCTGTCTTCCAACAAACCGCCACGTGCTTAGTGAGACCCACTTAGTCGCCTGGGGGGATCAACACCGCATCAATAAGTGACTGGTGTCATGGTGCGGTGGAGCGGTGGTAACTGGCCTGCGCCTGCCGGGGGGCAGGGCTTGCCGGGCCTTCTTAGTGGGGTGCACACTTCGGTCTTCGGCCGTCCCGGAGACGCGGCTGGCGCGGCTTGATCCTGCTCTTATCTATTGCATCGACCCTGCCGACCTTGTCTAACCAGCAAAGGACACTTCCCTTGGAATCTTTGTCTTGTATGTTGGCTTGGTCTTCTTGATGCGCTCCTTGATCTCACGAAGAGTGGCTTTTCTGGCTTGGCCTTTCGTTACACGTTGGTGCTGGATGTATGATCGTCAGCACGCCTGTGTATGAGTCCGGTCAACAAATGCGGATGTTTGTTGCACTGACTTGAACGTCTTTTCATGGGATCGTCAGACCAAAATCCCCGTTAGTGTTCTTCGGTATATGCCAATCATACCAAGACTTGAACGTCTTTTCATGGTCGAAGAGACGGAAAGACAGATGACATGGCACAAATTGGGCAGAAGAACCGAACTAGATGCAGATGGGAATCAAATGTTGGTACACACTTCGGACGCTTTTGCGTGGAAGCACTTCGATTCATTACATAAAGATAAAGCGGCAGATCCAAGGCATCCTCGAGTCACCATCAGCACGGATGGGTTCAATGTGTTTGGTATGATGGCAACCCAATATAGTTGTTGGCCTATATTTGTCATTCCACTCAATCTCCCCCCCCCCCGGACAGATTATGCAAAGAAAGAAAATTTTCCTGACATTGATAATTCCAGGGCCCAACTATCCGGGGAACAATATGAATGTGTACATGCAGCCGCTTAAGGATGAATTGCAAGAACCTTGGGATAATGGGATCAAGACATACGATGCCGCTACAAAACAAAACTTCCTAATGCAAGTGTGGTACATGTACTCGATGCATGACTTATCGGCATATGCGCTATTCGTTGGCTAGTGTGTGCATGGAAGGTTCCCATGCCCCACATGCCAGGCAACTCTTTAGTTTCGTTGGCTGCAGGTGGGTCGCAAGTTTTCTTGCTTCGACTTGCATAGACAGTTCCTGGATCCTCGCCATAAGTTTAGAAAAGACAAGAAGAACGTCATCAAAGGTAGAGTTGTCAAAAACACTACACCACCTGCGTTGACAAGCCAACAGACCCTGGATCAGTTAAACGCTCTCGACCCTGATCCAGATCATCCAGGGTATTTCAAAGGGTATAATTCGGAACACGCCTGGACTCACAAGACATGCTTGTGGGATCTGCCTTACTTCAAAGACCTCCTTTGCCCACACAACATCGACATGATGCACACTGAAAAGAATATCGCCGAGGCCCTTTTGGGTACATTGTTTAGCATAGAGTGGAAGTCAAAGGATAATCATAAGGCTAGAGTTGATTAGGAGGCTCTATGTGATAGACTGTTACAAAATATGCGACAACCAAAAGTAAAGTAGAACTGGACGAAGCCAAAGGCATGGTTCAATCTTGGAAGGCCAGCTATCAAGGAAATTATCTTGTGGGTGAAAATGCACTTGATGTTCCCCGATGGGTATGCAGCGAATCTAAAGAGGGGAGCGAGTCTTGAAAAATTGAAAATATTTGTTCTCAAGAGTCATCATTGGCACATATGGCTTGCACGGGTAATGCCGGTGATGTTGCGTGGCTTTATCCCTGAGGATGAATGGCTAGTACTGGCAGAGCTGAGCTATTTCTTCCGTGTTCTTTGTGCAAAAGAATATCGCCTGGCATGCTAGATAAAATGGAAGAGTTGGCATCGGAGTTGATCTGCAAGTTAGCGAAGATCTTTCCACCGGGCTTCTTTAATCCAATGTAGCATTTGATTTTGCATCTCCCGACCGAGGCAAGATTGGGGGGGGGGCGTGCAAAATTGTTGGTGCTACGCAACTGAGCAAAATGTAAAAATAAACGTAGAATTGAAGCATCGATGGCCGAGGCATTCATTACTGAGGAGGCGGCAAACTTCGTGACAGCACACTACGACGCCAAAAATCGTCATTTGCATAATCCGAAGCCTTGGTACAATGCTGGCGACCCTAAAAAAGGTGGATCCAACCTCAGCCTATTCAAAGGGAAGCTCTCACCAGTCGGTGCTTCGAAAGCAATAGCGTTGGATGTTGAAGAATGGCGGACCATTTCGTTGTATATCTTCAACAACCTAACAGAAGTGCGGCCGTACATCGAGTAAGTTCTCGGGAAATTGTTTCGCAACTTCTAATTCCTTTGAACTGCTCTTATTCCCGGATATTTGATACAGTCGATACGTCGCTAAATTCTCGGATGGAGCAGTGATTCAAAAGGGTTCCATCAAAGAGTATGAGCTTCTGGCAAACCATGGAGGCGGCTATCCCGGTTTCATCTCTTGGTTCAAACAAACGGTAATTTCCATTAGACCGTTTAATTTCTTCGTCTAATTTGCGGCTAATGCAACAATCCTTTCGTATTAAACTTGTAGGCTAATTCAGAGTCTATGGACGCCAAATTGAGACAAGTCGCTAATGTTTTTGACTATAAGGTTCGTTCATTTGACAAATACGACATCAATGGGTATCGCTTTCGTACCTTTGGCAAAGAGCTATCAATGGCCGACCGAAAGTCGACAAATTGTTGTGTCTCTGCTATCGGCGAAGGAAGTACCGAGTATTATGGAAGAGTTGAAGCAATTTATGAACTTCTATTCTATGGTGAAAACCCACTGAACGTCGTAGTCTTCAAATGTTATTGGTTCTAGCCGAAGGAGACTAGAAGGACTCATGAACATATAGGGCTAGTCGAAATCAACAAAGCACCCATCTAGATGTTCCTGATGTCAATATTACGGCTCAACAGGTGACCCAAGTTTTCTATCTACCGTGGGCCTGCCAAACTGATCCAAATCTGAATGGTTGGGATGTCGTTTATGAAGTGCCGCCATGTGTTAGACCACCTCCCCTCAATGAAGAGGATTATGAACCTCACATTAACCCAGACACATATGAAGGAGAATTCTTCCAAGAAACACGTCTTTCCAAAAAATGTTTCAAGAACCGCTCTACTTCACCCCAGAACATTGAAGTAGACAGCGACAGTGAATCCGACTTCACCCCTGAGCCGGAACAAGAAGAGGTTACTGCTGTGGATGACCTGTCAATGCTTGACCGATTACATAAAGGAGGCCTTCCACATGTTGATGCCGCTGAACCCGATGAGCACGTCATTCATGATAGTGATGATGATGATGTATTTATTGATCCCGGAGCATATATAGACAATCAAGATTATTATTAGTTCATGTCAGGCATTCAATTTTTATTATATACATATATATTATTAGTTCATGTTAGGAATTCAATTTTTATTATATACATGATGATGATACACTTAAATTATATACATATTATTATTCATGTCGGTATTCAATTTTATTATGTTGTACTAATTTCGTTTACTCTTTGTCATGGCAGGTGTTGAGAGATGGTGGGCGCAGGTCCAAAGCGCTCCACGGCTCCTTCTTCATCGGCACGTGGTGGGAGGGGTACTTCCATTCTACCCCAGTCTCTCCGGAGAGCGTTTCTCTACAGTATGCAGACACCGGTGGGCGCTTCTTCGTCGGCGTCGTTGCCCACCAAGAGAGGAGGTCGGGGGAAGAAGAGATCTAGTAGAGGTTCACGTGGCCGCGGGAGAGGTAGGCAGGCTGCTACGCCTTCCTCGCCGCCTCCCCAGTTGATTCACCCGAGCACAGGACTGCTAGGGTGGACCCATCTGAGGTGGAGGCTACGCGGACTCTGATCCACGAGCCTCGGGTCGACGAGCCTTCGATCCACGAGACTCCTATCCCAGAGGCTTCATCCCACAAGACTCCGGAGCAGAGCAGGGATCAGGCTATGTCCCAGCAGACCCGATGGGATACCTGGCCGGATCTGCGTCAGGAGGAGCCGAGTGGCCATGCTGATGGTGGCGGGGATCGGTTTTCTGATAGTGAGGGCAAGGTGGTTGAGGGGGGCACCATCTACCAGCGTGGTAGTACACGGCTACCGCCCGTGCCGGCGACCCGCGAGCAGAGTTGGTTGATTAGGCCTGATGGGGAGAAGTAAGTGCATTTACTCTTTTTTAACCTTTTGCCTTCATGTTTCTTCAAATATATAATGTGTTGGCCTTGTCATACTGCAGAGGTTGGCTACACGCCAAGGATGTCCACGGGCCCAACCAAGTCCTTGGTGTGATTTGCTGGCAAAACTTCTCAGGGTTTGTCACGTTGCCCTGTGAGGGTCAGCTTCCACAGCTAGTACTGAGCTGGGAGCACTACTTGGCTCCCCCGGCCCCACCGGAGGAGATGATCGACAGTGTCTTGTGCCGCATGAGGGCCGACATGGTGATCAGAAAGTTTTGGGTAATTTCTCCTTTACACAATTAAAAATCAACAATAGCTAGTTATTGTACTAATCAGTGTTGTCTCATTTGATTGCAGACCTTCTACAGGTGTGAGGAGGGATACGAGGAGGCCGCGGCATAGGTTATCGATGCCGAGTGCAAGCGCCTACTATAAAACTTATGGCACGAGGCTCGGCCGCAGGCTGTTCGAGACTACTATGCCTCGCGTGGTGTTAAGAAGAACAAGCCGTCATGCCGCGCAAAGTTTCTGAAGAAGGAGCAGTACATGAAGGTAATTACCTATTCTTAAGGCCTTGTACTTAGTTTCCTTGATTTGATTTGTAGGCGTAGCGCTCAAATTTCTCTTTACTAACTTAGGTGCCCCTGAGATGGTGTGTAGATAAGATGGATTGTTGGGAGGCATTGGTGGATGAGTGGTGCTCAGGCGAATGGCTAGCCATCCACAACAATGCCAAGGACCGGTGTGCCAAAAAATGGTTGGTGTGCCACACCATCAAGGCAGCGCCAACTTATATCAGTTCAGGTGGAACTGGGTATGTGGTTTGCTTCATGATTCATGCAATTCATTCTTGATGCTAGCTTGAGCCGTTTACTAATACTTTGTTCCTCTCTTTTAGGCATGACACAATAACACGGAGGTGCCAGAGGTGTACGACCTCTATGTCATGGCCCATACTGCACCGTACAAGAAGGCCAAGTCATTCTCTGCGTCTGACCTCGATCATCCAGAGAACTTCACCAACATCTGCTCCCACCACAAGCTCGTGAGGTACAGAGATGAGGGGAAGGCAAGGAAAAGGGAGGACTTTAACCCGAGCTAGCATCCCTTTGATCCAGAGCTGGTGATGATATCTGGTGGAGGGAGGCCCCTTGGCTCGATAGCCATTGGAGATGGACTTATATGTTGTCCTCGCACTCTCCTGGATATCAAGGCGCGCCAAACAAGCTCCTGTCCTGAGATAAGGCCTTGTCCACGGCCAGTCGAGCTTGCCATCGAGGTTAGTTATACGGACTCAGATATATTTCCTCCATTACATTGTGTGTGCGGCCATCGATGATTTCAATGCTAACGAGGAGGGGTGTTGCAGGCTGCTCTTCAGAAAGAGAGAGTGGCAACCCAGGCGCTTCTGGAGGATAGGGGCCGGCAGGCGGCGGAGAAGGAGAGGGAGTTGGAGTAGAGGACGGCTAGGTTTTTGGAGGAGGAGAGGGCACAGAATGACGTGGCTCACCGGGCCATGTACGAGCTCCTTGTGGTAAGTTTCTTCTGCATATTAGCCAAATCATGCATGTCATGTTCGTTTCATTACTAACTAATATGACTGACTCATCAAAACCAAATGTGCAGTCTGTGTGCGAGAAGACCGGTCAGACCCCTCCGCCGATGCCATTCATTGCTCCAGGGACCAGAGTGAGTTTCATTTGAATGGTCATTAGTTACTAGTCTTAACATTTGAGTGCCATCATGCTAACAAGACATTGCAAATGATCTTTGGTGCAGCGTAACTCCAGATAATCATCGCATGAACCTTCTCCAGGTGTAACCGGCACGAGCAACCCCGGTGCTTCACCTCCGTGATGACGGTAAGTTTTCACTAATGTTTTGCTTAACAAATGCATAATGACCTATACTTAGCTTATTTAGTTCATTTATGACATAATTAGCTTACTTAGGTCAAAAATTGCATAATAACCTTGGTTAGCTCATAAATGTCATATACTTAGCTTATTTTCATCCAAAATGACATAATAAGCTTACTTAGCTCCAAAATTACCTATTTTACCTAAGTTAGCTCTAAAATGACCTATACTTAGCTTTGTTTCCTCCAAAATGACATAATAAGATTAGTTAACTCAAAAATGGCATAATTACCTAGGTTAGCTCAATAATGACCTATACTTAGCTTATTTAGTTTATTTATGACATAATTAGCTTACTTAGGTCAAAAATGGATAACCCTGGTAAGCTCATAAATGTTCATAATACTTAGCTTATATTTCCTCCAAAATGACATAATAAGCTTACTTAGCTCCAAAATGACCTATTTTACCTAAGTTAGCTCTAAAATGACCTATACTTAGCTTTGTTTCCTCCAAGATGACATAATAAGCTTAGTTAACTCAAAAATGCCATAATTACCTAGGTTAGCTCAATAATGACCTATACTTAGCTTACTTATGTCAAAAATGGCATAATAACCTTGGTAACCTCATAAATGTCATATACTTAGCTTATTTTCCTCCAAAATGACACAATAAGCTTAGTTAGGTCAAAAATGGCATAATTACCTAGGTTAGCTCTAAAATGACACAAATAAGCAATAAGAAGAAGATAAACAAGAGGAGAAAAATAAAGAGAAGAAAAACTCTTCTTCTTCTTCTAGTCTTCTTCTTCTTCTAACTTTCTTATTTCCCATTTTGCAGATTTGATTCACTTCACGGAAGATTGCATTGATGGAGTGCTTGTGTTTACTTTTGGTTTTGATTTTGTATTGATTAATAATGTGAAAGTTGCTACCTATGGATGAAACTATATATGTATGGATGAAACTACTGTAATATGCTGAAACTTGCACATATGTTTTGATTTGGTATATCTGTTGGATGATCATATCCATATGGCAGGGATATAGTTTCTTATGTGTTAGATATCATATATTTGCTGTGAAACTTGCACATATTGTTTGCCCTGTGAAATATATATATATATATATATATATATATATATATATATATATATATATCATATATTTGCTGTGAAAATGCTTGGAAATAACAAAAAACAGAATAAAAAGGGGCAATACAGGCACTTTGTCGTCTGCCACCGACGGCAAAGGGCACTTTGCCGTCTGCCATAGACGGCAAAGGTGACACATGGCAGCAACCTGGGAGCACTAGGTCTGACCCATTTGGTCACTTTGCTGTCAGCTGGCAGACGGCAAAGGCTGGTGTGACTTTGCCGTCGGTGGCGAGCGAGAAAGTCCACCAGTACCCACCTAAGGCCAGCTGAGTCACCTGGCAGACGGCAAAGGAGCTTGTCTCTTTGCCGTCTGCAGGCAGACGGTAATGTCTGCCATTAGCCACCTAACGGGGCTAACCTCATTGCTATGTCGTCCACTCACTTTGCCGACTGCTTGGCCTGTAAGGCAAACGACAAGGTCTTTGCCGTCCGCTATATTTATGCAGACGGCAAAGTAGCCCTTTATCGTGGTTTTCTGTGCTGGAAGTGGGGCCGTCTGCCAGCAGACGGCAAAGGTGTTTGCCGTCCGTGAACCTGTCCTTTGCTATCTGCCATGGCAGAGAGCAAAGTAGCTGATTCCTGTAGTGAAATGATATTCATGCTCAAGATCAGAGGGGTATTAAATAGCATAATGGATCTGAACATATAATCTTCCTACAAATAAACCATATAGTAATGAACTACAAGATGTAATCAACACTTATAGTCACCCACAGGTACCAATCTGAGGTTCCGGTACAAAGATTGAACACAAGAGATGAACTAGGATTTGGGAGGAGATGGTGCTGTTGAAGATGTTGATGAAGATTGGCCTCCCAAAGATGAGAGGGTTTTTGGTGATAACGATGGCTTTGATTTCCCCCTCTAGCAGGGAAGTTCCCCTGGCGGAATCGCTCCACCGGAGGGCAAAAGTGCTCCTGTCCAAGTTCCGCCTCGAGACAGCGGCGCTCCGTCCCGAAAGTCCTCTCCTTATTTTTTTTCTAGGTCAAAATACGTTATATACCAGAAGATGGGCACCGGAGGTGGGCTGGGCTTCCCACCACCCACCAGGGCGCGCCTGGGGGGCCTGGCACGTCCTGGTGTCTTGTGAGCACCAGGCAGCCCCCCTCTGGTAGTTATTTGCTCTAATATTTATTATATATTCCAAAATAATTCTCCGTAAAATTTCAGCTCATTTGGAGATGTGCAAAATAGGTATATCTGACATAGCTTTTTCAGGTCGAGAATTCCAGCTGCCGGAATTCTCCCTCTTTATGTAAACCTTGCATATTATGAGAGCAAAGGCATTAGAATTACTCCGTAAAGCATTATTATGCATAAAACATTATATATAACAGTAGGAAAACATGATGCAAAATGGACATATCAACTCCCCCAAAGTTGGACCTCGCTGTCCTCAAGCGAAAGCCGATATCGAAAATAATGTCCACATGTTTTGAGAGAGAGGTGTCAATAAAAACAAAATACGAACATAGTAGCATCATGCAAATTATTAAAATAGCAACAATTCCTATCATGAAACTTTATCATATAAATTCTTATGAGCAAGTAACAATTCATCACAACATCAAAGTAAAAAGCATAAACTTTATTGAAAACCAACAAACTATGTTCTCAGTCAACTTTGCAACTAGAATTCATCATATTTTTAGGAAGGGTCATGTATCGGAGCCTTTTAGCAAGTCCACATACTCAACCATCATTTAATCTTCAATGATTGCTAACACTCACAACATATATATGAGCAAAAAGTTTCAACCGGACACATAGAAATATAGGGGCTTATAGTTTCGCCTCCCAACTTATTCACCTCAAGGGTGATGTCAACAATAATAACTCATGCCTACTCATATCCATCTGGATATATGTGCCTAGATCTTTATCCACCACATGATGCTTTCCAAAGAGAAAAATAAAAAGGAATAGAGAAGAATACTTTGACTCTTGCATAAAAAGTAAATACATAAAAATAAAAGATAGGCCCTTAGCAGAGGGAAGCAGAGGTTGTCATGTGCTTTTTGGGTTGTATGCACAATCTCTTAATGCAAAAGAACACCACGTTATATTGCCCCTTATGATAGCAACCTTTATTATGTAGTCCCATCGCTTTTATTACTTTGCCATCACAAGTTCGTACAACGCTTAATTTCTCTTACACTAAATGATCAAACACATTTAGAAGCAATTTTTATTGCCTTCTTGCACCGATGACAACTTACGTGAAGGATCTTACTCAATCCATAGGTAGGTACGGTGGACTCTCAAACAAGAGTTTGGGTTTAGGGATTTTGGATGCACAAGTAGTATCTCTAATTAGTGCGGATTTTTGGCTAGCAAAGATATTGAGCAAGCACCACATGTTGAAGGATCTATGACAATATAACTTCTATGTGAATATGAACAAACATAAATCATTATGTTGTCTTCCTTGTTGAACGTCAACAGTTTGGCATAAGATATTTAGTGGGGGCTCACAATCATAAAAGATGCCCAAGATAGTGTATTTGCATGTGAATCTTCTCTTCCCTTATTAATTCTTTCATGAGTTGCATCGTTGACCAATGCTATGTTTGTCAACTTCCAACAAATTTTACCACTTACACTTTTCCTTATGTGATGTCATTACTTACCATAAGATTAGCATATGATCTTTTTTATTATTTCCTTTTATTTTGATTGAAACAGAAAAGTAAAGAAGCAAAACTCGAACTAAACTTTATTATATAACTCTCACTTGATTACATAGATAGATAGATCACAAAACTAACACTCGAAAATAGATCATGCTAAACTTTTATTCAACTAAAACACGAAATAACTAAGGATCGAACTAAGATAGGTAAAGGTAAAAGAGGTGATGGTGATACGATACCGGGGCACCTCCCCCAAGCTTGGCAAAAGCTAAGGGGAGTGCCCATACCCGTGTACTCAAGTCTTCTTTGGTGATGAAGAAGAAGGTGGTGGCAGTGATGAAATAGTAGAGAGCTTATCCTCCAAAATATGCATGAGTGCTTCTCTTAAACTTTGGATCTCTCGGAGGGCTCGATGAAGCAACTCAGTGTTCCAATTCACTTCAGCTATGATATGTTTATTCTACGGTCCCCAAGTGTTTGTTCCTGCATCACTTTCTCTTGGATGGGATATGTCCCAATTGGACGGTAGGTACATACAAGGAGTAATCTTGAACCTGTAATTGTGAAAATTGTTTCGATGTAACCTGTGCAAAGGCCTCCTCTTTTTCAGGGTTCTGGAGTGTTCTGGAAGGTCTCTTTTATGTGTTCCTCCGGTGTCATGGTTTGGATAATGTTAGTTTCAACATTAATAGGCGTACCTGAGATATAGTGCTTAATTCTTTATCCATTGACCACCTTCGGGTTAGTACCTTCGGCATTATTGATCTTAATAGCTCCAGACCGATAAACTTCTTCGATGATATATGGTCCATCCCATTTGGAAAGAAGTTTTCCTGCAAAGAATCTAAAACAAGAGTTGTACAATAGAACATATTCACAAACTTTGAATTCCCTCTTTTGGATTCTTTTCTCATGCCACCTTTTTACTTTTTATTTAAATAGTTTGGCATTTTCATAAGCTTGGGTTCTACATTCGTCTAGTGAGCTAATATAAAATAACCTCTTTTCACCAGCAAGTTTGAAATCATAATTGAGTTCTTTAATTGCCCAAAATGCTCTATGTTCTAACTCAAGAGGCAAATGACAAGCTTTTCCATAAACCATTTTATATGGAGACATACCCATAGGATTTTTATAAGCTGTTCTGTAGGCCCAAAGTGCATCATCTAATTTCTTAGACCAATTCTTTCGGGACCTATTGACGGTTTTTTGTAATATTAATTTTATTTCTCTATTGCTAAGTTCAACTTGACCACTAGATTGAGGATGATAGGGTGATGCAATTCTATGGTTAACATCATATTTAGCAAGCAATTTACGAAAAGCACCATGAATAAAGTGTGAGCCACCATCAGTCATTAAATATCTAGGGACTCCAAACCTTGGGAAGATAACTTCTTTAAGCATTTTAATGGAGGTGTTATGATCAACACTACTAGTTGGAATAGCTTCTACCCACTTAGTGACATAATCAACCGCAACCAAAATATGTGTATACCCATTAGAGGAAGGAAAAGGTCCCATATAATCAAATCCCCAAACATCAAATGGTTCAATAACAAGTGAATAATTCATAGGAATTTCCTGATGCTTACCAATATTACCAATTCTTTGACATTCATCACAAGATAAGACAAACTTATGGGCATCTTTGAAAAGAGTAGGCCAATAAAAACCAGATTGTAATACCTTGTGTGCAGTTCTATCTCCCGCATGATGCCCTCCATAGGCTTCGGAGTTACATTTCCGTAGGATTTGTTCCTGTTCATGCTCAGGTATACAACGTCTAATAATACCATCTACTCCTTTATAAAGATGTGGGTCATCCCAAAAGTAATGTATTAAGTCATAGAAGAATTTTTTTCTTTTGTTGGTATGTGAAACTAGTGGTATAAATTTAGCAACGATATAATTAGCATAATTAGCATACCAAGGAGTATTATGAGAAACATTTATTGCAGCTAGTTGTTCATCACGGAAGCTATCATCAATAGGTTGTGGGTCATCAAGAATATTTTCTAACCTAGACAAGTTATCAGCTATGGGGTTCTCGGCTCCTTTCCTATTAGTGATATGCAAATCAAATTCTTGTAGCAAGAGAACCCACCTAATGAGTCTAGGTTTAGCATCTTTCTTTTCCCTAAGATATTTTATAGAAGCATGATCGGTGTGCACAATTACTTTGGAATCAATAATGTAGGATCTGAATTTATCACAAGCAAACACAACTGCTAAAAATTCTTTTTTAGTAGTAGCATAGTTTCTTTGGGAACTGTCTAGAGTCTTACTAGCATAATGGATAACATTTAATTTCTTATCAACTCTGTCCTAGAACAGCACCATCAACATAATCACTAGCATCACACATAATTTCAAAAGGCAAGTTCCAATCAGGTGATTGAATAATAGGTGCAGAAGTTAAGGCATTCTTAAGTGTTTCAAAGGCTTCTAAACAATCATCATCAAAAACAAATGGAACATCCTTTTGTAAAAGATTAGTAAGAGGCCTAGAAATTTTAGAGATGTCTTTAATAAACCTCCTATAGAAACCAGCATGACCAAGGAAACTATGAATACCTTTAATATCTTTAGGATATGGCATTTTCTCAATAGCATCAACTTTAGCTTTATCCACCTCAATACCTCATTCAGAAATTATATGCCCCAAGACAATGCCTTAATTAACCATAAAGTGGCACTTCTCCCAATTTAAGACAAGATTAGTTTGTTCACATCTCTGCAGAACTCGATCAAGGTTGCTTAAGCAATCATCAAAAGAAGTTCCGTAAATGGAAAAATCATCCATGAAAACCTCCACAATCTTTTCACAAAAATCAGAGAATATAGCTGTCATACATCTTTGAAAGGTAGCAGGTGCTTTACATAAACCAAAAGGCATACGTCTATAAGCATAAGTTCCAAAAGGGCAAGTAAAAGTGGTTTTCTCTTGATTAGGTTGGGATATACTGGTATTTGAGAGAAATCAGAACATCCATCAAGAAAACAAAAGTGTATGTGCTTAGATAGTCTTTCTAGCATTTGATCAATGAAACGCAGAGGGTAAAATCAATTACCATTCTATAGACAGTAATAATTCTTTGTGGAATGAGTTCATTTTTATCATTAGGAACAACAGTAATACCTCCTTTCTTAGGGACACAATGAACATGACTTACCCATCTACAATCAGCTATGGGATAGATTATACCTGCTTCCATAAGTTTTAGTATTTCATTTCTTACCACTTCTTTCATCTTAGGATTCAACCGTCGTTTATGATCAACAACGGGTTTAGCATCAGGTTCCATATTAATCTTGTGATGACAGAGAGTGGGACTAATGCCCTTAAGATCATCAAGGGTATATCCAATAGCAGCACAGTGCTTCCTCAGAATTTTCAATATTCTTTCTTCTTCATGTTCTGAAAGGTTAGCACTAATAATAACAGGATATATCTTTTTCTCATCAAGATAAGCATACTTCAAAGTGTCTGGCAATTGCTTTAATTCAAACACAGGATCACCTTTAGGTGGAGGAGGACCTCCTAGAGTTTCAACAGACAAATTGTGTTTTAGGATAGGTTGTTGTTCAAAGAATATTTTATCTATTTCATTTCTTTCAGGTAAGTGCTTATCATTTTCATGGTCTAGCAAATATTGTTCTAGTGGATCAGTAGGAGGCACGACAATAGAAGCAAGACTAATTATTTCATCTTTACTAAGTGACTCTTTATCATGAGGTTGTCTACGAAACTTAGAGAAATTACACTCATGAGACACATCACAAAAGCTAACACTAACAGTTTGTTTTTCACAATCTATCTTAGCATTAACAGTGTTCAAGAAAGGTCTACCAAAGATTATGGGACAAAAGTCATCTTGTGGGGAACCAAGAACTAGAAAATCACCAGGGCATTTTATTTTCCCACACAACATCTCTAACAATCACAAGTGGTGTCATCGGGTGCTATGTCATTCATAATTTCTTGGTAAAGAGTAAAAGGAATAGCACTCAAGCTAGCACCTAAATCACATAAACCATGATAACAATGATCTCCTATCTTAACTGAGACAACAGGCATGCCAACAATAGGTCTATGTTTATCTTTTTCATTGGGTTTGGCAATTCTAACCGCTTCATCACAGAAGTAAATAACACGCCCATCAATATTATCGACCAAGAGATCTTTAACCATAGCAACACTAGGTTCTACTTTAACTTGTTCAAAGGGGTTAGGTGCTTTAATATTACTTTTGCGAACCACAGTTGATACCATAGCATGTTCCTTTATCCTAGCAGGGAAAGGTGGTTTTTCAATATAAGCGGTGGGGACAACTGGATCAACATTGTAAATAATAGTTTCATCTTTAGCTCTAACCGGTTCTTTAATTTCTTCTTTAATAGGAGGATGATATTTAAACCACTTCTCCTTAGGGAGATCAACATGAGTAGCAAATGATTCACAGAAAGAGGCTATTATCTCAGAGTCAAGTCCATATTTAGTGCTAAACTTGTGAAAAGCATCGGTATTCATAAAAGATTTGACACAATCAAACTCAAGCTTAATACCTGACTCTCTACCTTCATCGAGTTCCCAATCTTCAGAGTTGTGTTTAATTCTTTCAAAGAGATCCCACCTGAATTCAATAGTCCTCATCATAAAAGAACCAGTACAAGAAGTATCGAGCATGGATTGATCATCACAAGAAAGCCAAGCATAAAACTTCTGAATGATAATTTCTCTTGAGAGCTCATGATTGGGGCATGAATATAACATTTACTTAAGCCTCCCCCAAGCTAGAGCGATACTTTATCCTTCACGAGGCCAAAAATTATATATATAATTCCGATCACGATGAGCTAGATGCATAGGATAAATCTTTTGGTGAAATTCCAATTTCAATCGATTCCAGTTCCAAGATCCAATATCATCGCATAGCCTATACCATGTCAATGCTTTTCCCTTCAAAGATAAAGGGAAAACCTTCTTATTAACTTCATCTTCGGGTAAACCTGCAAGCTTAAATAATCCACAAATTTTGTCCACATGAATCAGATGCATATCAGGATGTTCAGTTCCGTCTCCTACATGAGGATTAGCTAGTAGTTGTTCTATCATACCCGAAGGAATTTCATAACCAATATTTTCAGTAGGTTCGGTAGGTTGAGGGGCAACTCTTTATGCTTCCAGTCGAGGTGAAGATACCCCGAACAAACCCCTCAAAGGATGATCTTCCATACTAACAAGTGACAATAAATTTCAGCATGTAATATAAATTTTTCCTTACCGATTTCCACTTACCAAGAGCGCTTCACTCCCCGGCAACGGCGCTAGAAAAGAGCCTTGATGACCCACAAGTATAGGGGATCAATCGTAGTTCTTTTGATAAGTAAGAGTGTCGAACCCAACGAGGAGCAGAAGGAAATGACAAGCGGTTTCAGCAAGGTAATTTCTGCAAGCACTGAAATTGTCGGTAACGAGTAGTTTGAGAGCAAGATAATTTGTAACGGACAAGTAACCATAAATAAAGTGCAGCAAGGTAGCCCAATCCTTTTTGTAGCAAAGGATAGGCCAAAATGGTCTCTTATAATAAGCAAAGCGTTCTTGAGGGCACACGGGAATTTCATCTGGTCAGTTTCATCATGTTGGTTTGATTCGCGTTCGCTACTTTGATAATTTGATATGTGGGTGGACCGGTGCTTGGGTGTTGTTCTTACTTGAACAAGCCTCCCACTTATGATTAACCCCCTCGCAAGCATCCGCAACTACGAGAAAAGTATTAAGATAAAATCTAACCATAGCATTAAACATATGGATCCAAATAGTCCCTTACGAAGTAGCGCATAAACTAGGGTTTAAGCTTCTGTCACTCTAGCAACCCATCATCTAATAACTACTCCACAATGCATTCCTTTAGGCCCAAAGATGGTGAAGCGTCATGTAGTCGACGTTCACATGACACCACTAAGGGAATCACAACATACATATCATCAAAATATCGAACACATATCAAATTCACTTGATTACTTGCAACATGACTTCTCCCGTGGCCTCAAGAACAAAGGTAAATACTCACAAATGATATTCTAGCTCAAGATCAGAGGGGCATTAAATAGCATAATGGATCTAAACATATAATCTTCCACCAAATAAACCATATAGTAATCAACTACAAGATGTAATCAACACTACTAGTCACCCACAACTACCAATCTGAGGTTCTGGTACAAAGATTGAACACAAGAGATGAACTAGGGTTTGGGAGGAGATGGTGTTGTTGAAGATGTTGATGAAGATTGGCCTCCCAAAGATGAGAGGGTTGTTGGTGATGACGATGGCTTCGATTTCCCCCTCGGGGAGGGAAGTTCCCCCGGCGGAATCCCTCCGCCGGAGGGCAAAAGTGCTCCTGCCCAAGTTCCGCCTCGAGACGGTGGCGCTCCGTCCTGAAAGTCCTCTCCTTATTTTTTTTTCTAGGTAAAAAGACCTTATATACCAGAAGTTGGGCACCAGAGGTGGGCTGGGTTGCGCACCACCCACCAGGGCGCGCCTGGGGGGCATGGCGCGCCCTGGTGTCTTGTGGGCACCAGGGAGCCCCCCTGTGGTAGTTATTTGCTCCAATATTTATTATATATTCCAAACTAATTCTCCGTAAAATTTTAGCTCATTTGGAGATGTGCAGAATAGGTATCTCTGACATAGCTTTTTCAGGTCCAGAATTCCAGCTGCCGGCATTCTTCCTCTTTGTGTAAACCTTGCGTATTATGAGAGAAAAGGCATTAGAATTACTCCATAAAGCATTATTATGCGTAAAAACATTATAAATAATAGTAGGAAAACATGATGCAAAATGGACGTATCAGCAGATGGCGCGGCCGGAGGCGGGCGTGCCGAGCGCGTGTAGCGTTGCAGCAGGGGGGTGTAGACAATCGCCGCGCGCGGCGGCTCCGTGCTGCAGCTGCAACAACGGCAATCGGCGAGCAGTGGCGGGGGCGAGGACAGGCAAAGGTGGGCGCGGTGAGGGGCACAAAGGTTGCGAGGCGCGCGGCCACGGGCGCGG
Organism: Thinopyrum elongatum; assembly: GCA_011799875.1. NCBI lineage: Eukaryota > Viridiplantae > Streptophyta > Magnoliopsida > Poales > Poaceae > Thinopyrum > Thinopyrum elongatum. The sequence goes on from CM022298.1 coordinate 383,188,744, forward strand.
GCCGTGGCGCCCAAGGCGCGTAGGAGCTCGAGGGTGGCCACGGCGAGCTGGGCGAATGGGGAGGGTGGCGTGCGCAGCCTACAGCGGCGGGTAGATGGGGGTTGAGCGGGGGAATCAGTGCGGCTCACCCCGAGGAGGCTGTAGGCAAGCTCGCGAGGGGTTGGTGCTCACCGGAGTGCGGGGGCGACTCGGGGAGGACGGGGCGACGCCGGAGGCGAGCGATGACGGCGGGGCAGTGGGTCGCCGCGAGCGAGGTAGAGGGAGATGGGGAATTTAGGGGTTAGGGTGTTTGTGGGGTGTGGGGTGCTCTTAAGGGGGCCGGGGAGGTCGATGATGGCCGACACGGCGCGGCCTCGCCATGGACAACGCAGGGGCATCCACGGTGCCTCCTGTGAACAGGAGTATGAGGAGGGAGGGGGAGTTGGGCCGGCTGTACTGTGCACTTGGGCCCAAGTGCACAGTGCGGTTGTCTTTTGGTTTTTTTTTCTATTTTCTGTTTAACTTCTGTTTAGTTTTGTTTACCATATTATTTTAGTTTTGTATTAATATACAAAACTAGCATCTTAATTAGTGTTATTATTTAGGCTACTACCACAATGAGTTTGGTCTTAAAATAAAATAATTTGTAATTTTATATAATTTAAAAAGCAATAAAAATATTGTTTTGGCCCCTGTTTTAATTGTTTCAGGGCATTTAAATATTTTATTAAATGTTGGTTTCTCTGTGACAAATACTAAGTGACTATTTGCAACATTATGGACATTTTTGTTTTACTGTTTTAAGAAAAAATATTTTGACTTTATTTTAAATTTTGAATTTAAACTCGGTTTGGTTCAAAGTGAGGTTTAGTAAACTAATTGCGATGACATGGCACCATTAGTGTGTGATTAGTGTACCTGAGCTACCGGGGTGTAACATAGGTACTCCATGCAGGCTGACAATTCGGGATACATAAAGTTGAGCAAGCTGATCTGCCCGATATGTGCAGGGCCGGCCCTGAGGGGGGCAGGGGGCAACCGCCCTGGGCCCCCAAAATTGAGGGGGCCCTCCCCAGGCTTATGTTCCCTCTGCAATGACAGCCTTGTTTACCAAGGTCTGGAAATTGGGAAAGTCCAGCATGCTGAGAGTGCATCGGAGGATATGGTTGAGTCCTCCAAGGAACTGGTCTATCTTCCTTTCTTCAGTGGCTACATCATGAGTGGAATAGCAGGCCAGGTGATTGAACTTGTTTAAATACTCACTTACTGATAGATTCCCTTGTGTAAGAGCAAGGAATTCTCGCTGCTTGACCTTTATATGCTGGCAGGAATATGATACTTGCGAAATTTGTCCTTGAATTTATCCCAAGTGATCTCGTCTACAGCAGGCCACATAATCCCACCATATAGAAATTGATCCTTCAAGATAATGAGTAGCAAACAGAACCTTGTCGATATCTTCTATGTGAGCAATTTATAACTTCCTCTCAATCGTCCTCAGGCAATCATCGGCCTCCATAGGATCTGCAGCTTGACTGAAACTGGGAGGCTTGGTCCACTGAAAATCTGACAACTTGGAGTGATTGCCATTATTATTATTGTTCTGCCCAACCATAGCCTGCATACTTCTTAGAAAATCAAGAAAGTCTTGGTTCCTCTTCTCTTCAAACATGCGCATAATCTGCTCGGTTGTCGGTTGTTGCGGTGGAGGAGTGGTGGAGGCTGATATGGTTCTGGAGACTGTCCTGTCTGTCTAGCGGATCAACGAACAGCAATGTCGTCGCCACCATGACTGCTGCTGCCACACCTCGTCATCCTTAAGGATGGCAATTTTTACCCATGGGTATGGGTACCCGCAGATACCGTACCCGCATGGGCAGGGTATGGGCTTAATTTTATACCCACGGGTAGTACCCATACCATACCTGTTAAGTTATGGGTAGGGCATGGGTATAACCTTTTACCCATGGATATACTCATACCCTACCCATTTATACTAACATGTGAACCTTGATTCACATGTGTAACTATGTTAAAGTTGTGTCGTGAACTTGTGAACCTATGTTAAAGTGGTCACCAATTGTCAATTTGAATTGACATAATTGTCATGTACTCAACTATCTATTCTTGAGTTGTGATCAATGTTTTTTTGTCAAATGTATTATAAATGAATGTAAAATTCTGAATAACTTGTGTACTATTTGGTCTACTTGTGGGGTACACAGTGCGTATGGGTACCCGTTGGGTATGGGTATGGGTAAAGTTTCATACCCATGGGTACGGGTATGGGTATAATTTTGTACCCATTGATTACACGGGTATGGGTATGGTATTGCTCTACCCGCCCCATACCCTACCCATTTCCATCCTTAGTCATCCTATATTTGTTTCCCAATACGAAGCATCGAGATGAGCAACATCCATAAAGGGGAAAAAAAGAAAAAGGCAAAGCGACAACCCCGAGAAAAGCGAGCAAAAACTAAGGCGAATAAAAGTCACAACATAATTATACATAACCTCCACATCATACATGGAAAGAAAAGCATCATTGATAGTACGACTGCAAACATACAACCATACATCACGGCATCCTCATCTACTCTTGAAGGCAATGATTGCACTGGCACTCTAATGATCCTGCAAGGGTCTCCTTGGCCTCGGACTCTGCGCTGGAACTGATAACGTTAACATAAACCTCCGGAGCAAAGGAAACAAGACGACGCTGACGAGATGGATCTCCCTCAGGAGCATGTGTCGGATGGGTCTGAAGCATAGGGGCGGCAGGAGTAGTGAGAAGTAAAGCCCACTCGGCAGGAGACTCATGTGGAGTCACCGTCGAGGTCTCCAAGTTACTCTGAGGGGTAACTGGATTTAGTGGAGAGATAGTAACTTGGGTAACTAGAGGAGGGTAAACAAGTGAAGTTGGAGCAAAAACAGATCGAGCGGCAGCAGGAGCCTCTCGAATGCGGGTCAGCTCCGGGGTTAGGCTAGAAATTAGAAGGTACCCATCTGTTATGTAACGAGAACGGTGGCTGGCGAACGGTCGCACTCCGGATCAATGATAGGAAAATGGATGCATCTAGTATCGAACATGGACGGGTAGTAATAGAAACCTGGGTGAGTCTGCATATGGATCTCGTTGTAGCGCAGATCAATGAGAGCCTCAAAGGCAGCAAACTGGACCGCCTGATCGGGTGAAGAAGCAAATCCGCCCTTAGGAGAGCGGGTATAGGTGCCGGTCAGGGTATTGTTGTGCATGACGACCTCCGCATGGTACTCATACACCGCATCTGCAAGCTGCTCCCGGTACACCTAGTACTCTGGGTCATCACCGTCGGGGTAGAGTCGGCGCCAAACATTATGCAGAAGGTGAGGAAAACTGGAGGGTGCTGGCTCGGGCTGATACGGGTACGGAACAGGAGCCATCTACACTCACAACATTAGCCAGTTAGTAATAAAATAAACTGTATGCATGCAATGCAGCAACCAAGTGCAAATGCACACTCAAAACACCCAAGGACTTCTATCTACCGTTTTCTAACGCGTTAGCGGTCTAGGGCGTCCTACAGTCAGAGCGGCTCTGATACCAAGCGTTGTGGCACCCGTCTCAGAGCAACCGGTTTACCTTGCATTGCCAACCCAGAGATCAAGTCTTCTGGCAATACACAACAACTTGGTACAGAAAACAACCGCTTTATTGATCTCTTGTGGAAACATAGGTTCGATGGGTACATGATGAAGCAAGGCCAAGCGGCACACACGGTGTGGCTGCACTTATGTACATTATTTAGCAGACAGGACATGGGCCTCGATGAAACATCTACGTGGCAGCGGAAAGACGACGTAGCAGAACTCCATCTCACAGGGACACTGCTGGGACACGACTTAGATCATGACGAACGGAACAACTCCAACTCCTGGTACGACTTCTCCTGAAACTGGCATCACACGCCAGGTGAGTATTTTGAATGTACTCGCAAGCTCACAAGAAGCAAAGCAAATATGACAAACAACAACAAGACATTTCTCAAGTTTTAATGCATGAACAAGATGAAGTAACCATGTAGTGCTCGTCGTGCAAAGGTTATGGTCCCTCAGACCAACTTACCATCTTGGGTTATCTTATAACCCTTACTGCCAACTTACCATCATGATCCTCATTAGATCACATCTGAAACCACATAGTAGTCATCATGAGACTACCAACTTCTGAATGTGCCATCTCATAGTTTTTAGTGTAAAGATTAGTCATTTCTGTTGACCCACGGTGTGACCTACTATGAACTGTGTCCATAACCGAGTACACGGCTATCGATAGATTATAAACTCTGTAGAGGTTAGTACACTGTACCCACACCACAGAATTAATGGCCTCGTGCTCCCATTCGGGTGGACCAACGACATTCTGACAAAACCAATCTATTGCATGGCACTCTCCCGGCCACTCCGACAAACTCCCCTTTCGGCTAAGTCCTGGGTGACCCCGATGTCACGGTGTGACATCCGCCACCTTCATGGGCGACTGCCATTGTGGCCAATCAAAATAAAATTGTCCCGAATGGGGACAATGGTACCATACAACTTCGGGCACACAAGGTTATGGCTACCTACCGGGCCAGGCACGAGCACATAATCTTCCCTAGTTGGAGGCACCGACAAGAGGCATGACAATAAACCGAATTAGGGCCTCCCCATCTAGGCAAGTGTGGTTGCACTAGTGAGCTCGATTCGGTGGCACCATGACTCAATCAACAACTTGCTCAAGTTGAATTAACATCATGTTTAACTTGAATTTAAAATGATACGAGTCATAGTATGAAATGAAATGCACGGGTCATGAATAACAATAATGAATGCATCAACATAAGCATAAACATATAGCATGATCTCTACTGGACATAATACCAAGATGACATGGATGAAATAATATGCACAAGCTTCATATAGCAAATTATTTAAAATGAATGCAATAAGAATGAATTTTAATTCAAGTAAAATCATTGTTATTGCAATGCCATCCTTGCAAATTATTGTTGTTGCTTGCCTTAGTTCAGAGGAGTGTCACAATAATCTCCAAGGCAATTAGAACCTTCTAAAAATAATTAAAATGCAAAAAGAAAATGTCACATAAAGCCTTTTATTGCACCAGAAAATATCTACAACAAGAAAAATTCTCAAATTGCATACAAAAACTTTAGCTCATAACAAAACTAGGGCAAAAAGAATCAACGAATTTGGGCTTATAGTTTAGGAGATATGGCTGGTCAAAGATGTGGTCAGAATATATGAAAATAACTGAAATTTAGAAAAACCTGAAGAGGCCACGTCGAAGGCGTATTTTCAGAATACGCCTCCACTTATACTCCTTCAGGCAGGCGAGAGAGAGGTTGGCATGTGGGGCCTCCTGTCAGGTTTGAGAGAGAGAGAAAGGGAAACAGAGAGGGGCGGCGCTGTCACCGGTGGTTCTCCGATGAGGAGGCCACAGCGACCACCGGAGAGGAGGACGGGTCCAGCACGTCTAGACAAGCTCGGACGTACCCGAAGCGAGGGCGGGGGTGGACGGATGGCGTCAGAATGGTCTTCTCGAGAGAGGGTGGGCGGCGGAGCTCATCAGAGTTGGTGATTCCGGCGCGAATCCGGCGAACCAGCAGCACCATCGTGATCAGGAGAGTAGCACAAACATGTTGGAGGGAGTGGGCGAAGACGGAGAGCATCGGAGTAGGAGGACGACTGTGGAGGATCCGCGGCCAACTCCGGCAAGGTTCGGCGGTAGGAGACCCTCCCGGCCTTGCCGCACTAGCTAGGGGGTTGATTTGAGGCCAAATGAGTTGGTTGGGATGATCAGGAGGGCTCGGGAAGCGCTCTTTTTATAGGCAGTGAGGTGGCCGAGCTCGGGCTCCAAAGGAGATGATCTGCATAAGAGAAGAGAGGGGGAAGGAGCTCGGTCTTGACGCGTAGGGGTAGAGGACGATGCCAAGAGCAGTGGCTGCACTCGGCCAAGGCTAGAGGGCGCGGGGTGGGACAAGTCGCTCACGCGGGCGCACTGTACCAACCAGACTCGCCGTGTTCGTGTCCGCCGTGCAGGCTGCTGGCATCGAGGAGCTGCAAGGTGTCTAGGTGGAAGAGGAGGAGTGCGGTGAGTGGCAAGGACGTGCTGCGGTGGTGCGAGGAGGGTGAACAGGAGGCGGCAGAGGGGTCGCGGTGCATAGAGCGCGCCGACTGACTGTCAAACACCGTCTACCCATGCGGTCACCACGTGCACTAGCACACGCGGTATGCCATGGGCTGCCAAACCGTGTCTAGTGTGGTGTCCCTTCGACGCGGTGCTCCAGAGTGCCCTTGGCTCGACACCTAGGCCATTGGATATGACTTGAGCAAGCAGATATGTTTCTGGACAAAAACTTGTGATGGGACTAGAGAGAAAATTACTGGGAGTTAAAGAGGGAAACTTGGTGGTTAAGCTTCTGGTAGGAAGGTAGTCATGTGGTAAAAATTTCAGCCCAAATGGATCAAGTAAAAATACACTTGTTTTACAAAGTGACATTTCTGTCGAGAAGCAAAAATATTTTCTTGAGCTGAAATTCTCCAAATGACCATGGCATATTTTTGCATGGGAAGGTGAGGCATGATCCAAGGATTATTTGGGAATTTATTTGTAATTTTTGAGGCAAGAAAAATGAGGGTTGCTTCATAGCAAATTGAGGAAACATTCAGTTTTAGAATGAAAATGAATATTATGCCATTAAATAAAATTATTCCATGGCATTATTTTAGGAGGGATGAGGTCAAGAGAGGGTTTAGTGATGATCGAATCCCACTTGGAAGAGAATCAAAAGAATTTCCAGGTGGCAAGTCCAAAAGAATTGACTGAAAATCCAAATGCAAATCAAATATTCAATAAATCCAAGAAAAAGAAAAATGGGCAAAATCCATGGTTTCACACATTACTACACTAAGCATATCACATTACTACACACTAAGCATATCATCAAATTCTACACTAAGCATATCACAACATTACTAATTAAGCATATCAAATTTCTACACTAAGTAACATCCCATGACATGGCGGTTAAGATTTGTCCTTGTCAGGCGGGTCACGAATGGCATCCCGACGTAGTCATCACGTGGAGGAAGTATGTACCAGAGGTTGCCCGATTCGTCCTCGCTCAGCCTGATTCCTTGGGCATAGAGGGCTTCATCAAGTGGGTCCTCATCATCTTCATCCTCCGAGTTGAGGTAGATAACAGCCAGCCTTGGAGTTTGTCTTCTGAAGGAGAACCTGATAAGTTCACCCCCAGTGAGATGCATGTGGGTGATGAAACGATCCCATTTATCTCCTCCAATCTGGGATATCTTTTGTCCCTTGTGGACCTCCATAGTGTCGGGCCCCCCAGGAGCATTGATGATCATAGTGTCTTCGTTAATGAGCTCACTGAACTCAAATCTCACATTGCAAGGGACGATCTGTGTAAGAAAAAACAAAAAAACACATTACATTACTGGAAATAGCAACAAAAACAAAAGAACTAACTGTTAGAAGGTTCATATAATGCGTTACCACTGCAGGAACAAAACACAGTTGGAAGTAGATGCCAAATAGCGTGCCACTTGTAAGGCTGGTTGCGCACCTTGACTTGCACACTAGACATGGTGGCAGCTGCGCCATTCTATAAAAAATATAATTGAAACTAAGTATATAATCAGTTTGTACACTAGTAAATAAATTTCTGCTAAACATAATTGGAGTTCATTTTACACAAAACATATTGAAAACTAAGTATATAATTCTACACTGGTAATTATATACACAAATAAACAAAATCCACGGAGGGAGACAAACATAAACAAATTCTACACTAGTAATTTATAGGTGTTCATTTTATTTATTCCTAATAATCTAGACACTCAAAATATTTCTAATCAAAATGCATTATAAATATTGGATTCTACACAATAGCAATCGGATTATCACTAAAATTTCTACACAAAGCAATCCATGCAATTAACTCTGGATTCTACATCACACAAAGCAATCCATGATATATACTAATATTTCTACATAAACTAAAGCAATCCCCTAAATCAACTACATGAATCCCAATGGATCCCGTGGGGCGTGTCCGTGGACGGAGGACGTGGGGGTGGAGAGGAAGGAGATGCAGTGGAAGGAAGAGTGGATCAAACCTTGGTGCCGGCGAGGGGCGGTGGCGGCTTTGGTCGAGGGGGAAGTGTATACGGACGGGGTGGGTGTGAAATGAGAGGGCAGTGACTTAGGTCTTTTACTAAGTTGACTCAGGTGGGCTATTGTTGGCGTGGGATGATACATCCATTTTGCATCATGTTTTCCTACTGTTATTTATAGTGTTTTTAATGCTTTATAACACTTTATAGAGTAATTCTAATGCCTTTTCTCTCATAATATGCAAGGTTTACACAAAGAGGGAGAATGCCGGCAGCTGGAATTCTGGACCTGAAAAAGCTATGTCAGAGATACCTATTATGCACATCTCCAAATGAGCTAAAATTTTACGAAGAATTATTTTGGAATAAATAAAAAATACTGGAGAAAAGAACTACCAGAGGTGGGCAGCCAGGTGGCCACAAGACACCAGGGCGCGCCACCCCCTCCAGGCGTGCCCTGGTGGGTAGTGGGCACCCTGGCCCACCTCTGGTGCCCATCTTCTGGTATATAAGGTCTTTTGACCTAGAAAAAATAAGGAGAGGACTTTCGGGACGGAGCGCCACCGTCTCGAGGTGGAACTTGGGCATGAGCACTTTTGGCCTCTAGTGAAGCGATTCCGCCGGGGGAACTTCCCTCCCACACGACCCAGAAACCGTCGGGGATAGGCCCTTCGGTCGCACACGCTGGGAAAAATGAGATCGTGTGCGACGGGCGAGCGATCAAATACAATTATACAGGCCCAATCGGTTCCGGTCATAAGTACATCCCACACAGTCAGTCCCAGACAAACGTTTCCATTTGTTATGTACATTCCACACAGTCAATCCAAGGAATACATTTCCGTTCTTATGTACTTCCCACACAGTCAATCTAAGAAGTACGTTTCCATTCGTATGTACATCCCACACAGTCAATCGAGGGAAAATGTTTTCGTTCGTATATACATTCCACACAGTTTTATTTATAGCCTCGTGTATGATAGGTGTAACGATCACACACGCTCTGCCTTGGTTAACCGTTTGCTTTTATTCAACTACATCACACATGATTTGATGAAGAAAACTGTATGGCATTGGGCTATCCATCACAACCACTTTTACTGCTAGAACCGTTTGCAAATTTTCATGACCCATTTAGCAGGTTTATTAGTTTACAATTAATAATTCCAGTATTACGCAAATTCACATTTCATATCGAACAGTTGTTTGCCAATTTCATATCAGGCACATAAATATATTTTAACATCACAGTACGATAGCTACCTGAAAACAGCACAGTACAGCATATAGCTAGTTCACCTTCATAAGAACAATATTAGAACAATATATTCATTTCCCTAATCGAGATCATCCAGGCTCGTCTTATCCACCCCTGCTTTCAGTTCAGTAAGAACCTGTTTTGCACTGACCAACTGGGAAAGTGCCTCCTCCTTTGCCAACACCATCTTAGCAAAGTCTAATTTAAAAAAATCTGAGCTCATTCTCCATCTTCCTCTTTTTTCCCAACATCTTGAAATATTCTTCAGCGTTGACAACACTTTCTCTAAGACTACCTCTGTTCTCTTCTTCATACATGCTCCAGAGCTTTGCTAGGCACATCTTCAAAGACTATGGCCACTCTTGATCAACCCACTCCAGGTAAGAACACTTCCATTCATCCTATAATATTTAAAACTAGATCAGTAACAATTGTAGGGGAAATGGGTTTCTAGAAACATAGAAAATCACCAAATACATATTTTGAAAAACTAAAGAAACATGTTAATTATGACATATCTTCTCAAAAAGACCAATGTGCAAATGAATTAATTGCTACTGGGACAACAACCAAATTCTGAAACATCAGAAGCTATAATTAACTACAACAAAGCTACAAGTTCTTAGTTATGTACTATAAATAACAAATTGAACATTTTATGAGGAAGCTAAATATAACTACAACAGCATAACGACAGTGTTTGGATGACATCAAATTGATACTAATAGGTGTGTACATGCACAAATTTAGTAACCTAGAACTAATAGCACTAAGGTCATCCAGTATGTATGCCAAAACCGGTGTCAATACAACTGTTGCTACATTTGGCACCGGTGCCCTGCACTGGCGAGCCGATCCGGCGGAAAAAATCTGGGAACCGGACTCCGGACCACCTAGTTACTCCGATGCCCAGTTCCTTCGTGCCATAAAGATTTAGTATTTTACTGCTTGGCTGCTCGGATCTGTGGACCAAAGTTGGCTGCACAAACTGCTGAAGTGGTGCCAAATAGTTTTCTAATGGCACCGCTGATGAGATGGCAACATTTTTAGATACTAGGTACAAACTATGACATTATCTTAACATACAGAATAACATAGCACAGTGACAGTGTCTGAATCACATCTAACAAATGATTTGTAACAACGAAAGTGGGGCTAACCTTCTTTGCACATGCCAGAAACTTCCTCTCACTATCCACAGATTTAAACACAACTAACTTCACGCATGGAGATTGATGGTGACAACGAGCAGGAAGATCTTCACCCACCCCGCTCCATTCATTGCAACTGATGGTCCTAGGGAGCTACAAGAGGAAGAAATGACTCAAATCGACCGCTATGTTAAAATCCTTCATTCCAAGTCATAACGCAAGAGAGAGAAGAGAGGCATACCCGGGTGGTGAAAGAGTCCTCGCTGGAGGAGGAACCGCTGGAGAGGTCATTGAAGAAGACCATGGCAACCCCGACGGTAGGATGCGAGATGGCGAGAGCGGGGAAGCAAGTGAGGAAGCGGCTATAGCTTCGGAAGGAAGGAAGGAGGAAACAGGGGAAATGTGACTTGTGGTCGGGGAGAAAAGGGGGTGGGGAAGGGGGTAGATATTTCGGCGGTAGGCCAAAAATTTCGAAATATGGAGGGAAACTTTGCGCGCGGTGCCACCGGACACCATTCACTTTGAACGATTGTGTGCATCGCAAATGATTCTTCTGCTTTACGTGCATGGGATGAGTTTGATAATTCAAATTTTGGTGCAAATTTCCCTAGGTACTGTCCTCATCCACGTCATTGCATAATTTAACATCGCTTGCTAATTTGGGCACACAAAAGAGCGTACATCACACAGACCATACTTACTGAATCGAGCAATTTTAGTAATTAAACAGAGCCAGTTGACCTAAACATTGCACTAACAAAAGACCAGCATTATAAACAAAGCCTAAGTATGCATAAGTTTAATAAAGCCTCCGCCGCACCGGCCTATGCATCACCGGTGTGAGATGAGATGTCGATGACTTGTCCTGGCAACATGCCGCCGTTGGTGGACTCCGCGTCCCCCCTGCTGAAGTCGACCGTGTCCTAGTCCTCGTACTTGTCCTCGGCGCCGCCCTCAAGGTTGTAGTACTCGTTGTAGTGGTTGCGCCAGAGCTCGCGTTGGTACTCCACCGCCGATTCCTCAACGGACAGACTCTTCTCTACCTCGACCTTGGCCACACGCAACTCCTCCTCCCGGCGCTCCTCTATCTCCGCCGCCTCCTGCATCTCCAGCTCCCGCTCGGCGATCTCATGAGGAAGCAGGTGCTCCATGGCCACCGCCGCCTTTTCGGACGTGGGTTGCATTCTGGATTCTGAGGTGGCCTGGAATATCTTAGCGTGTGTGTCCTCGATCTTGGCGTGGATGGCCTCGGCCCGGGCCAGGGCGACATCGGCGGCACGGACGGCAGCTCGAGCACTCTCGGCATTTGCATCCGCCGTTGCAGCTGCTGCTATAGCCGTCTCGGCTGCTGTAGCTGCCCTGTCGGCTGCCGCAGACGCCCTCTCGGCGGATGCAGCCGCGGTGTCGGCGTAGGCGGCCGCGCTCTCGGCGCAGGTGGCGGCGCTCGGGGAGGAGGCGGCCACTGTACGGGCCCTCATGAAGCGTTTCCACGGCGTCATTCTTAGCAAGAAGGGGTTGCGGGAATGGGGATCTGGGATTCATGGATTCGTGGATTTCGGGGTGACCGGCACTAGAGCAGACGAAGCCGGCGAAGCTTATGGAGGAAGACTTAAGTAGACCCATGAATTTTCATCGCAAACGGTCCCTACAACAAACTGTGTGTGATGTTGTTGATATTTTGTATTAGCTATGAAAGACGAATTTGGGGTACAGTGGCAACTGATGGTGTTTTAAATGTACGAGAAAATTTGGAGTACTAATACAACTGTCATGTCAAAATTTGGAAACTTCCAGGGGTCATTTAACCCTTTTAAGACATTTAAGTGATTTTCTGGCCATTTAATGACCATAATTCAAATTGGAACTACATGTACATGCAACAGCTAACCATAACGGTTGGAAAAATCATATTTGTGTACTTGTGTGCAAGTTAATTCCATGTGCAGTAAATTGGAAGGAATTTTAAAACATATTGGTGTCACGGCTTTGACACAAGCATGGAGTGCCATGGCATTTAAATTCCAAAAAATTTAAAAATGATCAGAAATAAATGAAACCTTGCTTGATGTAATGGCATGCCACCAGGATTCTGTGGTAAAAAATTGGCCTCTTTGACGAAACTTTGGACACACACCCCTCACAAACTGAAGCTACTCAATAGAAGGCTCGTGGTTCCGAGAGGACACAATAATGCATCTTTGATGACGAACCGACGATAGCTTCCTCTTATGGCCTTCAAAAAAATTCTACAGTTAACATGCACTAATACAACTGTCATGTCAAAATTTGGAAACTTTCAGGGGTCATTTGACCTTTTTAAGACATTTTAGTGATTTTCTAGCCATTTAATGACCGTAATTCTAATTTGAACTACATGTACATGCAACAGCTAACCATAACGGTTTGAAAAATCATATTTGTGTACTTGTGTGTGAGTTAATTCCAAGTGCAGTAAATTGGAAGGAATTTTCAAACATATTGGTGTCCCGGCTTGGACACAAGCATGGAGTGCCATGGCATTTAAATTCCAAAAAACTAAAAAATGATAAGAAATACATGAAACCTTGCTTGACGTAATGGCATGCCACCAGGATGATGTGGTAAAAAAATGGCCTGTTTGATGAAACTTTGGACACACACCCCTCACAAACGGGAGCTACTCAATAGAAGGCTCGTGGTTCCGAGAGGACACAATAATGCATCTTTGATGACGAACCGGTGATAGCTTCCTCTTATGGCCTTCAAAAAAATTCTACAATTAACGTGCACTAATACAACTGTCATGTCAAAATTTGGAAACTTTCAGGGGCCATCTGACCTTTTTAAGATATTTAAGTGATTTTCTAGCCATTTAATGACCGTAATTCAAATTTGAACTACGTGTACATGCAACAGCTAACCATAACGGTTTGAAAAATCATATTTGTGTACTTGTGTGCGAGTTAATTCCATGTGCAGTAAATTGGAAGGAATTTTCAAATATATTAGTGTCACGGCGTGGACACAAGCATGGAGTGACATGGCATTTAAATTCAAAAAAAATAAAAATGATCAGAAATACATGAAACCTTGCTTGACGTAATGGCATGCCACCAGGATGCTGTGGTAAAAAAATTGGCCTGTTTGACGAAACTTTGGACACACACCCCTCACAAACCGGAGCTACTCAATATAAGGCTCGTGGTTCCGGGAGGACACAATAATGCATCTTTGATGACGAACCGGTGATAGCTTCCTCTTATGACCTTCAAAAAAATTCTACACTTAACGTGCACTAATACAACTGTCATGTCAAAATTTGGAAACTTTCAGGGGTCATTTGCCTTTTTAAGACATTTAAGTGATTTTGTAGCCATTTAATGACCATAATTCAAATTGGAACTACATGTACATGCAACAGCTAACCATAACGGTTTGAAAAATCATATTTGTGTACTTGTGTGCGAGTTAATTCCATGTGCAGTAAATTGGAAGGAATTTTCAAACATATTGGTGTCACGGCTTGGACACAAGCATGGAGTGCCATGGCATTTAAATTTGAAAAGGTTAAAAATGATCAGAAATACATGAAACCTTGCTTGACGTAATGGCATGCCACCAGGATGCTGTGGTAAAAAATTGGCTTGTTCGACGAAACTTTGGACACACACCCCTCACAAACCGGAGCTACTCAATAGAAGGCTCATGGTTCCGATAGGACACAATAATGCATCTTTGATGACGAACCGGCGATAGCTCCTCTTATGGCCTTCAAAAAAATTCTACAGTTAACGTGCACTAATACAACTGTCATGTTAAAATTTGGAAACTTTCAGGGGTCATTTGACCTTTTTAAGACATTTAAGTGATTTTCTAGCCATTTAATGACCGTAAATCAAATTTGAACTACATGTACATGCAACAGCTAACCATAATTTTTTGAAAAATCATATTTGTGTACTTGTGTGCGAGTTAATTCCACGTGCAGTAAATTGGAAGGAATTTTCAAACATATTGGTGTCACGGCTTGGACACAAGCATGGAGTGCCAGGGCATTTAAATTCCAAAAAATTAAAAAATGATCAGAAATACATTAAACCTTGCTTGACGTAATGGCATGCCACCAGGATGCTGTGGTAAAAAAATTGGCCTGCTTGACGAAACTTTGGACACACGTCCCTCACAAACCGGAGCTACTCAACAGAAGGCTCGTGGTTCTGACAGGATACAATAATGCATCTTTGATGACGAACCAGCGATAGCTTCCTCTTATGGCCTTCAAAAACTTTCTACAGTAAACATGCACTAATACAACTGCCATGTCAAAATTAGGAAAATTTCAGGGGTCATTTAACCTTTTTAAAACATTTAAGTGATTTTCTAGCCATTTAATGACCGTAATTCAAATTCGAACTACATGTACATGCAACAGCTAACCATAACTGTTTTGAAAAATCATATTTTTGTACTTGTGTGCGAATTAATTCCATGTGCAGTAAATTGGAAGGAATTCTCAAACATATTGGTGTCACGGCTTGGACACAAAGCATCGAGTGCATGCCATGGCATTTAAATTCCAAAAAATTCAAAAATGATCAGAAACACATGAAACCTTGCTTGACGTAATGGCATGGCACCATGATGGTGTGGTAAAAAAATTGGCATGTTTGACGAAAGTTTGGACACACACCCCTCACAAACCGGAACAACTCACTAGAAGGGGCGTGGTTCCGAGAGGGCACAATGCATGTTTGATGATGAACCAGTGATAGCTTCCTCTTATTGCCTTCAAATTTTTCTATAGTTAACATGCACTAATACAACTGTCATGTAAAATTTGGAAAATTACAGGGGTCATTTGACCTTTTTAAGACATTTAAGTGATTTTCTAGCCATTTAATGATCGTAATTCAAATTTGAACTACATGTACATGCAACAACTAACCATAACGGTTTGAAAAATCATATTTGTGTACTTGTTGTGTGCGAGTTAATTCCATGTGCAGTAAATTGGAACGAATTATCAAACATATTGGTGTCACGGCTTGGACACATGCATGGAGTGCCATGGTAACACAAAATAAGCATTCGTCCCTTATATAAGGAAAGAAAATGTAAATATCTGGCAAGATAACTGGGCCCCACATGATTGGCACTCTATTTCACGCCTCGAGGTTTTGAAGGTGAATGGCGCGGGTTATTAATCAGACGCGGTTCTGTATTGGAAACCGTCAGCTATTAAGTTCACACACGGCTTTTGCTGCGGGAATCGTGTGCCATTCAAACTATAATACTCGTAAATTCCGGCAACCGGCGTGTGTACTGTTCCCGTCGATCTAGATTCTGGCCGCCAATAAATACTACCTTGCTCATGTTGTCCTGCCTGCATTTTCGTTTACATCCTCCCCTCGCTCGCCCTCTCTCTCACACACACAAATCTCTGCCATGGCGCCGCCGATCTGCCCACGTGCCGATGGGAAGGCGCCGCCCCCTAAGGACATTCAGTCAAAGAGCAGCGACGAGGAGGAACCCTACGAGCCGCCGGACGAGCTTGCACCGGAGCCCCCAACTTTGGAGTGGTTTTTGGGCCAGTACAATCTTTGTCTGTGGAAATCGTTGCCGCCGGCTGAGAAAACCAGGCAAGTGGCATTCAAGAAGGAGATGGTGGAGGAGGAAGCCACGTACCAGGTGGCCTGTGAAGCCCGTGAGGCTGCCTGGAAAAAGGAGGCAGTGGAGCTTTGGGGGCGGGCGCGTCCTCGTGCAGAGGAGGTGTACGAAGACGGGTACTTCGCGAGGAAGGTCAAAGGCACTAGGCGCCTCATCGCTGCGTGGAGGAGGGCCAATAAGCTCCAGCATGCCACCGACGAGGAGCTTTGGTGGGCGCCCAACGACATGGCAAGATCGTTCGCGCTCGCCCGCCAGCAAGAGGCAGATCGGTACATCAAGCGCTGTGAGGCGGAGGAGGCGGAGTACTGCCTCCGCGCTGGGAAGACACCGCGCACCAGGGAGCTCCTGGCGAGGGGCTGCCGGAATACTGCCCCCAGAGGGATTATTAGTTTTAGTATTGTTCATTTTCAATTTTATGCATTGTACATGGTAGTTAAGTATCATCACGTATAAGTGATGATATTATATATATTCTGTGATGAACTAATGAACAATAAATATATATTATAAATTCCATTTTTCTATCTGTTTTCGTATACTAATTTGTATGTAGCTGTTATCATCCACATATACAGAATGGAAAGCATATATACACACATTGAAACAGAACACATAAGAACGGAAAACAGAGTACACACATTGAGACAGAGCAATAAATAGAGCAATATTATGATTGTTGTGAATACATAGCGCTCCACGTTGAAATGAGTCAACAAAATAAATGCGTCCATGGCCAGCAGCCCTTGCCTACAGTAGCTCTTGGCTCTGCCTGAACTCGTGCAGGCGTTCGTCCAAGCGGTCGACACACTCGTGGTAATCTGGAGCGCTATCTCGAGCTCCAAGTTGGCTATTTCATCGGAGATCACCAGCTCGAGGATGCGACGGCCATGTTCCTCTACTACGCCCAAGTGGACACCTGGGCCAAGGAGGTGGTCGAGCCTAGCGACCAGCGCGTTGGCATCGAGTGGGCCGCGGACAAGGCGAACGGCGCGACCCATGCGAACGGCGCGGTGGGCGTCCGGTGCAATTACGGCGTGGCCAGCCTCTGGTGCAAGTATGGCGCAGACGGCCTCTGCCCACTCCTGGTGAGGAATGGGGGTACTGACGGGACGTGTACCCAGCTGCGACGCCCTGTCGACAGCAGGCAAGCGCCGATGGATCTGCTCTTGCTGTGCGGCGCGCCGCGCCTCTCGCTCTGCGGCGCTCCAACTGTCTTGCTGTGCGGCAAGCCGCGGCCTATCGGCGTTGACACGCCTATCTTGCTCTGCGACGCACCATCGATCATGTTGTGCGACGAGCTGCAGCCTCTCGGCGCTGACATGCCTATCTTGATCCACGGCGCTGAAACGCCATGCGCCAAGGGTCTGCTCAACCCTGGCGATGACGCGCATCATGGTGTCGTCCATCACGTTGCCGGGGAGCGCCTCAGCCTTGACGGGCTGTGGCGCCTTCTCGTTTTCCTCATCGAGGAGGTTGATGGCAGAGGCGGCGCTTTGGTGGGTTGGCATGCTTGGAAAAGGTGGATGTGCTACAGGCTGCGCTTGTTGCCTTGGTGCATCGCGCGTCGCCTAGGTTTATGCGCAATATCGCTGGGTGGCGGCGGGAAACCGGTGAGGAAATGGCGGGAAATGGTGGCGTGTTCATAAAACGCCATCAATTAATGGAAACGTAGCATAGAAGGAACATCGAGCTAGCACGACGCGTGCGGGCACATTGCTCGCTCAAGGCTATGATCCATATACTTGCGTGCGCAAACAAAGCGCACTATTCACAGTAAAGAATAATGTTCCGTTTATCCTAGTAGAGCAGTGGCGGCAAGCGTCACAAGAAGTAGATGATCGTTTATCCTAGTTAATTATGCATGTAATAGTTTACTTTGGTATGTGGAAATGTCATGTGTGTACTAGCCACCTATGTAATTGGATGTTTGCCGCGTATCACGCACATCTTGTTTATGCGAAACGTTTCTGTTCTCTTGGCTCAACACAAAAAGTTTATTGGAATGAACTGTATGCCCTCCATTGCACACACCTTGATCTGGCTGAACCGTTTCTATTGCGTTGCCTAATTGAAAACAGTTCATCCGAGTGAACCGTATGCCGTATATCGCACACACCTTGATCTTGTTGGCCGTTTCTTTTGTGTTGCCTAATCACAAACAGTTCATCCGAGTGAACTATATGTCGTATATCACACACACCTTCATCTGGCTGCCCATTTTTGTTGTTCCGCCTCATCACAAATAGTTCATCGGGGTCAACTGTATGCCGTATATCGCACACACCTTGATCTGGCTGCCCGTTTCTGTTGTTCCGCCTCATCACAAACAGTTTATCCAAGTGAACTGTATGCCATATATTGCACACACCTTCATCTGGTTGCCCGTTTCTGTTGTTCCGCCTCATCGCAAATAGTTCATTGAACTGAACCATATGCCCAGCATCGCACATGCAAGTAAAATTTGAACCGTGTTTGATGTATCCGCCATCGCAAACGTTTTGCATCTTTTTGACGGTTTTTTTACATCACCGTTTGCGATTAATGCATCACACACAGTTTCATCGAAGGGTCTCTGATTATAGTGTCGCATTAGCAGCATCCTGCAGTAGTGCTAGTTCATCTCTTGTGTTCAATCTTTGTACCGGAACCTCAGATTGGTACCTCTGGGTGACTAGTAGTGTTGGTTACATCTTGTAGTTGATGCTAGATGGTTTATTTGGTGGAAGATTATATGTTCAGATCCATTATGCTATTTAATATCCATCTGACCTTGAGCATGAATATTATTTTTGAGTGGTTTTCCTTGTTCTTAAGGCCATGGGCGAAGTCATGTTGCAAGTAATCATGTGAATTTGATATTCGTTAGATATTTTGATTATATGTATGCTGTGATTCCCTTAGTGGTGTTATGTGACCATCGACTACATGACACTTCACCATCTTTAGGCCTAAGGGAATGCATTGTGGAGTAGTTATTAGATGATGGGTTGCTAGAGTGATAGAAGCTTAAACCCTAGTTTATGCGCTATTCCGTAAGGGACTGATTTGGATCCATATGTTTAATGCTATGGCTAGATTGTTATCTTAATTCTTCTTTCTTAGTTGCGGATGCTTGCAAGGGGTTTAATCATAAGTGGGAGGCTTGTTCAAGTAAGAACAGCACCTAAGCACCGGTCCACCGACATATCAAAGTAGCGAACGCGAATCAAACCAACATGATGAAAGTGACTAGATGAAATTCCTGTGTGCCCTCAACAACGCTTTGCCTATCATAAGAGATTGTTTTGGCCTGTCCGTTGCTAAAAAAGGATTGGGCTACCTTGTTGCACTTTATTTACCGTTACCGTTACTTGCCCATTACAAATTATCTTACTATCAAAGTACTTGTTACCGACAATTTCAGTGCTTGCAGATATTACCTTGCTGAAAACCGCTTGTCATTTCCTTTTGCTCCTCATTGGGTTCGACACCCTTACTTATAGAAAGGACTACGATTGATCCCCTATGCTTTTGGGTCATCAAGACTCTTTTCTGGTGCCATTGCCGAGGAGTGAAGCGCTCTTGGTAAGTGGAAATCTGTAAGGAAAAATTTATATTACGTGCTAAAATTTATTGTCACTTGTTACTATGGAAGACAATCCTTTGAGGGGTTTGTTTGGGGTATCTTCACCTCGACCGAAAGCACAAAGAGTTGCCCCTCAACCTACTGCACCTACTAAAAATATTATTTATGGAATTCCTTCGGGTATGATAGAGCAACTGCTAGCTAATCCTTATGCAAGAGACGGAACAACGCATCCCGATATGTATTTGATACATGTGGATGAAATTTGTGGATTGTTTAAGCTTGCAGGTTTAAACGGAGATGAAGTCAAGAAGAAGGTTTTCATTTTATCATTGGAGGGAAAACATTGACATGGTATAGGCTATGCGATGATATTGGATCTTGGAGCTGGAATCGATAGAAATTGGAATTTCACCAAAAGTTTTATCCTATGCATCTAGTTCATCATGATCGGAATTATACATATAATTGTTGGCCTCGTGAAGGAGAAAGTATCGCTCTAGCTTGGGGGAGGCTTAAGTCAATGTTATATTCATGCCCCAATCATGAGCTCTCAAGAGAAATTATCATTCATATTTTTTATGCTCGGCTTTCTCGTAATGATCAATCCATGCTCAATACTTCTTGTGCCGGTTCTTTTATTAAGAAGACCATTGAATTTAGGTGGTATCTTTTAGAAAGAATTAAACGCAAATCTAAAGATTGGTAACTCGATGAAGGTAAAGAGTTAGGTATTAAGCTTGAGTTTGATTGTGTTAAATCTTTTATGAATACTGATGCTTTTCACAAGTTTAGCACTAAATATGGACTTGACTCTGAGATAGTAGCCTCTTTTTGTAAATCATTTGCTACTCATGTTGATCTCCCTAAATAGAAGTGGTTCAAATATCATCCCCCTATTAAATAAGAAATTAAAGAACCGACTATAGTTAAATATGAAACCACTGTTCAAAAAATCATTCGATTCAGCGATTTATCGTCCGATTTATCGCTACTCCTAGGGTGGCCGATAAGATTATGCCTTATCTTCACCATTTATCGTTTGGGCCAATTTATCACTCTGACAAGCGATTTATCAAGAATCTACTGATAAATCGAGCCTATTCCTGGCACTATTTTTGTAAAAACTATGTTTATTTGTGTTTTGTGCACCTTGTTAAGCAATATGTACTATTTTCCTATTATGTTTGTCATTATATGAGGATTCAGAGGCTAGCAATCAAGGTAAAACTTTTGTCCAATATTTTTTTGGTGTTGAATATAGCATACTTTAGTGTTGGGAACCTGGGATTTGCAAAAAATGGCCGATTACTAGTCGACCGATAAAATTGATTAATCGGCTGATTTCTGATTAATCTCTAATCCTGGGTTGACCGAGATGCTAACGATAAGCGATATCCTCAACATTGGACGAAACTATCAATTACAATGTTGACCAAGTTTTGCCTACTGCTTATATTGAAACCCCACCTTTCCCTGTTAGGATAAAGAAACATGCTAAGGTATTAATAGTGGTTCGCAAAAGCAATATTAAAGCACCTAAACCCTCTGAACAAATTAAAGTAGAACCTAGTGTTGCTATGGTTAAAGATCTCTTGGTTGATAATATTGATGGGCATGTTATTTACTTCTGTGATGAAGCAGCTAGAATTGGCAAACCCGATACTAAAGATAAGAACAAGCCTGTTGTTGGCATGCATGTTATCTCAGTTAAAATAGGAGATCATTGCTATCATGGTTTATGTGACTTAGGTGCTAGTGTGAGTGTTATTCCTTTTACTTTATACCAAGAAATTATGAATGATATAGCACCCGCTGAAATAGAAGACATAAATGTTACTACTAAACTTGCTAATAGAGATACCATCACACAACTTCGGATTGTTAGAGATGTTGAAGTCTTGTGTGGGAAAATAAAATACCCTACTAATTTTCTATTTCTTGGTTCCCCACAAGATGACTTTTGTCCCATAACTTTTGGTAGACCTTTCTTGAACACTGTCAATGCTAAGATAGATTGCCATAAAGAAACAGTCAGTGTCAACTTTGGTGATGTGTCTCATGAGTTTAATTTCTCTAAGTTTCGTAGACAACCTCATGATAAAGAATCACGTACTAAGGCTTCTATTGCCGTACCTCCTACTAATCCACTAGAACAATATTTGCTAGATCATGAAAATGATATGCACTTGCGTGAAAGAAATGAAATAGATAAAATATTCTTTGAACAACAACCTATCCTTAAACACAATTTGCCTGTTGAAACTCTAGGAGGTCCTCCTCCACCTAAAGTTGATCCTATGTTAGAATTAAAGCAATTGCCTGACACTTGAAGTATGCTCATCTTGATGAGAAAAAGATATATCCTGTTATTATTAGTGGTAACCTTTCAGAACACGAAGAAGAAATATTACTAAAAATTCTGAGGAAGCACCGTGCTGCTATTGGATATACTCTTGATGATCTTAAGGGCATTAGTCCCACTCTCTGTCAGCACAAGATTAATATGGAACCTGGTGCTAAACCCGTTAGTGATCACCAATGACAGTTGAATCCTAAGATGAAAGAAGTGGTAAGAACTGAAATACTAAAGCTTCTGGAAGTAGGTATAATCAATCCCATAGCTGATAGTATATGGGTAAGTCATGTTCATTGTGTCCCTAAGAAAGGAGGTATCACTGTTATTCCTAATGACAAAAATGAACTCATTCTACAAAGAATAGTGACTGGCTATAGAATGGTAATTGATTTTAGAAAATTAAATAAAGCTACTAGAAAAGATCATTACCCTCTGCCTTTCATTGATCAAATGCTAGAAAGACTATCTAAGCACACACACTTTTGTTTTCTTGATGGATATTCTGGTTTTTCTCAAATACATGTATCACAACCTGATCAAGAGAAAACCACCTTTACTTGTTGTTTTGGAACTTATGCTTATAGAAGTATGCCTTTTGGTTTATGTAATGCACCTGCTACCTTTCAAAGATGTATGACTGCTATATTCTCTGATTTTTATGAAAAGATTGCTAAGGTTTTTATGGATGATTTTTCCGTTTACGAAACTTTTTTTGATGATTGCGTAAGCAACCTTGATCGAGTATTGCAGATATGTGAACAAACTAGTCTTGTATTGACATGGGAGAAGTGCCACTTTATGGTAAATGAAGGTATTGTCTTGGGGCATAAAATTTCTGAGCGAGGTATTCAGGTGGATAATGCTAAAGTTGATGCAATTGAGAAAATGACATGTCCTAAAGATGTTAAAGGTATTCGTAGTTCCTCGGTCATGCTGGTTTCTATAGGAGGTTCATTAAAGACTTCTCTAAAATTTCTAGGCCTCTTACTAATATTTTACAAAAGAATGTTCCATTTGTTTTTTATGATGATTGTGTAGAAGCCTTTGAAACACTTAAGAAAGCCTTAACTTCTGCACCTATTGTTCAACCATCTGATTGGAACTTACCTTTTGAAATTATGTGTGATGCTAGTGATTATGATGTGGGTGATGTTCTAGGACAAAGAGTTGATAAGAAACTAAATTTTATCCATTATGCTAGTAAAACTCTAGACAGTGCCCAAAGAAATTATGCTACTACTGAGAAAGAATTTTTAGCAGTTGTGTTTGCTTGTGACAAATTCAGATCTTACATTGTTGATTCCAAAGTATTTGTGCACACCGATCATGCTACTATAAAATATCTTATGGAAAAGAAAGATGCTAAACCTAGACTCATTAGGTGGGCTCTCTTGTTACAAGAATTTGACTTGCATATTACTGATAGGAAGGGAGTTGGCCCCGTATGTAGGAACGAAGTAAGTCTACCAGAGGGGGGGTGAATGGAAGTATTAATTTTTCTTCGAAAAACTTAAATCTCTCATAACCCAGCAACAGAATAAGTGTAATAAAGACTAAGATGAACTACTACAGAGAAACGAAGGGAAACTAAAGCATCCATTGAAGTAAAACACACGAATGAAATACATCGAATGTAAACATAAGAGACAGAAGTAAACGAAGGTGCTTGATGGCGACACGGAATTTGTTCGACCGGTTCGTCCTTCTGCACAAGGACTACGTCTGGTTGGAGGGGCTGTGACTTAACACGGAAGATAAACTCTCTTCACCCTATTCTCCTCGACAATCGATTCGTCAACCGATGCCGATCACTCATGGTAGATACTTGAAGGCAATCTCCAAACCTTTACATACTTCTTCTTCGAGAACCACAATCACTCTTGGTCTCTAAATAAATTGACGCCTAATCGTCTAGAGAGTTTGTAGCTCTCAAGAGTAATAGGCGGAGCGTACTAAACTTAGATTCCAGTGATGCTGAACCACTATCTAATTCTTCGGCTCTAGGGTTTTTCTCTCGGTGGATTTTAAACTCAAATCGCTCAGAGAGTGGGTTGCTCAACAATCTTCTCAGAATCAAACGGAGCAGCCACCGGACAAAGCCGGCGCGGGGTGGCTATTTATAGCCGCAGCCTTCCCAAATGGGAAATGACCATTTTGGACACGAGGTCTAGCCAATGGCCAACCGACACGTTCACAATGGTCGGATTTTGGAGCAAAGGTAACATTACTTGAGGAACAAGTAATGCTAACTCCTCGGTCCGAGGCAAATCTCTCGCAACGAAGAAGATCACACTCTCTTGCTGGCAAGTATTTGCTCGGAGCACAAAGAGATTTCTCTCACAACTTTCATAGGATTTGGGTTTAGCATCAGAGAATAAAAGCTTTGAACGCTACACCCCTCTTAATAGTACGGTGGTCCTATGACTCAATGAAAGAAGAAGAACAACGAAATAAATGCTACGTCTTCACTTCGTCTTCTTTCTTCCTCGAGTGCAGTCATTTGCTTCGAACATGTATGGAACCCATTGCTTAAACTTCAGCAATTTTTAGGGGTCACTCTTGTTAGCTTTATCTTTGGTGATAACCTTTGTTGTCGCGCAGGGAGATTATCTTCGTCGTTTGCATCAAACTCCTCAATACATCAGGGACCTATTACTCTGTGTGCACTAGCAAACACATAAGTCCCATACTGTTTATGTCAAAAAATTCCAAAACACAAAGGGGCCTATCATTGCACCAACAGTCTCCCCCTTTTTGGATGGTTGTTGGCAAAACAGATAATCATCGAAGTGAAGATAGATAAGTAGAATATGAATTGAACAAGAGTGAACTTGCGTTACTTGACTCGATGATGAAATATGCTCCCCCTAGATGTATGCAGGGTCAATTGATATACAATGAAAGTCCTCACAATTCGTTTGAGTGAGAGGAGGATTTTCAGTCATACGAGGTAATGATTCGCACTGATGATAGGTAATCTAATGAGAATATTGTGCAATCATTCATGACTTCTTTTAATAATTCCACCTGCAAAACAATAAGCTTCGAGAGAATATAATGCAGCAGGGGGTTTATTAATATTACAACCCATAATAGAAGTTTTACATCAGAGCACATGAAATGGCATAATTGTCTCAAAAGATAGAGCGAGAAAACACAGAGACCAAATCCAACAGAGCAAATCTATCAAAACTCTCGATGTTATTCTCCCCCTTTTTCTCAACTAGTGTCAAAAAGGTGATGGAAAACACGAGTGCCAGAAATAGGTGAATATGATTCACTCTGAGGCATCGCCTGAGGAACTGCCCGAAGAAGTTTCTGATTTGGAAGTATTTGGAACATCTTCATCTTTAGCAGCAGCAGCAGATCCTCTGAGAATGGCTTGGGTCTTAGAAGAGGAAGGCACATTCGGATCAGCATCGTGAGTCTTGCGAGACAGAGGATTTTCTTCAGCAGGTTTTTCAGTAGGCGATGTGGCTTCTGATTCGTCGAGTAATTTGCGCAGCTGAATTTGAAGTAAATTCGTTGCGGGTTCATGAGCTGGCAAAGGTAGAGTAGAGCAATCTTGAAAATCTTCATCAGTAAATCCTTGATCAATATACTGATAGAGTTCTTGGAGATGTGAGTTACTGAGTTGCTTCTTTGAGAAAAACTTCCAAAGCAATTTCCATAAACGCTTCTTGTTTTCTGCTCTGATCATGTGCACAACTTTTGTTCAGTTGTGAATAGCATTAAGTTCGACAGCAAGGTGCTCTTTCTCTTGATGATCTTCGGCCATATGCTTCAATAGCAACTGTTTAGTGTGCATGCTCACTTCAAGATGAGAAGGAGGTTGAGTGTTCGGCAGACGATCACACTTAGGTAGCTTGGGTCCATTGAAGGTAGTATAATAATCAGGACTTGACACTGGAGCTTTTCCCGAAGAGAAATCTTCCATTACTTTCAGCGTATCATGCATAGGAGGAATGAAGCTTTTATGGCTGACCTTGGCAAGATATTCGGTCTTCATTGCATAGTCAATCACCTTCTGAATCCAGGGCGCATACACCTTGATGGTTTTTGGACACTGAGCTGAATCCATCAGTACGCGCAAAAACATATCTTCGACATCGAAGATATACCCTTGTGAGATGGCATGGATGGTGTTCCGAACAACATCAGAGATAGCATTATCAGTATTCATCCCAGCCAGCGGACAGAGGGTGTATGTGAGAATGTAATATAACGTATGATTGTTGAATGTTAAGTGCTCAGGCAGAGGAGGACCATTGTAGTCACGAATCTTATCTTCATCCATTGTGCATTTGAAATCTTCATTAGAGATGGCATCAATGTTATGAACCCGAATCTCAGTTTTTCCATGTTCAAACCAAGGGAAATGAAAGTGTGATACAAAGTCCATGGCAGAGCATTTGATTCATTTTCCTTCTGTCATCCATTCCATAATCCACTTTGTGCTATCTGACTCATCTCTGGAGATATATAATGTTGCATAAAATTGTAGAATAATCTCCCTGTTCCATGGATGCTGATAGCCTAAGACATGTGTGAGACCAAAGTCTACGATGTCTTGCATAATTTGACTGAAACAGCCAATGTTCTTCATAGCAGCAAAGTCTGGGAACTCATGAGGGAAAATCTTCAGGCTGTCATTAAGAATTCATGAATAGTATATTGCCTATTCTTGAGTCCAGAACCGAGGAGATTAAGACATACTGGGCTTGCTGTAAGGACTCTCTCGAAAGAAAACTGGATGAGTATTTCTGCTGAACAGAGACCCTTTAACGCCAACGCCGATGGAAAACAATGGCAGTCGCTCGCGAGGATAAGGGTACTTGAGATCATCTTCAATAGAAAGCACTTCATCGCCATAGATGATGGAATCTAAATGATGAGCTGACTGTGATTTTGCTGTAGAAGGATCAACATCTGAGGTTCGTCGTGCAGTGTCGAGTGAGATTCTCAGTGGAGAGGGATTTGTCACTAGTTCAGGTGCTGTCTCATGCACTGAATCTTTATCAGCAACTGGAGGCTGTTGAGGATTTGCTTCAGGAGTTGCTTGAGTAGCAGAGGAAGGAACTGAGTCTTTTGGTGCATCCTGGACCAGAGATGTTTGATGTTCAGACTGAGGAAGTTCACCTTCTTCGGACACTTGATGCTGATGGGGATTTGCTTCATGAGCTGGGGAAGCCATAGGCACTATTTCAGTTGGCCTTGGCAAAGTTGTTGCACCTGCAACTGGTTCATGAACAGGTGAAGGAATTGCTCGTTCAGGAGAGTTTTCTCTCGGTGTATCTGTCGGATTTCGGGTTCCACAAACCCTTGAGAGGTTCGAACTCTGGGGTGCGTGCGAAGAACTCATCCTCCCAGTCTGCCTACTCGCTAATCTCACAGCCTAGCTCGACGAACTATAAGGAAAAGGGACACAACAGTTTACCCAGGTTCGGGCCACCTTGCGGTGTAAAACCCTACTCCTGCTTTGTGGTGGATTGGCCTCGAGGGACTGAGGATGAACTAGTATAGTGGTGAAAAGCCTCAGGAGGAGAGGTGTTCTTGAGCTCGAGTGAGCTGGTGGAGTGAGGATGATCTGAATGATCCGTCCGGGGGTCCGATGTGAACTCCCCTTTCTATAGTGGTGGCTAAGTCCTATTTATAGTGGTCTTGGTCCTCTTCCCAAATGAAAGGCGGGAAGGGATCCCACAACGGCCAAATTCAAAGGGGGACAGCTAGTACATGCTATCCTAACAAAAGTAGTCTTCGCCTGCGAAAGCCTCTGGTTGTGACGCCGTGGTGGGTTTGGTGATGACCTCCATCCTGCTGTCCTGGCGGTCATGGTCTTGTTGCATGGGAATGGAAACCTTTGGCTGATTCCTCGGGACTCCGCGCCTGCGCTTGCCTCATTAGCACCAAAGAGGAAACTGGTACACTGCGCCTACTGGCGCCCGCCTGGCCTTGGTCGTCATGGCTCATGTCATTCGGACCTCATGAGGTGAGGCTTGCATAGAACTCTCCGCTCCTCGGGAGCCAGCCTGAGGAGGCCGCTCCTCGTGGAGGTCTTGGTGTCGTCCGCCTCGCGAGGCTTGGCCCCTCGTGAGGGTCTTGAGTTGTTGTTGCAGAAGCTGGGCCATACCAGGCAATCGATGGAGCCACGCCGTGGGCTGCAGGCAGGCAAGTCTGGGTACCCCCGTTCCCAGAACGCCGACAGTAGCCCCCGGGCCCAAGGCGCGCTCGAACTTGGCTTCGAGACGAAGCCATGGGGCAAGTGCGGAGCGTCGCGGTCCCTAACCGCCTGTGGCCTTGGTCGACGCGTGGCGATTGATGGGATGTGGGCATCTCCGCTTCCCCATGCTGCCTTGGCAACCGTTCGACTTGACGAGACTCTGCTGCATGCAGCGAAAAACCATCATCGCGTGGGGTCATGGAGGCCGGCGGTTGGCCTCCCTCCAGCTATAAATGAGGGGAGGGGCGGAGCCCCCCTCACTTATCTCCATCTTCTCACTGCCTGCTCCCTCTTCTTCTTCTTTGTCTCGCCGTCTTGCAGCAGCATCCATGGCGCCGATCAGGAGATTCTCTTCAGCGGAGAAGGGAAAAAACCCTCGGGAGGAGTCGGGGCCACTTCCGCCGAAGAAGAGGCTCGGCCGCCCTTACGATGCCGGCGAAAGGCAAGAGGTAACGCGGCCTTGGTACGAGCGGCCTCCGCCTGGCTTCCCGCTTCCTCTGTACGCCCGCTCGCAGGGCTCCGGATAGGGTGGTAATGCCCAGCGCCGCGCGGGCCGGGGTCTCGACGGACTGACCGAGGTTGCGCGGCTAGCAGGCCGACGAACACATGGCGAGGGGACCTCGCGCGAGTTCATGGTGTGGGTAGCAATGCTGCCGCGCACGTGGATCCGGCTCCCGAGGTTCTTCGCCGATGAGATGCCGCCGAGGGGCCACTTGAGCTATGGCTGCAGCACACCGGGTGCTGCAGCCTAGCCACGGGGGTGGAGGTCGAGGTTGTCCCCCCGGGCGACATCTTCATGACCCGAGGATGGGGCGAGGTCACCCGTGCCTGCCGTCCAGAGGGGGCCCTCACCATCCACTTTGAGTACGATGGCGCCTCTACATTGTTCTTCAAGGTCTTCGATGAGGAGGGCCGGCGTCTGGAGTGCTGCCCCAGGGGAAGCAGTCCGTGTGGCGCGGCCGCGGACATCGAGCCTGCCTCCGGCCTCGCCGGCAGCTCCTCCAGCAGCAGCGACGACTCCTGGGAATCCAGCGATTCGCCCGAGCCCAGCGATTCTCCGGAGTCCAGTGACGACAGCTATGTGCCGCCGAGCTCTCGCCGTGCCCGGAGCGCGGCAGCGGTGTCCGCTCGGCGTCGTCGGTGATGCCCAGCAGCCGGGGTCCCTTGATGTTTCCTTCTTTTGTTTCCCTGCGCGGAATTGTGACAAACCCCGTGGGGGTATGTAAAAAACTGTAATGCTTTTGCTCCAATGCTTATTACTCCTGGTATGATGTTGCAGCCGCACATCTTGCTTCGGCATGGTTCCCCCTTTTTGTTCTCGCGGTAGCTTAGTGCTCTACGCCGGCAGGTCCCAGTCCCCAGGCAGGCTTCGGCCGTCGCTGGTATGCCAGGTCGTGATGCCGTGATCAAGGCCAGGAGGTGACCGGCCCGAGGTCCGGTAAGAGCTCCTGAGGCGCGATGCTCAAGAGGTCCGCTTTGGCGTGCAAGCAGCTCCCTGGAGGCCGAAAAGGGAAGCGGCATTGCCGAAGCGAGATTGCGAGAATCAAAATACCGGATGATGAGGTTCACTCTGATATGCATGGGTGACTTATCTTAGTAGGCCTAAAGTGATTCCTTTGCGCAGCGCCTGATTGTGCCTTGGCAGTGATGCTTCCAGGTAGGGCTCACGCCGACCTCCCCTTCTCCCCGCTCATCTAGGTGCTCTACGTCCTCGGGTCCCGATCCTTGAGCAAGGCTCAGCCGCTGCTGGTATGCAAGGTCGCGATGCCATGGTCAAGGCCAGGGGGTGAGGGCTGGAGAGTCAGTAAGAGCTCTTGAGGCGCGATGCTCAGGAGCCCCCCCCCCCCTTTGACGTGCAAGCGAATTGCGTGAAAAAGGGACGGCCGGCGGGGCCACCCGTGGCTAAACTCCATGGATTCCTACGGGTTAGTCCGAGAGGAGAGTATAGCTCATAATCGTGCTTGCTGTCCTGCCGCTGATCTTTCCGCAAGAAGATGAAGGCACTGAGGATCTGGTGAGGTGACGTGCGCGGGGCAGGCCACGAGCCAGAGCTCGATCTCTCAGATTTGTCAGCGTTGCAGGGACGGACCCGAGCACAAGTGTCGTGCCAGCATGTGTAGCCCGCGTTGCGGGATGAGCAAGAGGCTAGTCAGCAATGCGGGAGGCCGCGGAGGCGATAGAACACCAGGCAAGCAGGTGATAACATAAATCAACCCATAGATAAGGTAGAGCTAGTTCTGATAGATGCAAAATGATACATGCCGTAGGGACGGACCCACACGGCTTGGGGATAATGCAGCCTGAGGGGCGCCCCCAACTGAACAAACCAGAAAATGTCACCTGGCACCGTTGCTGAAGAGATGTTGGAGTAGCTGAAGACGCGCGCTGCAGAAGTCGCCCCTCATGAGCTGCCCGGGCCATGAACCTCGGGAGGCTCTGGGGGCCCGGGGGGCTCGCGAGGATCCATCTCCTCCTCTGACAGGATCGCCTGGCTTCTGGCCTCATGAGCCGCCAGGACGCCCCGCATGTGGCGCTGGAGTGCGGTAGCTGCGCTCGACAAGCCCAAAGGCATGCGAACATAGCTATGAGGGGGACCCTCACACCGGCCAGCGCGGGACGGCCAGAAGCGCTCCTGAGATGCGGCCCTGTTGAGCCCTGGAATGTTGACGCCGACGCGCAGCTTGCTGTCCTTGCCGGGACAAGGAGCTGAGCCAGGTGGTGGGCGATGGTCACCTCGCATAGCACTTGCCTCCTGAAGCTCCTCGATTGCCTTGGTGATGAACTCCTGAGCACCTGGCACCTCGCGCCTTGTACCCTCCTGGCGGAAGCGCGCGCTGAAGCACGCCTCCACATGGTGCCCGAGCGCCTCCCTCGTGACGTTGGCCAGGTCAAAGGCCCTCCAGAGGAGAGCCCCCGAGCCCAGCCTGAGAGGGGAGTCGGGCATGCCTTCCTATGCGAGAGAGGGAGGCGCCTCATCAGTGGGCGCTGGGCCTGAGGTGGTGCCGCTGGACACCCCGCTCTCCTGAGGTCCTTGGCAGAGCTGCTGCTTCTTCTTCTTGGGGACAGCCTCAGGAGGTTAGACGGCACCTTCATCGTATGGGTTCTCGACCGCCGCAGCCTGGTAGGCGCGCTCGAGAGAGCACACCGCGTCCTTCTCCTCGCAGGCGACCGTGACGACGCCGCAGCTCCCTGGCATCTTGAGGACATTGTAACCATGATGAGTCATCGCCATGAACTTGGCCAGGGCCGGATACCCAAGGATGGCATTGTATGGAAGGCGAATGTGCGCGACGTCGAAGTCGATGAGCTCAGTGCGGTAGTTGTCGTGCTTGCCAAAGGTGACAGGGAGGCGGATCTGCCCTATCGGGGTGGTGGAGCCGTCGGTCACTCCTGAGAAAGGCTTGGTACTCTACAGCTGGTCATAGGGCACCTGGAGTCAGTCGAATGTCTCGATGGAGAGAACGTTGAGCCCTGCACCGCCATTGATGAGAGTCTTGGTGACGAGCACGTTGCTGATGGTAGGCGAGCAGAGCATCGGGAGAGCGCCGGCAGTTGCCGCGCACTTGAGCTGATCGGATGGGCTGAAGGTGATGGTGCACTTGGACCACCTGAGAGGACGCGTTGCCTCAAGCTTGGGGAGGGCCGCGTTCACCTCAGGGGCAAACTGCTTGAAGATGCGATGAGAGGCAGGGGCCTGAGCGCCGCCCAGGATGCAGGCGATGGCACGAGGCTCCTGGAAGCCCCCAGCCCCCTCGTCTTGGTGGTGGCGGCGGCAGAGGAAGGCCAGCGTTGCCCTGAGGACGGTCCTCACGAGGCTGGTCTCTCCAGGGGCCCTCGCGAGGCTGGCCCTGCCAGCGGTCCTCACGAGGCTGATCGCGCCATTCTTGGCGGGGGTCGCGCCCGTCCCAGCGTCCTCCACCTCGGCCTCCTCCGCGGCCATAGCCTCGGTCGCTATGCTCGGGGCGTCGACCGAGGCGCCCGTCGCGGATGGCCCTAAGCTCCTGGCAATCGTTAGTGTTGTGGCTATGCACGTTGTAGAAGACGCAGAACGGGCGGCTGCCCTTGGATGACTCTGGGTGGTCGCAGCCGCGCTTCATCTCTGGTTCGGCCACAAGCACGGCCGGTCCCTTGCGCTTCATGTCCTTGGCCTTGGCCTTCTTGTCTGCTGGGTCAGCCCCTGGGAGCTCCAGGAGAGAGAGGCGACCTTCCTCATCTCTCGCACACTTGGTTGCCATGTTGAACATCTCCAGAGCCGTGCACAGGTCCTCATGTATGGCGAGCTCCTCCTTCATCTTGACGTCGCGAACGCCATCAGTGAACGCCGAGATGATGGCCTCGTCTGACACCTTGGGGATCTTGAGGCGGATGCTGTTGAAGCGCTGGATGTACTTCTGCAAGGTCTCTCCTAGCTGCTACTTGATGCGCCGCAGGTCACCCGCAGCCAGTGGACGGTCGCGAGTGCCCTGGAAGTTGGCGACGAAACACTCTCGCATTTCATCCCAGGAGGAGATCGATCCCGCGGGCAGGTTCAGGAGCCACGAGCACGCACCATCCTTGAGGGCCATCGGAAACCAGTTCGCCATAACCTTCTCGTCGCCGTTGGCTGCCTCAATGCTCAGCTCGTAGAGCTGCAGGAACTCGGCAGGGTCGGGGGTGCCGTCGTAGCGCAGAGGCAGGTCGGGCTTGAACTTCCCCGGCCAGATGACGCTGCGTAGCTCCAGAGTGAATGCACGGCAACCCGCTATGGTCACGGGAGCACGTCGCGGAGGTGGAGCCTAGTCTTGGCGCTCGCGCGCCACCGTTGCAGGCGGCGCGCGGTCTTGACGTGGCAGTGCTGGGAGTGCACGAGCATCTTCTTGCGGCCGCTGCACCACCTGGCAGCTTTCCTCCTCACGCGCCGGCGCCCTGCACGGCGGGTCGCGCCGCGGGGCCTCGCGCCTTGGCCCAAGGGAGACGTCTTGATGGGGAGGTGGAGGAGGTGCTCCGTGGGCTACGTCACCCGCAGCAGGCGACGGGTGAGGCAGCGAGCGAGACGGTGCAGGAGAGTCCCCGGCGGCGCTGACAAGCTTGGCGATGCGGTCCAGCCAGTCTTCATAGAGGTCGTCGATGGGGCGGTAGCGCAGGAGCTCGCGCGCCATGAGCAACGCAGCCTGCGCGTTCGCCGGCCCGCGACGAGCATGAGACGACGAACCAGCCGGAGTCAGCGACGGGGTGGCGGTGCGCCCATCCCGCCGCACAGAAGGCTGCAGCGACGAAGCTTGCTGCTCATGCCCCGCGGGGCCGGTGGCGGCGTTCGCCACTGTAGACGGGGGACGGCGAGGGCAGCCGTCACCCGCAGGCACTGTCTGAGTGACGTGGGCGGCGAGGGCGGCCCGGCGCTCAGCACGAGCTCGACGAGCGTCAGCCATGGAAGCGGTGGAGCGGTGGTGGATCGACCGGCGGAAGAGAGGCTCCGACGCACCCCTACCTGGTACGCCAAATGTCGGATTTCGGGTTCCGCAAACCCTTGAGAGGTTCGAACTCTGGGGTGCGTGCGAAGAACTCGTCCTCCCAGTCTGCCTACTCACTAGTCTCACAGCCTAGCTCGAGAAACTGTAAGGAAAAGGGACACAGCAGTTTACTCAGGTTTGGGCCACCTTGTGGTGTAAAACCCTATTCCTGCTTTGTGGTGGATTGGCCTCGAAGGGCTGAGGATGAACTAGTACAGTGGCGAACAGCCTCAGGAGGAGAGGTGTTCTTGAGCTCGAGTGAGCTGGTGGAGTGAAGATGATCTGAATGATCCGTCCGGGGGTCCGATGTGAACTCCCCTTTCTATGGTGGTGGCTAAGTCCTATTTATAGTGGCCTTGGTCCTCTTCCCAAATGAAAGGTGGGAAGGGATCCCACAATGGCCAAATTTAAAGGGGGACAACTAGTACATGCTATCCTGACAAAAGTAGTCTTCGCCTGCGAAAGCCTCTGGTTGTGACGCCGTGGTGGGTTCGGTGATGACCTCCGTCCTGCCGTCCTGGCGGTCTTGGTCTTGTTGCACGGGAATGGAAACCTTTGCCTGATTCCTCGGGACTCCGCACCGGCGCTTGCCTCTTTGGCACCAAAGAGGAAACTGGTACACTGCGCCCGCTGGTGCCCGCCTGGCCTTGGTCGTCATGGCTCACGTCATCCGGACCTCTTGAGGTGAGGCTTGCATAGAACTCTCTGCTCCTCGGGAGCCAGCCTGAGGAGGCCGCTCCTCATGGAGGTCTTGGTGTCATCCGCCTCGCGAGGCTTGGCCCCTCGCGAGGGTCTTGAGTTGTTGTTGCAGAAGCTGGGCCGTACCAGGCCATCGATGGAGCCATGCCGTGGGCCGCAAGCAGGCAAGTCTGGGTACCCCCGTTCCCAGAACACCGACAGTATCGGCATCTGGAGGAGGAGGAGCATTTTTCTTCACAATCTTCTTCATCTTCTTCTGCTTTAACGGATCAATGTGCCCTTTTACCAGATCATTATAACCAGTCGCTTCGGCTTGGTGATCAAGGCAAATCTTGCGAACGATTTGATCCAGATCCGAGTGAAATCCCAACCTTCTGTGCCGAAGGACTTTCAGCTCCTTATTTACATCCTCATACGATTCTTCAACTTGCTTGATGACAAACTTCGATTTTGCATCTATCATACGGTTGTCAAGCTCCTTGAGTTGGCCAGTGAGCTCATTGATCTCAACCGAATCATTTCTCAAATCTTGAATTAGATCAGATGCTTGAGAAATAACTTCAGTGAGAATGGGCAAAGAAGCCACTTCTCCATCAAATAAATCATCGACAAACCAATCCAGCTGCTCCATGATGAAGGTATGGTCGAAGGAATGTGGTGCAGCAAAGACATTTTGAGGCTGAGCAGAGGTCTGAGCAGTAGGAGCAGTCTGTGCAA
Organism: Thinopyrum elongatum; assembly: GCA_011799875.1. NCBI lineage: Eukaryota > Viridiplantae > Streptophyta > Magnoliopsida > Poales > Poaceae > Thinopyrum > Thinopyrum elongatum. The sequence goes on from CM022298.1 coordinate 383,224,011, forward strand.
CATTTTGCTCGTTCAGAGGCATTGATGCCAAAGGTTGAGTCAGTTTTGGAGCAAATTGTGCAGCCTTTTCCTTCACAGCATCAGTACTTGGAACCTTTTGATTAGCAGCAGGGCCTTTGATTTGTTTCACCTTTTGCTTCGGCAGCTGTTCTTCTGGCTTTGCTGAGCCAACAGGGGCTTCAACTACCAAATCTTGCAACTTAATTGCATCAGGATGAGGATCAGTATTCACTTTGTCAACCATAGTGACAGTGGTATGAGGAGTCTTTCTTTTCAAATGAATCTTCTTCGGAGGTGCAATTGGTACTGCACTTGCACGAAGGTCAGGCAGAATAGTGGATGTAGTGACATTCACTTGTTCGGAGAGAGTTGCTTCAATTTCTTTTCAGGTGAGCGGAGGATCATCTTGATTAGAAGAGTCACTTTCAGGCTCAGCTGGCTTAGCAGGCCTTTTCCTCGGGGCGCTCTTTTTCTTCAGAGCAGCAGATTTTGGATCATGTTTGATCTTCATTAGGAGTTCTACTTTTCCGTCATCCTTTTTCTTCTTGGCATCTGATTTGATGAGATGACGATTTTCTTCTTCCTTGGCCTGATCTTTTGCGACCTTCTTGGCACGCTTTTCAGCATTCTTGAGGCGCTTGGCCTTTTCTTCGGGATAAGAATCAGGAGTCATGGTGGACGACTCATGAGTGTTAGGAGGTGGTGGAGGCCTTTGCTGGGGTTCACCTGCGCATATGAGCCCAATCTCGCGACAGTCACCCCATGGGGGATGGAAGGCGAAGTTCTTGGCGTACCAAGGATGAACCATCTTGTAATTAAACCACTTCCTTACCCAGTGACACCGAATCTTTTGCACACGCCCTTTTCTCTGAGTTGAATCTTCTCCTGGAACTGTGTTATACCCATCATGAGAGACAAGCTCAGCTGTATTTTTGAGAGGTTGCCTGCCACCTCTCTTCTTCTTCAGAGCATCTACCTCTTTCTCATCTGCATTTGGTTCGGATCTTTTCCTCTTGCTGGCCGATGGGCCTACCGTTGGGCCCTTTGCATTTGGAGCTTTAGATTCGTCCGTTGTGCCCATGAATGCCTCTTCGTCATCAGCCATACTGTGCGGCTTAGCAGACTGTGAAGAGAATAGGTACGAGGGAAAATTGGGACAGGGTCACAAATGCTCACATCGAAAGTTGTCATGAATAAAAACATTTTGAGGAAGAATCAGATACAGATGTTGAGAGATGTTTCGAAAGAATAAAACATATAGATCGAGCTAGTAGGTCTGAATAAGAATACTAGTCAGCGAGCTAGGCATTTCATTCGAACGAAGCATAACACAAACCTTAGATCTGACGGATTTGGATGCGAGGAATAACTACAAACCACATCCGCACTAGAGAGATAATAACCTAGATCTAAGATATGCAGTAAAATCGAAGAAAATTAACCGTGGACGAACTCGAAACATGAAGGATGGAAGTCCGAGTATGAACTACACGTACCCTAGCTCGGTGACGTGCAGCAACTACGGTGGCGCGAGGAAGAAGATGTCCCGCGGCGGCGTGGAATGACTCTGGTGACCTCTTTTCGGCAGCTAAGTGGCGAAGGGGTCGTCGGCATCGAGCTCAAGGTGGAGCACTACGGCGAGGGTTTTGGTGGAGAGCGAGAGCGAGGAGAAAGAGAGTAAAAAGGAAGAAGGGGGCGGTGCGGTCTATATATAAGCGAATGGAAATAACCGCACGCTGAGGTTTTTGATCACACGGTCTCAAGGCAGAGACAATTGCAATTCAACGGATAGCATGGACTGGCAGTTGATATGTTGCATGTGGCAACCATCAAAGATCATGGTCCAGATCTAGGCGGGAATACCCAAATTTTGGGCAGCTTTCGCCAAAATAGATTAAAGTTCGGACTGAATCCTAATCATGGTCAAGGATACCAGATAAGTTTCGTTCCAGATAAATTTGAGCATTTGCAACGGAACAGCATAGACTGGAAGAGAAAGATCAGAGAGAAAAAATAGGGTCCTAGGCATTTCACTCAGGCAGAAACACAAACACATGGGCAAATAGCTATGAGAGAAATGCATTCGGATAGAAACCAAATCCATCGAACGAAGAGAAATCCAACGAAAGAAAATTGTGGTGGCATAACCCACCGTATAAGAACTGTATGACCCCGAGCATCGCACAATTATCGTGGCACCCGGTTAGTCTATTTCTTCATTAATGTATTCACTCTTAGAAAGAAACTTTCACTTTGTCAAAAGTTTCAGACTCTTTGAGTGTTATGCACCCATTCCTTCAATGATGTGAAAGTGTTAGCACAGGTGCCGAGTCCAGCTTACTGCACATTTGCGAAGTCCAAGATATTTAGCTCACACCGTAACACACAGAATCTTTTCTCGTCGAGAGTCTTGGTGAAAATATCATCGAGATTGTCTTTGGTCTTGACGTGATTGATGATAATATCCTCCCGAGCAACATGATCGCGAATAAAATGGTGTCTGATGGCAATATGCTTCATGCGAGAATGTTGCACAGGATTATGTGCAATTTTGATGGCACTCTCATTATCACAATATAGAGGGATATGCTTGACCTTGATGGCATAATCCTTCAGCGTTTGCTTCATCCACAATAACTGAGTGCAACATGCGCCAGCTGCAATACATTTGGCCTCAACCGTAGAGAGAGATACACAATTTTGCTTCCTTGAAGACCAACAGACCAAAGATCTACCGAGGAAATGACATGTCCCCGAGGTAGATTTCCTATCAACCAAGTCACCAACCCAATCTGAGTCTGAATATCTAACAAGATCATACTGTGCTCCCTTAGGATACCATAAACCTAAGGTGGGGGTGTGAGCCAAATATCTCAGAATGCGCTTGACCGCTTGGTGATGCGATTCTTTCGATGTAGCTTGATAGCGGGCACACATGCAAACACTCAACATAATGTCAGGTCTGGATGCACATAGGTAAAGCAGAGATCCAATCATCGAACGATAGGCTTTCTGATCATAGTCCTTACCATACACATCTGCATCTAGCTTACCATTCGTGGGCATCGGAGTTTTATAGCCCTTCATTTTGGAATCTTGCATTTTGAACTTCTTCAGGCACTCTTTCAGAGATTTCTCCTGAGAAATGAAAATGCCATTTGCTTGTTGACGAATTTGCAGTCCGGGAAAGAATTTGAGTTCACCCATCATGGACATTTGATATTTATCGGACATCATTTTCCCGAATTCAAAGCTGCAAGCATTGTTAGTACAGCCAAAGATAATATCATCCACATAGATTTGACAAACGAATAAATCATTGTCAACAGCACGAGTGAAAAGAGTGGGATCTGTGGATCCTCGTTTGAACCCTTTATCGAGCAAAAACTTCTTCAGGGTGTCATACCAAGCTCGAGGGGCTTGTTTTAGCCCATATAAAGCTTTCTTCAACCTGAAAACTTTGTTAGGATACTCAGGGTGTTCAAAGCTAGGTGGATGTCTAACATAAACTTCCTCATCAATTTCACCATTGAGGAAAGCACTTTTCACATCCATTTGATATAGCAAGATATCATTGTAATTTGCATAAGCGAGAAGAATGTGAATTGCCTCAAGGCGAGCAACAGGAGCATATGTTTCACCAAAATCAATACCTTCTACCTGTGTGTACCCTTGAGCAACAAGTCATGTATTGTTTCTCACCACGATACCATTTTCATCTTGCTTATTGCAAAAATCCATTTTGTGCCGATGATATTGTGCTTCTTGGGATTCGGTTTGTCAACCAGTTCCCATACATCATTCAATTCGAATTGCACCAACTCCTCTTGCATGGCATTCATCCAATCTGGATCATTCATGGCTTCTTCATACATGGTAGGTTCTGCCAATGAAACAAAGGAGGAACTTCCACAGTAGTTAGCCAAATGAGTGCGAGAACGAGTTGTGGGTCGATAACCTGGATTCTCAATTTCATCGAGAATTAGTGAAGGATCAACTCGATTTGCCACACGAGGATGAGCATTTTCTTCTTGATGGTCATTATCATCAGCATCAGCATTCGTGTCATCATTTCCTTCAGGATTGCCATTTTGATCGGCATTTGGATCTTGATTTCCATTTCCATTCGGAGGAGCATTTACTTCGGCAGTGGCTTGACGAGTTCTGCTTCAAGTCATAGGAGCATCATCATCAGAGGATTCAGGTGCATTTCCTTCAACAGGCTTGACGCTCCCAATGGCCATTTGCCGAATAGCATCCGATATCAGCGGTTCATCTATCACATTTGGCAGGTGCTTCTTTTGAGAGCCATTAGATTCATCAAACCGCACATTTACCGTTTCCATAACTTTCATGTGGTGAAAGTTATAGACACGCGTATGCGAGTTTGAGCCATAACCAAGAAGAAAACCTTCATGTGCCTTAGGTGCAAATTTGGAGGAATGATTCATATCAAGAATGTAACAAGGTGCACCAAAAACACGTAGATAAGAAACATTTGGTTTCTTGCCAGTGATGAGCTCATATGAAGTTTTCTTAAGGAACTTGTGAAGATAAACACGATTGATAACATGACAAGCAGTGTTAATAGCATCAGCCCACAAGCGAATGGGAGTTTTATACTCACTGAGCATAGTTCTTGCCATTTCAATAAGAGTTATGTTCTTTCATTCAACAACTCCATTTTGTTGGGGAGTGTATGCAGCAGAGAACTCATGAGTAATACCACGTTCATCAAGGAATTCAGCAATATGAGTATTTTTAACTCAGTTCCATTGTCACTTCTGACGTGCTTGATTCGCACATTATATTCATTCTGGTCCTTCTTAGCGAAGCTTTTGAAGATATCTTGAGTACATGTCTTGTCTTCGAGAAAGAATACCCAAGTGTATCGAGAGAAATCATCAACAATAACCAGATCATAGTGACTGCCACCGAAACTTGCATAATTTTGAGGACTGAATAAATCTATATGAAGAATTTCCAGTGGTCTTGTTGTGGTCATGACTGTCTTGGATGAATGATGCATCTTAGCCAATTTACCAGCTTCACAAGCAGCATAGAGATGATTCTTGTCGAATTTTACATCAGGAATGCCACGGAGATGATTTTTCTTCACCAGAGTCTGCAAATTTCTCATACCTGCATGACCAAGTCTACGGTGCCATAGCCAACGTTCGGTTGCTTTTGCAAGCAAACAAGTTTGGACTGAGGGACCCTTAGAGAAATCCACGATATGAAGATCACCCTTTCTAATTCCCTCAAAGATGAAGGAATGGTCAGAGGCCATGAAGACAATGCATTTGGTGATAGAAAATAAGACTAGCATGCCTAAATCACATAGTTTGCCAACTGACATAAGATTGAATCCAAGGGATTGAACAAGCAACACATCATCAATAGATTTGTCCTTGGAAATAGCAATTTTACCTAGCCCAATTACCTTTCCTTTGTTCTTGTCGCCAAAAGTGATATACTTCAGAGTAGAAGCAGTTAAGTTGGGGTCAACAAACAATGACTTGTCTCCGTTCATATGACTAGTGCATCCACTATCCATAATCCATTCAGTGCACCCGGAGACATAGTCCTACAGAAGAATTAGGCTTTCTTAACCACCCACATCTTTGCAGGTGGCTTCGAAACAAATGAACGAGCTGGATATGATTTCTTCCGATAAGCATAGTTGTTACTCGATGAGGAGCGAGCATAATTGAAAGAGTAAGCATTAAAATTCTTTCCAGACGCATGAGCATAGTGATTGTATCCAGTATGCATGTACTCATTCTATCGAATTCTTTGTGCCTGCATGGTCAGTCGAACAGAAACAGGCAAAGCATCAACAATTTTCTTTGGCACCCAAATAGCTTTCTTAGGGGGACCATTTCTGTTGTTCGGTCCAACATATCGAGCAACAGTCTCACCATGTTGATTCTTGAACAACTTATAGTTGTCCAGGGAATCATCATCAGGATATTCAGGAATGGGAGAGTTGTATGGAGCATTTTGCTCTTTGCCGGAACCCACACGGTTTGAGGATATTGATGTGGTTCCCAGTAAGTACCATCTTCATTTAGTTTCCTTTCGAAACCGATACCTTCCTTTCTGGGATTTTTGTGAAGGATAGATTTCTTCAAAACATCACATAGGGTTTGATGCCCTTTGAGAGATTTGAACATTCCTGTCTGAAGAAGATCCTTTAACCTAGCATTTTCATCAGAAACAGAACCATTTTCCTCGCTCGACGGGTTAGCCTTCATAGATGATTCAGTATTTGTTTCAGCATTAGTTCGTTCAAGGCATTTTAAACATGGTGGCTCAAACACTTCAGGTTTCTCTTTAAGTTGTTGGGTGAGAAGAGAAATTTCTCTCATCAAATCCTCATGAGCCTCTCTCAGCGCTTCGAGTTCCTGTTTCCTTTTCAGGTAGTCATAGCTCAATCTCTTGTGGTCTGCTGAGAGAAAATCATGATGAGTTGAGAGTTCATCCATTCGTGACTTGAGAGTGGAATACTCTTCGGTCAGTGACTAGTTTTTCTCCATCTCCTCAACCAACAACCCTTCAGATTTTTTGAGGGTTTTCTCAATTTTCTCAAGAGAATTTTGTTGAATATTTGCAATTTTGATTAACTTAGCATGGTCATCCTCATCAGAAGAATATTGATCACTCGAGTGAACCTTATGATGTTTTGAGGATACCTTTTCTTTTCAAGCCTTGGCCATGAAGCAGTAGGCAGGAGAATCGTCGTCGCTTGACGGATTCCCGAAGAAGTTTTTCGTAGCCGAGGAGGCACATGCTATGCCCGCCATGCCAGAGTCGGAATCTTCATCGGATTCTTCTTCTTCTTCGGAACCTAATGATTATTCTTCATCAGAATCCATTTCCTTGCCGATATATGCCTTGGCCTTGCGAGAGGTATTCTTGCGGTTGGAGGAGGACTTGGATGGATTCTTTGAGGAAGATCTTGACGAAGATTTTGAGGTGGAGCTATCCTTCTTGTTGAAAAACTTCTTTGTTTTCTTCTCATCATCAGAGTCATAGTTCTTGCTCTTGCCTTTGCTTCGATAGTTGCTCGAATTATATCTCCCACTAGCACAGATTTCAGCTTCCCAGAGAGGACAGTTCGAAATGAAGTGTCCAGGCTTTTTGCACTTGAAACAGGTGTATTCTCCGGCGGGTTTTGAAGATTTTGAACCCCCAGAGTTGCTTGAACTTATTTTCTGGAACTAGCTCTTCTTGTGGAAATGTTGGAATCGTTTTGTGATCAGTGCGAGATCTTTGCTGAGTCGTTTTGGATCATCTGAATCTTCCTCGGCATTTCCATCTGAGGAGAAATTAGCCACAGCTTTGAGAGCATGATTTTTGCGTTGAGTTGAGCCATACAGATCTCTTTTCTCTTCTTCTTGTTCCTCGTGTGTGTTCAATCTTTCCATAAAATCAGCGAAGTTGAGGCTTTTGAAATCAGGACGCTCTCGAATCATCAGAACAAGCGTGTCAAATGAAGTGTCAAGAGATCGAAGTAGTTTCTTCACAACTTCATGGTCAGTGATATCTTTGGCACCGAGTCCTTGAAGTTCATTGGCTATGTCACTGAGGCGGTTGAAGGTTTGCTGACAGCTTTCATTTCCAATGTGCTTGAAGTGATTGAACTTTGCATGAAGAGTATCAATTCGAGCTTCTTTCTGAGTTGAAACTCCTTCATTGATCTTTTCGAGGACATCCCACAGCTCCTTTGCAGTTTCACACTAGCAATACCGAAGGAATTGTGCTCGAGAGAGATGGCCACCAATTTCATCTTTGGCTTGAGCATCCAGTTGAATGAGCTTCTTTTCTTCATCGGTAGGTGCTTGAGGAATAACAACTGTGAACTCGATATGCACCACGTTCCACATATCACCATCTATAGCTCAAAGACGGATCTTCATCTTCTCCTTGCAGAAGGGATAGTCCGTCCCATCGAATATGGGAATCTTGAGATGCGACTTGTAGTTCACTTAAGACATACTTAAACTCCAAAGTCGTTAGACTAAAATGAGCAGAGTCAAGGAGTACCTTGCTCTGATACCAATTGTAGGAAAGTCTACCAGAGTGGGTGAATGGGAGTTTTAAATTTTCTTCGGAAAACTTAAATCTCTCATAACCCAGCAGCGGAATAAGTGTAATAAAGACTAAGATGAACTACTACAGAGAATCGAAAGGAAACTAAAGCATGCATCGAAGTAAAACACACAAATGAAATACATCGAATGTAAACATAAGAGACAAAGGTAACCGAAGGTGCTCGATGGCGACACGGAATTTGTTAGACCAGTTCATCCTTCTACACAAGGACTATGTCTGGTTGGAGGGCTGTGACTTAACATGGAAGATAAACTCTCTTCACCCTATTCTCCTTGACAATCGATTCGTCAACCGATGTTGATCACTCGTGGTAGATACTTGAAGGCGATCTCCAAACCTTTACAGACTTCTTCTTCGAGTGATGCTGAATCACTATCTAATTCTTCGGCTCTAGGGTTTTTCTCTCGGTGGATTTTAAACTCAAATCGCTCAGGGAGTGGGTTGCTCAACAATCTTCTTAGAATCAAACGGAGCAGCCACCGGAAAAAGCCGGCACGGGGTGGCTATTTATAGCCGCAGCCTTCCCAGATGGGAAATGACCATTTTGGACATGAGGTCCAGCCAATGGCCAACTGACACGTTCACAACGGTCGGATTTTGGAGCAATGGTAACATTACTTGAGGAACAAGTAATGCTAACTCCTTGGTCCGAGGCAAATCTCTCGCAGCGAAGAAGATCACAGTATCTTGCTGGCAAGTATTTTCTCGGAGCACAAAGAGATGTTCTCACAGCTTTCATAGGATTTGGGTTTAGCTCCAGAGAATCAAAGCTTCGAATGCTACACCCCTCTTAATAGTATGGTGGTCCTATGACTCAATGAAAGAAGAAGAACAACGAAATAAATGCTACGTCTTCACTTTGTCTTCTTTCTTCCTCGAGCGCAGTCATTTGCTTCGAACATGTACCGACCCAATTGCTTAAACTTCAGCAATTTTTAGGGGTCACTCTTGTTAGTTTTATCTTCGGTGATAACCTTCGCTGTCGCGCAGGGAGAATATCTTCGTCGTTTGCATCAAACTCCTCGATACATCAGGGACCTATTACTCTGTGTGCACTAGCAAACACATAAGTCCCATACTGTTTATGTCAACAAACTCCAAAACACAAAGGGGCCTATCATTGCACCAACACCGTAGCTGATAACTTGTCTAGGTTAGAAAATATTCTTGATGACCCACTACCTATTGATCATAGCTTCCCTGATGAACAACTAGCTGTCACAAATGCTTCTCATAATACTCATTGGTATGCTGATTATGCTAATTATATCATTGCTACATTTAAACCACCTAGTTTCACATACCAACAAAAGAAAAAATTCTTCTTTGACTTAAGACATTACTTTTGGGATGACCCACATCTTTATAAAGAAGAAGTAGATGGTATTATTAGATGTTCTATACCTGAGCATGAACAGGAACAAATCCTACAGAAATGTCACTCTGAAGCTTACGGAGGCCATCATGCGGGAGATAGAACTACACACAAGGTATTACAATCTTGTTTTTATTAGCCTACTCTTTTCATAGATGCCCGTAAGTTTGTCTTATCTTGTGATGAATGTCAAAGAATTGATAATATTGGTAAGCGTCAGGAAATTCCTATGAATTATTCACTTGTAATTGAACCGTTTGATGTTTGGGGCTTTGATTATATGGGACCTTTTCCTTCCTCTAATGGGTATACACATATTTTGGTTGCTATTGATTATGTCACTAAGTGGGTAGAAGCTATTCCATCTAGTAGTGTTGATCATAAAACCTCCATTAAAATGCTTAAAGAAGTTATTTCCCAAGATTTGGAGTCCCAAGATATTTAATGACTGATGGTGGTTCACATTTTATTCATGGTGCTTTCCATAAATTGCTTGCTAAATATGATGTCAACCATAGAATTGCATCACCCTATCATCCTCAATCTAGTGGTCAAGTTGAACTTAGCAATAGAGAAATCAAATTAATATTACAAAAAACTGTTAATAGGTCCCGAAAGAATTGGTCTAAGAAACTTGATGATGCACTTTGGGCCCATAGAACAGCTTATAAAAACCTATGGGTATGTCTCCATATAAAATGGTTTATGGAAAAGCATGTCATTTGCCCCTTGGGTTAGAACATAAAACATATTGGGCAATGAAAGAAATCAATTATGATTTCAAACTTGCTGGTGAAAAGAGGCTATTTGATATTAGCCCACTAGATGAATGGAGAACCCAAGCTTATGAAAATGCCAAACTATTTAAAGAAAAGTAAAAAGATGGCATGACAAAAGAATCCAAAAGCGGGAATTCAAAGTTGGTGAATATGTTCTATTGTACAATTCTCGTTTTAGATTTTTTTGCAGGAAAGCTTCTTTCCAAATGGGAAGGACCATATATCATCGAAGAAGTTTATCGCTCTGGAGCTATCAAGATTAATAATGCCGAAGCTACCAACCCGAAGGTGGTCAATGGCCAAAGAATTAAGCACTATATTTTAGGTACACCTATTAATGTTGAAACTAACATTATCCAAACCATGACACCAGAGGAACACATAAAAGAAACCTTCCAGAACACTCCAGAACCCTGAAAAGGAAGAGGTACATGATACGGTAAGTAAACAGACTCCAAAAAATCATCAAAAAAAATTTCTGTTAGTTTTGGAATATTAGAAAAAAAATAGGAAAATAAGAAACAACCGGGAAGGCAACCCAGGTGCCCACAAGACACCAGAGCGTGCCTGCCCCACCTGGCATGCCCTGGTGGGTAGTGGGCCCCTCGGGCACCTTCCCGACTCCGTTTTCCTTTCGTATACTTATTTCCCAAGATAAAAAATCTTTATATACACCCCCCAGATGATTTGACCACTGTATCATGGAGAAATCCCCTGTTCTTGTTTCGTGCTGTTTTCTGTCAGATCTATCAAGTCAGGCATCATGTCCTCTCCGTCCTCCAACAACGTGGAAGATGATGCTTGGTTGCTACAGGTGGAGCCAAGGGGAGAGGGAATTGAGGAGGTTGCCATGGAAGAAGATGAAGGGAATTCGCTTGGAGTCCAGCCTCCGGCCTCTGAGAGGGGCACACTAGCCGGCATCTCCACTCTCCCTAATCCCCATCAAGCCATGAGATCAACAAATGATCAGGAGATCCCTGGACCACAAGAAGGACTCCCTCCAAGGAGGCCTTTGCACAGGTTACATCGAGTGAGAGTATGGGCACTCCCCTTGGCTTGTGCCAAGCTTGGGGGAGATGCCCCGGTATCGTATCACCATCACTTTTATTACCTTTACCTATCTTAGTTTGATCCTTAGCTATTTCGTGATTTAGTGGAATAAAGGTTTAGTATGATCTATTTCTGAGTGCTAGTTTCGTGATCTATCTATCTATGTAATCGAGTGAGAGTTATATAATAAAGTTTAGCTTGAGTTTTTGCTTCTTTACTTTTTTGTTTCAATCAAAATAAAGGAAATAATGAAAAAGATCATATGCTAATCTTATGGTAAGTAATGACATCACATAAGGAAAAGTATAAGTGCTAAAATTTATTGAAAATTGACAAACATAGAATTCGTCAATGATGCAATTCATGAAAGAATTAATAAGGGAAGAGAAGATTTACATGCAAACATACCATCTTGGACATCTTTTATGATTGTGAGCCCCCATTAAATATATTATGCCAAATTGTTGCCGTTGGACAAGGAAGACAACGTAATGATTTATGTTGGTTCATATTCACATAGAAGTTATATTGTCATAGATCCTTCAACATGTGGTGCTTGACCAGTATCTTTGCTAGCCAAAAATCCGCACTAAGTAGAGATACTACTTGTGCATCCAAAACCCTTAAACCCAAATTCATGTTTTGAGAGTCCACCATACCTACCTATGGATTGAGTAAGATCCTTCAAGTAAGTTGTCATCGGTGCAAAAAGGCAATAAAAGTTGCTCCTAAATGTGTTTGATCTTTTAGTGTAAGGGAAAATAAGAGTTGTACGAACTTGTGATGGAAAAGTAATAAAAGCGGTGGACTACATAATAAAGGTTGCTATCATAAGGGGCAATATAACGTGACGTTCTTTTGCATTAAGAGATTGTGCATACAAAACCAAAAAGCGCATGACAACCGCTGCTTCCCTCTGCGAAGGGCCTATCTTTTACTTTTATGCAAGAGTCAAAGTATTTTCCTCTATTCCCTTTTATTTTCTCTTTGGTAAGCATCATATGGTGGGGAAAGATCAAGGCACATATACCTAGTTGGATATGAGTGAGCATGAGTTATTATTGTTGACATTACCCTCGAGGTGAATAGGTTGGGAGGCAAAACTATAAGCCCCTATCTTTCAATGTGTCCGGTTGAAACTTTTTGCTCATATATATGTTGTGAGTGTTAACAATCATAGAAGATTAAATGATGGTTGAGTATGTGGACTTGCCAAAAGGCTCTGATACGAGACCCTTCCTGAAAATATGATGAATTGTAGTTGCAAAGTTGACTGAGAACATAGTTTGTTGGTTTCAATAAAGTTTATGCTTTTTACTTTGATGTTGTGATGAATTGTTACTTGTTCATGAGAAGTTATGTGATAAAGTTTTATAATAAAGTTTGTTGCTATTATAATAATAAGCATGATGCTACTATGTCTGTATTTTGTTTTTATCGACACCTCTCTCTCTCTCTCTCTCTCTCTAAACATGTGGACATGATTCTCGATATCGACTTTCGCTAGAGGACAAGTGAGGTCTAAGCTTGGGGGAGTTGATACGTCCATTTTGCATCTTGTTTTCCTATTATTATTTATAATGTTTTTAATGCTTTATAACACTTTATGGAGTAATTCTAACACCTTTTCTCTCATAATATGCAAGGTTTACACAAAGCGGGAGAATGCCGGCAGCTGGAATTCTGGACCTGAAAAAGCTATGTCAGAGATACCTATTCTGCACATCTCCAAATGAGCTGAAATTTTACGAAGAATTATTTTGGAATAAATAAAAAATACTGGAGAAAAGAACTACCAGAGGGGGAAGCCAGGTGGCCACAAGACACTAGGGCACGCCACCCCCTCCAGGCGCGCCCTGGTAGGTAGTGGGCACCCTGGCCCACCTCTGGTGCCCATTGATGTTGGCTTGAACTACGTCGGTATTTCCCTAAAGAGGAAGGAATGATGCAGCACAGCAATGGTAGGTATCTCCCTCATTGATGAGACCAAGGCTATCGAACCAGTAGGAGAACCAAGCAACACTACGTAAACAGCACCTACACACAAAGAACAAATACTTGCAATCCGACGTGTTAAAGGGGTTGTCAATCCCTTTCGGGTAACGGCGCCAGAAATTGGCAAACGGACGGGAGATAAATTGTAGTAGATTGGATAAACTGTAGAAAACCCATTCAAATTTTGTTCTTGCATTATATCTATTGTATTCTAACTTTACCATGGCTCATACCCCCCGATAAAAACCATAGATTCATCAAAATAAGCACACAATGCAAAGAAAACAGAATCTGTCAAAAACAGAACAGTCTGTAAAGATGCGAATTGTTCTCATACTTTTGTAACTCCAAAACTTCTTAAAAATTAGGACAACCGAGGACATTTGTATATAAATCTTGTGTAAAAACTTCAGAATTTTTTGTTGCTTCTGTGAATTTTCAAAATTATTTTACTGTACACAAAAGTTTCTGTTTTCCAACAAGATCAAATCAACTATCACCCAACATGATCCCAAAGGCTTTGCTTGGCACAAACGCTAATTAAAACATAAAAAACACAATAATAACAGTAGCATAATTGTGCAAACACTCAAGAACAGAAAGGAAAAGACAAAAATAAATTTTATTCATTGGGTTGCCTCCCAACAAGCGCTATCGTTTTATGCCCCTAGCTAGGCATAATAATTTTGATGATGCTCGCATGAAAGACAAGAATTGAAACATAAAGAGAGCATCATAATACATGTAACAAACACATTTAAGTCTAACATACTTCCGATGCATTGGGATTTTAGAAGCAAACAAATTATCAAGACAAGAAATATATAGCATATGCAAGGAAGAAAAAAGAAACAATAGCAATCTCAACATAACGAGAGGTAAATTAGTAACATGAAAATTTCTACAACCATATTTCCCTCTCTCATAATAATTACATGTAGGATCATAATCAAATTCAACAATATAGCTATCATATAAAATTTTCTCTTCATGATCCACATGCATAAAAGTTTTATAATCTTCCAAAATAGTGGGATTAACATCAACTAAAGTCATGACCTCTCCAAACCCACTTTCATCAAAAAATTCATAAGATTGAACACTCTCCAAATATGTGGGATTATTTTTACCTAAAGTTGATGCTCTTCCAAACCCACTTTCAATATTATTACAAACATTATTATCAATATTATAATCATCATGAGGCTTAAATAAATTTTCAAGATCATAAGAAACATTATCACCCCAATCATGATCATTGCAATAAGTAGTAGACATATCAAAACAAGCATCCCCAAGCTTGGGGTTTTGCATATCACTGACACAATTGATATTAACAGAATTTATAGTAAAATCATTGCAATCATGCTTTTCATTCAAGGAACTATCATGAATCACTTCATAAATTTGTTCGTTTAACACTTCATCATAATTTTCAGATTCATAAATCTCAAGCAAAACTTCATAAAGATAATCTAGTGAATTCAATTCACTAGCAATTGGTTCATCATAATTGGATCTTTTAAAAAGATTAGCAAGTGGATGAGGATCCATATCAATAGATTTTTAGCAAGCAAAGATGCAAGCAAATAGAAGACACATGGCAACACAAGCAAACAAGAGATCTGACGAGAAAAAGGCAAACGGAAAAGAAGGCGAATAAAACGGCAAATTTTTGTGAAGTGGGGGAGATGAAAACGAGAGGCAAATGGCAAATAATGTAAATTGCAAGGAGATGAGATTTGTGATTAGGAACCTGGTAGTTGTTGATGATGTCTCCCCAATAACGGCGCCAGAAATGGCACGTGGACGGGGGACTATCTTGACTTGATCCTCCCCGGCAACAGCGCCAGAAATTCTTTTTGATGTTGGCTTGAACTATGTCGGTATTTCCCCAAAGAGGAAGGGATGATGAAGCACAGCAACGGTAGGTATTTCCCTCAGTGATGAGACCAAGGTTATCGAACCAGTAGGAGAACCAAGCAACACTACGTAAACAGCACCTACACACAAAGAACAAATACTTGCAACCCGACGTGTTAAAGGGGTTGTCAATCCCTTTCGGGTAACGGCGCCAGAAATTGGCAAACGGACGGGAAATAAATTGTAGTAGATTGGATAAATAGATAGCGAATAAAATAAAGTGAAGCAAAATATTTTTGGGTTTTTAGAAATATAGATCTGAAAATAAAAGTGGCAAATAAATAAAAAAGGCAAATAGCAAAATAGATCTGAAAATATATGATGAGAAAAATAGACCCGGGGGCCGTAGATTTCACTAGTGGCTTCTCTCGAGAAAAATAGCATACAGTGGATAAACAAATTACTAATGGGCAATTGATAGAACTTCAAATAATTATGACGATATCCAGGCAATGATCATTATATAGGCATCACGTCCAAGACTAGTAGACCGACTCCTACCTGCACCTACTACTATTACTCCACACATCGACCGCTATCCAGCCTGCATCTAGTGTATTAAGTTCATGGAAAAACGGAGTAATGCAATAAGAACGATGACTTGATGTAGACATGATCTATTTATGTAGAAATAGACCCCATCTTGTTATCCTTAATAGCAACGATACATACGTGTCGGTTCCCCTTCTGTCACTGGGATCAAGCACCATAAGATCGAACACATCACAAAGCACCTCTTCCCATGGCAAGAAAAATCAATCTAGTTGGCCTAACTAAACTAAAGATTCGAAGAAGAAATACAAGGCTATAAGTAATCATGCATATAAGAGATCAAAAGACTCAAATAACTTTCATGGATAAAAACATAGATCTGATCATAAACTCAAAGTTCATCGGATCCCAACAAACACACCGCAAAAAAGAGTTACATCAAATAGATCTCCAAGAGACCATTGTATTGAGAATCAAAAGAGAGAGAGGAAGCCATCTAGCTACTGCCTACGGACCCGTAGGTCTACAATGAACTACTCACGCATCATCGGAGAGGCACCAATGAGGATGATGAACCCCTCCGTGATGGTGTCTAAATTGGATCTGTGGTTTCTGGAACTTGCGGCGGCTGGAATTGATTTTCGTCGACTCCCCTAGGGTTTCTGAAATATTGGGGTATTTATAGAGCAAAGAGGCAGTGCGGGAGGTGGCCGAGGTGGGCACAACCCACCTGGGCGCGCCTGGGCCCCCAGGCGCGCCCTGGTGGGTTGTGCTGCCCTCGAAGCCCCCCTCAGGTACTTTCTTGGGCCATCGTGTGTCTTCTGGTCCAGAAAAAATCACCAAAAAGTTTCGCTGCGTTTGGACTCCGTTTGGTATTGATTTCCTGCGAAGTAAAAAATAAGCAAAAAACAGCAACTGGCACTGGGCACTATGTCAATAGGTTAGTCCCAAAAAATGATATAAAGTTGCTATAAAATGATTGTAAAACATCCAAGAATGATAATATAACAGCATGGAACAATCAAAAATTATAGATACGTTGGAGACGTATCACCCATCTTCTGGTATATAAGGTCTTTTGACCAAGAAAAAGTAAGGAGATGACTTTTGGGACGGAGCGCCGTCGTCTCGAGGCGGGACTTGGGCAGGAGCACTTTTTCCCTCCGGCAGAGCGATTCCGCCCGGGGAACTTCCCTCCCGAAGGCGGAAATCGAAGCCATCGTCATCACCAACAACCCTCTCATCTTTGGGAGGCCAATCTTCATCAACATCTTCAACAGCACCATCTCATCTCAAAACCCTAGTTCATCTCTTGTGTTCAATCTTTGTACCGGAACCTCAAATGGGTACATGTGGGTGACTAGTAGTGTTGCTTACATCTTGTAGTTGATGTTATATGGTTTATTTGGTGGAAGATTATATGTTCGGATCCTTTATGCTATTTAATATCCATCTGATCCTGCGCATGAATATTATTTGTGAGTAGTTTTCCTTGTTCTTAAGGCCATGGGAGAAGTCATGTTGCAAGTAATCATGTGAATTTGATATTCGTTCGATATTTTGATGATATTTTGATATTCGTCGACTACCTGACACTTCACCATCTTTGGGCCTAAGGGAATGCATTATGGAGTAGTTATTAGATGATGGGTTGCTAGATGGACAGAAGCGTAAACCCTAGTTTATGCACTATTCCGTAAGGGACTGATTTGGATCCACATGTTTAATGCTATGGCTATATTGTTATCTTAATTCTTCTTTCGTAGTTGCGGATGCTTGCGAGGGGGTTAATCATAAGTGGGAGGCTTGTTCAAGTAAAAACAGCACCCAAGCACCGGTCCACCCACATAGCAAATTATCAAAGTAGCGAACCTGAATCAAACCAACATGATGAAAGTGACTAGATGAAATTCCCGTGTGCTCTCAAGAACGCTTTGCTTATTATAAGAGATTGTTTTGGCCCGTCCTTTGCTACAAAAAGGATTGGGCTACCTTGCTGCACTATATTTACCGTTGCCGTTACTTGCCCGTTACAAATTATCTTACTATCAAACTACTTGTTACCAACAATTTAAGTGCTTGTAGATATTACCTTGCCTAAAACCGGTTGTCATTTCCTTCTGCTCCTCGTTGGGTTTGACACTCTTACTTATCGAAAGGACTATGATTGATCCCCTATACTTGTGGGTCATCATGGGACTAAAAAGCAACGCCATAGCTAATAACAGCCCAAATAAAAAAAGACTAAGATTAATGAAAGGCTTAACAAAATAAAAGACTCAAAATTAGAACTGGTAGTAAAGAAATAAAAGTCCTAAAATGATAAAAAAAACACTAAAAATAATGATGACAAAAAATATAATATAAATTTTTCATTATTTTGTGACTAGTATAATCATTAAATACTTAAAACACTTGATAAAATGGAAAAATTGTTTCTGGCGTGCATAGAAAATGAATGCCACCACTAACAAATTAACTACGGTGTGCATAGAAATCCAACGCCACCACTATATTCCAAACGGTGAGTACATACGGACCAACAGATTTGTGGCGTGTCTAGAAAAAGCAACGCCAGCACTAAACATGTAAAGTTGGCGTGCTAATTATGCCGACGCCAGCACTATTTCAAAAATTCTGAAAAATTATAACAAGATAGGAATTTTTTATATAAATCATGTGTAAAAAAATTTGAATTTTATCGCATCCCAGTGAATTATAGTAATTCCAGCACTGGGTGCAAAAGTTTCTATTTTTGCACAGAATCAATTCAACTATCATCCAAATCATCCCAAAGGATTTACTTGGCACATTATTGAAACAAAAGCTATAAAGTATGATTACTATAGTAGCTTAATCATGTGATCACACAAAAACGGTATGGGTAAATATTAGGTTGCCTCCCAACAAGCTCTTTTCTCTAATGCCTTTTTAGCTAGGCATGATGATTTTAATGATGCTCAAACAAGAATGCAAGAGAGAATCATGAATCACATGGCAAGCACATTTAATCCTAACCCACCTCCTATGCATAGGGATTTTGTGAGTTAACAATTTATGGGATCAAGAATCAACTAGCATAGGAAGGCAAAACAAGCAATACTTCAAAACTTTCGACACATAGAGAGGAAACTTGATATTACTGAGATATGTAAAAGCACATGGTCCTCCCTCATAAAAAAAATCAGTAGCATCATGAATGAATTCAACAATATAGCTATCACATGAAACATTCTTTTCATGATCCACAAGCATAGAAATTTTATTAGTCTCCACATAAGCAAATTTATTATCATTCATGATAGTGGGAGTATCTTGTGAAACTCGAATACTATAAATTGTTTCCACATTAAAAGAGTAATGTTCAGTAAAAGGGTATTCATAATTATGACAATAATTATCACTACTTTTTATAACATAAGTATCATCACAATAATCATCATAAATAGCAACTTTGTCCTCATCATAATCAACTGAAACCTCTTTCGAGATAGTGGAATCATTACTAAATAAAGTCATGATCTCTCAAAATCCACTTTTATCATTATAATAAGATTCAACACCCTCCAAAATAGTGGTATAATCATTATCTAAAGGTGACACTCTTCCAAACCCACTTTCGTAGTTATTGCAATCATCATAAATAGGAGGCATGAATCATCATAACAAATTTGATCATTAAAAGTAGGGGGGCTAAAAAGATCATCTTCATTAAGCATAGCATCCCCAAGTTTAGGGTAAACATTAATTGCAACAAATAAACTCTCAAACATGTCATTCTCATCAAACATAGCATCTCCAAGCTTGTGGCCTTGCATATCATTGCCATAATCACTCTTATCATTAATAGTATGAATAGCACCAATAGTATAACAATTACTATCATAATAATTTTCCAAGTTGGTGCCAAAAGGATTTTCAAGATTATAAGAAGTGTCAATATCTTCCCAATCATACTTATCACAACAAGTAATAGTCATAACAAAATCATCCTCAATAGTTCCTTCAGACATTGCACCATAGGACCAAAAAACAATATCATCATCAAGTGTATCATCTTCCACAATTATTTTTGATTCATTCTCATGAGGCACGACAATAATAGGAGCAACATTATTTGGGAGAGATATCTTTTCACCTTTGCTTCACTTTCTTTTCTTATTCTTCTTCTTCACCACATTGCGTGTGGGTTCAATCAATTTTCCCGACCCTCTTGT
This sequence comes from Thinopyrum elongatum, assembly GCA_011799875.1. NCBI lineage: Eukaryota > Viridiplantae > Streptophyta > Magnoliopsida > Poales > Poaceae > Thinopyrum > Thinopyrum elongatum. Next base: position 383,243,960 of record CM022298.1, read on the forward strand.
TAAAGAGATTGGTTGGGTAGGAAGCTCCTCTTCGTCACATGATTCATCATAAGAAACAATAGGAGGGAATTGGGAAACCTTTACCCTTCCATTAGTATTCCTTTTATATTCTATTGGTTTTCCCGTCTTCCTATAATTGGCGATATAAGCATTTCATTGCAATTTACCACACAAAACATATGGATTTCTTTTAGAGTAGCTTTAGCATGGTTTGTGAATATGAATGCTTCAAACCAACTATTTTTATGTGACAATTATTCACACCCCAAAAATAAACAAAGTTCATTATAAAGTTCAAGGGTGATCAAGTTATTACAATATTGGGCCATGATTCAATCATGAAAAAGAATGCATTGGAAACTAAGATAACAAACTTTTTTGCAAAGTTCACAAGTAATGGGATAAAGAGAACATGATTATTTAGCAAAATCAACTATCACTCTAAGACACCCTAAAGTTTTTTCATGTTTATTCTTCTTACAAAATCTATCATCCCTATAAGGCATGTCTTCACAAAGTTTATGCACTCCACAAAAATTGACATGCTTATAAGAAACATTTTTAGCATGACTAGAACAATCATCATTAGTATTATGGATATTCATAGCAAGCATACTAACAACATTGCAATCACGCTTAACATTTAAGAATTTTATGCCAAACATTTTATTGAATTCTTCTTCTAACACTTTGGCACAATTTTCCGATCCATCATTTTCAAGAAGGATATCATAAAGATAAAGAACTTGATGTAACTTCAATTCCATTTTTTGTAGTTTTCTTTTATAAACCAAACTAGTGAATAAACAAGAAACTAAAAGATTTAATTACAAGATCTAAAGATATACCTTGAAGCAGTCACCTCCCCGGCAAGGGCGCCAGAAATAGGTTGATGTCCACTACGCAACTTTTCTTCTTGTAGACTCTGTTGGGCCTCTAAGCGCAGAGTTTTGTAGGACAGTAGCAAATTTCCCTCAAGTCGATGACCTAAGGTTTGGGAGGTGTATGATGAAGATGGTCTCTCTCAAACTACCCTGCAATTAAATACAAGAAATATCTTGTGTCCCCAACATACCTAATACAATGGTAAATTGTATAGATGCACTAGTTCGGTGAAGAGATAGTGATACAAGTGTAGTATGGACAGTAAAAATAGGTTTTGTAATCTGAACAAATAAAAACAGCAAGGTAGCAAGCGACAAAAGTGAGCACAAACGATATTACAATGCTTAGAAACAAGGCCTAGGGTTCATACTTTCACTAGTGCAATATCTCAATAGTGCTAACATAATTGAATCATATAGCAATCCCTCAATGTGCGACAAAGAATCACTCCAAAGTTTCTATCGGAGAATCACCATAGGAATCCGCAAGTTGATTACCATAACATATATCAAGTGACTCAATAGAATACCCCAGAGTATCCACATGCAAGACATGCATCAAGTGATCTCAAATCCAATATTCAATCCAATATAATGAAACCTCAAAGATCAAGACTCAATTCATCATAACAAGAATAGAGAGGGAAGAACACTATATGATCCAACTATATTAACAAAGCCCATGGTTACATCAAGATCGTGCCGGATCAAGAACATGAGAGAGAGAGAGATCAAACACATAGCTACTGGTACATACCCTTAGACTCGAGGGTGAACTACTCTCTCCTCGTCATGGAGACTGCCGGGATGATAAAGATGGCCTCCGGTGATAAGTTCCCCCTCCGACAGGGTGCCAAAAAAAGCCTCCAGAGGTGATCTCTTCGAAACAGAGGCTTGTGGTGGCGGAGTCGAAGTTCCAGGTTTATTTCTAGGGGTTTCTTATTTATAAGAATTTTCAGGGTTGATTTCACGCCAAAAGGAGTTACGAGGGGCCCATAAGGCAACAACACATGACCCCCCCCCCCCAAGGCGCGCCGGGTTGCCTTGTCACCGCCTCGTGGGTCTTCTCATCCTCCCACAAAGCTTCGGGGGTCCCTTATGTTCCAAAAAAATCGTCAAAAAGTATCGTCGCGTTTGGACATTTTTTGGTATGGATTTTCTGGAAAACCAAAAACAAGCAGAAAACAACAACTGGCACTGGGCACTAGGTTAATATGTTAGTCCATGAAAATCATATAAAAGTGCACCAAAACCATTTAAAATTATTGCTAACATGGGATGAATACTTCATAAATTATAGATACGTTGGAGACGTATCAGCAACTCCCATATAGAAGGCCAAACCATTAGGCAAGCTAGAGCAAAAGACGGCCTTCCATTCAAGCACACTCACTCGCATGGTTGGTCGTCTGAGGCACCAGTAGCTCCACCACGTATATAGAAGACACTTTCGTGAAGGAGAGAAGGGGAGGAGAGAACCCTAGCCGCTGCCACAACCAGAACAGAGAGAGAAGAGAACCAGAGAACCACCAGAGATCTTCTTAGTCATCCTCATTTCACCCTTTACTATTGTAAGAGGAATTCCAGGTTGTGTGAACAAGTTGTAAACTCTATTCATACTCATCTAGAGATCAAGACTATTTGGATCATTCATTTCATCGTGGATCTTTCGAGTGTTATTGATATGGTTTCTGTTGGTTTATTCACCAAGATTATTGGTTATTCTCTTATGACGCGTGGTTAGTTCTCCCTAAGCATGGGATATGTAGGTGAGTGGTAAGATTCATTTGTGCCTGATCTACATGTCGTCATTTGTGCTTGTAGTCTTATGGTCTGTCTAGTAAGTGGTTATATATATTGTGGTGAACTCTATGCGTGTAGTCCAATTTAAGGGCTTAGGAAACATGATCTCAATACCTACACATGTAACACATATTATTTAGGAAATCTATGACCTCTGACGTGACAGGTGGATACATCGATGAGGACCGAAGACAATATGAGATAACGGTGATAAAGGAACTTAGTTGTGAAGATGAACACTTTGTAGCAAAGGCGAAGCAGGACCATAGAATGGAATAAAATCCCGCGAGGAGGAGTTCCATGACTTTAGGGTGATCCGCCTACCGAACAAACAAATCAAACAATATAATCATGATACAAGGTAACTGGTATTACCGTTGCAGTGTCACACTTGATATTTACCATGAACTGAACTCTCTCCGTTCCTAACCTCTCCATTGCAGGAAACACAACTCTACTTTCTATTTTATTTATGTTCTTTACTTTCAAGTGCTATTACTTTCGTTGCTATCAACCCGTTTTATTTATCACTCGGGTTTATTTGCCTCTTGGGACAGTAACAGTGTTTCCAGATCACAAGCAGTTTCTTCACATAAGAACTGTGATAACTTGTGTGTGACAGAAACGCTACTTATAAATACTCTCCTCTGCTCTTCATTGGGATGATAACTAATTGAGATACTTCCATGAAAGTGCTACACCACCATGTGTGTCTTGCAGGCCAACAGACAACTAGCTAAGAAATGCAATACATGCAACAAATATGGCTCAATCTAGTGCTTAGTTTAATATCTAAAACATCACTAAACTACATAGGCTATACAATATAATGTATCATGTTCATGAAAAATAGTGTGAAGAAAACTAGATAACACATAGAGTTTGGATAAACAACAACCTAGAGAATGACATGACTTTAATATATAGAGCACACATGCAACATATTTGAGAATGATTCTAGAGACCATAACTAAGATATATGCATACTACTAAAAATGAAAATAATCAAACATGAAGTATTTCATAATTAAATAATCAAGCAAAGCTTAGAATAAAATCCCATAAATCTATGCATGGGAATAATTCATAAATACTTGTACAGAGGCATATCGTATAACTACATAGTGCACCAACAATTATCTACATGAAACAACATGTAAAACTATTGTTAAGAATTAAAATAGACATTAGAATAAATCTAGTAAATCACATGTAACTCCTAGAATTTATGATATAATTCAAGTTGACTCCTAGGCATGAGATGAACAAATGATACATAACATATTAACAAAAATGTCACCGATATACAAATCCCCTTGGATCTTCGCCAAAAACTACAATACTAAATCTATACCAAACCATGATTGACCAAACAAGAAATCTAACTCCACCACAAGGTTTACTACAGTCATATGGAGCATTTGGTACATTGGGTATGAAGTCATCTAGGGAACGAAAACTACTGGACATGTCGATGCCATCGGATGGCATCCATTCGTACATTGGCATGCCCAACACAGAAAGTTGGCCGAACCATGATGTCAAATAGATGAGAAACATTTCAAGGAACAAGCCTCCTAAATTAATTGGAGAGGTACTCAGTGAGCTTGACGAATAGATGCGATGCACTCGGTGAATGGATTCAAAGGAGATGCAAAATAATTCGTTCATGGTCGACGGGACGAACTTGTTCTTCCCTGAACAGAGTAGCGGCATGGAGGAGAAACTTTTGCCGCAAGGGCTCGGACGAAATGGTCCAGGTCACCGAGATTGATGACCGACGTCCATGGAGCATCATTTTTTGGGGAGAATTCTTGGGAGAATGCAGACGGGAGAGGGCAAGGAAACTAGGGATGTCACAGAGGAGATCAGGGCGCACGTCAGCACTGCTTCAAATTTGGAAATGATGGAAATTAAAAGGAGTTAAAGGAGGGGAAGATCCCTGGCTGTCGTGTTTCCTTTCTGTACTTTTTTTTTCTTTTGAGAACAAGTTCCCTTTCTGTACGTGTTCGTCTAAGTGTGATGATTTTTTTAGGGGAGCGTAAGTGTGATGAAATGGAGTGTCCCAGTTAGGTTAGGCCCAAATTGCAAGAGACAAGGGGGGGGGGGGAGATGATGGGCTTCGCCCATTCGAATGGAGGGGAAAAATAGAGAAGAGAGGAGGCAGACTTGGCTAGGCCCATTCTGTTTGGAGGGTGTATGGTTGCACCCAGGCGCGAGGGCTATGCCTCGCTCCTACAGATTCCTATTGGGAATCGCCTACGGGCGAGCGGAGCAGGCCAGCCCATTAGTGCAGCTGCTAGTATGCCGTTCTATGTTCCCTCGAACTGCTCCAGTTTTCTTCCCTTTTTTTCTTTTCTTATCTTTTCCCTCTGGTTTTCTTTGGTTTTTCTTTGTTATACTTTTGGGTTTTTTGTATTCTTCTATTTTCTTTGTTTCTTTTTCAAATTTAATCAGGTTTTTTCGTGCAGTCTATCTTTTCTCAGTACACAATAGACATTTTAGCATGTGAAATATATTATGTATACACTTTTGACATTTTTCATGTACATTTTTTAAAATACATGTTTTGATCACTTTGTTGAATACACACATTTTCCAAATACACGTTGTATATTTTTTAATGATGGTTAACATTTTATTAAACTACACAAACATTTTTAATTTAGTGGACATTTTTTGGAAACACATGAATATTTCTTTAAAATGTCATGTGCATTTTTAATAAAAAAATATTTTTTAACCTACAAGAACTTTTTTCATTATATAAACATTTTTTTAAATATCATGAACATTTTTTTGAATCACTGGATTTTTTATTTAAAATGTCTAATACCCCATGTTCATACGTGCTCATGTAATTTTTTCCATAACCAGTCATGTAAGTGGTTACAACTTCCTACAAAATCTCAAGTCGCTAGTGCACATGCACGCCTAAAGTTGGCATCCAAATTTGTCACCACCCTTCGCAATTTCTTCTTCCCTCCACCCATCACCACTACCGGACGGTCTTGTGCCAAGCCTTTGCGCGCATACCTCAGCAATCATGGCATGTCCGAGGGCCGCCACCGCCGCACTCCTCCTTCTCGAGGTCCTCAAGGAATCTTGCAACCCAGTTTAGAATCGCGAAAATGCCACCTTGTTGTCTTTGTTGCTGGACTTTCAACCGACTAGAGAGATGGTTGTGTGTTTCGTCAACGGTGAACAGAAAATCTGCTCCAAACAAGTGCCACGGCCATTTGATGCTTCAAAACAAAGAGGTTATGAATGCAGGCCCTATTTGGAGTAGCAAGCTACCCAACAAGGTCAAGATTTTCGCTTGACTTCTCTTTCACAATCGACTCAACTACAAAGCAACCTTGCTTACAAGAAAATAACTCTCATTATCCAAGGTGTGGCCATGACCATGCCCTCTTGTTTGTGAATTGCGGTAGTGGATTGCCATTTGTCCGGTATCCAACATTCTAGCTTTGTGTGACTGCCAGCCTCCCTTAGGCCTTAATGGTTCTATTTGGTCTTGCATTCTGTTAGTCATTTTCGAAAGATTTGGGACTCACGGAATGCATCTTCACGAGTCAAACACATGCATAGCTACCTGAGCCTAAAACTGAGACCGCAATATTAGAGGAACCTTCCTTCGGAGCTTTTTTTTTTTCAGCGAACGGAAAACTTGCTATGACAAAACAACTACTGTTGTCATGGCAACTTTGTAGGATTTGCCATGATAGGACGCGAAAATTGTCATGTAGTGCAATAAAAAGCAAAAACAATTACCATATTTCACAAAGAAATCGCCGTTCGTTTGATCGTGACCAGACGGCTTTGAGGGTGTTTGTTGGGAGGCACAAAAGATCTGACGTTCGCCCATTATCATTTTCATAAAACTGATCATTGACAACTTAGCTATTTGCACTCCTCGGTTTATAAAAGCGAGTGATAAGGATACCGCCTACCCGTGGTAACAATATCTAATGGGTGTGGCTAGGTCTCAGTCGACTGAGACTTAACCAAGTCTAAGTCAAGTGATATAGTATGTAAGAAAAAAAAACTGAAAAGAATTTTTTTGCACGAATCTTTATGCAAAATCAAAGGAAGGTACTATCGACTGAGACATAACGAAGCCGTGAGACTTAGCAAAACTGATATCTAATACCTCATGTTCGAACGTGCCCATATGTAATCCTCTCCGTAACCAGTCATGTAACTGGTTACAACTTCCTACAAAATCTCAAGTCACCAGTGCATGCACACCCCCAAAGTTGGCATCCAAATTTGTCACCACCCTTCGCTATTTCTTCTCCTCTCCACCCATCATCACTACCGGACGGCCTTGCCCCAAGCCTGTACGTGCGTACCCCAGCAACCATGGCATGTCTGAGGGCCACCACCGCCGCACTCCTTCTCACCCTTGTGTCGTCGGCCGCGGCCACCACGACAAAGTTCAACATTACCGAGGTCCTCAACGAATCCCCCGAGTTCTTGACCTTCAACAGCCTTCTGTCGAAGACGAATCTCGCTGAGGAAATCAACAAGCGGCAGACCATCACCGTTCTCGTGGTCGACAACTCTGCTGCCAGCGCCATCACGTCGCTGCCCACAGACACGCAGAAGAAGGTGCTCGCCGTGCACGTCATCCTCGACTACTACGATCCCATGAAACTTGAAAACATCGAGAAGGGGACGGCGCTCCTTACCTCGCTCTTCCAGACTACCGGCGCCGCCACCGGCCGCATGGGGTTCGTCAACTACACCCATAGCGCGGACGACCAGATGGTGTTTGGCTCAGCCGAGCCCGGCGCACTGCTCAGCTCGCAGCTGGTGAAGGTCGTTGCGTGCCGACCGTACAATCTATCCGTCATGCAGGTCAGCGCAGCAATCATTCCACCAAGCATCAGCTCGTCGGGCAAGGGGAGCTCCGCGGCACCCGGTCCAGCCTACGGTTCATCATCCAACGCGAGTGCCCCGACCATTACCGCGGCTGAGACACTTGAATCGTCCGACGAGGCCAGTGCGCTAGACGATCACGCTCCTGCATCATCGCCACCAGTGCATAGCGCTGACGTGGCCGCAGGCGCGCACACTTCGGCGGGGAACACATTGGTGGTCCGCACACGTGTTTGGCTCGTGGGGCTTGTGATGTTGATGGTTTAAAATTCTACGCACAGCAACGGCCGATGTTTAGCTTTACACGTCTAGTTTTTTTTTGTTTTTTTTTGCGGGGATTTACACGTCTAGTTGTGTAAGAAGTACTTGTGTATGTTGGCATGTTAATTCGTTCGATGGATGCCCTTGATGTAAATTAAACGACATTTTGTTTTCCTTTTTTTTCTCGGTCAACCAAGTTTTTTTTGCACCCATCCCTACTGACATTGACTTTTTCTTTAGAAGGAGCCAAGAAAATGCCTAATCTATTCTATATCTATACCTCTATACCTTTTTCCCTAATCTTTACCTACTAATAAAAAGGCTATTGTTTCTGCCCGTTCACCGTCATTTTTTTAAAAAGACCCTGTCGTTTTGGACAATTAACCCGCACTCCAGATTTGCTTCTGCTCGTTCATTTCTTCATATGCTATGTTGGATGTCACTCAGATGGGCCTAGCTGGGCTTGCGCCCGTGGTAAAAATTAAATGAGAATCGAATGCACTGTTAATCAAGGTAGCCTAGAATAGTACCACATTGCTCCATTGAATGATTTCTCGCCAAGTTAAATAAGATTGCATGTTCTCTGCAAAAACAATGAGCAGAGAGCACACACGAGGAAGCAGAAACAGGGCGGGCTAGCTGGTGCTGGTGTGCAGAGAGGCAAGGAGGAGGCTAGCAGTGAGGACCAGATGCACAGCCATCGGCATGAGGGAGGCCATGGCGGAGTAGATGGCGGACGCTGACCCATAGCCACCAGAAGACGGCGGATGTCCACGCTGGACCAGAGAGAAGAGAAAAGGGGGAAAAGGGGGAGCAGGAGAGAGCGGTCGGGGGATCCCGGCAGAGGAGTGAGCCATGTACGCCGTCGGACTCCCGAAAGTGCGTGGATCTCCCGCCGGTGGCAGCAGCGGCGCGGCTAATGTTTTGTAACACCCCAAAAATTTAATCAAATTTTATTAAGTAAAATTTGGTCAGAAATAAAATTTTGAGCTATATGAGGTCATTTATTAATTTCAGAGCCTTTTCTATTCTCTGTTTTACAAAATTCTCCCCTCCATAGAAGACTATTTTGTAAGATATTGTGGTATGTGGTTGTTTTATAAATTTTGCCATTTGTGTTATAAATAACAGTAGGGAATACTTTCATAATAAAATTTGCCACTAAATAATTCTTTTAATAGCATTTTCAATCTTTGAAATGCTTCTGTTGCACTACAGTTATTTTAAATAATTGTTTTAAAATCCCACAAAAATTATGAGAGGTCAGGTGATGCCTATAAATCACTTTTATGCAAAAACCTAACTATGTCTTTTAAAAAATTTGAGTAAAACATCCTCTTTTCATTCCTGCCCCATTCTTGAGTTATAACTACAACCCTAATATTCCTAGCTATATTAATTCTGAAACTTTTCCATCTTATAGTCCTTCCAACTAGTACCTTAAGTCCAGAAGATCAGCTCCAATTTCAACTTGCAAGTCCACCAAACATTCCTCTCAAGTTTCTGTCCAGAATTGAATTCTGGTAAAACTTGCATTAACTAGTTTCTCATTTTTTTCAAACAAACCCTACCACACTTCTTTACAACCAATGAAACATCATTCCGGTGAGTTTCAAAACCAACAAAGTTTTCTAGCTGGCCCTAGCATTCTGTCAAACACCTCATGTGCATGACAGTATTCTGCAAGTTCATAAACTTGCATTCGGCACCTGATCATCTAACCAAACCACCATGTCTACTAGCTCTATTCCACACTAAACCAACTATCTGGAGAGTGGCACTGGCATCAGAGGCTCCTAGACCATGGAGGCATTTCGTCGAGCACTCTGCGCACGTGCTCTGGGCACGGCCAGAGCGTGCGTTTTGCACGCGTCGACACCGAGCTACTGCCACCGCTCTGCTGCCTCCCCCTCTCATCCTGATCCTCCTCTGGATCAGCCCGACCACCACTACACCACGACACTCAAAGCAACGTCAGACAATCTGCCGGCATAGGTCACCTACGGCGACACATTTTGTGTCGGTAAAGACCTTTCCCGACATAAAGGTGGGTGTCGCCTATAGTCCTGCCGGGAAAGGTCTTTGCCGACGGATAAACCTTTTCCGACAGACAACATGACAACCATAGAGAGATCTTTCCCGACAGACATTTCTACAGCGACAGACAGATCTATGCCGACAGTTCATCTGACACTATAGTATGCCGACGGTTTGTATGATGCCATAGCTACGCCGACAGTCTATCTGATACTACGTGCGCCCACAGATAGTTCATCGGCCATTTCTATGCCGACAGTTTATCTGCGGTGTGTTATGCCAACAGATAATGTGACATGCAGCACTTCTACTGACACACTTAGTGCGAGGGTTATACATTTCAGCATAAATGGTTATACATTTCAATTCATGTTCAATATGCAATACAATTGCACTCTTCCATTCATCACAAGGTAACAGCCAATGCATTCATTCTAACATATATAGATGATTCCAATTGCACTGTTCCATTCATAACAAGATAACAGGCACTACATTCATTCAACATACACAGAAGATTCACTGGGTTTCTTCACTCAAGTAGCTACAGCCATTAAGAAAATACCCAAGTGGCATATGTCAGAGTCGACATTTTGGTCATGTCCTATTACAAAATATGAGCAAGTTCTCAAAAGACCAATCATTTGATCACTTGACTACTACAAAATATTATGGAAGATACCCAGTCTTTGATCAAGCCGACATCAACTTCCATATGCACAAAATGCATCGACAATGTTCCATGTTATTGTCAAAAGCGATCAGTGGAACATCCTAGATCAACTTCAGTACTTGCTACTTTCTGCCATTTGTCCCTGCAAAAGAACTTGTATCTTTAAGCAATCTTAGAAAATGACAAGCACATGCAACAAAATGAAGTCAGGATGGAATAGATGTGATTTTGTAGACCATAATACTGTACAAAATGATGTATATTTCAGTCCAAAAGAGATGATTAAAATAGTACGCTGACTGCTGCTACAAGTTTTGTACAAGAACAGAGATGTTCTATATTTTCAGTCAGGATGGAATAGTACGCTTTATTTTGCTGTTATGAAGCATATTGTACTAACGATGGAAGCAAGCATGCTTATATACTACATATAGCAAAAAAAGTCTCCAGTTGTGTAGCAAGCATATTGGTTTTACAACAGTTGAAACAAATTACATGTTGGAAGCTCCCATTACATCTGTTTCAACCATAAAGAAAATAAGCTTCGAAAACAACAACACAAGTCAATTCTTATGCACACTAGCAAGCGCAGCCAGCACCACTCATTCTTGATGAATGAAAATAAAATACTTTCAACAATAGAGTTGCAAAAACATGCTGATCAACACTACTAGAGATACTGGTAGTGGTATACTACTTGCTCTCAATTCTAAGTGTCAGATAGACATGGTGATTTTGACAGGAATAATACCTGAACTCTGCGATGACAACCGTGACTTGGAGCAAGGTTTGATCTACAAAAATAACAATTAGTTAGCATCATGTGATAGTTTACACTAGAACAGGAAAATGTATAAAATATGTTTTTACCCTATTTGATGGCCATGCAATGAACATGTGGTGAGCATCTCCCATTGTTTGCATTCCATCATATCCACGAGCAAGCTCCACCTCTCTTTTCAATACACTATTGACAAGAACTTCATAATATTGCAGCCCAAGAACTTCACCTCCCACTATGGTGTCTTGGTTGGTTGAGATAACCATTGCCTTCGCCACAGGATCAGATCTCACCAAATGATATAATATGACATCCCTACCAACCTAAATCATGCATCATCTATTAGCAAACACAACACAACAAGATATATGTAGTTAAGAGATGAGATGATTACAAGGTCTTCTTGATTGTGAGTGGCTTGAGAGGCCTGACGGACACTTGGAGTGGCTACATGGCTTCTAGGTGGCAAATGTGTGGATGCAACATTATGGCTAGATGGCATACGCTTCTGGATGAACAATCCTTCGTCTTCCTGGACTACATCATGATGACCCTCATGTTCCTCTTCCTCATCATCATCATCCGGTACAATACGTGAGAACTATGGAGGGACACAAAAAGAAAATGAATTAGTGTACCTATGATTCACATATCTTAACAAAAATAGACAAGTAAGCACTCACCACGGGTCGAGAGACAGAATTAGGAGGCGAAGGCGTGGGCGTTTCAACACTGTGACTTCCTTGTGAAAACATGACATGCATCTCATCGACGTGTCGTTCCATTGCTTGCATTTTCTCCTGTAGAGTTGAAACTGCTTGTTCAGCTCTTCGACGAAGTTGCATTTCCATTGCAAGCTTTGTTGGCACTTTAGCTTTGGTTCCAGGTGCACCCACACTCTGTGGAGTTGGCCCCGTACCCAACATACGGACACGTCCTCTTGGTTTCTTCTCTCCAAAAGTATGTGCATAAAGATCCCCTTCTGCAATAGAAGTACGTGCATAAAGATCCCCTTCTGCAATAGAATTTCCCTCCAATTCTGGGTGGAGTGCAGCTTCAATTTGAAGTTTTTTCTACAAGAACAAAACAAATGAGGTACCTCAAGTTATTTCCATGATGAAGCCACATGCACGATATTATTACAGAAAAGAGATGATGAATGGTCATGTGACTTACAATTAGTGGCACTGCTAGTGGGGTGGGAACTCCGGTTTTCTTACTTGTATGTACTTCGACAAAAACTTTGTCTCTTCCTGGATAGTACCCAAGTTTCTGAGCCTGCAACCAATTTGTCTCACTAGTAACTAAAACAACCTTTACTGATCTGATACATCACTTTCGAAAAGAAGTGCTTGCATAGTTGAGTTTACCATATCATGACCAACACGAGCAAAACTCTTGCTGCCAGCCACATGTAGCAATTTCAAATTGGAACGATTTTTTTTGTTTCTAGCACTGCTAGCCTAAAAAACGATGCAAACAATTAGTTAAGCTATAGGATATAACATGAAGACATTTTGCATCAATTAGAAATTCAAAGTGAACATTTTATCAAGAGCTAAAAACAATCAGCACGTCATATATGACAGTCTGCATCAATTAGAAATTCAAAGTGAACATTTTACTTGTCATGTAGAAAGTGCATGCAAACTACATAAACAGAGCTAACTATGACATTGTAAGATGTGTATAGAAAGTGCATGCAAACTACATAAACAGAGCTAACTATCATATTTATCTCAAAATTAGAGAGAATGATCTAGTTAATATCTAGTGCAGTTCTGTAAATCTCAACGAGACAAATGCATCCAAAAGTTTCACTTTTAGTACACACAAGGGGCCTTATTCTGTAGTTCAATAACTTGGTGAGATTCTTTTAAATTGCTGCAGATAACTACTAGGAGTAATAGTGAGGCTGCATTGTCAATATAACCATGCACACAAGGACCAAGTTTGCATATAGAAGGAAAAAAAGCAGTTGCATCATATTGACTATCACGTGCCCCACAAAAATGACACAAGATAAATTCCTATATGTTACAGGATAAAGTCCAGCATCCCCAAATTCACACAAAGTGCCCCACAAAAACTAAGTTAGTTTGTGCCTTACATCGGATTCTGGTTTTCTCCACTGATCGATAAGCTATTTCCAATCTTCCTTTTCAATTCTTCTATCACATCTTTGCATAAGTTCCTCATCTGTCAATGTGGCATCAAACTTCTCCTTTAGGTCTGATTTAAATTCTCTCCATTTTTTTGCAGTTGCGGTCATAAAGTAATCCAAAGCAGCTTCATCCACCTCAAAATATGACTGGACAAATATGAAAAAGAAGTCATTTAGCAAAAGCCAGCTAGCAAAAATAGAAGACAAGGAAAAACTATTTTGACCATCTAAACTACCTTTATGTCATCCCATAGCTTTAACTTGGCCTCGGGATCAATATATCTCCAGTGCTCAACCAGCACCGACAATTTCTTCCTTACCAATATTCCAATGAAATTAGCAAATGTTGGTCTCTATCATATATCTTCTTTAATTCAGTGGGACCCCTTCCTCTCTTCTTTTCTTGTTGTACAGTCACAACTGAAGCATTTGCTTTACAATGCAAAAGGAACGAGTAAGAATCTAAATACATGGTCACACATAAAAGACTGCATGGAGAAATGAGAATGATGGAGCAGCACTAGAATACCTTGAATATCACCTGAGCCATGTCCTATGGGTTCATTATTGGAATCTTCACCATCTTGGTTTAACCTTGACTGAGAACACAGATTACGCCCTCCATTTGCAACTTCAGGTGTGCAGTTATTTGGCTAGGAAAAAAAGCATATTGTGTGAAAGATGGCACACAATGCTTCATCCAATGCTTGTGAACAATGAGAAGTACATTGAATGTAAACAATGAGAAGTACACAACCTTTTTTCCTTTTCTTGGATGGTTGTGGTGAAGCTGCTTTCTCAGTGGGATTCTTGTTTCCTCCCAATGCTTCATTCCTTTTGAGTTCTACAAGATCTCTCACTTTTCTCTCATTTTCTGCAATATTGGCAAGCCTCCAAACTTCATCAACTAGAGGGACCTCGCTTCCTCCTCTTGTTCCTACCATCTTTTTTCCTGCAAGTGACAAATGTTAGAACAAGATGCTTAATAGACAATAGTGGATAAAATATGCATAGCAAGCAGATTAAAACACAAGGCAGAAAATAAAATGCAAACACCCCTTACTTTCTAGATTTTTTAGCATACACAATTCTCCCATCTATGTCTGTTCTAGCACAATCAATACTTTGAAGATCATCATGGAAACATGAATAGATATGTGGATCAACCATTGGCATAGCGGTCTCTACATCCTCATCTTCAGCTTCTTCATGCATGGCATATGAGCCCCGTGGATTGTAGTGGCTAACAGTAACCCATTCATCATCAATTGGGTCTTGAACATAGAAAACTTGAGTTGCTTGCGACGCTAAAATGAAAGGCGCATCTAATATATTTTGACCAGTGTTGACCAAATGCTTGAAATTCATAGAAGTTACCCCAAGGCGATCAACTTTTACCCACTTGTCTTTCCTGCGGTTGTCAACCCAATCACATTTGAAGAGAACTATCTTTCCTTTATTTTGATAGTTCAACTCAAGAATTTCTTTTATGATACCATAAAATGATTGGTTTCCTATTATCATATTATCATCGTTTCCTTTTTCATAACATGTAGTCTATGCAACTGGAGCTACACCACTATTTTGCACTGGCCTACCATCATCATAGGACTGCGTATGAAAATGTAACCCATTTCTAGTATAGCTACTAAACTGATGTGCAACTTTGGATGGCCCCTGAGCTAAAATACTTATCTCCTCTGGCACTTTGTCACCCATTTCTTCCACCTGAGAATATGGCATATAGTAATTTTAAAATTGGATGGAACTCGCTGCATATATATACATCACAAGAAAACAGAGACATTTGACCACTTACATGCTTCTTAAACCACTCATGGAAGGACTCATGCTGGACACGACTAATTTGTCGATTATTTTTAAGACCATTTGAGGAAAGATATTACTTATGCTTGCTGCAAATTATTCATTACTTCAACAACAAGCATAAATAAAATGCAAATTGCAAAAAGAAAAATGGATAGCTTACTTCAAATAAGGTTCTATGTGGTCATAGTTGAACAAGACATATCTATGAGCTTGAAGCCAAGTCGTATTGTCCAACAACACAGAATTCTTGCCAACTAATCCTCGACCAAGATTGCTGAAGAAAGGTGTGGTACTACTGGTTTCCATACCCAAACCTTGATCATTTCTAATTTGTCGAGTAAACTGAGTTTCACCTTTTAAATACCGAGAACAATAGGTAAGAGTCTCATCAAATAAATAGCTCTCGGCAATAGATCCCTCTGGATGACTTCTAGTATGAACAAAGCCCTTACACCGGCACAAATACCTACAGCGAGATACACAATCAAATGTCTATGTCTATTTGCAGAAGAAGCATACTTTTGCTGCTACAAAAGTGGTCGGTGACAATTACCTCTCTATAGGAAACATGTTGCGAAAATGCACTGGGCCAGCTATTTTGGCTTGGGCTGGAAGATGCACCATCAAGTGTACCATGATATCAAAGAAGGATGGAGGGAATATAGTCTCAAGAATGCTCAAGGTCTCAGCTATTTCAGCCTCTAGTTTTTCCATATCACTAACAGAAATAACATGCGAGTAAATCTGCTTGAAAAAATTGCTAACACGAATCAGTGCTGCACTAACTTTTTCGGGCAATAGCCTTCTCACAGCAAGTGGTAGCAAATGTTGCATTAAGATGTGGTTGTCATGGCTCTTTAACCCGATTATTTTCCTTTCCTTGACATGCACATTAGCACGTATATCAGCTGCTAACCCGTAAGGGAACCTAGCTCCTTTAAATACTCCACAAAATAACTTCTGCTGGGCAACATTCATTTCATAAGGTGCTGGAGGTAAATAAAATTTATCTTCTACTTCAAGTTCAACAGGATGAAGGTCACTTCTAATGTTTAGAGCTTGAAGGTCCAAGCGAGAGTTCAGATTATCCTTAGATTTCCCATCAATGCACAACAATGTGTTGAGTATGTTCTCACATACATTTTTTCTATGTGCATGACATCTAAGTTGTGACGCGGCAACAAGCTCTCCCAATATGGCAGCCTGAAAAAAATAGACTTCCTTTTCCAAGTAATTAATGGCTCATCGTCCTTGCGCTTCCGCTTGGTTTTCTTCTTCCCAGATGGATCCTTCCCAAAAACCGTATGCATATCTTCCGTCTGAGCAATAATTTATGGTCCAGAGAGAGGAATTGGCGCTGGCCTATGCTCAGCAAGGCCGTCAAAAGAATGGGTGTTGGACCTAAAGGGGTGGTCTTCATGTAAGAACCTGCGATGCCCCATGTAGCATGTCTTGCTACCATTATTCAGCCTAAGAGAACATGTGTCAGAATGACATTCAGGACAAGCTCCTTCACCAGAGGTGGAACAACCAGCTGTATACCCTAGGCCTGGGAAATCATGAATGGTCCACAATATGGCAGCCTTCAAATCAAAGAACTCTTCTTTTGAAGCATCGTATGTTCTGACGCCGTGAAGAAACATACCTACCATATCATCAACTAGCGGCTCTAGATAAACATCCATATCACTACCAGGAGCATGTTTACCAGGAATAATCAATGTGAGAAAAAAAAAATTGATTGCTTCATGCACATCCAAGGAGGGAAGTTATAAGGAATCAAGATAACAGGCCAAACACTATAATTGACGTTATTGGATCTAAAAGTATTAAAACCATCTGCTCCATATCCAAGCCTAAAATGGCGGCTGTCCTCAGCAAAGTCCTTATGCAACTCATCAAAATACTTCCATTGAGCAGAATCAGCTAGATGCCTGATCAAACCATCTTTTGTACGCCCTTCATCATGCCATCTGGTGAGAGCTGCTGTTCTAGAACACATAAACAACCTCTGGAGCCTTTTCTTTATTGGAAAATAACGGAGAACCTTCCTAGGTACCTTGTGGACACGTTTTCCATCTAAACTCTTCTTTTCAGACTTCCATCGTGAAGTATTGCATATTGGACAAACATCAGCCTTAGCATGGTTTTTCCCGAAAAGGATGCAATCATGTTCACATGCATGAATACTAACATATCCAAGTCCTAGGCATTTCACCAATTTCTTAGCTTCATTATAGTTCTTCGCTAGTGAGGACCCTTCAGTAAAAGCATCATTAAGTAGATCTAGCAGCAGGTTAAAACTTTTATCTGACCATCCACCAAGCAATTTGACATGAAGTAGTCTAATTATGAAACACAGTTTTGAGAACTTCTTACACCCAGGATATAGCTCTTGACCAGAGTCATTTTTTAAGTTTTGAAGAGCTTCTAAATATGCATCAGTCTGCTCAAAAACTGTGTCATCTTCGAAGTCCCCCTCCTTATCTAAACCACCCCCTAAGTCTCGAAGCAAATCAGAAATGTCATCCTCTTCGGGTGACTCCTCCTCAACCTCATTCTCATGAGCGTCGGGAACATTCAAGAAAGAAGAACTAGATTCTCCATGAAAAATCCAAGCTTTATACCCATGGAGAAACCCATCACATACCAGATGCTCACGCACCTCTCTTTCTTCATTCCAAAATGAGTTTGAACAGTTCTTACAAGGACATAATATTTTGTTTCCGGATGAATTACTAAATGCAAAGCTTAAGAATTTTTCCACCCCTTCCAAATACACCTTTGTGTGCCTACATGTTATATAAATATACATATGCATCAGATCAGATGTAGTTAAATAATTGCTAAGCGCCCTATAACCACTAAAATTGTGTGTTATACCTAGGCTCATCCATCCACCTTTTGTCCATGGTGACTGCACCTTCACAACTGATTCACAGACTACAAGTGAAATGTACAGATTCGGAATATCGATGTTGCTGTAGAGATTCAGAATATCAATGTTGCTGCAAAAATCGGCATTCACTATGAACATGCATATCAAATAGAAAAAACTTAAAACATGGACATTAAGCTCCTAAAACCGGTCTGGATGCGCTTAATCATATGGCTTCTAGAGAGATCTATCTATGATGAACTAATAGTTCAGTAAGCATTACACAGATCACACTAAGTAGTGTTTACACAACCAAATCTGCAACTACTTGAAATACAAAATGAACAACAAAAATCTGAAACTGAAAAAATATCATGCAAGTCATCCAATCAGATCATCACGCAAGCATTATTCAATCAGGCCATTAGTAATTGCAGAAGGAAGGTAAATCACCTCTTGAATTCAGTAGGCGGGGCAGAGGAAAGTAGCAGGAATGGAGGTCGACCGTGGAGGTGGATCCTTGACGCGATGCTGCTCCTCGGCGAGGTGGACGCGCTGCTGCTGCTTCTCCTTGCCGGTGGTGGTCGACGGCGTTGCTGCTCCTCGCGCAGCGGACAGAGCTGCAGCTCCTGGAAGGGTGGTGCACAGCGGGCTAGAGGGATGTGGCGCGACGGAGGGCCAGCGGACGGGCGGCGGCGCATAGGCGGGGCGGCGGCGCAATAGGTCGGGGCGGCGGCGCAGGTCCGGGCAGCGGCGCGTAGGCGGGACGGCGGCGCAGTGGGTCGGGTCGGTGGCGCAGTGGGTCTGGGCGGCGGCGCAGGTAGGGGCGAGGGCGCAGTGGGTCGGGGCGGTGGCGTAGGTATGGGCGAGGGCGCAGTGGGTCGGGGCAGCGCAGTGGATTAGGTCGAGGGCTGAGTGAGAGAGAGAGGGATTGGGCATTTGGGATCGAAGGTTTTTTTTATTATCTTTGCCTTTTTTTCTGCTCGTATGGCGCGCGCATGGCTCTCTTTTCGCGCCATATTTTTGGGCTGTGGGCTGAGGCGAACAACGCCCACACATTTAGTGTCCCCACGAATCGGCGACACACGGACCATTGCTAAAGACACCATCTACCGACAGAAATGACGTCAGTGCTCCTGTGGAGCTTTGCCGATGGATAATATGTCATGAGCTTATATAACTCCAACATACTGTGTGTCGGTACAGTTTGGGACAAAATAAGTGTCGGCGATTCTCACCTATACCAACAGATGCATGTCGCCTTTGTAGTGTCGTGGTGTAGTGCACCAGGAACCTCGCCGACACCCTCGCTTGGCCGCTAGCGCTGGCCACCGCCATCCACGCCGACCACAGTCGCCACCACCATCATTTGTTCGGGCACGGCACCGTCCAGGACGAGTGGCTCACCTCCTCGCCAGCCAACGAGCCCCTGGAATAACTCTGGACGGCCACCGGCCTCTCCTACCATGCTGACCACCACCAACCTCGCCACCGGCCTCAGCGGCGCCATGAATGGCCACCCGCCGACGAGCCGTCCTCTGGAAGCCACGAGATCGGCGCCCCCTCTCTATATAAGCCACCCCGGGCACCTCCTCATGACCAGCGCCACCTCTCCCTTCCCCACAAGCCTCCCCGAGGCTAGCCAAGTGATCGGAGATCGCTGTCCCCTCGTCTCCGGTAGCTTCTGCCGCCACCACATCCTCGAAGATTCCGACGCCACCAGAGCCCCTCCCCCTCCACTCTCTCCACCAATGGCCTCCTAGAGCATCCACGAACCCATCCCCATCTTCAGTTCCACCGGAGATGCACCATAGCCGAAATCCCTCTTTCACTCGACGCCGCTGTCCGTCGGGTGAGCTCGTCGCCGGCAGCTCCGTGCTCCACGTCGACCGTCTCGCCCACCGGAGGGACCGCCTGGGCCTCCTGAGCTCGATGGTGAGCTCAGTTCGCCGAGGGGCGCCTCCAATCACCGGCGCCGGTCGCCGGAGCGCCGCCTCTGTTCGGCCAGAGGAGGACGCGCGCGAGGGCGACCAGTCAAACATGACAGGTGGGCCCATGGGTCCCACTATCAGCGACCGAAACGACGCCGAGCTGGCAGTAAGTGGAAACGTAATCCGCGAGTACGCCTTCGACGTCGACAACTCCTACGCAGCCGAACGGTTGGCCTCAGCCCAATAATACTCCACGGCTAAATAGCGCTCAGGGCGCCATCCATCTCTTTCTCTTTTTTCTATTTCCAGCAGACATCCAATATTGCCACAGCAGTCATTTTAGACCCAAATTTAATAATTCAAATTTCTGTAGACTTATAAAAGCATGCTCTATTAATCTAGCTAGGGTAAACTTTTTTTTAAGCTTAGTTTCTGTTGGATCAATTAAATAGCCCATTTAGTCATTTATTCCATCTTAGAAATTCCATAAGTAATTTATATTAACACCAAATAAATTGATTATTTTTCTGTAATTCCTTATATTTCATCTAGTTTATTTCAGTATTTATTTCAAAAAAATTCAGACGACTTTTTAGCACTGTTTTTTATTTATGTGGTGATTGCAATATTTTAAAAATAGGGAAATGGATGGAAGATAAATATTTCAAACTTTTGGAGTGCACCCAATATTTCTGCATGCTCAAGGCAAGCATCTTGAACACTTGATATGGTGATTGCATGGTTAAATGTTTGCATGAATAAATGAATCATGCATAGGTTGAATTGGAATAAAGTTTGCATGCATGTAGTGTTGGCATGTTTCATCGTACCATGCATCGTGTGCTTGTCATGACTAACCTACAGGAGCAGGCATAAGTAAAATACCATTACCGGCAGAAGGGTGATCACGTTGGAGCGTGATCATTCCTTGTTGGTTATGCATCTTGCAGCATGCAAGGGTTGTGGCCCTGTCTTGGTGTTGCTGTCGAAAGAATGCTTTGTTGAGCTAACCACTGCAGGAAAACTTAAGCCTCCTGAGTCGACCGTAGATCGAGTCTTGTTCCGGTAACCCCCATACTTGATTTGTGCTGCCACTTGTCCCTGCCACAGGTGGGGTATAGTTCAGTAAGTTGTTAACCCATTTCCGTGCACACACCACATAGAGGGCCATGATGAGGGTTTCCACGATCATGGACTAATTCCTGTCATCGGGTCAGGGGGCATGGGTGTTTCCGGTTGTAGCCGAGAGGGGGGCACCCCTTGTAATCCGTGTGTATGAATAGTGATCCCATGATATTCGAGATTGTAGTCTCCCCGACTTAGAGTTTTTCATGAACGATGACTTGGGTGATTCCTGGCATCCAGAAAGTTAAGCTGGTGTGTGTTGGCCAGGTGTGTTTTCAACCCAAAGACCGTAATGGGAATTAGTCAGCAACTCGGTGCTGACTAAAGAAACCCTTTACTTGTGGGTAAAGAGTACACCCTCTGCAGAGTTATACCTATTCGAATAGCCGTGTCCGCGGTTAAGGACTACAGTCTGGGTTGGTCAAGTGTCGGTCTCTGGAGGAAATAAATAAATTGTGCATGAGTCATTTTTCCAGGATGATTATTGTCACTATGAATGTTATTATGAATATGATTATGATTGAGAATATTACTGTGGACTAACCATGTTATTTTCTTTTCTTTTCTGAGTGTCTCAAGGGCTGGCTAGACTACCCCGGGCATTCAATTTTACTTTCAAGACCTTATGAGGCATCTCTCGAGTTCTCGGGCGGATCTGTCTCGCCCGACTCTCTTGTAGATACCCGTTTGGCATTTCTTTTCAAGACCTCTCGTGGCGTCGCTTGGATTTTTGGGCGGTCCTGTCTCGCCCGAATTTCCTTTTAGACACCCGTTAGGCATTTCTTTTCGAGACCGACCGTGGCGTCACCTTTTTGACACCCGACTGGCATTTCTTTTCAAGTCCTCTTGTGGCGTCGCTTGGATTCTCGGGCGGTCCTGTCTCGCCCGATTCTCCTTTTAGACACCCGACTGGCATTTCTTTTACCTTCTTCTGGATTCTCGG
Source organism: Thinopyrum elongatum (assembly GCA_011799875.1). Taxonomy (NCBI): domain Eukaryota; kingdom Viridiplantae; phylum Streptophyta; class Magnoliopsida; order Poales; family Poaceae; genus Thinopyrum; species Thinopyrum elongatum. The sequence continues at coordinate 383,266,154 of CM022298.1, forward strand.
GCGGTCCTGTCTCGCCCGATTCTCCATTAACTTTCTTTGTTTGTCACTAACATTTTATATTCTCATTACTCTGCACATGCTAATATTTTTATCATGACATGATTTAATACCTGTCAGCATGCCTTTAATATAGTTCAGCATGAGCATACATATATAGTCTAGTTCTTCATGACCATATATTATCTGCTGCATTCGGTATATCATTTGTTCATAATATTTGCGAGTACATTCCAACGTACTCACTGGCTTGTCCCAGGCTATTTACTTGGCCAGGTCAGGATTTCACCGTGGAGTACCACAACGATGTCCGTGCGGAGCCTAGGATAGTAGCCATGCGGGATAGGAATTATCTAGGTCAGCCGTTCCGGAGCCCCATCGACGTTGGAGAACCACGAGTCGCTTTCGTCACCCGTCACCAGATATCATTGTTGTATCATTAGACCTCTATGGTCTTGTATCCAATGCTTGTAATAGCTTGGTAATCTGTAACAAGGACGTGTCCACCAGTAACAGTAATCCTGGGGCTGGTGATGACACGAGGGGTTAATTTCTGGGATGTTGTGTCCTCGAAATTCGGCCCCAACAGCCTTGGTATCAGAGCCAGGCTGACCATTGGCTAATCCTATCTTAGCTTCGTCATTATCCTTAGGTTTCCACACCTTCCAAATCTTTTCTGTCCGTAGCCAAGCCCATCTCATCCGATAAGCCTGCACAGTGGCAGCCGACATCTTTTGACAGTCGGTGCCCAACCTAGCAGCCGGTCCGTAGGCCGTGTGCCTGTGGCCGACACCTGAGTTATCCCATCCGCAAGCGTGCGATGGAAGACTCCGCTGGCTTATAAAGGAAGCCTTGCCCCAACTCAGCACATCACAGCCCTCACTCGCAGCCTAATTTCCAAGCCACCAAGATGCCTGGTCCCATCGTCCACAACGAGACCACCGCATCCGAGCTTGGAGATTTCGTAGCCATCCTCGCCAATCTCACTCATCGTGCTTTTGGCATAGACGAACCCCCGGAGTATGTTGTGTACCAGGAACACACAAGTGATGCCATCCATCACATCTGGGCCACGGTGCACATCTACGAGAGGGGCACCACATCAGAGCGTCCCTACCGGTTCACCGGGAGGACGACCTCCGACGAGCCCCAAGCCATCCAACTTGCAGCCCGAGAGGGTATAGTTAATCTCCGGCACCTGTCGCCGAGGGTTAACACTCGCCCTTTCTTCTACTACCCTAGCCGTGAAGGCTATGGTAACCCGACCCAAGTCGCCAATGGGGACCATGAGTCGGATCCTGCTCTAGTGCATCTGGTACGCTACCTGGGAGCGCAAGAGGCACTATTCGATTAGGTCACCATTGATCTGATTGCGACCCGCAGGACGCTTGCTCTCCTGACACCGGTGAGAAGTGAAGCTGCACCCGACACCGACACCCCGATAATGCTGCTTGGGAGGCCAGTTGAGCCCCCAAGGTCTGCTCCTGTTATCTATCCAGGCAATGCCTTTGCCAATATCCATCCCTTTGGTCTTATTGACATAAGACCCCAGGGGAACTCCGTCGTCTCTTGGAGACCTACTCCAACAGGATTGTGACCACGACACCCCACGAGGGGCATCACCGCTACCCCAGCCCTGTGGCTCCCCATCCTACCCCGGCCAGCTCCGACACGGAAGCACACGGAGAGGACTCGGCATCCACAAGACGTGCCCGGCTAGATATCAACCAGGTGGACTGAGTCCACCAGAGTTGTTGTCCAGCCTGAGTGGCCCGGTTTTTCCTATAATTTCGCTCTAGCAGTTGTATGGTGTAGTAGGTTTGTAAACCACCTGTGTGTCATCATCTAAATAATACCATGTGTGACCCAACATAAATTGTTTGACAGGTGGTTGCGGAGTAAATTCTAGACGTGACTGCCGAACCCCCTTTGACCGACATGCACAGTAATACGTCACACTCCTTTTGGGAAGTGATGTCCGAGAATTTGACTTAGACAACCCTATGTTGGAGCTGATGCACAAGTCGTACCGGCGCCGCATCATGTTTCCTAACCCAGGCACCTTATAAGGGGTCGTATCCATACACCACACCAGCCACCACCACACTTGAGCACCGCTCTTCTCCATTCATCCCTCCATGTCTCACCCCGGAGCCTACCTAAGAACTCCAAATGCAAGCCCTGGTAGTTTTGTTAAGGTTTTGTGGGATCTGACCCACAATACCCTTGGTTCCAGCCACCCACCCCAGTACGAGTTGTTCAAAATGAGGATCACCCCTGATTCCTCAAAATACTGGGCAGTTGTGCACATCCCACCAGAGGATTTAAATCATGGCCCTCCATATGTTGTCTTCGTCGGGAGATCCATGCCAACCTTAGGCATGGCTATCGAGGCTGCTGCTTATGAAGCAGTTACCCATCTTCGATTCACGGTACCCGCTGCCAGTGAAAGGAAATACTACTATTTCCCGAGCCGCATAGCTTCTGGAGCAGAAGCCACATTCTGATGTGAACGTATAGAGAGAGATCCAGCTCTGGCCAATCTCATTCAGTATGTGATGGCCCAGGAGCATCTAACCCAGCAACTGATGGATTACCTCCATTACCTTGTTGTCCTGAATCCCCATATCGCCATTGGTGGACCACCCTAGCTAACTACGGGAGGGCGTGTTCTTCGTTTACTTCCTTCACTTTCCCCGGAAGAAGAAGAAGAATGTGCTCCAGCACCGAGAACCCTTCCACAACACCCTGTAGATCTTACCTTTGAACCATAGACGGTCATTGTTGTAGTACCTAGCACTAGTTTACGTAATGCAACCATTATATTGTAATTTAGGGTGTATGTCATAAGTGCATTGCCATGATTGCATTCTGCATATGATCATTTGTTGTGATTTGCTTTCAGTTCTTCTGCCCTTATAAAATCTCGAGGACGAGATTTTTCTTAAGGGGGGTAGAGTTTGTAACACCCCAAAAATTTAATCAAATTTTATTAAGTAAAATTTGGTCAGAAATAAAATTTTGAGCTATATGAGGTCATTTATTAATTTCAGAGCCTTTTCTATTCTCTATTTTACAAAATTCTCCCCTCCATAGAAGACTATTTTGTAAGATATTGTGGTATGTGGTTGTTTTATAAATCTTGCCATTTGTGTTATAAATAACAGTAGGGAATACTTTCATAATAAATTTGCCACAAAATAATTCTTTTAATAGCATTTTCAATCTTTGAAATGCTTCTGTTGCACTATAGTTATTTTAAATAATTGTTTTAAAATCCCACAAAAATTATGAGAGGTCAGGTGATGCCTACAAATCACTTTTATGCAAAAACCTAACTATGTCTTTTGAAAATTTTGAGTGAAACATCCTCTTTTCATTTCTGCCCCATTCTTGAGTTATAACTACAACCCTAATATTCCTAGCTCTATTAATTCTGAAACTTTTCCATCTTGTAGTCCTTCCAACTAGTACCTTAAGTCCATAAGATCAGCTCCAATTTCAACTTGCAAGTCCACCAAACATTCCTCTCAAGTTTCTGTCCAGAATTGAATTCTGGTAAAACTTGCATTAACTAGTTTCTCATTTTTCCAAACAAACCCTACCACACTTCTTTACAACCAATGAAGCATCATTCTGGTGAGTTTCAAAACCAACAAAGTGTTCTAGCTGGCCCTAGCATTCTGTCAAACACCTCATGTGCATGACAGTATTCTGCAAGTTCATAAACTTGCATTCGGCACCTGATCATCTAACCAAACCACCATGTCTACTAGCTCTATTCCACTTTAAACCAACTATCTGGAGAGTGGCACTGGCATCAGAGGCTCCTAGACCATGGAGGCATTTTGTCGAGCACTCTGTGCACGCGCTCTGGGCACGGCCAGAGTGTGCGTTTTGCACGCGTCGACACCGAGCTACTGCCACCGCTCTACTGCCTCCCCCTCTCATCCTGATCCTTCTCTGGATCGGCCCGACCACCAGGAACCTCGTCGACACCCTCGCTTGGCTGCTAGCGCTAGCCACCGCCGTCCACGCCGACCACAGTCGCCGCCGCCGTCATTTGTTCGGGCACGGCACCATCCAAGACTCGTGGCTCGCCTCCTCGCCAGCCAATGAGCCCCTGGAATAACTCTGGACGGCCACCAGCCTCTCCTACCATGCTGACCACCACCAACCTCGCCACCGGCCTTAGCGGCGCCATGAATGGCCACCCGCCGAGGAGCCGTCCTCTGGAAGCCATGGGATCGGCGCCCCACTCTATATAAGCCACCCCGGGCACCTCCTCATGACCAGCGCCACCTCTCCCTTCCCCACAAGCCTCCCTGAGGCCAGCCAAGTGATCAGAGATGGTCGTCCCCTCGTCTCCGGTAACTTCTGCCGCCACCACATCCTCGATCATTCCGGCGCCACCAGAGCCCCTCCCCCTCCACTCTCTCCACCAAAGGCCTCCTGGAGCATCCACGAACCCATCCCCATCTTCAATTCCACCGGAGATGCACCATAGTCGGAATCCCTCTTTCACTCGACGCCGCCGTCCGTCGGGTGAGCTCGTCGCCGGCAGCTCCGTGCTCCCCGTCGACCATCTCGCCCACCGGAGGGACCGCCTGGGCCTCCTGAGCTCGATGGTGAGCTCAGCTCGCCGAGGGGCGCCTCCAATCACCGGCGCCGGTCGCCGGAGCACCGCCTGTGTTCGGCCAGAAGAGGACGCGCGCGAGGGCGACCAGTCAAACATGACAGGTGGGCCCATGGATCCCACTGTCAGCGACCGAAACGACACCAAGCTGGCAGTAAGTGGAAACATAATCCGCGAGTACGCCTTCGACATCGACAACTCCTGCGCAGCCGAACTGCTGGCCTCGGCCCAATAACACTCCACGGCTAAATAGCGCTCAAGGCGCCATCCATCTCTTTCTCTTTTTTCTATTTCCAGCAGACATCCAATATTTCCACAGCAGCCACTTTAGACCCAAATTTAATAATTCAAATTTCTATGGACTTATAAAATCATGCTCTATTAATCTAGCTAGGGTGAACTTTTTTTCTTAAGTTAGTTTCTGTTGGATCAATTAAATAGCCCATTTAGTCATTTATTCCAGCTTACAAATTCCATAAGTAATTTATATTGACACCAAATAATTTTATTCTTTTTCTATAATTCCTTATATTTCATCTAGTTTATTTTAGTATTTATTTCAAAAATTTGCAGACAACTTTTTAGCACTATTTTTTATTTATGTGGTGATTGCAATATTTTGAAAATAGGGAAATGGAGGGAAGATAAATATTTCAAAATTTTGGAGTGCACCCAATATTTCTACATGCTCAAGGCAAGCATCTTGAACACTTGATATGGTGATTGCATGGTTAAATGTTTGCATGAATAAATGAATCATGCATAGGTTGAATTCTAATAAAGTTTGCATGCATGTAGTGTTGGCATGTTGCATCGTACCATGCATCGTGTGCTTGTCATGACTAACCTACAAGAGCAGGCATAAGTAAAATACCGTTACCGGAAGAAGGGTGATCACGTTGGAGTGTGATCATGCCTTGTTGGTTATGCATGTTGGAGCATGCAAGGGTTGTGGCCCTGTCTTGGTGTTGCTGTCGAAAGAATGCTTTGTTGAGCTAACCACTGCAGGAAAACTTAAGCCTCCCGAGTCGACCGTAGATCGAGTCTTGTTCCGGTAACGCCCATACTTGATTCGTGCTGCCACTTGTCCCTGCCACAGGTGGGGTATGGTTCAGTAAGTTGTTAACCCCTTTCCGTGCACACACCACATAGAGGGCCACAATGAGGGTTTCCACGATCATGGACTAATTCCTGTCATCGGGTCAGGGGGCATGGGTGTTTCCGGTTGTAGCCTAGAGGGAGGCACCCCTTGTAATCCGCGTGTATGAATAGTGATCCCAAGCTATTCGAGATTGTAGTCTCCCCGACTTAGATTTTTTTCTTGAACGATGTTTTGGGTGATTCCAGGCATCCGAAAAGTTAAGCTGGTGTGTGTTGGTCAGGTGTGTTTTCAACCCAAAGACCGTAATGGGAATTAGTCAGCAACTCGGTGCTGAATAAAGAAATCATTTACTTGTGGGTAAAGAGTACACCCTCTGCAGAGTTATACCTATTCGAATAGTCGTGTCCGCGATTAAGAACTACAGTATGGGTTGGTCAAGTGTCGGTTTTAGTGTCGGTCTCCGGAGGAAATAAATAAATTGTGCATGAGTCATTTTTGCAGGATGATTATTGTCACTATGAATGTTATTATGAATATGATTATGATTGAGAATATTACTGTGGACTAACCATGTTATTTTATTTTATTTTCTGAGTGTCTCAGGGGCTGGCTAGACTACCCCGGGCATTCAGTTTTACTTTCAAGATCTTACAAGGCGTCTCTCGAGTTCTCGGGCGGTCCTGTCTCGCCCAACTCTCTTGTAGATACCCGTTTGGAATTTCTTTTCAAGACCTCTCGTGGCGTCGCTTGGATTTTCGGGCGGTCCTGTCTCGCCCGAATTTCCTTTTAGACACCCGTTAGGCATTTCTTTTCAAGACCGACCATGGCGTCACCTTTTTGACACCCGACTGGCATTTCTTTTCAAGACCTCTCATGGCGTCGCTTGGATTCTCGGGCGGTCCTGTCCCGCCCGAATTTCCTTTTAGACACCCGTTAGGCATTTCTTTTCAAGACCGACCGTGGCGTCACCTTTTTGACACCCGACTGGCATTTCTTTTCAAGACCTCTTGTGGCGTCGCTTGGATTCTCAGGTGGTCCTGTCTCGCCCGATTCTCCTTTTAGACACCCGACTGGCATTTCTTTTACCTTCTTCTGGATTCTCAGGCGGTCCTATCTCGCCCGATTCTCCATTAACTTTCTTTGTTTGTCACTAACATTTTATATTCTCATTACTCTGCACATGCTAATATTTTTATCATGCCATGATTTAATACATGTCAGCATGCCTTTAATATAGTTCAGTCTGAGCATACGTATATAGTCTAGTTCTTCATGACCATATATTATCTGCTGCATTCGGTATATCATTTGTTCATAATGTTTGCGAGTACATTCCAACGTACTCACTGGCTTGTCCCTTGCTATTTACTTGGCCAGGTCAGGATTTCACCGAGGAGTACCACAACGACGTCCGTGCGGAGCCTAGGATAGCAGCCACGCGGGATAGGAATTATCTAGGTCAGCCATTCCTGTGGGAATGGAGCCCCGTCGATGTTGGAGAACCACGAGTCACTTTCGTCACCCGTCACCAGATATCATTGTTGTATCATTAGACCTTTATGGTCTTGTATCCAATTCTTGTAATAGCTTGGTAATCTGTAACAAGGACGTGTCCACCAGTAACAGTAATCCTAGGCTGGTGATGACACGAGGGGTTAATTTCTAGGATGTTGTGTCCTCGAAATCCGGCCCCGACATGTTTCTGCCCGCTCACCGTTACAGCATTTTTACAAAAAATCCCTTGTGTTTTAATGTATTCAACCCGTAGTCCTTTTTAACTGGCTAATCTAATAAAACGTTTTAGTTTTGCAAAAAAGACCCTACAGCTCATCCCCACACATCGCGTTTTATCCACAACCGCCGCCACCCTCCCTGCTCCCGCTGCCACCCTCCCCGCTCCACAACGCATAGCTCCTCCCCACTCCTTCTTCCTTTCTCCCCTACTTCTCTCTTCAACCTTCGTCCTGGCCAGCGAAGCGGTGCCGCACGGGAGCTACGGGACACCCACTCTGCACCTCAGGGGGAGCCATCTTGGGGTGGATCCAGGCCCAAGCCCGTCTAAGAGGAAGATGACGGAGGGAAGGAACGGTGGTGGTGGTGGTCGTCTGGTGGCAGGGAATGCTGGAGGAGGAAAACTGTGGGGAGATGGACCATCCAGGGAAGGTCGGTGACACCACCACTGCCTTCTATCTGTTGTTGTGATGTCACTGCTGCTTCATGTTTAGTAGGGGATCTGGGTTGCTTAGCTAGAGTAGAACGCGGCGACGGTGGTGGTGATGGAGGCCAGTTGAGTGGAGGAAGAGCAGAAGGAAGAGTCAAGAGTACTGTAATGGAGGGCAAATGCCATGAGTGACAGTGATGTGCACCTATGTGGCGGATGGACCGGTGGAGGTTCTTGGCCCGGACGAAGACGTCGCCGCAGCCGGGAAAGGGGAAAATGGTGGCGCACATGGACGAGCCGACGCCTACGGGGTCCACCACCATGTGGCACTCGTAGCACCCCGACAGCCGCCGCGGTCAGAACGACGACCCGCCGCCGCCTGCCATCGACGAGGACGAGGACGCAGTGGATGACCCCCAGTGCCTCGACGATGAGCCCACCACCACGGCGCCCGCCGCCTCGCTCTGCCCCTGTTGCGACTGCTCCAGGAGCTTCTTCACCCGCCACTCGCCGACACCGCTCACTGACGCCCATTGCAGCATCAGAGGGCAGCTCCTCCTTGGCAGGCGGGCGGTGCAGCGTGACCCATGCGGGCTGGCATCACGGAGCTTGCAGACGAAGGCAGAGCAGTTGGGTTGCGTATGCTTCTTGGACTTCTTCTTGCACCTCCTGGACGCGTCATCTGCTGCTGCCGGCTGTGGTGGGGTGGCACGCTGGTTGTGCTAGTGATGCACTGCATGGCTGTTCCGGTAGGAGAAGAGGCTCCTAAGAGCCAGCCTGTAGGAAGGGCTCGCCACAGCCGCAGCAGCGGCCCCTGCGGCGACATGGCTGCTCTGCTAATTCTTGCCGCCTTGATCCGCCGGCTTCTCCTTATCCTGCTTGGGGGTGGCTGGTGATGTTGCCGTCAGCTTCTTCTTCCTCACGCCAGTGGTGGTGGTGGAGCTCTTAGCACCGGACGATCTGCTCGGTTCCACCATTGCCATCCTCTGAATCAAGTGAGCTCACTGGTACAGCGAGATGCTATACAAATGGTTTTTAACCCCTTTCCGCGATGGCATTTTGAACCGTCGCCAAGTGACTGTGGGCGATAGGGGGGTCCTTCCCACACGACCCAGAAACCGTCAGGGGTAGGCCCTCCGGTCACACATGCTGGGCAAAATGAGGTCGTGTGCGACGGGCGAGTGATCAAATACGGTTATACATATAGTTGTGTTAACAAAAATACAATTATACAGGCCCAATCGTTTCCGGTCGTAAGTACATCCCACACAGTCAGTCCCAGACAAACGTTTCCGTACGTATGTACATTCCACACAGTCAATCCAAGGAATACGTTTCCGTTCGTATGTACATCCCACACAGTCAATTCAAGAAGTACGTTTCCGTTCCTATGTACATCTCACACAGTCAATTCAGGGAAAACGTTTCCGTTCGTACGTACATCACACCCAATTTTCCCCATTAAATCGTTTGTGATAGCGTTGCCATTGCAGATGATATTAACAATTTTACCGTTTGCATTATTGAATACATCATACACGGTGCATAGAAGAAACTGTGTGGCATAGGCTGTCCATCATACACACTTTTTATGTGGTAAACATTTGCGCATTGTGGCATAACGCAAACAGTTTTCAAGAGGAAGTCGTGTGCGATTGTTCATTGATCCAACACGTTTTATTCCTAGAAACTGTGTGCGTTGTCTGAGGTCATCGCCCACAGTGTTTTCTCAATAACCGTTTGCAAGAGAAAACCCCAATTAGCAGGCTAATTGGCCTATTATTAATAATTCATTTATTAATCTAATTGACATTTCATATTAAGCACACAATATATTTCATTTTCGTATTAAGGAAGCAGGATTTCATAATTGAAATACATCAGAGTACAACATCATATAGCTTTAGCACTCAACTACCCCATTACACAACTGCACCAGCATCAAGTTTCACATGCAACATCTGTAACCTTTAGAAATTAGCATCATAGACGGTACATAGACAGATGAATCGCATCTAGAAAACTGCTGAAGCGGAAGGCGAATATTGAGCCTTCATTGATGTTGAAGGTCTTTGCAACTTTAGGCCAGTGCATGTGGATGATTGACCGTTCATCCTTCATCCTCAGGAAGACTTCAATATTGAACCGTGGGTGTTGTATGAATACCTTCCTCGCCTCCTGACTATACAGGTGGTTTGAGAGGTAATCATTAGTGAACTGCTTTGGAAAGCTCTAAAAATAAGGATATGCATAAATATCTTCTCTAGATTTGAAATGGCGCAAAGGAATAAAAAGACAAGGTATAACAGTTAGTACCATCCTGAAGTGAACTGATGTCTTCTTCATTGTGCAGACAAACATCTTGTTGTTTTTTGTCGCTAATTTCTTTATCCTAACAATCTTTCTGAGTTTCTTGAATTGACTGATATTCATGGACAACTCATTTCCCCATATGCAAAAAGGGTCAAACAGTGGGTCAAGACCTCTGACAACAAGACCTACATGTGCAAGACCAAATAGTTAAAAACCTAAATATTAGAATGGTTCCTGCAATTGCACAATGATGTGCTATTAGACAAAGGACCATGCATGTGCAAACCTTGATTGTAAACCTCGGTGCTTCCCATTATTTGCCTGCAACACATATAAGGTAGTTAGTGATCAGGTTAAGTGAGGGCTGGCATGCTATCAGTAAAATATGTTGATGAAAAATAAACACATTGCAGATTCATCAGATTAATTCGAGCCACATGGAAAACCCATTTATCCAAACCAAGCATGATTAAGAACTAGTAAATATAGCAATTGTATATGTTTCTCATGTATTAAGTGCACCCAAATTCGAATTATTCCTCACATATATAACAATACAAAATTCTACCCACAACAATTGGACATCGCATTGCAGAATTGAACCAAGCAGTTAACTAAACACCATAACAAATGAACCAAACATTAACTGAGCACCACATTGCACAATATAACATACTCCTAATAGAAGATCAGATAGTTAACCAAACCAAGCATGCTTAACAACTAGGAAATGATGCAATTGTATATGTTTCTCATGTATTTAGTACAGCCAAATTTGATTTATTCCTCACATGCATAACAATACAAAATTGTACCCACAACAATTGAACATCGCATTGCAGACTTGAACCAAACAGTTAACTAAACGCAACAACAAATGAACCAAACATTAACTGAGCACCACATTGCACAATATATAACATACTAGAAGATCGGACAGTTAAGCAAACCAAGCATGCTTGACAACTTAGAAATATAGCAATTGTATTTGTTTTTCATGTATTTTATACAGATAAATTCAATTTATTTCTCACATGGAAGACAATACAAAATTGCACCCTGAAGAATTAAACATCACATTGCAGAATTGAACCAAATAGTTAACTGAACACGACAACTAATTAACCAAACAGTTAATAAGTGAGCACCACATTGCACGACATATAGAACATATACACTAGAGCAACAAATTGCATGGTAAAAGTAGATAGGACAATTCACTAGAATTTGTTAAGGAAAGGCAGGAGCAGCACATGCAACGGGTAAACCGAGCATGCTTAACCGGCATAGCTAGCTAACTGAACCTAGGTCCTTATAGTGAGCTAATAACACAAGCTACTCCTCATCGTCGGAGATATCGATGATGATTGACTCCCTGGACATGGAAGAGGGCGAGGCATTCACATCATGGGTGCCCTCCTCGTAGTGGTGAGTTGCCTGAGCCGCTCCGGGCACCAACCTGCTGGCTCTCGAGTTGAGGTAAGCACGGGCACGCAGAGAAAACACCTCGTAGTCTTCATCAAAGGCACCGACAGTGGCCTCAAGAAAACGCCATGAACTATTGTTTAAAGCAGCCAACCGCATCGCAGCATCGGCGCGCGAGGCATTGATGGTGGCCTCGACGGCGAGGTGCTCCTCCAAGATCTGCGGTCGGCAAGAATGGCAGCCATCGCGACCTCATTCGCCAGTGCAGCCGCGATTTGCTTCTTCGCTGCCAAATGCTCCTTGAGCTCCTGGCTATACTGCGTGCACCATGGCATAGGGCGGCGCTTATTTGGGGGAGGGGTCGGCGATTTGGGTGGAAGGTGTCGCACCGGCGGTCGGCACATGTGGGATGTGGAAGGAGGAGGAGGATGGGGGCCGGGTGTGGATTACCTGCCTGGATTGATGAGGCCGAGCAGCGTGAAGGAGGGTCGCTGGCGAGGAGGCGGCGCTGCAAGCAAGGAGTGAAGGTTTCAACTTGGAAAGGAAGGCGGAAACGGGGGAAATATGGCTTTTGGTAAGGGGAGGGGGCGGGAAGGTAGATATTTCCGCAGAAGCCGAAAATTTTGGATCGGTGCAGCGAAAAAACTGGCACGCAAAGTGTCATCAGACATGGTCCCTTATTCAGCACTGTGTATGATATGTGAACATCACAAACAATTCATATAGCTTACCCCGTGTGTGATGAGTTTGAACATGCAAATTTGGTCCGAATTTCCCTGGTTACATTGGTCATCCACGTCATTGCATAATTTTGGTACGCAAAGGAGACTACAGCACACCCACGCTTCTTAACCGAGCAAGTTCAGCAATTAAACAGAGCTAGCTGACCTAAACATTACTCTAACAAATTAAAGACCGGCGCTCTTAATTAAACAAAACAAAGAGTACTACTCCGGCCGGCGCTCGTCGATCTTCGCCGCCTCCTCCATGTCCAGCTCGCGCCCGACGATCTCCTCGGGAAGGGGCTCCATGGCATCCATCGCACCATACTTGGCAAGCATCTCGCCATCCATGTCCGTCATCTCTTTGGAAAAGGCCTCCACGAGCTGGGCGTGTGCGGCCGCGCTCTGGGCTTGGACGGGCTCCGTCGTGGCAAGGTATGCCGCAGAGGAACGGACGGCTGCTCGAACGCTCTCGGCGATTGCCAACTCTTCGCCCGTGGGTTGCCGACCGTTGTCGGAGAAGCTTCGTTCGATTTGTGCGGTGACCGCCAGGAGCTAGGCGTGGGCGGCCTCCATCAGGGCTAAGGCCGCCGCTGTGGAACGGACAGCTGCTCTGTCGCTCTCGCCAGTTGCTATCCCCGAGGAAGATGTTGATGCCGCCACCTGAGAAGCAACAGCGGCCGTTTGGGTTGCCTTGGCCGCCCGGTCGCAGATTGCAGCCGCGCTCACGCAGCTTGTTAGCACGCGCATGGCGGCTGCGGCCACGCTCTCGCTGGAGTGGGCCGCCGAAGTTGCCCCCACGACGCGGGTCCACGTCCCCATCTTTCACCGGCGACGATTGAATAGTGAAATGATATTTGGGGAACGAGCTAGTGTGCTGTAACACCCCCCGGTGGTTAACTACAGTAATCACTTTTGATAATGACATGTCAGCAAGCTTAACAGTGCATGATCATTATTAGCATCATATTGCATTTCAACTCCTAAGTCAAATTCAAATTTAAATGAAAGTGGAAAATAAAAGTTGCTCAAAACCTAGAACTAAAATGTGCATCATGTTGCAAATATTCTCATAGCATTTATAAAAAATGATTGCAACATTTGTTGGAATTGTAAAAGGACTCGAACAACAAGGAACAGCAGCAACATAACACTGTTTAATCCTTTTTCAATTTAAATAAAATCCAAACAAAAAGATATGGACCCCAAACCAATTTCTAGGCAGTGACAGTATATGCACTGTAATAATGGGCCAAGTCTCATATTTTACAAAATCTTTGGAATAAAATAAAAGAGAAAACAGAAAAGGAAAATAAATAATATAGAAAAAAAAAGTAAAAGGAAAAAGCCCCCCCCCCCCTGGACCAACTGGGCCGTGGCCCAGCTGGCCACCAGGCCACCACCCAGGCCGCCCACCCCGGCCTATAACCCCCTCCCCTCACCCCGAAACCCTAATCCCCCCCCCCCCTCCTCCTCTCCCCTCCCCCCCCCCGATCCAGAAATTCTGGATCGGGATCGAACCCCGTCCCCGCGCCGCCTTGGCGCCCGTCGCCGCGCGCCTTCCCGACGCCATCGCCGGCCTGCCTGCCCTGCCCGCCGCCGGCCGCCTCCTCCTCCTTGCCACGCCTCTCAGCCGCCCCGCGCCTCACCGCGCCCTCGGCGCCCGACGCCACCTCGCCGCGCGTGGACGCCGTCGCCACCTCGTCTCCGTCACCGGACGGCCTCCCCGCCTCCGACGCCGTCGTCCCCGAGCCCCGCTGCCCCGTGCCCTACTAACCGCCGTGAGCTGCGCCCCTCGCTTCTCCTCCTTTTCCCCGTGTCCGCGTTCGCCACCGCCGCCCCCAGCGCGGCCTGCTCGCGCTCCGACCGCGGCGACTGCGCCCCCCATGCGCAGCTCGCCTCGCCCACCGCTTGCGCTCGCGCACGCCGCGCACGACCGCGCCGCACTCCGCCCTCACCGCTGCTGCGGCTGCTGCTCCTCCTCCGCCGCCGTTGCCCCGCTTCGGCTCCGGTCACCCCACGCCCACGAGCCGCGTCCACTCCCCGCGCCGCGCCTCCGCTCGCGCCGCCCGCTGTGCGCTGCCGCTCGCCCCCGCCTCCCCCTGCCGCGCCGCGTCACGCCGCGCTGCCCCGCCTCCGGCCACCGCCCCGCGCGCGCTGCCTGCGGCCCCGCTGCCGCCGCCCGCGCGCCCGTCGCCGCCCACCCCCGCGTCGCCGCGCCCCTGCCGGCGCTCGGGCACGCGCCCGTCGGGCGACGCCGCGCCCGCACCCGTCGACCACGCCCGCTAACGTCCCTGGGCCACTGACCACGGGGCCCCACGCCCCTTTTTCCTAAATAATAAAAAGGGAAAATAATAACTAAATAAAAATAAAAATAATTATTTAATTAAATAATTAATTAGTGGATTAATTAATTTAATTAATTAGTCTAATTAAGCAGTAATTAATTAACTTAACCCTAATGACTGCTGACATCAGCATGATGTCATGCTGATGTCATCAGTTACTATTCTGGATAATTCGAAATTAAATAATAAAAATAAATTCAGAAAATTAATAAAAGCTTTAGAAAATCATATAAAATAATCCGTGATGTGAAGACGGGTTGCCTGTATGGTGCCCGAGTGTTGAATACGAGGCGTGGCCGGGCATTCTTAACCCTTGCCGCAAGTCCTCGAGACGGGGCGACGGGGTCACATCTTTCGTGAGTCTCTGCTCGTTTCCGCAAGCCCCTAGTCCTAACGATTTGGATATTTGATCCGAGCAGGCCTCTGGTCTGATAGCACTAACCATCACGTGGGCATAGTATGGGCGTTCTGCATCGTAGCATCAGCCGAAAGCTCTGTCAGACGTCCAGTTCAGCATGGCGGCACGGACGGACCGGCGCCCTCCTGGTGCCAGGCTTCTCCCTGCGCGCAACGACTCGGAGTGCACAGGGCGATGGCCCAAGACCTCTGAGCGCTTAGGATGTAGACCGACGGGGACCTCTCTGCTGAGCTGTAGGTCGGGTTGCGGTGTGTTGTTTGGCCGAGGCCGGGCATGACCCAGGAAAGTGTGTCCGGCCGGAGTTAAGCAAGCGTGATGGGTAAGTTGGTGCACCCCTGCAGGGAAGAACATTTCTATCGATAGCCGGTCCTACGGTAAAGGACACTCGGAGTTGTATCCCGATCGATACAACTAGAACTGGATACCCGTGATGATACTTGGATATGTGGCTCTGGGATTGCTTCTCGCAGGGAGTCGAGAAGGGATCTCCGGACGAGGTTGATGACTGTATGGCTCTGGGATTGCTTTCTCGCAGGGAGTCGAGAAAGGATCTCTGGGTGAGGTTGAGACTTAATGATACTACTACATTATATTGTACTGTTCTACTCTCTTCTATTGCTGCAAGACCGCTGAAGATGCTAGTCTTCGATAGGACTAGGCCTTCTCTCTATTCTGGCATTTCTGCAGCCCAGTCCACATATACAGCCTCCCCTTGAAAATGTTGCATATGTAGTGTAGATCCTTGCTTGCTGAGTACTTCTGAGTACTCACGGTTGCTTTGTTTTCCTTTTTCTCCCCATATCAGTTTGACGTGACCAGAGGACGGAGCCCCCTGAAACAGATGCCCCGACGATCGCTACTACTACTACCCAGAGGATGGATACTACTACGAGTTGACTGACGACCAGGAGTAGGATCGGAGGGTCCCAGGCAGGAGGCCTTCGCCTTTCGATCGTAGTGTTTTATTTTGCCCCGCCTTTCTAAAGGCCTTTCTGTTTCTCTTTTATATCTGTACTCAGATATCTAATGCTTCCGCTGACGCTTGTATGCCATCGAGCTATGTATTCGAGCCCTCGAGGCCCTGGCTTGTAATATAAAGCTTGTATGACTTTATTTATGTTTTAGAGTTGTGTTGTGATATCTTCCCGTGAGTCCTTAGGCTTGATCGTGTGCATTTGCGTGTATGATTAGCGCGCGATCGGGCCGGGGGCGTCACAAGTTGGTATCAGAGCCGACTGCCTGTAGGAATCCCCTTTCCAACTCCTTGGCCGAAGTTGAGTCTAGTAACCGAAAACTGTTTTACTAACTTGGCTGTGTGGCTTACGGGCCCACGTCGCCAATTGGGAGGTATTAGTATCTTTTATTCCTCATCTTTACTTTGGGACTCTGACCTCTCTTCCTTTCGGGTTAACTAGAGTTTACTAACGCCGACACTTAGGATCTCGTAATTCTCGTCCACCCGGAGAGCTGGATATATGTGCGATTTCCCTGACATTGATCTTATTAGTCTGATAATCATTTTCCTTTCCATTGTTTTGTTTAACTTTTCTCTCCGAGATCGGTTATACTTCTCCTTGTATTTCGACAATCATGAGTTTCCTCTGTTTCAGATGGATTGTTTGTTTCCACCACACCCTGCGACGCAGCTACCAGCTGTTCGAGCAGGGATACATCCAGAGTACATTCTTTATCCACTGGGGCAGATGTCAATCCGTTACAATGCCCCAGTACTATCTCCTCCAGATACCCGCAAAGACTTTGTGATCTATTGTGACGCATCCCGTGAAGGATTAGGCTGTATCCTAATGCAAGAGCGTAAAGTGATTGCCTATGGCTCTCGCCAGTTGCGCCCACATGAAGAGAATTATCCGGTACATGATCTAGAACTAGCTGCTGTGATCTATGCATTGCAGTTGTGGCGAC
Organism: Thinopyrum elongatum; assembly: GCA_011799875.1. Taxonomy (NCBI): domain Eukaryota; kingdom Viridiplantae; phylum Streptophyta; class Magnoliopsida; order Poales; family Poaceae; genus Thinopyrum; species Thinopyrum elongatum. The sequence continues at coordinate 383,283,199 of CM022298.1, forward strand.
ATTACCTCCTCGGTAATCGTTGCGAGATCTACACGGATCATAAAAGTTTGAAGTACTTGTTCACTCAGCCATCTCTGAATCTCCGTCAGCAAAGATGGATGGAGACCATTGCGGACTATGACTTGGGTATTTCTTATACCCCTGGCAAGGCTAACGTAATGGCTGATGCATTGAGCCGTAAATCTTACTGCTCTGAACTTGAGGTTCAGCTACAGCAACCACTTCTGTATGAAGAGCTTCGAAAGCTAAATATTGAGATAGTTCCTCAAGGATACTTAAAAACCTTGGTTGTTGAACCAGACCTTGAGAAAGCTGTTAAGAGTGCACAAGCTAAAGATGCTGAAGTTGATCTGATGAAGAAAGATCTTCACCTTGAAAAGTTCAGGGATTTCTCGCTGTCTGAAGATGGAACCTTGTATTTCAAAGACCGCATTGTGGTACCTCGCTTCGAGCTTATGACTGACAAAGTCATGAAGGAGGCACATGATACCCCGTTGTCTATTCATCCGGGTAGCACCAAAATGTATCGTGATCTCCGTCAAAGGTACTGGTGGTCTAGAATGAAGCAGGACATCGCTCGCTATGTTGCTGAATGTGATGTGTGTCGACGCGTTAAAGCAGAACATCAGAAGCCTGCTAGAATTCTGCAACCGTTACCTATTCCTTTATGGAAATGGGACAAGGTTCAGATGGATTTCATTACAGGACTTCCCAGGTCACAGAAGGGTCACGACGCTATTCTTGTCGTCGTCGACCAACTCTCCAAAGTTGCACACTTCCTGCCTGTCAAGGAGACGATCACTGCTAGTCAGTTAGCAGAATTATATATCTCCAGAATTGTTTCACTCCACGGTATTCCGAAAGAGATCAGTTCAGACCGTGGCAGCATATTCACCGGTCATTTCTGGGAAAGTTTTCAAAAGGCTGTGGGAACTCATATTACCTGGAGTTCAGCTTATCATCCTCAGTCCCAAGGCCAAGTCGAGCGAGTCAACCAAGTGCTTGAAGACATGCTACGAGCTTGTGTTGTTTCTTTCGGCAAGAAGTGGGAAGAATCTCTTCCATATGCCGAGTTCTCTTATAACAACAGCTATCAAGCTAGTCTGAAAATGGCCCCCTTTGAAGTTCTCTATGGACGTAGATGTCGAACCCCTCTGAATTGGTCAGAAACTGGGGAACGACCGCTCGTGGGTCCAGATATTATTCAACACGCCGAAGAACAAGTCCGTATCGTCCGTGAAAATCTCAAGGCGGCTCAGGACCGTCAGAAGAGCAACTATGATCGCAAACGATGGGGTTTGACTTATCAACCTGGTGATCACGCTTATCTTCGTGTCACCCCTATGAAGGGCCCCTCAACGTTTTGGAATCAAGGGCAAGCTAGCTCCGCGCTACATTGGTCCTTTCCGCATTGTTGCCAGACGTGGTCAGGTGCATATAAATTGGAGTTGCCGCCGCAATTCTCTCATATCCACGATGTCTTCCATGTGTCGCAACTTCGTAAATGCTTCAAGGAATCTCCGCACCGAGCAGTGGATCACGAGATGCTCGAATTGCATGATGATCTATCTTATAAGGAGCATCCGATCCGCATCCTCGATGAAGCTGAACGTCGAACCCGTCAGAGGGTTACCAAGTTCCTCAAAGTGCAGTGGTCAAATCATACGAAGATGAAGCCACTTGGGAACGCAGGATAATCTTCGTGCGGAATACCCCGAACTTTTTCTTCTATTTCTTAATTCTCGGGACGAGAATTCTTGTTAGTAGAGGAGATTTGTAACACCCCCCGGTGGTTACTACAGTAATCACTTTGATAATGACATGTCAGCAAGCTTAACAGTGCATGATCATTATTAGCATCATATTGCATTTCAACTCCTAAGTCAAATTCAAATTTAAATGAAAGTGGAAAATAAAAGTTGCTCAAAACCTAGAACTAAAATGTGCATCATGTTCAAATATTCCATAGCTTTATAAAAAATGATTGCAACATTTGTTGGAATTGTAAAAGGACTCGAACAACAAGGAACAGCAGCAGCATAACACTGTTTATCCTTTTTCAATTTAAATAATCCAAACAAAGAATGGCCCCCAACCAATTTCTAGCAGTGACAGATAATGCACTGTAAATAATGGAGCAAGTCTCATATTTTACAAAAGTCTTTTGGAATAAAAATAAAACAGAAAACAGAAAAGGAAAATAAATAATATGAAAAAAAAAAGTAAAAAGGAAAAGCCCCCCCCCCGGACCAACTGGGCCGTGGCCCAGCTGGCCACCAGGCCACCACCCAGGCCGGCCCCCCCGGGCCTATAACCCCTCCCTCACCCACCCGAAACCCTAATCCCCCCCCCTCGCTCCTCTCCCCCCCCCCCATCCAGAAATTCTGGATCGGGATCGAACCCCGTCGCCCGCGCCGCCTCGGCGCCCTCGCCGCCGCCTTCCCCGACGCCATCGCCGGCCTGCCTGCCCCGCCGCCGGCCGCCTCCTCCTCCTTGCCACGCTCGCAGCCCCGCGCCTCACCGCGCCCTCGGCGCCCGACGCCACCTCGCCGCGCGTGGACGCCGTCGCCACCTCGTCTCCGTCGCCGGACGGCCTCCCCGCCTCCGACGCCGTCGTCCCCGAGCCCCGCTGCCCCGTGCCCTACTAACCGCCGTGAGCTGCGCCCCTCGCTTCTCCTCCTTTTCCCCGTGTCCGCGTTCGCCACCGCCGCCCCCAGCGCGGCCTGCTCGCGCTCCGACCGCGGCGACTGCGCCCCCCATGCGCAGCTCGCCTCGCCCACCGCTTGCGCTCGCGCACGCCGCGCACGACCGCGCCGCACTCCGCCCTCACCGCTGCTGCGGCTGCTGCTCCTCCTCCGCCGCCGTTGCCCCGCTCCGGCTCCGGTCACCCCGCGCCCACGAGCCGCGTCCACTCCCCGCGCCGCGCCTCCGCTCGCGCCGCCCGTTGTGCGCTGCCGCTCGCCCCCGCCTCCCCCTGCCGCGCCGCGTCACGCCGCGCTGCCCCGCCTCCGGCCACCGCCCCGCGCGCGCTGCCTGCGGCCCCGCTGCCGCCGCCCGCGCGCCCGTCGCCGCCCACCCCCGCGTCGCCGCGCCCCTGCCGGCGCTCGGGCACGCGCCCGTCGGGCGACGCCGCGCCCGCACCCGTCGACCACGCCCGCTAACGTCCCTGGGCCACTGACCACGGGGCCCCACGCCCCTTTTTCCTAAATAATAAAAAGGGAAAATAATAACTAAATAAAAATAAAAATAATTATTTAATTAAATAATTAATTAGTGGATTAATTAATTTAATTAATTAGTCTAATTAATTAGTTAGTTTAATTAAGCAGTAATTAATTAACTTAACCCTAATGACTGCTGACATCAGCATGATGTCATGCTGATGTCATCAGTTACTATTCTGGATAATTCGAAATTAAATAATAAAAATAAATTCAGAAAATTAATAAAAGCTTTAGAAAATCATATAAAATAATCCGTAACTCAGATCGAAAAACTTTGTACATAAAAGTTGCTCAGAACGACGAGACGAATCCGAATACGCAGTCCGTTCGTCCGCCACACGTCTCTAACTATCAGAACATGCAACCGTTCCCCTCCGGTCATCTGTCTGACAAATGTCCGGAACCGGGAAAACATTCCCGGATGGATCCCTCCTTCCTCGGTGACGTGCAACCATATGTTAGGACACACCCGGCACTGCACATTGTCATGTCGTACTTTGTGTTGCTCTTGTTTGCTTTATATTTATACTGTTTCCTCCCCCTCTTCTCTCTCGATAGAGCCCGGTGCCGACGCAGCTCCGGTGATTGGTTCCAGTACTGACGACCTTGCCTTTGCCGCCGAGCAACCAGGCAAGCCCCCCCTTTGATCATCCCGATATCGCCCATTCTATTTCCCATGCTTGCATTAGAATTGCTGCTACTACTGCTTTACCTATTCTGATGCATAGCCTGTTTATTGTAACCTGCTGTTGATAATTACCTGCATATCCTAAACTGTTTAGTCTAGGCTGGGTAGAGACCTATCAGTGACCCCACTTATCCCGACTGCCGCGCTGGATCGTCAGAAGACCCGATCAACGGGATTGAAGACCAGGCCCCGACACCGGACATCACCCCCCCTTAGTTGTAACGACACTGCAGCGTTACTATCAAGTGCCGAGGGTGAAACCTCATGTAGCTCTTCTGATGTTAACTCTGTAGAGTAGCTATTCGATCGTGGTCATCGAGGGTGATTCCTCCTTCTCCACTTCCGATACGACGCTGTCGTGCAACACATCAAGTGTGAACCCAGCGAGGGTGATTCCTCCTACGTTCACCTTGACAGATACATCGGTAGGAATCCAACGAGGGTGATACCTCGGATTCCCTTGATGTTATGGACACACGGATACTTGGACTGTACTGTTGTTACCTGGAAAGGCGGGTCGACCCTGAGGGGTACCCGCGTGTGATGTGAAGACGGGTTGCCTGTATGGTGCCCGAGTGTTGAATACGAGGCGTGGCCGGGCATTCTTAACCCTTGCCGCAAGTCCTCGAGACGGGGCGACAGGGTCACATCTTTCGTGAGTCTCTGCTCGTTTCCGCAAGCCCCTAGTCCTAACGATTTGGATATTTGATCCGAGCAGGCCTCTGGTCTGATAGCACTAACCATCACGTGGGCATAGTATGGGCGTTCTGCATCGTAGCATCAGCCGAAAGCTCTGTCAGACGTCCAGTTCAGCATGGCGGCACGGACGGACCGGCGCCCTCCTGGTGCCAGGCTTCTCCCTGCGCGCAACGACTCGGAGTGCACAGGGCGATGGCCCAAGACCTCTGAGCGCTTAGGATGTAGACCGACGGGGACCTCTCTGCTGAGCTGTAGGTCGGGTTGCGGTGTGTTGTTTGGCCGAGGCCGGGCATGACCCAGGAAAGTGTGTCCGGCCGGAGTTAAGCGAGCGTGATGGGTAAGTTGGTGCACCCCTGCAGGGAAGAACATTTCTATCGATAGCCGGTCCTACGGTAAAGGACACTCGGAGTTGTATCCCGATCGATACAACTAGAACTGGATACCCGTGATGATACTTGGATATGTGGCTCTGGGATTGCTTCTCGCAGGGAGTCGAGAAGGGATCTCCGGACGAGGTTGATGACTGTATGGCTCTGGAATTGCTTTCTCGCAGGGAGTCGAGAAAGGATCTCTGGGTGAGGTTGAGACTTAATGATACTACTACATTATATTGTACTGTTCTACTCTCTTCTATTGCTGCAAGACCGCTGAAGATGCTAGTCTTCGATAGGACTAGGCCTTCTCTCTATTCTGGCATTTCTGCAGCCCAGTCCACATATACAGCCTCCCCTTGAAAATGTTGCATATGTAGTGTAGATCCTTGCTTGCTGAGTACTTCTGAGTACTCACGGTTGCTTTGTTTTCCTTTTTCTCCCCATATCAGTTTGACGTGACCAGAGGACGGAGCCCCCTGAGACAGATGCCCCGACGATCGCTACTACTACTACCCAGAGGATGGATACTACTACGAGTTGACTGACGACCAGGAGTAGGATCGGAGGGTCCCAGGCAGGAGGCCTTCGCCTTTCGATCGTAGTGTTTTATTTTGCCCCGCCTTTCTAAAGGCCTTTCTGTTTCTCTTTTATATCTGTACTCAGATATCTAATGCTTCCGCTGACGCTTGTATGCCATCGAGCTATGTATTCGAGCCCTCGAGGCCCTGGCTTGTAATATAAAGCTTGTATGACTTTATTTATGTTTTAGAGTTGTGTTGTGATATCTTCCCGTGAGTCCTTAGGCTTGATCGTGTGCATTTGCGTGTATGATTAGCGCGCGATCGGGCCGGGGGCGTCACATGTGCTTGACACGCCGGCTGTGGACTGTAGCCGACGCACCTTCTCGCGTAAGCCATATGCGTACTATACTCCAACGGTGATCCAAGATATTTTGTACTGCATCTCACACGGTTGGTGATAATAAACTGTGTAAGGTCTACTTGATTTTTCGTCTTGATTTGAAATACATAATGGGGTCATAGCGGCAAAGTAGGGTGTTTGAATTGCTAAAACTTTTATCTGCAGTGAACATGCAACTATAGGTGTGTCGTCAAAAAATTGGAATTATTCATGGTTCGTTTGGACATTTTTATGCATTAACTTGGTTTTCTAGGCATTTCAGGTGCATAATTCAAAATTAAACTACATGCACATGCTCCGGTGCACCAAAATGGGTTGTAAAATCATATATGTGTCCATGGGTTGATGCTTACGTCCCATGCAAGAAATTGGGATGAATTTCAAACACCACGGTACCGTGGCTCGCCAGCAAACGTTGAGATACTTTCTTTTGTAATTCTGGTAAATCCAAAACTCGTCTGAAATTTATGAACCTTGGCATGCTATCATGGAATGGCATCAACGTGTTGGGGTAAAAAATTGTCCCATTTGGGGCAGGTTTTGGGATAAGCTTCTCACAAACCAGAGCTTCTCACAAGAAGCCCCATGGTTCCGGCAGGGAAACGTGTCACCTTTGTGGACAAAACAATATTCGTCGCCTCTTCTTGCTTTCAAATTTTTTTCTGGTGTCAACATAGAACAACAGGAGTGTCCTGTTTAATTTTGGAACTTTTCGGGGTTCGTTTGGATATTTTTATACGTTAACTGAGTTTTCTAGGCATTTATGTGCATAATTCAAATTTGAACTACAGACACATGCTCCAGTGCATAAAAATGGGTTGAAAAATAAAATGTATGTCCTTGGTTGCATGCTTAGGTCATATGCAAGCAATGAGAATGAATGTCAAACACCTTGACACTGTCGCTCGGCCGCTAACATTGAGATACATGGTTTTAAAATTCTAGTAAATCGAAAACTCGTCTGAAATTCATGAAACTTGACATGATATCATGGAACGGCATCAAAATGCAGTGGTAAAAATAATGTCCCATTTGGAGTAGGTTTGGGTATAAGCTTCTCATAAACGAGAGCTTCTCACAACAAGCCTGATGGTTTCGGTAGGGAACGTGCCACCTCTGTGGACGAAACGATATTTGTTGCCTCTTCTTGCTTTCAAAATTTTTCTAGTGTCAACATAGAACAACAGGAGTGTTGTGTCAATTTTTGGGATTTTTCGGGGTTCGTTTGGACATTTTTATACATTAACTGAGTTTTCTATGCACTTATGTGCATAATTCAAATTTGAACAACATGCACATTCTCCAGTGCATATAAATGGGTTCAAAATTCAAATGTGTGTCCTTGGTTGCATGCTTAGGTCCATGCAATAAATGGGAATGAATGTCAAACACCTTGCCACCATCGCTCGGCCGCTAACATTGAGATACATGGTTTTTAAATTCTAGTAAATCGGAAACTCGTCTGAAATTTATGAAACTTGACATGCTATCATGGAACGACATCAACATGTCATGGTAAAAATATTGTCCCAATTGGGGCAGGTTGGGGTATAAGCTTCTCACAAACCAGAGCTTCTCACAACAAGCCTCATGGTTACGGTAGGGAACGTTTCACCTTTGTGGACGAAACGATATCCGTTGCCTCTTCTTGCTTTCAATTTTTTTTCTAGTGTCAACATAGAACAACAGGAGTGTTGTGTTAAATTTTGGAATTTTTTGGGGTTCGTTTGGACATTTTTATACATTAACTGAGTTTTCTATGCATTATGTGCATAATTCAAATTTGAACTACAGGCACTTGCTTCAGTGCATATAAATTGGTTGAAAAATCAAATATGTGTCCTTGGTTGCATGCTAAGGTCCCATGCATGAAATGGGAATGAATGTCAAACACCTTGCCACCGTCGCTCGGCTGCAAACATTGAGATACATGGTTTTTAAATTATAGTAAATCCAAAACTCGTCTGAAATTCATGAAACTTGGCATGCTATCATGGAACGGCATCAACATGCTGTGGTAAATAATCTGTCTCATTTGGGGCAGGTTTGGGTATAAGCTTCTCACATACCAGGGCTTCTGACAACAAGCCTCATGGTTCTGGTAGGGGATGTGTCCCCTTGGTGGATGAAACGATATTCGTTGCCTCTTTCTGTTTTCAAATTTTTTCCTAGTGGCAATATAGAGCAACAGGAGTGTCGTGTTAAAATTTGCAATTTCGGGGTTCGTTTGGACATTTTTATACATTAACTGAGTTTTCTAGGCATTTTATGTGCACAATTCAAATTTGAACTACATGCACATGCTCCAGTGCAGAAAAATGGGTTGACAAATCAAATGTGTGTCCTTGGGTGCATGCTTAGGTCCCATGCAAGAAATGGGAATGAATTTTAAACACCAGGGCACTGTTGCTTGCCGGCAAAATGTTGAGATACTTTGTTTTTAAATTCTAGTAAATCTAAAACTCGTCTAAAATTCATAAAACTTGGCATGCTTTCATGGAATGGCACCCGACATGATGTGGTATTTTTCATGTCCATTTTGAGAGAAGGCGCACTCGAATAACAGCCAACAAAGGCATTTTGAAACAAATAGCTGCCACTTTAACATCTCAAACGTCTGTATAATTTAAATCGTGTGTGTTCTGTTAACCATTCACGTGACGCCACACGTCACACTTTTAATGGCTAGGAGGTGCCATGCGGACAGCTGCTTGAGTAGACGGGAGGCGTGCAAGCGTAGTCCGCTGCGCAGGCTGACCGAGAGGCGTGCAAGCTGTCCTCCAATGCACAGGCTCATCAGGAAGCGTACGAGTTGTACGCTGCGCAGGCTCACTGGGAAGTGAGCCCTTTGACTTCCATGGCCGCCCACCTTGCTCGCATCCTCTCCATTAATGGCGCCCGAGCCGCGGTTTAATACGAGCGGCCTTACTGTTCGCCTCCCATTCCCCTCCCGCAGACCTCCACCAACGCCATGGCGCAGAAGGATCATCTGCCACTAGTCTTCCAGTTTGGTGAAGTCGACTCCGAGCTGGACGAGATAGAAACTAAGGAGGAATGGGGCCTCATGGACATGGCCCTGAACGAGCTGGCCGTGGTGGTTGCTGCCCCCGCGCCCGTCCCAGCTCCCATCCTCGCGCCCGCGCCAGCGACCATCCCTGTAGTATTGATGGGCTGGTCGCCGAGCACTATCGCAGAGCTGGAAGCCGCGGGCGTCAGCGAGGTCTCCGCGGACCCGCGCAAGCTCGTGTACATGCCAGTGCCCGTGCCCGTGCGCGCCCCTGCACCCATAGCGGCGCCGGTCCCCGTGTGTTTGCCTGCACCCGCCGCGCCCATGCCCGTGCGCGTGCCCCGTTCAGCGGCATGGGACGCCACCGTCAACCGCTACCTCGCAACGCCGCGAGTTGCCGTCATCCCGCGCCCCGCCCGTCGATCGCGCGACAACATGATGTTTGATTTCCAAGTGAAGAACATTCTATGTTGCCTTGAAGACTTCAACAACGGCGTCCCGGAGGACGACAACGACAACGCCGACGCGGCACGCCGCCTCCGCCGCTGCCGAAATTAGTTTTTTTTTTTGGTTTAATACTGTATCTCGATTGTATGAATATAAATTCGCAGTGTGACTGAATGAAAGATATGGTTTGAATGAACTTGCGTTTTTCTCTTTGAATGTATAGAATTATCAAACGATTTTCTTTATAAAAAAAGTCAATGGTTTTTAAATATAAAACACTCATCACAAACGTTTTAGATAGAACACCCGTATGCAAACCGACAGCTTCCCCAGGAAGCCAAGGGAAAATGTGCCGAGCAGGATTTGTGCAGCTCTTGATCGCAAACGTTTTAGATAGAACACCCGTATGCAAACCGACAGCTTCCCCAGTAAGCTAAGGGAAAATGTGTCGGGCAGGATTTGTGCAGCTCTTCATCGCAAACGTTTTAGATAGAACACCCGTATGCAAAGTGAGAGCTATGGTCTTCCCCAGTAAGCCAAGGGAAAATTCGCCATGCAGGATTTGTGCATCTCTTCAACACAAACGGTTCAGATTGAATATGGTACGCAAAGTGAGACTTCACCGCTAAGCCAAGAGAAAATCTGGCACGCAGGATTTGTACATCCCTTCAACGCAGACGGTTTTTTCGGATGATCCGTGTGCAACCACGTACAGACAATTTGACAGATTTGCATCTGTCATATTGGGTATATTGCCATTTCTCAAACTGGAAAGATTGACATTTGTTGATCTAGTAACATTGCCATTTGTCAACCTTGTAACCCTGCCATTTGTCAAAATTTGCAGCTAAAAATCACTAGCACTATCTAATTTTGCAACTGAAATTCAGTAAGTATAGATTTCATTCATAGATTAAGCAGTCATTCTTTATACAAACAGTTCAACTTGACAGCTGAACCGACCAAACTTTTCCCCAATTGTTGCCAACCACGTACTGAAATAGCTAGTTCAACTATATATACTAGCTAATTTTAAGTATGTAGTACAGTTGAACCACATCTATAGTCAGATGAACTGAAAAAAATAGCCCCTAAATACTAATACTACGGAAGGGCTTTGTACTACTTCCGACAGCCTCTCCTCTGCCGAGCGCGCTTAGTAAGAGGCAGAGGAGGAGGAGCCTGCCGACGAGCTGGACAACTGGAACACGGTGACTGCCGCTGCTGCACCTTTAGCGACGCTCACCTCGAACGCTGTCTGCCGCTCCAGACGACCCCTCTCAAAGCGGCGGGACTCCTCGTAGATCTCCTCATTCCGCGCCTCTGCGGCGGCATGTCCTGCGGCCACGGTGGCGGTAAGACTCTTAGCGTGCTCGACCAGGCGCTCCTCCTCCTCCCGTAGGAACTCGATGTAGTGCGCAAGGTCGCTGACGCACATGTGGGGCTCAACCTCCACCTCCCGCCTACGAGCGGTGGTGGCGGAGCAGGTGATGACCCTGGTGGTCAACGGTGGGCTAGCGGCCACGGCGACCGACGGTGGGGTGGCGGCCACGACGGCCACCTCCCTCCTTCAGGCCGCGGTGGCAGAGCGGGTGATGGCCACGGTGGCCGACAGTGGGGTGGCGGCCACGACGGCCACCTCCCGCCTTCGGGCCGCGGTGGCGGAGCGGGCGATGACCCTGGCTTTCGATGGTGGTGTGGCTGCAGACGGTGGGGTGGCGGCAACGGTGGCCGGCAACAACTGCCGACCGGCAGCGGCGGCGGAGCGTGTGGTGGGTGTTGTGCGCACACCCAACAGGGACGCCATGCGCACCACACTATGCTGGGGACTGCGCCGCCACCGCGGTGTAGCCTCCCAGCTGGAGCTGTCCGCTGAGGACGGCGGAGTGGCTGAGCGACGACGACGGACCGGTGCCATTGGCAGTTGTGGGAGAAGCAGACGAGATAAGCTACAGGGAGGGAGGGGAAAATGTGACGCAGGACTCGCCGGCTGTGAGGGTTTATATAGCTGGCTGGTAAGCATTGGGATTTTGGGGGATTTCGCCGAGTCGGGCGGGAAGCTTGCGCGGCTATGCGCGAGAACCTGCGTGGTTGCGCGGGAACGGGCTCACCGACGATTCATTGGCGCCACTTGGAGCCACCGTTTGGCCAAAAGAACGCCCCTGCACGCTACTCAAGCTTGCGCTCGAAGCCGTCTGCGACAGTGGCGTGACAAGACGTGCGAGAGGAACACGAAACAACACGTACACACACGGTTAATAGAAAAACATTTGTGATTTAATTACCTACTACCCCCGTCCTGGTTTATAAGTCCTCTTTGTATTTTTGTGCCAAATTTTGGCTAGAGATTTAACCAATAGAATATGAATGCATGTCGCCAAAGATTATATTGTTGGATTCGTATTTGGACATAGTTTCCAATTATATTATTTTTATAACATGCATTACATTTTGTTAGTTAAATTTAAGGTCAAAATATGGCACAGAATATAAAAAGGGACTAATAGACCAAGACGGAGGTAGTAGCACACGGCCGCTCTCTACGCAGCGTGGCGAATGATTGTTCGACCATCGTGTGATATGGAACGTGACGTAGTTTTACATCATGCCGCCGGCTGGCAACTGCCGGCCGGCTTGTAGACGACCATTCCCTGCGTGTTCAACTGCTCTATGCGTGTGGTTGCTCGTGGTTGAGGCGGCGCGGCCGTGGCGCACTCTGCTCGCGTCCCTCTGGGCGCTCTGCCCGCGTCCCTCCACGCGCGCTGCCAGTGTTTGGGGCCGACGCACGATCACTTACGTTCGTGCTGCCATTATGCATGCGGTTGCGCCGGGCGCAGCGCCACGATGCAGTTACCCGCTGCAAAAACTGTCATGCGGACATGCCGAGAATCCAGGCCGGCCGGCCCCCATTTATTCCCGCGACCATTTACCTTTTATCTCTCGTGCCACACGACACAATTAGCACACCCACGACGACACATACAGAGAGGACATCCAGCGGTTCCAATGGCGCTCCCAATGGCCGACGACGACAACGGGGGGCAGTTCACCACGCATCACGTAGTGGACACCCACATGAGGGGGAAGAATCTCTCGGTAGTGTACACGAACGAGTCGGTCTCGGTGGAGAGCTCCATCCAAACTATCGAGCAGTTCCTTGCTGAGGACAAGTACCAAGTGGTTGGCTTCGACCTTAAATTCACCAGCGGTCGTGCCGGGCAAGATCAGAAGGTTGTCGTCGCCCAGTTGTGCGTGCGACACGACGTCCTCGTCTACCACTACCACCTGGCCACAAGGCCTTGTGAGCGTTTCTCCGGGTTTATCAACAGCTCCGACTACAGTTTCGCTACGGTGGACACCACCAACGATCTAAAAGCGCTCAAGGTTTCGGACTTGACCTGCCGGAATCTTGTCAACATCCGTGACCACTACAAGGTCTGGGGCAGTGACAACAACAAACAGAACTCCCTGGTTGACCTCGCCTCGACCATCATCGACCCCTACTACATGAAGATGAAGGATGAGAGCAAGAAGGACAAGAACGCCTGGCACAATGCTTGGCATCAGAGACTGGATGAAGAACACGTCAAGTACGCGGCCAAGGACGCGTACACAAGCTACGAGATGTACAGACGGATCGTTAACATGAGGAAGTGTCTTCGTCCTGCCCCAGACGAGGGATCGAGCCACAAAGCAGTGGCGGGAGCGTCGCAAGAAGTAGATGACTAGACGATCGTTTCTCCTAGTTTAAAATGCATGCAATTGTTTATTGAGGTGTGTGCGAATGATCTGTATAGTCACTTATGTAATTGGATGTTTATTTCAGTTTTATATGTGTTGTTCTTCTGTAGACAGAGCAAATCACACGGCTTATTAGCAGCAATCGTCTGTGTTATTATTGGTCCTCGCACACATTTTGGATTACGGACCTGTTTGCCGCGTATCACACACATCTTGTTCAATTGAACTGTTTCTATTGTCTTGGCTCGTCGCAAGCAATTCATCCGAGTGAACTGTATGCCCTCCATCACACACACCTTGATCTGGCTGACCGTTTCTATTGTGTTTCCTAATCGCACACAGTTCATCCTAGTGAACTGTATGCCGTATATCGCACACTCCCTCATCTAGCTGACCGTTTCTATTGTTACGGATCATCGCAAACAGTTTGTATGGATTAACCGTATGCCACGCATCGCACACGCCCTCATCTGGCTGACCGTTTTTATTGTTCTGGATCATCGCAAACAGTTTGTATGGATTAACCGTATGCCACACATCGCACATGCAGCTCTGATCTGAATCGTGTTTGATGTATGCGCCATCGCAAACAGTTTGTCTCTTTTTTGACGGTTTTCTTACACCATCGTTTGCGATTAACGCATCGCACACAGTTTCGTCGAAGGGTCTCTGATTGGACTGTCGCGTTTGGACCATCCTGCAGTAGTGGCTCTTGGATTTGTAGGCAGATCAGATTCAAGTGTGAGGACGAGCAGAGTGAGATGAGTGATATGACGATGTTGGGATGGGATGGATGATGGCTGATAGCTGAATTTTGTTATTGTTGCTGCTAGCTGAATTTTGTTATTGCTCCTGCTAGCTCATAGACATGGCAAGTTGTTTGATACATGTGCAAATGTTGCTGCTATTTTTGTTGTTGCTACCCTAACGCATAAGTACTCAAATGATGCTTCGATTTTATAGAGAGGGAGAGGGGTGATTACTTTGTGACATTATACAAAGGGAGATATACCTCGTTCCATGTTATACTCAGAGAGGTTTATTGCTCTCTGATTTCATACAGAGAGGGGTAGTGTTGTACTGTTGTTGATTGCTTTATGATGGCAGGAAATTGCTTCTTCTGTACCTCGATGTCCTATTTGCTCAGTCAACCAGGGTATGTGGTTCATGTACTTTGTGATTGAAGAAACTTCTTCTGCACCTACCTGCTTTCTCTGTCCTCCGATGCTGCTGCATTGGAGCCAGGCAAGGCGCAGTCCAGGAGGAAGTAGAAGAGAACAAATGGTACAAGGACAAGAGAAGAAGCAGCAGAAGGAGGACAGGAAGGTTGTAGCCGCCGCACAGAATGACGAGGTAAATGTAGGCCTACACTTAGCCATGATTATGCAGTGCGATGTATTGTAGAGCTGAGGATTCAGAGTATTTTTAACAACAGTTGTCAGTGGACTCACTTTGAATTGGAAGCTGTTATGATGCAGTGTAAATTAAACTTCAAAGTTTCTATTTGAATTTTGAGCAGAAATCTGAACCATGGCTTGCATTGAGCTATATTTCTAAAATATTGTACAAAGTGCTATTTTTTGGATGCCAAGTTTCTTCTTTCCAGTAGGAAATTGTGGCCCTATTCAGTTTTAATGGTCGGAAAGAAACAAAGTTATTTTTTATCGTCCAATGGTGTCAAGTTGCTAATCTATAATTTACAAAGAAGTAAGGAAGTGTTCTTTTGTGTTTCGTTGCTTATGCATTTTATTTTTGGAGGATACTATGGATGCAAACCGGCTTATGACCAGTAATGGCAATAGAGTTGCTCCCACCGTGGATTTTCATTGTGTGTTAGAAAAAGTATGCACCTGGAATTATAGGCCTTGCCCATCTGTTAAATTTTAATATGTAGTTTCTTTTTCTTTGCAAGAGATATTTATTTTGTTTATGACAACTAGAGAAGGAGAATATGAGGCAGACGAATGGCACAAACGACAAACAGGAGAGTGTTGGACTGTTTGAGCACTCACGAAGAGGTTTGGGCACTGGCCTTCTTCTAGTGCATCCAATGTGACATCATAGCCTCCCTCTTTCTTCTACTGCATTCAATGTGACATCACAACCTCCCTCTTCTCAGAGTAATGGCTTGTGCCTTACTTGATGCATGCATTGTCTGCTTTCCTAATTGTGCCTGTTTACAGAGATGTGCTCATATAGTTGTTGCGTTATGCAATGTGAAAAAAAAGATATTGTTTGTAACTATATACTTATGTTCGAGTCGGCAAGAGTTGATAAAAGAAGTTACTCCCTCCGATCCATGACAAGTGTCGCAAGTTTGAACTAAGATTGAACTAATCTTAGTTCAAAGCTACGACACTTTTTTTGGACCGTAGGGAGTATGTTTTTATTTTAATTTATGTGACACATCCTATATACGAACCAAGTTTATATTTTTCGGTTTTTCATTTATTTTTTATATCACTCTTAATATTTAGCTATGCTTGATCTTGCTTTTATTAAACATCACAACAATACCGATTCGCAACTAGAAAATAATAATATCCACCCGTTGCAACGCACGGGCATATGTGCTAGTATTAATAAAGTACGGAGCGCTTTTGCCCGTCCGTCGTCATACGTTTCACGAAAAAAAAAACCCTAATTTTTTTAAGTAACGCATGGTCCAACATTAAGTGCCCTTTCTTTGTTGGGCTTCAGCCCAACTGCGGCAGCCGCTATCTCGCGCACCTGAGCACCGGTTAGTGTTCCGCGTTCACATGCAGTAGGCCCAGTTCGCTCTATTTTCAACCCGTTAGGTTACTGGCTTTTATTATTTACAGAGAATATGTTAAACATGATTACGCTATAACTTTACAACCGTAAATCGGTTTCAACTAATTTGTATATGTAATTTGATCAGAAAAATGCGTAGTTTCCAACGGTGCTATTATTTGTCCCTGTTAACCACTTTAAAATTCTGTTCAACGCATCAACTTAATTAACCTAATTAATTGTTATGGTGTATTTTAGGAAATGCTAACACAGAATATAACTCTTTATATATATATATGTGTGTGTGTGTGTGTGTGTGTGTGTGTGTGTGTGTGTGTGTGTGTGAAAAATTTAATAGAATCCTTTAATTGACACTTTTCTCGCGACTTGGTGCAAATTCCAAACATTGCTTCAACTTACAAATAATGCATTGGTACAAAAAAAATGAAAATTAGGCTTTTTAATATTAGAATCGTCGTACAAAAACTGTACCAAAAGTATTATATGTGTAGCATGCTTCTTAACATACTACTGGTGTGAATTTCTGCTAGGCCTCAGTGTGCGCCTCTCTGCCATGGACGGGCACAATTTGAATGTTGTTGGGCCATGCTGATGGATATTTCAGTGGACACGTCAATTATCTCTGATGTTGCAACGCAAGGGCATATGTGTTAATAAAATAAAAAGGAAATATAATCCAATCCTAGGAGAATTCTCCGCCCCCAACAAGCCTATGTCGTGCCAATGTTGTTGCCTTTGGAGTTTCGTGTCGTGGCCGAAACAAAAGAATAGTATCCATGCATGTAGTCGATAAGTCACCGATCTCTGTAGGAAGTGCCGGCGACGTTGACCCTAAAGGCCAGAGAAGAATATCACGCTAGGCTGATCATACCTAGACGTTTGTCTGAGTCGATGGAATAACCGGATCGATGTCGTTGATGCCGATGCAGTCCCGGCACAATGAAGACACAAGCAACCCCCCGTGTTTCCATGGAGAGTAAGGCAATTTGCGCAGCTTAATGTGTACAACATCTCTCCAAACCTTAAAATGCACATGATATAAAAAGATAAGCAACCACTCAATAAACTGTTTGACTAAACAACATACAACCCCCCTCCCCACAAATAAAATTAACATATAAGTTTATGGGATTAGAAGTAAGTACTCCCTCCGTCCCAAAATAAGTGTCACAACTTTGTACTAACCTTAGTACAAAGTTGTACTAAGCTTGAGACACTTATTTTGGGACGGAGGGAGTATTTCTCATCCTTGTGCGCATAAGCATCAGTTTTGACAAACTAGATAGGATGTTATGCCACCAATAACTAAACGGTGCCTTTACATGCCCGTGGGCAGCTTGTGTATTTAGCGCTACAGGACCGTAACACTTCTTTCTTTCACAATGTTGCTACGGCTAGAAGAGTAAAAGTGTTTGAAACATCTAGATGACACGAGGGTTTTGAGGGTACCGAATTGAAGGATCATATAATTAGTTATTTTGCAAATTTATTCACCTCTGAAGTTTTGCAACCAAATCATGAAGTGTTATGCCTTGTCCGGAAGAAGGTGTCCGCGGAGATGAGTAATGCTCTCCTTGCTTCCTATACTACTGATGATGTGTGTAAGCCGCTATTTGCCATAGGTGACCTAAAAGCCCCGGGACCAGATGGGCTTCATGCTATTTTTTATAGAAGATTCTAGCCCATGTTAGGTGATGATATGCTCGAGGAGGTTCTTCAAGTTGTTAATACTTGTATTATTCTGGCTGGCTGGAATGATACGGCGATTGTGATGATTGCAAAGATTAAATACCCGAAAAAGGTACCCAAATATAGGCCCATCAGTTCGTGTAATGTGTTATACAAGATTATTGCAAAAATGGTGGCTTCTCGTTTGAAGGTTTTTCTGCCTGAAATTATCAGTTCGACCCAGAGTGCTATCGTGCCTGGGAGAATGATTACAGACAATGTTTTAGTAGCGTATGAGCGTTTTCATAAAATAAAAAGTAAAACAGAGGGCAAAGAAGTTATTTATGCCATTAAACTAGACTTGCATAAAGCTTGTGACCAAGTTGAGTGGCCATTCTTAAGGGAGATTACATTGAAATTAGGCTTCCTGGAAAATTGGTTAATTTTATTATGGAATGTGTCTCCACTGTTGAATATCAGGTTCGGTTTAATGCGGAGGAAACTAAGAGTTTAAAACCCACGGGGGCAGCAGGGCAATCCTTTATCTCCTTATCTTCTTCTATTATGTTCAGAGGTGTCGGTGTGAAAACCGGCAGACCTTGGGGTAGAGAGTCCCGAGCTGTGGATCTCGGACAGATGGTAACAGGAACAGGGAGACGATGTTTTACCCAGGTTCGGACCCTCTTGATGGAGGTAAAACCCTACGTCCTGCTCTTGTTTATATTGATATAGATGTATCGAGTACGGAGTTGATCTACCTCGAGATCGTAAGATGTGGTCTAACTCTAGGGCTAGGTGAATGAGATTGCGTTGGTGTCCCCTCTATGGGCTAAACCCCTTGGCTTATATACATGCCAGGTAGGGTCTCTAGGGTTACAAGGTCGGTATCTTGGCGATGAGGTGGTAGGACAAGTCTTCGGCAGACGTAGTCTTGATCACGCCCCATCGTGCAGCCTCCGGAGTCCATCTTGATAAGAACAAGGGCCCACTAGCCCAATCCGAGGAGCATGGGTCGGCTAGGTTAGTACCCCCTAGTCCAGGACACCGTCAGTAGCCCCCGAACTGGTCTTCTATGCTGAGGACGATTCCCTTGACAAGGACAACCTCGTATCTGAAGTCCTTGGCTTGACATACAAGTTCCCCTTTGTGATTTTAAGATTCCTAGACCATTCTTTTAAAGGAGCGGTGTCAAACAAGACACAACCAAGCTCATAGCCTTCCCGAAGAGACGGGGTAACTTAGCCTCGAAGGCCGACCACCTAGGTGTGAACAGATCCACCTAGTCTGACAACTTTATTGAAGCAGCGCACCCCACGATAGGTCGGGCACTTACTGCCTCCCCAAAATCATGGCTCGAGGCAGCATTTTTACTAGCACGTCCCATCGAGGTGGAGATCGTGCCCGTTTTCTCAGGGATATCATCAAGATTTTGTTTCCCCCCATATGCATAACGACATCTTTTGTGGGGGAGTGGCATTTTTATCGGCGCGACAAGGGGGGCTCTTGGCCTTTCAACAGCCTATAAGAGCAAAAAGAGGACGGCGCAGGTAACCACGCTCTCATTTCCCCCGCCTGCTGCTTCATCTAGCTCCAGTGCCCAAATCCAATCTCACACTTCTCCTCCTTAGCATACCCAAGCTCCAGCATCTAGCCATGGCCGATACCCTCAAAGGGTATTGGGGTGGTTCCACCGTTACGGACGGCACCATCCTGGAGCTGCGCGGTGCAGGATATCTCTCCGCCAACATCGCCACCCGCGCCCCAGGCGCCGACTAGCAAGTGCTCACTCCCAACGCAAGGGAGCGGGTAGTCTTCGTCCCCCACCTCATCCGAGGTCTGGCCCATTCATGCGCGGGATGATGTTCTACTAGGGGCTCGACTTCCACCACATGGCCCCGAACTCCATCCTCCACCTCGCCTCCTTCATCACAGTCTGCGAGGCCTTCCTCCACTACGAGCCACACTTCGTCATGTGGCTGAAGATCTTCAGGGTCAAGCCAAAGTCCAGTAGCTCCGACCTGGCGGAGTGTGGAGGGGCCATGGTCAGCAAAAACCAAAATGTTGACTGGTTCAAAGGCACCTTCATCGAGACGGTCAAGGAATGGCGGCATGAGTGGTTCTATATCACTGAGCCGCTTGCCCCTGGCTAGACTGAACTCCCGGCCTTTTCGGCTGGACCCCCAAAAGAGCTCAAGACCTGGAGGGAGAAGGGCGTCGCCTGGGGGAACCCAGATGAGGTGGAGATGTTGATCAAGAAGATCAAGTGGTGGTCTACCCACAAGGACCTCCAACTCCTCGACGTGGTCAACGTCATGCTCAATAGCCGCATTCTCCCGCTCCAACTTCGGGCCAAGCTGATGTGGGAGAACAAGCCCGAGGATGCGGGGCCCGTCCTCCACTTCTTCCACGCCACCTTGGCCGGTATGTGGACGTGGCACCTCAAGCTGGCTAGGGACAAGATCCCCATGGAAGGGCAGGACCTTGGCTTCAAGGTTGGTTATGAAGCTCCAACGGTAAGTACACGTTTATATTTTTCCTTTCTGTACGGTGAGACAGATTTTGACGAATCGTCTCATTTTCTGTCTGCAGAAATGGTCGGCCAGGATGCAGAAAATGCAGTGCCCGGCCCCACTAGCAGAGGAGCCAAGAACCCCTCTGCTCACGGGGCTCCTAGTAGAGGAGCCGCACGTGGTGGTTCCCAAGGGGATAAAGTCCCAGAAGGGCAAGGCGAGTGCTCGGACTCGGGAGACATCGGTCACCCGGTCCTAGGAGACCCACGCCTCCTCCATCAACGAAGATGACGTGGGGGAGGACGAGGAGAAGGAGAACCCTCCCCTCAAAGGGAAGAGGGCAGCATCGGAGGACGCTGAAGCCGGAATGCGTCCCAAGGGCTCGAAGAGGCCAAGGAGGACCTCAGCCGAGGTCGGCGGCAAGTCGTCGGAGAAGGTCGAGCTGTCCGAGGAATCAGAGGATGACCCCCTTACCCTGGGGAGGAAGAAACCGGTACCCCGAGGGTACGTCATTGCTTTTATACTTCATGCTTTAATAAGCTCTTTTGTCAGTAGCAAGCTTATATGGGCGTCTTGTATGCAGTCCGCCGAAGGTGCGCCCCAGCAACTCCTCAAGCGGGTTGCCGTCTGCTAGCGGGATGTGACGCCCCCGGCCCGATCGCGCGCTAATCATACACGCAAATGCACACGATCAAGCCTAAGGACTCACGGGAAGATATCACAACACAACTCTAAAACATAAATAAAGTCATACAAGCTTTATATTACAAGCCAGGGGCCTCGAGGGCTCGAATACATAAGCTTGCGAACAAGCGTCAGCGGAAGCATCAGATATCTGAGTACAGATATGAAATAGAAACAGAAAGGCCTTTAGAAAGGCGGGGCAAAATAAAACACTACGATCGAAAGGCGAAGGCCTCCTGCCTGGGACCCTCCGATCCTACTCCTGGTCGTCAGTCCACTCGTAGTAGTATCCATCCTCTGGGTAGTAGTAGTAGCGATCGTCGGCAGGGCAGCTGTCTCAGGGGCTTCGTCATCTTGGTCACGTCAAACTGATATGGGGAGAAAAAGGAAAACAAAGCAACCGTGAGTACTCAGAAGTACTCAGCAAGCAAGGATCTACACTACATATGCAACATTTTCAAGGGGAGGCTGTATATGTGGACTGGGCTGCAGAAATGCAAGAATAGAGAGAAGGCCTAGTCCTATCGAAGACTAGCATCTTCAGCGGTCTTGCAGCAGTAGAAGAGAGTAGAACAATACCATATAATGTAGCAGTAATAATATCAACCTCACCCAGAGATCCTTTCTCGACTCCCTGCGAGAAAGCAATCCCAGAGCCATAAAGTCATCAAACCTCGTCCTGAGATCCTTTCTCGACTCCCTGTGAGAAAGCGATCCCAGAGCCAATACAGTCATCAACCTGTTAACGTCTCAAGGGTCCAGTTCTAGTTGTATCGATCGGGATACAACTCCGAGTGTCCTTTACCGTAGGACCGGCTATCGATAGAAGTGTTCTTCCCTGCAGGGGTGCACCAACTTACCCAACACACTCGATTAACTTCGGCCGGACACACTTTCCTGGGTCATGCCCGGCCTCGGCCAAACGACACATCGCAACCCTACCTACAGCTCAGCAGAGAGGTCCCCGTCGGTCTACATCCTAAGCGCTCAGAGGTCTTGGGCCATCGCCCTGTGCACTCCGAGTCGTTGCGTGCAGGGGGAAGCCAGGCACCAGGGGGGCGCCGGTCCGTCCCGGCCGCAAGGCTGAACTAGACGTCTGACAGAGCTTTCGGCTGATGCTACGATGCAGAACGCCCATAATATGCCCACGTGATGGTTAGTGCTATCAGACCAGAGGCCTGCTCGGATCAAATATCCAAATCGCTAGGACTAGGGGCTTGCGGTAACGAGCAGAGACTCACGAAAGATGTGACCCCGTCGCCCCGTCTCGAGGACTTGCGGCAAGGGTTAAGAATGCCCGGCCGCGCCTCGTATTCACCACTCGGGCACCACACTGGCAACCCGCCTTCACATCACACGCGGGTACCCCTCAGGGTCGACCCGCCTTTCCAAGTAACATTGTAAGGCCCAAGTATCCGTGTGTCCATAACATCAGGGAATCCGAGGTATCACCCTCATTGAATTCCCACTCGATGTATCCGTCAAGGTGAATTAGGAGGAATCACCCTCACTGGGTCCACACTTGAGGTGTTGTACGACAGCGTCATTATCGGAAGCGGTGAAGGAGGAATCACCCTCGATGACCACGACCGAATAACTACTCTACAGAGTTAACATCAGAAGTGCTACATGAGGTTTCACCCTCGACACTCGATAGTAACGCTGCAGTGTCGTTACAACTAAGGGGGGTGATGTGCGGTGTCGGGTCCTGGTCTTCAATCCCATTGATCGGGTCTTCTGACGATCCAGCGCGGCAGTCGGGATAAGTGGGGTCACTGATAGGTCTCTACCCAGCCTAGACTAAACAGTTTAGGATATGTAGGTAATTATCAACAGCAGGTTACAATGAACAGGCTATGCATCAGAATAGGTAAAGCAGCAGCAGCAGTAATTCTAATGCAAGCATGAGAAATTAGAATGGCGATATCGGTATGCTCAAGGGAGGGGCTTGCCTGGTTGCTCGGCGGCAAGGGCAAGGTCGTCTATGGTGTCTTCGGGATCCGGAGCTGCGTCGGTCTCGGGGACGACGTCAGGGTCGGGGGCTATCGAGAGAGAAGAGGGGGAGGAAACAGTATAAATATATAGCAAACATGAGCATGACAAATACGATACACGGTGCTAGGGGTAGTCTAACGCAGCATCACACTGATACCAACTTGTGACGCCCCCGGCCCGATCGTGCACTAATCATACACGCACATGCACACGATCAAGCCTAAGGACTCACGGGAAGATATCACAACACAACTCTAAAACATAAATAAGTCATACAAGCTTTATATTACAAGCCAGGGGCCTCGAGGGCTCGAATACATAAGCTTGCGAACAAGCGTCAGCGGAAGCATCAGATATCTGAGTACAGATATAAAAGAAAATACAGAAAGGCCTTTAGAAAGGCGGGGCAAAAGAAAACACTACGATCGAAAGGCACAAGGCCTCCTGCCTGGGACCCTCCGATCCTACTCCTGGTCGTCAGTCAACTCGTAGAAGTATCCATCCTCTGGGTAGTAGTAGTAGCGATCGTCGGCAGGGCAGCTGTCTCAGGGGCTCCGTCATCTTGGTCACGACAAACTGATATGGGGAGAAAAGGTAAACAAAGCAACCGTGAGTACTCAAAAGTACTCAGCAAGCAAGGATCTACACTACATATGCAACATTTTCAAGGGGAGGCTGTATATGTGGACTGGGCTGCAGAAATGCCAGAATAGAGAGAAGGCCTAGTCCTATCGAAGACTAGCATCTTCAGCGGTCTTGCAGCAGTAGAAGAGAGTAGATCATTACAATATAATGTAGTAGTAACATTAAGTCTCAACCTCACCCAGAGATCCTTTCTCGACTCCCTGCGAGAAAGCAATCCCAGAGCCATAGTATCCAGGTCTCATCACAGGTATCCTGTTGTAGTTGTATCGATCGGGATACAACTCCGAGTGTCCTTTACCGTAGGACCGGCTATCGATAGAAGTGTTCTTCCCTGCAGGGGTGCACCAACTTACCCAACACGCTCGATTAACTTCGGCCGGACACACTTTCCTGGGTCATGCCCGGCCTCGGCCAAACGACACATCGCAACCCTACCTACGGCTCAGCAGAGAGGTCCCCGCCGGTCTACATCCTAAGCGCAAGGGGGTCTTGGCCATCGCCCCTCGCCCTCCGGGTCGTTGCGTGCATGGCCCAGATCCAAGCACCACCTCTGTATATGGATGGCGCCAATCACTCCATGCCGCACTGCTGAACTGGACATCTGACAGAGCTTTCGGCTGATGCATACGATGCAGAACGCCCATACTATGCCCACGTGATGGTTAGTGCTATCAGGCCAGAGGCCTGCTCGGATCAAATATCCAAATCGTTAGGACTAGGGGCTTGCGGTAACGAGCAGAGACTCACGAAAGATGTGACCCCGTCGCCCCGTCTCAAGGACTTGCTGCAAGGGCTAAGAATGCCCGGCCGCGCCTCGTATTCATCACTCGGGCATCATCCAGGTCAACCCGTCTCGTAAAAGACTGTCGGGAACTCAGGTCCACCTCTACTGGGCGGTACCGCCTGTCCCTTCAGTCCTGTAGTAAAGTAACTTCCTCGGGTCCCCCTTCGGGGCCGACCCGTCTTTATCAAGGTTCAGCAGTAAAGTCACAGTAATCGTGTGTCCATAACATCAAGGAAATCCGAGGTATCACCCTCATTGAATTCCCACTCGATGTATCCGTCAAGGTGAACTCGGAGGAATCACCCTCACTGGGTCCACACTTGAGGTGTTGTACGACAGCGTCGTTATCGGAAGCGGTGAAGGAGGAATCACCCTCGATGACCACGACCAAATAGCTACTCTACAGAGTTAACATCAGAAGTGCTACAAGAGGTTTCACCCTCGGCACTCGATAGTAACGCTGCAGTGTCGTTACAACTAAGGGGGGGGTGATGTGCGGTGTCGGGTCCTGGTCTTCAATCCCGTTGATCGGGTCTTCTGACGATCCAGCGCGGCAGTCGGGATAAGTGGGGTCACTGATAGGTCTCTACCCAGCCTAGACTAAACAGTTTAGGATATGTAGGTAATTATCAACAGCAGGTTACAATGAACAGGCTATGCATCAGAATAGGTAAAGCAGTAGTAGCAGCAATTCTAATGCAAGCATGGGAAATAGAATGGGCGATATCGGGATGATCAAAAGGGGGGGCTTGCCTGGTTGCTCGGCGGCAAGGGCAAGGTTGTCAATGCTGTCTTTGGTCTCCGGAGCTGCGTCGGGATCTATCGAGAGAGAAGAGGGGGAGGAAACAGTATAAATATAGAGCAAACATGAGCAACGCAAAGTACGGCATGACAATATGCAGTGCCGGGTGTGTCCTAACGTATGGTTGCACGTCACCGAGGAAGGAGGAATCCATCCGGGAATGTTTTCCCGGTTCCGGACATTTGTTAGACAGATGACCGGAGGGGAACGGTTGCATGTTTTGATAGTTAGAGACATGTGGCGGACGAACGGATCGCGTATTCGGATTCGTCTCGTCGTTCTGAGCAATTTTCATGTAGAAAGTATTTCGATCCGGGTTACGGATTATTTAATACGATTTTCTAAAGTTTTTATTAGTTTTCTGAATTTTAATTAATTATTTAAATCTAACATTATCCGAAACAGTGCTGCGATGACATCAGCATGACATCATGCTGATGTCAGCAGTCATTAGGGTTAGTTAATTAATTACTCCTTAGTTAAACTAATTAATTAATTAGATTAACCTAATCAGAGTTAATTAAACTAATTAATTATTTTTATTATTTTCATTTTTTTTACTTTTTTTTTAAAACAGGGGCTGGCCCACTGGTCAGTGGCACAGCCGGACACGTCCGGGCCTGGCCCAGATAGGGCCGGACGTGTCCGACGCGGAGGGGGTCAACGCACGCGCGGGGCACTAGCAGAGGCGCCCGGCGCGGCGGCGTGCACCGGCCACGGCGGGCACGGCGAGGCCAGCCGGCGAGCTGGGGCGGACGCGAGGCTTGGCGTGCGGGCGGCGGGGTCACGGGCAGCGAGCAGGGCCGCGGTGGGGCGGCGAGCACGCAGCAGCAGCGCGGCAGCAGGCGGCAGCGGGGTCGCGCGGGCGGGAGCAGGGGAGGAGGCGTCGGGGGAGGGGAGGCGAGGCCGTGCGCAAGCGATGGGGAGAGAGAGCGCGGTGAGCACGCGACGGGAGCGCGGCTCCGGCGCGGGACAGAGAGGGAGGGGGAGACGGACGGGGCTCACAGGGGCCGGACGGGAAGGGGCAGCGGGCTCGGGGTGGCCGGGGCGAGGAGGCGACAGTGAGGTCGATGCGGCGGAGGGGCGACGGTGGTGGGGTCGACGACGGGACGGGCGGAGGCGCTCCTGGGGCTGCGGCGAGGCGTGGTGAAGACCCGAGGGGGTAGGGGGGTCGGGGGGGAGGGCTGGACCGACAGCGGGGAGGCGGGTCGCGCGAGGGCGGGTGTTCTAGCGGTGCCGCGGGTGCCGCGGGTACGATGGCCGACCGCGCCAGGCGCGCGAGAGGCGCCGTCGAGCGCCGCCATCCAATCTGATCTGGATAGCGAGGGAGGAGTTGGACGAGGGGGGGAATATGCGGTCGGGGTTAGGGTTCGTGTCGTGGGGGGGGGGATATATGGGATGGTGGGCCGGCCACAGGGCGCCGTTGCCCCCGTGGGCCCGGGGGGGGGGAAAAGAGGGGGGGTTTGCTCCTTTTTTTTTATTTTTCTGTTTTGCTTTTTCTTTATCTTTTTCTTTTTATTTAACAACAACTCCTGTTTAGCAAATAGTTAGGGCTCTATATGAATTTGTAAAACTTAGGATTACTCCAACAATACTAGGCAATACCTACCACTGCCAAAAAATTGGTTAGGAGAAAATAGGAGCTCCCACATTTTTATATAATTAATATGCATTAATCCTTACTGTTTTAATTCGTTAGAGCCACCTAATTAATCTATTAACGTTGGTTTCAATTTTAGTATTGCCTCTGAATTATTTGCCATAATATGAACAATTTAGTTTCTGATTTGAGCAACTTTTATTTTTCACTTTCATTTAAATTTGAATTTGACTTGGGAGTTGAAATACAATTGATGCAAATGATGATCATGCACTGTTAATCATGCTGACTGGCATAATCAAAATGGATTAACTGTAGTTAACCACTGGGGGTGTTACAAATCTCCTCTACTAACAAGAATTCTCGTCCCGAGAATTAAGAAGTAGAAGGAAAAAGTTCGGGGTATTCCGCACGAAGATTATCCTCGCGTTCCCAAGTGGCTTCATCTTCAGTATGATTTGACCACTGCAGCTTTGAGGAACTTGGTAACCTTCTGACGGGTTCGACGTTCAGCTTCATCGAGAATGCGGATCGGATCTCCTTATAGATAGATCATCTTGCAATTCGAGCACTTCGTGATCCACAGCTCGGGCGGAGATATCCTTGAGCATTTACGAAGTTGCGACACATGGAAGACATCGTGGATATGAGAGAATTGCGGCGGCAACTCCAATTTATATGCCACTTGACACGTCTTGCAACAATGCGGAAAGGACCAATGTAGCGGGGAGCTAACTGCCCTTGATTCCAAAACGGTGAGTGCCCTCATAGGAGTGACACGAAGATAAGCTGATCAAGGTTGATAAGTCAAACCCCCATCGTTTGCGATCATAGTTGCTCTTCTGCTGGGGTCCTGAGCCCCTTGAGATTTTCCCGACAATACGAACTTGTTCTTCGGCTTGTTGAATAATATCTGACCCACGAGCGTCGTTCCCCAGTTTCTGACCAACAGAGGGGTTCGCCACTACGTCCATAGAGAACTTCAAAGGGGCCATTTTCAAGCTGGCTTGATAGCTGTTGTTATAAGGAACTCGGCATATGGAAGAGATTCTTCCCACTTCTTGCCGAAAGAAACAACACAAGCGCGTAGCATGTCTTCAAGCACTTGGTTGACTCGTTCGACTTGGCCTGGGATTGAGGATGATAGGCTGAACTCCAGGTGATATGAGTTCCCATAGCCTTTTGAAAACTTTCCCAGAAATGACTAGTGAATATGCTGCCACGGTCTGAACTGATCTCTTTCGGATACCGTGAGTGAAACAATTCTGGAGATATATAACTCTGCTAACGGACTAGCAGTGATCGTCTCCTTGACAGGCAGAAGTGTGCAACTTTGGAGAGTTGGTCGACGACGACAAGAATAGCATCGTGACCCTTCTGTGGACCTGGGAAGTCCTGTAATGAAATCCATCTGAACCTTATCCATTTCCATAAAGGAATAGGTACGGTTGCAGAATTCCAGCAGGCTTCTGATGTTCTGCTTTAACGCGTCGACACACATCACATTCAGCAACATATCGAGCAATGTCTTGCTTCATTCTAGACCACCAGTACCTTTGACGGAGATCACGATACATCTTGGTGCTACCCGGATGAATAGACAACGGGGTATCATGTGCCTCCTTCATGGCTTTGTCAGTCATAAGCTCGAAGCGAGGTACCACAATGCGGTCTTTGAAATACAAGGTTCCATCTTCAGACAGCGAGAAATCCCTGTACTTTACAAGGTGAAGGTCTTTCTTCATCAGATCAATTTCAGCATCTTTAGCTTGCGCATTCTTAACAGCTTTCTCAAGGTCTGGTTCAACAACCAAGGTTTTTAGGTATCCTTGGGGAACTATCTCGAGATTTAGCTTTCGAAGCTCTTCATACAGAAGTGGTTGCTGTAGCTGAACCTCAAGTTCGCAGCAATAGGATTTGCGGCTCAACGCATCAGCCATCACATTAGCCTTGCCAGGGGTATAGGATATACCCAAGTCATAGTCCGCAATGGCCTCCATCCATCTTTGCTGACGGAGGTTTAGAGAAGGTTGAGTGAACAAGTACTTCAGACTTTTATGATCCGTGTATATCTCGCAACGATTACCGAGGAGGTAATGTCGCCATAACTGTAGTGCATAGATGACAGCAGCTAGTTCTAGATCATGTACCGGATAATTTTCTTCATGTGGGCGCAACTGACGAGAGCCATAAGCAATCACTTTACGCTCTTGCATTAGGACACAGCCTAATCCTTCACGGGATGCGTCACAATAGATCACAAAGTCTTTGCGGGTATCTGGAGGAGATAGTACTGGGGTATTGTAACGGATTGACATCTGCCCCAGTGGATAAAGAATGTACTCTGGATGTATCCCTGCTCGAACAGCTGGTAGCTGCGTCGCAGGGTGTGGTGGAAACAAACGATCCATCTGAAACAGAGGGAACTCATGATTGTCAAAAGACAAGGAGAAGTATAACCGATCTCGAAGAGAAAGGTTAGACAAAACAATGGAAAGGAAAATGATTATCAGACTAATCAGATCAATGTCAGGGAAATCGCACAGATATCCAGCTCTCCGGGTGGACGAGAATTACGAGATCCTAAGTGTCGGCGTTAGTAAACTTTAGTTAACCCGAAAGGAAGAGAGGTCAGAGTCCCAGAGTAAAGATGAGGAATAAAAGATACTAATACCTCCCAATTGGCGACGTGGGCCCGTAAGCCACACAACCAAGTTAGTAAAACAGTTTTCCGGTTTCTAGACTCAACTTCGGCCAAAGAGTTGGAAAGGGGGTTCCTACAGGCAGTCGGCTCTGATACCAACTTGTGACGCCCCCGGCCCGATCGCGCGCTAATCATACACGCAAATGCACACGATCAAGCCTAAGGACTCACGGGAAGATATCACAACACAACTCTAAAACATAAATAAAGTCATACAAGCTTTATATTACAAGCCAGGGGCCTCGAGGGCTCGAATACATAAGCTTGCGAACAAGCGTCAGCGGAAGCATCAGATATCTGAGTACAGATATGAAATAGAAACAGAAAGGCCTTTAGAAAGGCGGGGCAAAATAAAACACTACGATCGAAAGGCGAAGGCCTCCTGCCTGGGACCCTCCGATCCTACTCCTGGTCGTCAGTCAACTCGTAGTAGTATCCCTCCGATCCTACTCCTGGTCGTCAGTCAACTCGTAGTAGTATCCATCCTCTGGGTAGTAGTAGTAGCGATCGTCGGGGCATCTGTCTCAGGGGGCTCCGTCCTCTGGTCACGTCAAACTGATATGGGGAGAAAAAGGAAAACAAAGCAACCGTGAGTACTCAGAAGTACTCAGCAAGCAAGGATCTACACTACATATGCAACATTATTAAGGGGAGGCTGTATATGTGGACTGGGCTGCAGAAATGCCAGAATAGAGAGAAGGCCTAGTCCTATCGAAGACTAGCATCTTCAGCGGTCTTGCAGCAGTAGAAGAGAGTAGAACAATACCATATAATGTAGCAGTAATAATATCAACCTCACCCAGAGATCCTTTCTCGACTCCCTGCGAGAAAGCAATCCCAGAGCCATACATTCATCAAACCTCGTCCTGAGATCCCTTCTCGACTCCCTGCGAGAAGCAATCCCAGAGCCATATATACAGGTCTCATCACAGGTATCCAGTTCTAAATTGTATCAATCAGGATACAACTCCGAGTGTCCTTTACCGTAGGACCGGCTATCGATAGAAGTGTTCTTCCCTGCAGGGGTGCACCAACTTACCCAACACGCTCGATTAACTTCGGCCGGACACACTTTCCTGGGCCATGCCCGGCCTCGGCCAAACGACACATCGCAACCCTACCTACAACTCAGCAGAGAGGTCCCCGCCGGTCTACATCCTAAGCGCAAGGGGGTCTTGGCCATCGCCCCTCGCCCTCCGGGTCGTTGCGTACATGGCCCAGATCCAAGCACCACCGAAATGGCGCCAATCACTCCATGCCGCACTGCTGAACTGGACGTCTGACAGAGCTTTCGGCTGATGCATACGATGCAGAACGCCCATACTATGCCCACGTGATGGTTAGTGCTATCAGGCCAGAGGCCTGCTCGGATCAAATATCCAAATCGTTAGGACTAGGGGCTTGCGGTAACGAGCAGAGACTCACGAAAGATGTGACCCCGTCGCCCCGTCTCGAGGACTTGCTGCAAGGGCTAAGAATGCCCGGCCGCGCCTCGTATTCATCACTCGGGCATCATCCAGGTCAACCCGTCTCGTAAAAGACTGTCGGGAACTCAGGTCCACCTCTACTGGGCGGTACCGCCTGTCCCTTCAGTCCTGTAGTAAAGTAACTTCCTCGGGTCCCCCTTCGGGGCCGACCCGTCTTTATCAAGGTTCAGCAGTAAAGTCACAGTAATCGTGTGTCCATAACATCAAGGAAATCCGAGGTATCACCCTCATTGAATTCCCACTCGATGTATCCGTCAAGGTGAACTCGGAGGAATCACCCTCACTGGGTCCACACTTGAGGTGTTGTACGACAGCGTCGTTATCGGAAGCGGTGAAGGAGGAATCACCCTCGATGACCACGACCAAATAGCTACTCTACAGAGTTAACATCAGAAGTGCTACAAGAGGTTTCACCCTCGGCACTCGATAGTAACGCTGCAGTGTCATTACAACTAAGGGGGGGTGATGTGCGGTGTCGGGTCCTGGTCTTCAATCCCGTTGATCGGGTCTTCTGACGATCCAGCGCGGCAGTCGGGATAAGTGGGGTCACTGATAGGTCTCTACCCAGCCTAGACTAAACAGTTTAGGATATGTAGGTAATTATCAACAGCAGGTTACAATGAACAGGCTATGCATCAGAATAGGTAAAGCAGTAGTAGCAGCAATTCTAATGCAAGCATGGGAAATAGAATGGGCGATATCGGGATGATCAAAAGGGGGGGGCTTGCCTGGTTGCTCGGCGGCAAGGGCAAGGTTGTCAATGCTGTCTTTGGTCTCCGGAGCTGCGTCGGGATCTATCGAGAGAGAAGAGGGGGAGGAAACAGTATAAATATAGAGCAAACATGAGCAACGCAAAGTACGGCATGACAATATGCAGTGCCGGGTGTGTCCTAACGTATGGTTGCACGTCACCGAGGCCGTGCGCGAGCGATGGGGAGAGAGAGCGCGGTGAGCACGCGACGGGAGCGCGGCTCCGGCGCGGGACAGAGAGGGAGGGGGAGACGGACGGGGCTCACAGGGGCCGGACGGGAAGGGGCAGCGGGCTCGGGGTGGCCGGGGCGAGGAGGCGACAGTGAGGTCGATGCGGCGGAGGGGCGACGGTGGTGGGGTCGACGACGGGGACGAGGCGGAAGCGCTCCTGGTGGCTGCGGCGAGGCGTGGTGAAGACCCGCACGGAGGGGGGGTCGGGGAGGACGTCCGACAGCGGTGAGGCGGTCCGGCGAGGGCGGGTTCGAGCGGTGCCGCGGGGTCGATGGCCGACGCGGCCAGTGCGGCGAGAGGCGCCGTCGAGCGCCCTATCCAATCTGGATCGGGAGGAGCAGAGGGAGGAGTGGGACGAGGGGGGGGAAGTGATGCGGTCGGGGGGGTTAGGGTCGGTCGTGGGGGGGGGTATGGGGATGGGGTGGGCGGGCAGGGAGGCCGTGGCCCAATTGGGCCGCCGGGGGGGGGGGAAAGAGGGGGGGTTGCTCCTTTTTTATTTTTCTGTTTTGCTTTTCTTTTATCTTTTTCTTTTTATTTAACCACAGCTCCTGTTTAGCAAATAGTTAGGGCTCTATATGAATTTTGTAAAACTTAGGAATTACTCCAACAAATACTAGGCAATACCTACCACTACCAAAAATTGGTTAGGAGAAAATAGGAGCTCCCACAATTTTTATAATAATTAATATGCATTAATCCTTACTGTTTTAATTATGTTAGAGCCACCTAATTAATTTATTAATCGTTGGTTTCAATTTTAGTATTGCCTCTGAATTATTTGCCATAATATGAACAATTTAGTTTCTGATTTGAGCAACTTTTATTTTTCACTTTCATTTAAATTTGAATTTGACTTGGGAGTTGAAATATAATATGATGCAAATGATGATCATGCACTGTTAATCATGCTGACGTGGCATAATCAAAATGGGATTACTGTAGTTAACCACTGGGGGTGTTACACGGGACCCCGGATCCCGCTACTCTGCCAGCTCATGACGGGCTGGGGGAGGCAACATCCACTCCGGTCCCCTAAGTCGACACGACGGGGGCCGGAGAGCCGATTGGCATGACCGAGGT
This sequence comes from Thinopyrum elongatum, assembly GCA_011799875.1. Classification (NCBI taxonomy): domain Eukaryota; kingdom Viridiplantae; phylum Streptophyta; class Magnoliopsida; order Poales; family Poaceae; genus Thinopyrum; species Thinopyrum elongatum. Next base: position 383,316,015 of record CM022298.1, read on the forward strand.
TGAGACCTCAGTCCCACGGGACCAAGGGGACAGGGCCCCCGAGGTCATTAAGGAAGCGTCGGGCCAGTCGTCGGCCCACCCGAAGTCTGCTCTGGCTCCAACGCCGCAGCCGGAGACCCCTCTGCCCAGCACCCAGGTGCTCGGGTCAGAGGTTGTCTTGCCACCCCCGCCTCCTGCCCAAGGACGGGCCAGCGTGGGGTGGACTGAGGAGATGGAGGAGACCTTGAAGGGTTCCTCCCTCAAAGAAGAGCACCGTGCCTTAATAGGCGCAGCGCTACAGGGCTTCAGGTCCGCAGGGGCCGGACTGCACGAGGTCTTAAAGGGCCTTGTCATGAGCTTTTAGGTACTCTGTTATCCTTGTACAAGAATTATTTCTTTGTTTGTGTTTACTTTGCAAATCCGTGTGTTTGTCTGAGGACATATTCTCGTGGCCTTCTAAACGGCCTGGTCAGTGAGTAGCCCCCGGGCCCAAAGCTGGTTTCAAGAAACCGGTGTTGGAATCGTGTGAGAGTAGGAGCTTAGTGGGTAGCCACCAGGACGCTGCCCAATGTTATGAGGCGATTTGTCCGAAGTTCCAATGACTTGATCGTGGGGCTTATGTAAAAATCTTTCCTTGCAGGTTTCTACCTCGGCTCCGAGCTCCGTCTCCAAGGAGATTGCGGAGGTAAACCGGAAGCTCGAGAGGTCTGAGAAGGACCTCAATCTGATGAACCAACGGTTCGAGCAGTCTCAAGGTAAGAGACTAATGCTTCTTGCCCTTGAATGTTACTTCAAAAAGCTTACTATTTTTTTGGAATTTAAATGCCGAACTGTTTGAATGACAGCGGCCGTGGCCGAGCTTAAGGGGCTCAAGGCCGAGCTCAAGAGGGCTGGGCATGAGGCGGAGCAGCAAAAGGTTGTGGCCGCGAAGGCGGAGAAGGCCCGGGCTGCCGAAAAGGTGGCCAGGGAGACAGACCAGGCACGGGTCCTGGAGATCGAGGAGACCCTGAAGGGCGTGTTTGAAGCACGGGACAAACTTCAGGCAGGAGAGAAGCAGGCGAAAGAAGAGCTCGAGAAGCTCCAACTTGCGCACTCCAAGCTCCAGATCTCGGCTAGGGCCGACCGCGAAGTTCTCCAACAAGTGGAGCAAATAGCCGCGGGTAAGCCGTATTTATTGCAGTGTGTGTTTGGCAGCAAAGGGTGTGTCGGGCTCACCCAGCTGTGGCATTCCACAGAGGTCTCCACGGATCTTCCAAAGAGTGTCACGGATGCCATCCAGCACTTCGACTAGTTGGAGGGTCATGAGGCAGAGAAGGCATTCTGGCGGCAATTCCCGGAGTCGCCGTTGTCCCAGCTGCTGAATCATCAAATGAAGCAGCTGGCGAAGCTATTCCACATGGCAAGGTCGGCACCCCAGGACCTCTGCATCAAGCTGTTGCATGCCGAAGCCCTGCCGACTAGCTTCTTCGGCCTACTGGCTCGGCTGCGAGATGCTGCCCTGCAAGTGGATTGCTAGAGACGGTCTGCCTGCTTTGAGGGAGCGTGGAGGGCATACGCCTGCATGAAGACGCACTTTCGGAAGGTTGATATGGCGATTGTTGCAGCGCCCCCCCCCCCCCCCCCCCGAAGGGAAGCCGCGCACCGCGGAGCAGTTCTTCGCCGAGGTGGAAGAAGGTGCCCGGGCGACCGAGGCCATGTGTCCAAAAGACACATTGTATCAATTTTAGTACTTCGGAATGCCGGAGTACGTTGGATGTATAAAAATTGTCTTTTTGTTTTAATGAGTATGGCGTTAGTAAGAATATTTGTGTTAAGATTTGTGATTCCCGAAGCATGCACGTATGGTCTTTCGTTATGCGATGAAGTTGGAGCATGATTTATTTTTTATTGTCTTCCTTATGAGTGGCGGTCGAGGACAAGCGATGGTCTTTTCCTACCAATCTATCCCCCTAGGAACATGCGTATTAGTACTTTGTTTCGAGGGCTAATAAACTTTTGCAATAAGTATGTGAGTTCTTTATGACTAATGTTGAGTCCATGGATTATACGCACTCTCATCCTTCCACCATTGCTACCCTCTTCGGTACCGTACACTGCCCTTTCTCACCTTGAGAGTTGGTGCAAACTTCGCCGGTGCATCCAAATCCCGTGATATGATACACTCTTTCACACACAAGTCACCTTATATCTTCCTCAAAACAGCCACCATACCTACCTATTATGGCATTTCCATAGCCATTCCGAGATATATTGCCATGCAACTTCCACCGTTCCGGTTTATTATGACACATACCATCATTGTCATATTGCTTTGTATGATCATATAGTTGGCAAAGTATTTGTGGCTTGGCCACTGTTCATATTTTTTATACATGTCAAGCTAGATCATTGCATGAGGCGTTCATATAGAGTTATATCTTTGTTCTAGTATCGAGTTGTAATTCTTGAGTTGTAAGTAAATAAAAGTGTGATGATCATCATTATTAGAACATTGTCTCATGTGAGGAAAGAATGATGGAGACTATGATTCCCTCACAAGTTGGGATGAGACTCCGGACTTAAATAAAAAAGAGGCCAAAGAGCCCAAAATTAAAAAAAAGGCCAAAGAGCCCAAAAGAAAAGAAAAATTAAAAAAAGGAAAAAAAAAGAGAAAAAAAAGAAGAAAAAAATGAGAGAAAAAGAGAGAAGGGACAATGTTACTATCCTTTCCACACTTGTGCTTCAAAGTAGCACCATGTTTTTCATGATAGAGAATCTCCTATTTTGTCACTTTCATATATTACCAGTGGGAATTTTTCATTATAGAACTTGGCTTGTATATTCTAATGATGGGCTTCCTCAAATTGCCCTAGGTCTTCGTGAGCAAGCAAGTTGGATGCACACCCACTTAGTTTTCTTTTGAGCTTTCATACACTTATAGCTCTAGTGCATCCGTTGCATGGCAATCCCTACTCCTTGCATTAACATCAATTGATGGGCACCTCCATAGCCCATTGATTAGCATCATCAATGTGAGACTTTCTCCTTTTTTATCTTCTCCGCACAACCTCCACCATCATATTCTATTCCACCTATAGTGCTATATTCATGGCTCACGCTCATGTATTGCGTGAAAGTTGAAAAGGCCTAAGAACGTCAAAAGTATGAAACAATTGCTTGGCTTGTCATCGGGGTTGTGCATGATAAATACTGTGTGATGAAGATAGAGCATGACAAGATTATATGATTTTGTAGTGATAACTTTCTTTAGCCATGATATTTTGAGAAGACATGATTGTTTTATTAGTATACTTGAAGTATTATTATTTTTATGTCAATATTAAATTTTTGTTTTTAATCTTATGGATATGAATATTCATGCCACATAAAGAAAGATTACATTGATAAACATGTTGGGTAGCATTCCACATCAAAAATTCTGTTTTTATCATTTACCTACTCGAGGACAAGCAGGAATTAACCTTGGGTATGCTTGATACGTCTCCAACGTATCTATAATTTTTTATTGTTCCATGCTATTATATTATCCATCTTAGATGTTTTATATGCATTATTATGCTATTTTATATCATTTTTTGGAACTAACCTATTAACCTAGTGCATGGTGCCAGTTGCTGGGTTTTTTTTCATGTCTTTGTCTTTTACAGAAATCAATATCAAACGGAGTCCAAACGGAACGAAACTTTTTGACGATTTTTCTTGGACAAGAAGACACCTAGGAATCTTCGGGAGGAGGCCAGAAGGGCCACAGATTAGCCACAAGCCTGGAGGCCACGCCCTAGGGGGGTGCGCCTCCAGGGCTTGTGGGCCCCCCATGGGTCTTCCAACCCTAATCTCAGCTCTATAAATACCCAAATATTCCCCGTATACAAGAGGGCACACCAAAAATAATTTTTCGTCGCCGCAAGTTTTTGTCCTCGTGAGATCCCATCTTGGGGCCTTTTCCGGTACTCTGCCGGAGGGGGATTCGATCACGGAGGGCCTCTACATCAACATTGTTGCCCTTCCGATGATGTGTGAGTAGTTTACCACAGACCTACGGGTCCATAGCTAGTAGCTAGATGGCTCCTTCTCCCTCTTTGATCTTCAATACAATGTTCTCCTCGATGTTCTTGGATATCTATTTGATGTAATCTTCTTTTGCGGTGCATTTGTTGAGATCCGATGAATTGTTGATTTATGATCAGATTATCTATGAATATTATTTGAGTCTTCTCTGAACTCTTTTATGCATGATTAAGATAGCTTTGTATTTCTCTCCGATCCATTGATTTGGTTTGGCCAACTAGATTGATTTTTCTTGCAATGGGAGAGGTGCTTTGTAATGGGTTCAATCTTGCGGTGTGCTCATCCAGTGACAGAAGGGGTAGCGAGGCACGTATTTGTATTGTTGCCATTAAGGATAAAAAGATGGGGTTTATTTCATATTGATTGGATCTATCCCTCTACATCATGCCATCTTGCTTAAGACGTTACTCCGTTCTTGTTAACTTAATACACTAGATGCATGCTGGATAAAGGTCGATGTGTGGAGTAATAGTAGTAGATGCAGGCAGGATTCGGTCTACTTGTCACGGACGTGATGCCTATATTCATGATCATTGCCTTGGATATCGTCATAACTTTGCGCTTTTGTATCAATTGCTCAACAGTAATTTTTTTACCCACCGTATGCGTTCTTTCAAGAGAGAAGCCTCTAGTGAAAACGATGGCCCCGGGTCTATCTTTTATCATATTATTTTTAGATCTATAAAACCAAAAAACCCAAAAATACCTTGCTGCAATTTATTTACCTTTACTTTATTTTGCACTTTTATTTATCTTTTATACCTATCTTTATCAGATCTCATCCTTGCAAGTGACCGTGAAGGGACTGACAACCCCTTTATCGCGTTGGGTGCAAATATTTGTTTGTTTGTGCAGGTGCTATCATTGGAGACTTGTGTGTTCCTCCTACTGGATTGATACCTTGGTTCTTAACTGAGGGAAATACTTATCTCTACTTTGTTGCATAACCCTTTTCTCTTCAAGGGAAAAACCAATGCAAGCTCAAGAAGTAGCAACACCTTACCAGATGTGGGCGGGAAAGAAACCGCGCTTGAATTACTTACGGGTGTGGGGTTGCCCTGCTGAAGCTAAAGTTTTCAATCCACAACTTAAGAAATTGGATCCAAAAATAGTTAGCTATTTTTTCGTTGGATACCCTCATAGGGGAAAGGGATATCGTTTTTATTGTCCAAGTCACACAACCAAGTTTGTGGAGACTAGACAAGCAGTATTTTTTGAGGATAATAAGGTCACAAATTTAAGGGAGATCGATCTTGAGGAGAAGCGGGTTTGTGCACCATCCCCGATTATCCAAGAGATTGTTTTTCCAATACGAAGAAATGTGACATCTGATGATCCTGAATCTCACGGTTCAGTTTCTTAGTCAAATGGTGATCCAGAAAGTAATAATGAAAATCCAGACACAAATGAGGACCCCGGGAAAATAATGATCCTCAAAATGATGATGTACCACCACTACCTCCTCCCGTGGGTAGACCACGGCGTGAGAGGAAGAAAGCCATATCAGATGATTATGTCACTTTCATTATTGAAGATATGAATGATATGGGAAAGGTGGAGGATCCAACCTCTTATAAGGAAGCCATTAAAAGTGAAAATTCGTCCAAGTGGTTGGTTGCCATGGAAGACGAGTTGAAATCTATGGGCTCAAACGACGTTTGGGACTTAGTAGAAGTTCCCGATGGAGCTAAGAAAGTAGGCTGCAAGTGGGTCTACAAAACCAAGTATGATTCCAAAGGGAATGTCGAACGGTTCAAAGCAAGGCTAGTGGCAAAAGGGTATACACAGAGAGAAGGAATTGACTATAAGCAAACCTTCTCTCTTGTGTCAACTAAGGATTCTTTCGGAATCATAATGGCATTAGTAGCTCATTATGACCTAGAACTACACCAAATGGATGTTAAAATGGCATTTCTAAATGGTGACCTAAAAGAAAACATTTACATGGCTCAGCCGGAAGGCTTTGTTGTGCAAGGGAACGAACATTTAGCGTGTCGTCTAAAGAAATCAATTTATGGTACCTCAAGTTTGATAAAATTATCAAAACTTTTGGTTTCACCGAAAATATTGTGGACAACTACATATATGTTAAGTTTAAAGGCAGTAGGTTTGCAATTTTAGTCATATATGTTGATGACATATTGTTGGCATGTAGCGATAAGGATACGCTGCATGAGACCAAGAATTTTCTGTCATCCAGTTTTGATGTGAAAGATCTTGGTGAAGCCTTGTATGTCCTCGGCATCGAGATTCATCGAGATAGGTCCAGAGGAACGTTAGGACTATCTCAAAAGGCATACTTTGAGACAGTGCTGAAGAAATTCAATATGCATAAGTGCTCACCCTCACCTGCTCCTATAGTTAAGGGCGATAAGTTTGGGACATTTCAATGTCCGAGGAACCAGTATGAAGCTAATCAGATGAAGTCGATTCCTTATGCTTCAGCTATCGGAAGCATCATGTATGCTCAAGTGTGTACACGCCCAGATTTATGTTTTGTAACCGGGATGCTTGGCAGATACCAATCAAATCCAGGACCGGACCACTGGAAGGCCGCAAAGAAAGTCTTGCATTATATGCAAGGAACTAAGGATTTCATGCTTACGTATAAAAGAACTGATAACCTAGAAATTGTTGATTATTCAGACTCTGATTTTGCCGGGTGTGTGGATAGTATGAGATCCACGTCAGGTTATATATTCACACTCGCGGGAGGAGCCATATCGTGGAAAAGCTCCAAACAAATGTTAACTACTGGATCTACGATGCAAGCAGAATTTGTAGCATGTTTTGAGGCCACCGGGCAGGCTGTATGGCTAAAGAGTTTTATTCCCGGGCTTAAAGTGGTTGACAGCATATCTAAACCAATTTTATTATACTGCGATAATGAACCCGCAGTTTTCTATACGAGTAACAACAGGTCAAGTGATGCTGCCAAACACATTGACATCAAGTATCGTGCTGTGAAAGATAGAATCCAGGATCAAACAATTGATGTTAAACATATAAGAACGAAGCATATGCTTGCGGATCTGCTAACTAAAGGCTTGCCACCCAGTATTTTTCGTGAGCATGTTGCCAGCATGGGATTACTGGAAGCCTTATGCTTCTGGAATAAGAGGACCATTAAAATAAACCACTCCCAATAAGTAAAATGTTATCTATTTCGAAATAGGCGGGTGTGCTATAAGTGTTGAGGTTCTACGGCGTTTTGAGCTGTTGTAACACCTCACTTTGGTACATCATTCCTATGGAGAATGGGCGAATGCAGTTAAGCCTAACGATCAAGGGGGAGAATGTTGGTATTGATCTGACGGCTAAACATGCAGTTAGATCTATTAGCCTAACAGGAAAAAAAGGGACAAAGAATAACGTTATGAGATAGGCCACGCACCAACTTACGTGCCCCTCATCCCCAATTGATGCGCCCTGATCGGGGGCATCCAAACCAACTTATGGTTTAGGTCCCCTGTTGCACAGCGCTATATAGAGGGATACGGGAGAGAGCTACCCCCTGCGCGATTCATACATTCACGTCAGGTTCACTCTCCTCCCTATATCTCAAAAACCCTATCCGATCTTGGGGGTGCCGCAGCAACGGGAAGACCTACTCCAGCCGCCGCCGTCTCCCAGGCAAGTGCCGGTGGCGTCCTGACGGGATCAGGACGTCCAGGAGATCGACCACGACCTCTACATCGTCCATCAATCTCGCCTGCAACGAGCAAGCGATCATGTCGACCTCCGTGACACGTAAAGGATCCCTAAACCCATCCCTGTTCATGTTATCTTGGGTGATCTAGATGCAATTTTATCATGTTGTTTGTATCCTAGTGATGCATTAGAACCAACAATTATCAATAATCATCATGCCCCTTCATAAGCTTTTCCATAATTTGCCTCAAGAAGTTCCAGTCTACCCTTTCGTAAGCTTTTGATAAATCCAGTTTATAAGCACAGTAGCTCATTGAAGGGTCATTTCCATGATAAATACACTCAAAAGTAACTAGGGTATTATCAAGAATTCCTTAACTGCAGTTAATTAACATCCAAAACACCACTCGTACACAAGGTTTTAGAGACAGTAATGTTACCTGGCTGACGTTTGCCGAGAGAGGAGTGGCAAGCGAATGTCATTTGATGGCAGTTTTAGTTGTGAAGAAAATTTAAACGGCGGCAGTTTAAACAAAAATGTCTTCTCTGAAGAAATTGTCATGTCGCTGTGAAGAAATTGCCACCCCCTCGGAACTAAAATTGTCACCTAAAACGTTCGCGTGTGCCACCCTCCCTGGCGATCGTTCGCCAGTTACGAGCGTCCTTTAAAAATCGGCCAGCTCACACGCGTACATAGCCTCTTGCCACACGTCGTACTATCCTTCCACGACTGAGTACCACCCTGCACGTATCCGCCGTAGCCTCTTGCCACACGTTGTATTCTGCTACGACGAAGTACCACCCTGCATGTGTCCGCTTCGGATAAGTGGCCCGAGTTCAATGCTAGCCCGTTCAACAGACCGGCTGTCTGGTAACGATGAAAACGTGGAAGGGATACAGCTCGGTCCCTCTCCCTCGTACTACCTGGATTGGAAGTTCGAAACTCGCTCGGCAACATCTGCGCCATGGCGACCGGACATTCCCGATACGGCTACAGGAAGTTGATGGTAAGCTACGGCGGGAAGCTCCAGCGCTTCTCCGAAGGCGGCGGACCGCAGTACATCGGCGGCGAGCACCAGGTCGTGAAGGTCAGCCAGTCCATCTCGCTGCAGGAGCTCCGCGACCGGCTGGCCACGGCCGTGGGCTGCTTCAACATCGCTATCCAGTACGTCCGCCCCGGTGAGCCCCTGGACGCGCTCCACAATGTGGTGACCGCCGGCGACGTCCGGGACTGCTAGACTGGGTGCTATACCGGGACATCCATATCAAACTGCTCCGCGCCAACCCAGCGGACATCCCCCAAGTCCGGGTCTTCGTGGTCCGCGTGGATGGGCGGCCGCCGCTCCCCGAGGCGCTCTTCACTCCCGCTCCAAGCATGTCGGGCGCGGCGCCCACCGAGGCGCCGGTGTCTCTGTCCTCGCTCAAGCGGCGAAGTGCGTCGTCGCCTTCGCTGTCCGCAAAGTTGCCAGACGGCACGTCGCAGCCCCTCTCTCCGGCCCTCATCCATCGGAGCTTATCGGCGCCTTCGCTGTCACCGCCGTCGACGGGGGACGACACAATGTCTTCGACTACGACGACAACTGCCGGAAGCACCCGTGCGACCCAAGATGTTGCCCCCAACGCGGCAATGCAGAGGAGTCTGGCGCGCCCAGCTCCGGTGTTCCTAGTGCCAGTAGCACCGGTCATAGTGTACCAGCCGGTGATCCCAGTGTACCAGGTGTTCGTCGTGCGTGATTGTGCTGTTCACCGCTTCAATCAGATCAGGTAAATCTCACCATTAATCATCGTATAGAGAGTACCAACGTTATCGTCTTTTGCAGGTGTCTACCAATTAGCTATGATATGGACAGTATTACTGAAGCCGCAGTACAAGGAGCCAACGAAGCTTTGGCGTGAAGAACTCAATCTCAAGTTTATTATTATTAGTGTTTTGGATTTGGATGACGCAAGTGATAGATTTTGGAGTATAGGAGCGTTTAGCTGGCATGACCATCCTATTTGGTCCATGTGTTTAAATTCCTCCTTTTGGCAATGTCAAAGTTTGATATTTTATTTTTCCTTTGTAAAAAAGTCTGGTCGCTTTTTAGTAAACAATGTGATAAATTTGTCTACATGTATCTAAAATGTAGAAGTCAGGGTAATAAAACATTTCACTTAAATAAATAGTACAAGTACTCTCAAACTAAAAAATATACTACTCCCCCACTTCCAAAACAAGTGCCATGAAACCACGACACTTATTTTGGAACGGAGGGAGTGTTTAGTGTCGTGGGAACGGATCTGACAGTAGAGATGGAGGGTACATAGGAGAGGGCAGAGTCTAGCTACGGCGAGGTTGTACACTCGGATTTACGAGTTCAGGCCCCTCTCGGAGGAGGTAACAGCCCTACATCTTGGTGCCTCGGAGGCTTTGTTGATTGGAGTGTTGAGTTACAGGGGGTGCCAACCCCTGTGCAAGAGGGGAGGGGTGGCTTATATAGAGTACGCCGGCCCCTCGCAGTCCTTAGTTACGCAAGGGTTCAATGAGAGAATAATGTCACAAACGTTACTGGTAACGCTCGCGTTTAATGATCTTTAAGGTGACGGAGTGAACGTCCGACCGTTGCCATCAAGAGGCAACCATAGGTCTTCTGTCCTTCGAGTGAATTCTTGTACTCCGAGTGAATAACGACGGTCGAGTGGAATTAGGGTATCCGAGTGGATCTTCTGTCGAGTGGATTGAACCCTGTGACAATTCCAGTCGGTATCTTCTTTCTATCTTTGTAGGCCTTGGCCTCTTGTGTGGTGTCCTAGGGTAGGGCATGTAGGTCAGGCCTAAGACCCTACCCTAGGTACAGGTCATCGTCATTAGCCCCGAATGGATCGAGGTCCGAGTGAAGAAGGATTGAGGCTGATTCTGGCCCGACCCAATGTCCCGGAGACGCCTTTTAAGGGTCCGAAAGCACGCGAACTATCGAATCTTCCGTCAGTCGCCTTGATCGATTCTGGCTTCTTGAGTATCCGAGTGAAAAAAGAGCATAATAACGGGCAAACTGGAGTTGGATGTCTCTGATGCCACCAATTGATTCGTTGGACCCGGATTTTGCGGGATTCGAATTTTGGAGAAGCGCGCGGGCTGGCCGCAGCGCGGTAAGCGGGGCAAGTAGGGAGGGACTCCTCGATCTTTGCCCCACCTTTTTCGCCACGTATCAGGCTGGCGTCAGTTGCGGGATGCGTTGGGATTGTGCTGGCCCACAGGTCAGCCACTCGAACATGCGGGTATAAAAGTCGATGCGGCCGATGCGTGCAACAGTGTCCTCCACTTTTCCCCTTTCTTCCCCATCTCTCTGCCTCATTCCCCCTTAGCGCAGCGCCGCCGCATTCGCTTCCGTCGACCACCGCGGAGATGGTGAAGGACAAGACGAAGGCGCTCGAGCGCGCCAAGAAGGGAGGCGGAGGGAACAAGCCATCGAGCTCCCGGGCCGCTCTGCCGCCGGGCTGGATCCAGGGCGATTGGATCCGCTCGACGGTCACGGCGACGGACCTCGAGGATCTCCAATCCGACGGCCTCGTGGTGCCTGGTTCGTGGAGAGTGCCGGGGAGGGAGATTGAGCCACAGCCTCAGCCTGACAAGCGTGTTCTCCTCCTCACTCATGTGGAGAGAGGTTTTTCCCTGCCTCTTCATCCGTTTTTCCGTGGTTTTCTGAACTTCTTCGGTGCCCAAATCCACCATTTTCCTCCGAATACCATCTCGTATCTAGCAGCATATGTGTCCATGTGTGAAAATTTCTTGGGGTGTCGCCCTCATTGGGGCTTGTTCAAACACATCTTCACATGCCGTTCCCAGTCGGTTAAAAAGGCGAATCCGAGTGATTCAAGGACCCATGTGATTCAGTTGTGTGGGGGCTTGGGAATCCAAATGAGAGGTAGGAGCACTTTCCCAGCCATGACATTTCCCGAGTCAGATCGAGGTTGGCAATCGACTTGGTTCTACTGTAAAGACGTTCCAACTCCTGGCTCTTCGAGTGGCCTTCCCCCCCTTCACATTGGACAGAGCCAAATCTCCTCGTTCGCTGACTGTCGATGAAGATGAGAAAGCCGAGGTGGGGATTCTAGTGGAAGCTGTAGTCGAGTTGATCCGGGGTGGAGTGACGGGCTTGGACCTGTTGGAGGCGTTTCTCAGTCGACGTATCCAGCCTCTGCAAGCTCGCGACCATCCTTTGTGGTTGTATTCAGGTGCAGATGACACCACTCGGACCCACCCCGAGGAAGTCAACGAAGAGACGGTGGCGCAGTGGCTCAAGAGCATCACTGGAGCTCGTGACAACCCGCGCGGATCCAAGCGAATTCTGCCTTTCGACTCCGAGCACCCCCCCCCCCCCCTCGGAGAGGTGAAACTCACTTTTGTCGAGTGTTTGTTTCCTTTGCTTCACTGTGTAATATTATTGAAAACCGACTGACTTGGATATTCGTGTTTTGTAGGCCTTCACAAAGATGTATTCGCCTGTGCCGAATGGAGGGCAGCTCATCGAGGGAAATGAAAGCGAAGGGGGCAGCGCAAGTGCCGACTATGCTGATGACAGCAAAGACAACAGCGAAGAATCAGAGGAGAGCGACGAGGTCGAGTCCCCTCCACGCACTGAACGTCGATCCAAGCAGTCCCAAGATCCGGCGGCTGGCGCGGGCAAGGCCGTGGCGTCGAGTGCCAGGATCTCCAAACGCACTCGAACTGCAATGCCGGAACCGACTGAAAAATCTGCGAAGCAGCCCAAGATTGCGGCGGTGAAACCTCGGAAAGCTCTCTCTAAGATCAAAGTCGCGGTGCCCATTGCTTCAGCGTGAGTGCTCTTCTTCTTTCCCTTTCTATCTTATTGCTGTAAACCTGCGTGCTTTTGCTGATCAAATGAGAGTTGTGCCAGGGCTGCAACTTCGATAACGTTGGGCATGCAGATTGATGAGGAGCATGTGGAGGAGGACACCGCTGACGCAGCCACCTCTCGACGAGGTATGACACGTTTGCATTCTGTTCTGCTCCATTGGTTGGTTTGTCTCCTGAATGAACCGTCGTTGCTGAGTGACTGCAGTACCAACAGACATCATACAACTTCCTGACGACGATGAAGATGAACCTCCGAAAGGTGCGGGTGGTGAGGGTGTGACTTCAGGCACTCCTCACAGACCCACTCCGAGGACGTCGCCGAGTGGAACGTCTCGAGCACCGCATGCGCCGCTGCTTCAGGAGCCTGGAGGTTCGTCTCGGGCTGGCGCTATCTCTACCGCTCCGCCGTCGACTGCTCTGCCGTTGGTATCGACTCTTCCAATTTCTGGACCTGCTGGCCAAACTCAAGCGTCGATCCCTCCGACTGCATCGTCAGCTCCTCCGTCGACTGTATTCACTCTGCATCATGTCCCAGAGGACCAGACCGGGGCCAGCAAGGAGGCTATGATCCAGGCCGGTTTGATGATGCAGCGCTTGAAGGAGATATATGAAAGCAGCAAGTTAGCTTATGACGCCAGCACCGCCCTTGAAGCAAATGTCCGAGTAAGTGTGATAGTAAGTTGATTTCCGATTGGATTTCGTCTTATCCGTCTTGATTCTGTACACCCACTGGGTGGTGTTCTTGACCTAGTGCTCATTTGGTCATACTTTTGTATTCTGATATTCTTCACTGGGGTCAGTCAAGCTGAGGCCGAGTAGAAACGAATCCAGTGAGGACACGCTGAGTGCACCCACTTGGTGTAGTCCCCGAGACCACCGTCGAATGTTTGATTCGTTCGGTGGGGGTCTGAGAATGTGTTTGCTGTTGTTTTTTTGTAATCCTCCACTTGGACCGGTCAGGCCGTACCGAGTGGGAAATTGATCCAGTGGGGGCACACTGAGTGCACCCACTGGGTGTAGTCCCCGATACCGCCGTCGGATGTTTGATTCGGCGGGGGTCTGAGAACACCTTTGCTTGAAACTCTTCACTTGGACCGATCGGGTCGGGCCGAGTGGGAAACTGATCCAATGGGGGCACGCTGAGTGCACCCACTGGGTGTAGTCCCCGAGACCACCGTCGAATGTTTGATTCGGCGGGGGTCTTAGAATATTTTTTGGTGGTAGCGATCTGGATTTGCTCTTCTTCACTCGGAAGTGGAGGAAATGTTTTGAGAATCTCTCTCTTTGCTGGCTGAACTCTTCTTTTTGTTGATCTCAGAAATCCTGTGAACTTGGAACTCAGTATGTTGCTCTGGAGAAGGAGAAGATCCAACTCCAACTGGACTTAGAGCTTGCCAAGAAGAACCTGAAGCAGGCTCAGGATGAGGTGAAGACCATGGGAGGTAACATTTCGCTGAACTCAGTATGTTGATCTCAGAAATCCTGTGAACTTGGAACTCAGTATGTCGTTCTTTTCCTTTCTGTCCTTTGAACCGAGTGATTCCACTCGAACAGATGTGCGTAGTGAAAACCATCGACTCCAAGCTCGACTGAAGAATGTTATTTCTTTAGACACTATGAAGCAGGCGCTGGAGAGGAAAGACAACGAACTCGCGGGGGCGCAGAAGGTGGCTCGAGAGAAGACTGAAGCGGCTGAGAAAAAAACTAGCTTCAATCGGAAAGCTCGAAGAGGAAAATGCGGCCCTGAAGACTGCCGTGGAGGAGGTGAAGAAGGAAGCTGCTCAGCTTAAGGAAGAGAAAATCGTTCTGATCGACAAGGTGGACCAGCTCACTCGAAAGAGGGACGAGCTGGAGGAATACTTGAGGAATCTTGCGAAGAAAATGTACATCATGCTTGAAGGTACCTTTTTCCGTCCGAGTGGACTCTTGAAATTTTCGAAAACAATACCACTGCCAACTCATTCGCCTTTTTTCCTCTCTGTACAGAATTCTGTCAGAACTTCGAGCAAGAAACAGAACGGATTGAACCAGGTCTGGACCCCACCAAGTCACTCGTCAAAGATGATGCTGCTATGAACGTGTTGCGACTGGAATCTCGCCTTGACAGTGTCTTGGGGTATATCGCTCGGCTGAAGGCTGTACTGTCGAGGATAGACAAAGAGCTGTGGCCAGAGGATGAGCTCCAGAACGATCTTGAATCACTGATGACTCGGCTCAATGATATCCCTGGTCGAGTGCAAGCTTGGAAGAAATCAGCTGCCCGCTGCGGAGCCGATGTGGCGCTTTCGCTTGTTCGCTTTCATTGCAAGGAAGCCAGGGAAAACAAGCTGAAGGCTCTTCAAGTGGCAAACACGAAGAAACTCCAGTTTGAAGATTTTATGGAGACCTTCATTGAAGCAGCCACTCGAATCGCAGATGGCATTGATCTGGACACCTTTGTCGAGCCGACGAGTCCTCCTGCCGAGTAAAAAACTTTAAGATCCAAACTTATTTGCCTCGGAATGCCGAGTGATCATGTAAGCGTTAAACTCGTTCGGGCCTGGCGCCCGAGTACTTTTGCTTTCGTTTCTGAACTTGATGGATTTATCCGAATTTTACTTTCCAGTTTATTGCGTGTTCCGAGTGAACGGATTTTTGAACTTAGGCGAGGCCTGGCTCGCGGTTAAGCCTCCGAGTGGGAGGGATGCTCTCACTCGGAGTAGTTTTTTTTAACTTAGGCGAGGACGGGCTCGCGGCTAAGCTCCCGAGTGGGAGGGATGCTCTCACTCGGAGTAGTTTTTAACTTAGGCGAGGACTGATTCGCGGCTAAGCCCCCGAGTAGGAGGGATGCTCTCACTCGGAGTGATTTTTTAACTTAGGCGAGGACTGGCTCGCGGCTAAGCCCCCGAGTGGGAGGGACGCTCTCACTCGGAGTGATTTTAACTTAGGCGAGGACTGGTTTGCGACTAAGCCCCCGAGTGGGAGGGATGCTCTCACTCGGAGTAGGTTTTTAACTTAGGCGAGGACTGGCTCGCGGCTAAGCCCCCGAGTGGGAGGATGCTTTCACTCGGAGTAGTTTTTTTAACTTAGGCGAGGACTGGCTCGCGGCTAAGCCCCGACTGGGAGGGGAGGGTGCTCTACTCGGAGTAGTTTTTAAATTAGGCGAGGACCGGCTCGCGGCTAAGCCCCCGAGTGGGAGGGATGCTCTCACTCGGAGTGATTTTTTAACTTAGACGAGGACAGGCTCGCGGCTAAGTCCCCGCGTGGCAGGGATGCTCTCACTCGGAGTAGTTTTTAAACTTAGGCGAAGACGGGCTCGCGGCTAAGCCCCCGAGTGGGACGGATGCTCTCACTCAGAGTAGTTTTTTAACTTAGGCGAGGACGGCTCCGGCTAAGCCCCCGAATGGGAGGGATGCTCTCACTCGGGATAGTTTTTTAACTTAGGCGAGGACTGGCTCGCGGCTAAGCCCCGAGTGGGAGGGATGCTCTCACTCGGAGTAGTTTTTTAACTTAGGCAAGGACTGGCTCGCGGCTAAGCCCCCGAGTGGGAGGGATGCTCTCACTCGAAGTAGTTTTTTGACTTAGGCGAGGACTGGCTCGCGGCTAAGTCCCCGCGTGGGAGGGGTGCTCTCACTCGGAGTAGTTTTTAAACTTAGGCGAGGACGGGCTCGCAGCTAAGCCCCCGAGTGGGATGGATGCTCTCACTCGGAGTAGTTTTTTAACTTAGGCGAGGACTGGCTCGCGGCTAAGCCCCCGAGTGGGAGCGATGCTCTCACTCGGAGTAGTATTTTAACTTAGACAAGGAATGGCTCGCGGCTAAGGCCCCGAGTGGGAGGGATGCCCTCACTCGGAGTAGTTTTTTAACTTAGGTGAGGACTGGCTCGCGGCTAAGCCCCCGAGTGGGAGGGATGCCCTCACTCAGAGTAGTTTTTTAACTTAGGCGAGGACTGGCTCGCGGCTAAGCCCCCGAGTGGGAGGGATGCTCTCACTAGGAGTTTTTTAACTTATGCGAGGACTGGCTCGCGGCTAAGCCCCCGAGTGGGAGGGATGCTCTCACTCAGAGTAGTTTTTTAACTTAGGTGAGGACTGGCTCGCGGCTAAGTCCCCGCGTGGGAGGAATGCTCTCACTCGGAGTAGTTTTTAAACTTAGGCGAGGACGGGCTCGCGGCTAAGCCCCCGAGTGGGAGGGATGCTCTAACTCGGAGTAGTTTTTTAACTTAGGCGAGGACTGGCTCGCGGCTAAGCCCCCGAGTGGGAGGGATGCTCTCACTCGGAGTAGTTTTTTAACTTAGGCGAGGACTGGCTCGCGGCTAAGCCCCCGAGTGGGAGGGATGCTCTCACTCGGAGTAGTTTTTTAACTTAGGCGAGGACTGGCTCACGGCTAAGCCACCGAGTGGGAGGGATGCTCTCACTCGGAGTGATTTTTTAACTTAGGCGAGGACGGGCTCGTGGCTAAGCCCCCGAGTGGGAGGGATGCTCTCACTCGGAGTAGTTTTTTAACTTAGGCGAAAACAGGTTTCGCAGCTAAGTCACCCACAGGGGGTTTTGAACGCACGCTTATGCAAGAGAAATCATCATGAGACTGCAGGAGTCATGTCTTGATAAACAATCTAAAAGTGCTCTTATTACATCTCGACAGTCCGAGTGCTAAGTATAAAATCGACGAAGAAGATCTGCATTCCAGGCGCGAGGCTCGTCAATCTTCTTCGCGAGGTTGTAGAGGTGGTAGGCCCCGTTATGTAGCACCTTGGTGACGATGAAGGGGCCTTCCCATGCGGGGGCAAGCTTGTGAGGTCCCTGCTAATCCACTCGGAGCACAAGGTCTCCTTCTTGAAATGCTCGACCTTTGACATTCCTGGCGTGGAATCAACGAAGATCTTGCTGATAGACAGTCGACCGAATCAGGGCCATCTCGCGCTCCTCTTCCAATAGATCAACGGCATCCTGCCGTGCCTGCTCTACCTCAGCTTCCGAATAGAGCTCCACTCGGGGTGAGTTGTGGAAGAGATCACTCGGCAGCACGGCTTCAGCTCCATACACCATGAAGAAAGGGGTGTGATCAGTAGACCGGTTTGGAGTCGTCCTCAAACCCCATAGGACATATGGCAGTTCAGTCACCCAGGCTCCAGCTGCATGCTCTAGGTCGCGCATGAGTCGGGGTTTCAATCCTTGGAGGATAAGACCATTCGCCCTCTCAGTTTGACCATTCGACTGCGGGTGCGCAACGGATGCGTAGTCTACCCGAGTGCCTTGGGTGGCGCAGAAGTTTCTGAACTCTTCCGAATCGAAGTAATACTATGGGGAACTCCGTATCTGAATATCAATTCTTTCAGGAACTTAATGGTCGTTCTTGAATCTAACTTCTTAATAGGCTTGGCTTCAATCCACTTGGTGAATTTGTCGACTGCTACAAGCAGATGGGTGAAGCCACTTCTGCCGGTCCTGAGAGGCCCAATCATGTCCAATCCCCATACAGCGAACGGCCAGACGAGTGGAATGGTCTTCAGAGCGGATGCGGGCTTATGGGACATGTTTGCGTAGAACTGACACCCTTCACACCGTTGTACCATTTTCTTTGCAGCTTCATTGGCCCGTGGCCAGTAAAACCCGGCTCGGTATGCTTTGGCCACAATTGTCCGAGAGGACGCATGATGACCACAGGTCCCCGAGTGGATCTCTTCCAAAATTAGTTGACCTTCTTCTGGAGAAATACATCGTTGAGCTACGCCAGTGACACTCTCCCTGGAAAGCTGTCCATCTATCACTATGAACGCCTTGGATCTGCGGACAATCTGTCGTGCTTCAACTTCATCTTCTGGAAGCTCTTGTTTGAGCAAATATGCGATGTACGGCACTGTCCAGTCGGGAGTAATCACCAGAATCTCCATAACCAAGTCGATAACAGCAGGGATCTCGATTTCAGTCGGATCTGTAGGACCTATCGCTTGGGGAGGCTCTTCGGTGAAAGGATCCTCTTGTACTGACGGGGAATGGAGATGCTCAAGGAACACGTTGCTGGGAATAGGCTTCCGAGTGGAACCAATCTTTGCCAGGTCATCAGCTGCTTGATTTTTAATTCGGGGAATGTGGTGAAGTTCCAAGCCCTCGAATTTTTTCTCTAGCTTCCTCACAGCATTGCAATATCCTGTCATAGCAGGGTTTCTGACATCCCACTCCTTCATCACCTGATTGACCACCAAATCCGAGTCACCGTAGACCATCAAGCGACGGACGCCGAGTGAAATGGCCATACGCAACCCGTAAAGCAGTGCCTCATATTCGGCTTCATTATTGGAGGAATCAAAGTGAATCTGGAGAACATAACTGAGACGATCACCTCTTGGAGATACCAGAACCACTCCGGCACCAGAACCGTTAAGCATTTTAGGTCCATCGAAAAACATGGTCCAGTGCTCCGAGTAAATCTTAGTCGGCTGTTGCTGTTCAATCCACTCGGCCAAAAAATCTGCAAGTGCTTGGGATTTGATCGCCTTCTTTGCTTCAAACTTAATGTCGAGTGGAAGAAGTTCAATTGCCCACTTAGCCACTCGACCAGTCACATCTCGATTGTTCATGATTTCAGACAATGGAGCGTCACTGACGATTGAAACCGAGTGGTCTTGAAAATAGTGCGCGACTTTCTTGGCTGTTAAATAAATTCCATAGACAAGCTTCTGATAATGGGGATACCTCTGCTTGGACGGGGTCAGAACCTCAGAGATATAATATACTGGTCGTTGAACCTTGTAAGCCTTGCCTTCCTCTTCCCTTTCCACTGTGAGCACTGTGCTGACAACTTGACCAGTGGCTGCAATGTATAAAAGGAGAGGCTCTTTGCTGTGTGGAGCAGCAAGCACCGGCTGGGTGGAGAGCATGGCTTTGAGCTCAACAAACGCTGCTTCAGCTTCGGGAGTCCACTCGAACTTGTCGGACTTCTTCATCAGTCGGTAAAGAGGTAGTGCCTTTTCACCGAGACGAGAAATGAACCGACTCAGCACTGCGAGACAGCCTGTAAGCTTCTGGATGTCATGCACGCGCACAGGGCGTTTCATTCGGACAATTGCACCAATCTTCTCAGGATTGGCATCTATTCCTCGTTCAGAAACGAGGAAACCGAGTAACTTGCCACCAGGCACTCCAAAGGTGCACTTGGACGGGTTCAGCTTGATATCATATCTTCTTAGATTGGCGAAGGTTTCAGCGAGATCAGTCAGCAGGTCGGAACCTTTGCGTGACTTGACCACGATGTCATCCATGTAGGCTTCGACGTTCCGACTGATCTGAGTGAGCAGGCACTTCTGGATCATGCGCATGAACGTGGCACCAGCATTTTTGAGACCGAATGGCATGGTGACATAGCAGAAACACCCGAAAGGGGTGATGAAGGCCGTTTTTATTTCATCTGGCCCATACAGTCGGATCTGATGGTATCCGGAATACGCATCAAGAAAAGACAAACACGCACACCCTGCAGTCGAGTCAACTATCTGATCGATGCGAGGGAGTGGAAAATGGTCTTTCGGGCAGGCCCGATTGATATGCTTGAAGTCAATACACATGCGGAGTGAATTATCCTTCTTGGGGACCATGACGATGTTGGCGAGCCCCTCGGAGTGGTATATCTCGCGTATGAACTCGGCTGCTAGGAGCCGAGCCACTTCCTCGCCAATCGCCTTCCTCTTCTCTGAAGCAGAACGGCGGAGATGCTCTTTGACAGGTTTGGCTTTTGAATCGACATGCAAACGGTGCTCAGCCAGTTCCCTGGGTACACCTGGCATGTCGGATAGTTTCCATGCAAAGATGTCCCAGTTCTCATGGAGGAACTGGATGAGCGCGGCTTCCTATTTGCTGTCGAGTGTCGTCGAGATGTTGGTCGGAGCAGCTGTGGGATCTTCCGGGTGGATGTGGACTGGTTTCGTATCGCCAGTCGACTGAAATGCAGACTCAGAAGCAGGCTTCTTAGACCGGAGCAAATCACTCGGGCCAGCATTCTTCTTGTACTCTTCCAGCTCCACCACCGCCATCTGCTCATCAGCAATCTTGGATCCCTTCTGGAGGCATTCCTCGGCTCTCTGCCTGTTCCCAGTGATGGTGATCACGCCCTTGGGTCCGGGCATCTTCAGCTTAAGGTACACATAACATGGACGGGCCATGAAGCATGCGTAAGCTGGTCGACCCAGAATAGCATGATAGGCACTGTGAAAGTCCACCACCTCAAACGTCAACTTCTCCTTGCGAAAATTCTTCGAGTCACCAAAAACCACATCTAAAGCAATCTGCCCGAGTGATTTCGCCTTCTTTCCCGGGATGACCCCATGAAACTGCATGTTGCTTTCACTGAGTCGGGGCATCGGAATGCCCATCCCCTGGAGGGTCTCTGCATACATAATGTTCAGGCCACTGCCGCCATCCATAAGAACTTTGCGCAACCGATTGCCTCCGACGACTGGGTCGATCACCAAAGCCTGCCGCCCGGGGGTAGCAATGTGAGCTGGGTGATCCGGCTGGTCAAAGGTGATGGGAGTCTTTGACCACTTGAGGTACGTTGTAGTTGTCGGAGCAACCATGTTCACCTCTCGGTTGATGACTTTCAGTCGACTCTTGCTCTCAACATCAGCAAAAATCACCAAGGTAGCATTGACCTTCGGGTAATCTTCTGCCTTTTCTTCGTCCTCATCCTTGTCAGAGCCCTTTTCACTTGGCTGACCTTCGCGGAACTATTGAATGAGAAGTCTGCACTGTCGAGTGGTGTGCTTGGGTAAAATCAGGTTACCCTCCTCGTCTTTCTTCGTGTGGATGGCACATGGTAGATCCAAGACATCTTGACCAAACTGATCTCTTTTCTTCTTAGGAACCCATTGCTCTTTGGCTTTCCCTTTGAATTTGCCTTGAAGAGCAACCACCGCGGCTTCGGCCTGACCGGTGGCTTCAGCTTTGCGTTTCTGCTTCCGACTGGAATTCCCACCTCCGGTGTCAGGATCTGTAGCTTTTCCTTTGCCACTATGGAGTCGGTCTTCTTCTTTGCCGTTCGCATACCGAGTGGCAATTTCCATCATTCGGTTCAGTGTCATGGCCCCGGAACGACCAAATTTCAATATGAGCTCTCTGTAACGAACGCCCTCCTTGAAGGCGCAAACTGCCTGGTGCTCCGAAACATTCTTCACCACATGGTGAAGTGTGGTCCAACGTTGGATGTAATCCCTCAAAGTTTCACTCGGTTTCTGGACACAATGTTGCAACTCTGTCAACCCAGTAGGTCGCTTGCAAGTGCCTTCAAACGTTTTGATAAACACTCGGGCCAAGTCTTCCCAACAGTATATGCTAGCTGGAGCCAACTGGTTCAACCATGCCCTGGCTGAGCCTTCAAGCATCAAGGGCAAGTGCTTCATGGCCACTTCGTCATTGCCTCCACCAATCTGCACGGCCACCCGGTAATCCTCTAACCATGTGTCTGGCTTTGACTCGCCAGTAAATTTGCTCACTCCTGCGGCCAACCTGAAGTTGGGAGGAATCTCAGCAGCTCGAATGGCTCTACTGAAACACTCGGGCCCGGAGATGAACGCTCTGCTTCCACTCGGGTGATCTCTGTCCAAACCTTCTCAGTAAGCCCTGCCTCTGTCAACCAGGCCCTGCACGAGGACTGACCTTGCATCAAACCCGGACTCTCGGGGGTCGACTGGAATCCTCCGCTCATCGCCGAATGGGCGCCAATCATCGTAACGCCGGGGCGCGTACGAACCACCCCTCGAA
The DNA here is from genome assembly GCA_011799875.1 of Thinopyrum elongatum. NCBI lineage: Eukaryota > Viridiplantae > Streptophyta > Magnoliopsida > Poales > Poaceae > Thinopyrum > Thinopyrum elongatum. The sequence goes on from CM022298.1 coordinate 383,338,300, forward strand.
GGAGGCGTAGGCACTCGACGGCGGTCATCACGGTGATATCGAGGGTCAAACTGTCCGTGGCCTCGATCCAGGTACTGATCCTGGTGATAACCACGATCTTCACGCCGCGGAGGCGACCTTGGGCTGTGCGCGGACTGAACTGTGTCCGCCCTGACGGACCTGCTGTGAATCCTGTTGCGCGACTGAGAAACAGCCGAATTCTGCTCCCCAGCTGCCCTGAGCAACGTTCGAATCTGCTCTAGACCTCTTCCAGCCTCGGAACGAGACGGTTGGATTGAATCTGCAATACGCGCGGCTGCTGCAACATTCTGGATTGGTGTGCGGTATACCTGACACTCATCCCGAGATCCAGTCGGGAACAACTGCCGTTGCCGTCGATTGGGATTTGGAGGCAGTCTGCGAGCGCGATCGTCGAGTGACTTCTGGAGATCCTCCAGACGTGCGCGTTCGGCCAGGGTGCCTACGCGTGCGGCCTCCAAAGCCTGAGCCTCGGCGGTCTCCCCAACGATGGGAGTCTGGAGAGCTTGCTCGTTCCTGCGATGCAGTTCCTCCCTTTGTTCCGCAGTGAGGGCTTGCGGGTAGTACTCGTCGTTGCCGTGTGACGGACCACCGCTTTCGCCCCCGCCACGAGGAAACCCTGGTGGGCTACGCTGGGGGCCGACCATGAGGACCTCCACCGCGGGATCATTGCTTTTGCACTCGGAAAGAGTGTCCGAGTGGCCAGTCGACAGATCGAACAAACCATAGAGGGACTCATCGGGCTCGATCGCCGCGATCTGAGGAGTGGACGATTGACGATCCACTGCGTGCTTCACCCACCGCTGGAGCCGCGAGCGACCGGATCGCTTGCGACGGCGAGCAGCGAAGAGGGAAGGCGCCACCGGAGCCGACCGATACTGAGTCGACGGCTGCCGAAGGAGGACGCCGCAGGCACTCGCACGGAAGTGCACCGCCCTGCGAATAGGGAGCGCCTCGACGTCAAGGGGGGCTTCCTGGAGCCAGGCCGAATCGTCGGCGATGAAGGTGAGCGCGCCGAGACGGATCTCGCGGCCCAAAGACAATCCACCGCCGGAAACCATGTCGATGGAGATCGAAGATCGCAACCTTGCCGGAAGTCGCTTAGACGCCTGCCCCAAGGTGGGCGCCAACTGTCGTGGGAACGGATCTGACAGTAGAGATGGAGGGTACGTAGGAGAGGGCAAAGTCTAGCTACGGCGAGGTTGTACACTTGGATTTACGAGTTCTGGCCCCTCTCGGAGGAGGTAACAGCCCTACGTCTCGGTGCCTCGGAGGCTTTGTTGATTGGAGTGTTGAGTTACAGGGGGTGTGAACCCCTGTGCAAGAGGGGAGGGATGGCTTATATAGAGTACGCCGACCCCTCGCAGTCCTCAGTTACGCAAGGGTTCAACGAGAGAATAATGTCACAAACGTTACTGGTAACGCTCGCGTTTAATGATCTTTAAGGTGACGGAGTGAACGTCCGACCGTTGCCATCCAGAGGCAACCCTAGGTCTTCTGTCCTTCGAGTGAATTCTTGTACTCCGAGTGAATAACGACGGTCGAGTGGAATTGGGGTATCCGAGTGGATCTTCTGTCGAGTGGATTGAACCCTGTGACAATTCCAGTCGGTATCTTCTTTCTATCTTTGTAGGCCTCTTATGTGGTGTCCTAGGATAGGGCATGTAGGTCAGGCCTAAGACCCTACATGTCATCGTCACTTAGTTAATCTCTCTCAATCTTTCCTTTCTCCACGTCTTCTATTACCTTTCATCCCTGTGGACTAAGGTCCAGGTGCGTGGCGTTTTACCAATAGGGAAAATGTTGTTTTTTTACCAAATGAATTTTTCAATTTGTCATGAGGAAATATTACACGCTAGACCTGCCATCACCTCTGCCTTCTGAAGAAGTGAGGAAAATCATAAGAAATAAGAAGGAAATCGAATTGATTACTGAAACAAGTACTCCCTCCGTTCGGAAGATACATCTCTTTCTATCCATTTTGATGACAAGTATTTCCGAACGGAGGGAGTATGCATCAAAACCATCTAACCTGGTAATAACAGGTTTATATCTTGGGGTTTTTATTCATATTTGGCTGAGTATTTCAGAGCATAGGAGTATCAGATATGAATATAGCTATCACTCAATCCCAATATTCAGAGAGTATTAATTTCGTAATGTGAGATTTAATTACTCTTTGCACACATACACCACATAGTTATTTTATTTACTAATTTTATGTTAATTTCACTAGATAGGATGTATATAGACATATTTTAGAGTGTAGGTTCACTCATTTTGCTCCGTCTGTAGTCCATATTGAAATATCTAAAAAGACTTATATTTAGGAACGGAGGGAGTAATTTTATGTTAATTTCACTTTGCATCTAGTATCACCATAGCTGCGTAGTTGCAGCACAGATCAGATGTCCATTAGTTACGTTAGGCCCAAAAATAAGATGAATTCAGGTACAACAGCACAGATCATTGATTCAGGTACATTTTGTATAAGATTGTTAATAGTTGAATAAGACACGAAAGCAGATAGATAACCTTTTTTCTTTTTGCACGGATACAACACAAATGTACCTTCATTTCGGTCAAATGTGACATGGATAATGCAGATTAAAATTGTCACCCTATGAACTGCACAAGCAAACATTCTAACAGATCAATGCTTGCCATTGCAAATATAATGTGTTCCACGATACAAACAGAAAAGGATTATAGGACTACAATTTAGGAAGCAAATAAATTGCTTACACTCGTTAATTCGACTGACTTGATACCTTGACACGGGCAGATTGATCCTGCTAGTTGTAGCAAAAGAGGCAACGACCTTCATGCTTCCATGTACTTCCAAATCCAACTTTACACATAGCAGCTTGGCTACCGACAAGCGCGTAAATATATATCACTACACTTTCTGCATCTTACCACTAAGCTCCGTTGTCTTGGCAGCCTTGCCCGAATCCATCTCCTGCCAATAATTAGTGAGGAAATGTTAATTAACTGGAGAAGATAATTACAAGGGAAATGTTAATTAACTGGAGAACAAAATTAAAATAATGTTGCTTTAAAATCAATAAGCTAAACTCGATTCGGTATTGTATCCAGTGGTGAATATCATGAACATGAAACAATGCATCTTGGATACAGACCTACGGAACAAATAACCGGTAAAATTCTAGTTCTATTTCTTCATTTGATGACACTTTTACTCATCATGGATACACCATACGGAAATGCATAAACAATGGTTTTCTGTATAATAGTGAGCACAAATGGAGAACTGTCGGCGTACAACACCTATGGGATCGCGTGGATCCCTTTTTCGGTTCGGCAGGGAGAGAGGTATGCACAAAGAGCAGATCCAATGATCAACGCGAGGGGATTTTTACCCAGGTTCAGGCCGCTGAGAAGCGTAATACCCTACTCCTACTTTAGTGTATTGTGGGTGTTTAAGCCCAAGCTCCAGGAGCGCTTGCGGTGAACAGTATGTTCGAGCAGCAGCTACGCATGCAGAATGGGTCAGAGAGTTCTCACCCCTGTAGCTACGCCTTGGGCCTCTTTTTATACGTCCAAGGGGTCACCATCAGTGGCGTACAGTACATACAAGAGGTGTAAAGTTGCTACAGTGTTTACATGTTTATCACTGACGACTTAGGACAAACGCATTAAATGCTCCGTTTAGGTGTCCCTTACTTTCTTGGGGACGGAAAAAGGGCCCGTCCCATCAGCACCGCTTAAGCCCGTCCACCACTAGTGCCATGACACGCATCCAGGAGGACAAAACCCAAATGACAAGCTGGCCGCTGCACTGGAGCAGTGGCAGGGTGGCGGGGTCTTGCCGGATGCGAGTCTTGCCGGGTCTTCGCAAGCCATCCCGGCAAGTATCTTGTCGGGGATCCGGCCTTTGGGCTTCTGTCTTCTGATCACTGGTTTGAATGCCTTCTTGATAGTCTTGCATTTGCTTCCGGCTGTCCCCCGGCAGGCCTTGCCGCTGGTATGGCTACAACTGTCCGTGCACAAGTATGTGGTACTAAAGGACCCAAGCTTTAGTACACCGACAGGAGCCCCCGGGCCTAGGCCATACACGGGTGCGAGGCGTTGTTGGGCTAGGCCCAAACAGTGCACGGGCACGCGTGGCGGGAGTTAACTGTTGCAATTACCTCGTTTACCGCGCTTCCCCACGGCGCATATTGAATGCACAACGCGGGATATGTGCGCGGAACGACCGTTGTAGCGGCGCGCTCGCGAAAGCGCATTCACACTGATTATAAAGGAGGCAGTCCCGCGCCTTCCCCATAAAAGGGAATCCGCAGAGGCGCTGTTCATTTACCTTTCATCCTTTCCAATCTGGAAACCGCCGTCGCCTTCTTCCTCGAACTCAAAGCAGAGCCTCCCGCCGCCTCCACCCTCTCATCGCCCTCGGCCCCCGCTACCTCAGTCGCCATGCCGCCCAAAGCGAGCAAGGGCAAAGAGGTGAAAGCCGTCGATTCGGGTGCGCAGGCGGAGGAGAGCGAGCTGGTGAAGATGCGGAAGGAGCACGTCGTCTTCGCCTCGACGCTCGACGCGAGCGCCCTGAAGGATCGGTATTTATGCATGTGGGGGAGGGAGACGAAGGCTCACCCTGCTACTCGCGTGAATCTTGCTTCCTCCAAGGGTGGCCCAGATAAATTCCCTTTCTTTGCCGCTTACTTTTACTGCGGGCTCTGCCCTCCGTTTTCCGATTTCTTCATCGACATCATGTACACATACGGCTTCCATCTCTTGGATTTCGCGCCGAATGCCGTGACATGTATGTCAGTCTTCGCCCATCTCTGTGAAAATTTTGCCGGAGTAATCCCCAGCACAGCCCTCTTTCGCCACTATTTCATTCCCCGTATCGAAAAAGGAGACGCCCTTTTCCGGTTCTATCGCCTGAATTCCAAGGGCATGGAATAAAAAGATATACCCAGAAGGGCTCTACCGTACGAAGTGGGAAAAATGGCGGGGCGAATGGTGCTGGATTAAGGAGAAAGATCCCCAGCCTTTCTGTCTGCCCCGACAAACGAAAGTGGCCCGCGGCAACGACTGGAGTGCCCTCGATCCTCAAGACGAGAAGCTCACAATCGCAATTACCAGGATCCACCGTCTCAAGGCTGTCGGGCTCACAATAGAAATGGTTGGCGCTGATTTCTTCGCCGCCGCATCGCCCCTCTGCATAACAAAGGGAGACCAGCCTGGGAGTTTCGGAATGCGGCAGATATCATGAGGCTGCGTCCTGGTTTGAACAACAACTTGACGATCATGCAGCACACAGCTCTCTGCCACAAACTGTTCAGGCCCGGCGGGAAATATAAGTTGCCGGCGAGCGTAATTCCTTTGTGCAACAACTCCGCTCTGACCTCAATCATCACCATGATGCCGGCGTGTAATGCTCACGGCCTTGACGGAACTTGGGTCGAGCCATCCGCAGAGCAATCACAGGGGTTCTTTGACAATTTGTCGGAAAGAGCCATCCGGGAAGAGACAAATCTCATCCGCCCCACTACTGACGAAGAAGTGGCGTACATCGCCAGCAGGGCAGAAGAGACGAATCTTGCCGCGGAGGCCGGCAGCGCTGGCTTCGTGGAAGGGGAGGCCAGCGAAGAAGAAGTGATGTCAGAGGAAAATCTTGCCGGGCAGGGTGAGACTGTCGAGGAGCAGAGCGGCACAGCTGCCGGGAGCCCTTCTGTCGAAGACACAACCGAGGAGCCCCCAGCTCCAGAAAAGAAGAAGCGCGTGCTGCGGAAAGCCGCCTCTGGCGTCCCAGCACATCAACCTTCCTCGAGCGGTGAGGTTCCCGGCAAGAAGGCGGCCGGCAAGGCTGCGCAGCGGCAAGAAGCTCAACAGCAACCCGTGCGACGTACGAAACGCACGACCGCGGCAACAACTGGAGCGGTGGGGGCGTCTCATACGACAGCACCAACAGCCGGAGCAACAAGATCACATCGACCCGCCGCTTCTGACACATCCAAGCGACCCAGGACCCCTCCTCCACCCCCTCGCACGGGTACTGTAACGGAGGCCGACTTCGACATCTCCGCTTTTAGCCCGGAAAGAGAAGAGTAAGGGTCCTGTCACATCTCTTAACTTCTGAGTTTCTGATTTTGCTTAACTCATCTGTCTTGCTTTGGCCTGTCTCCGCAGTGATACAGAAACATTGGCGCAAAGGATGACGAAGAGGGCAAAGACTTCAACGGGTGACGAGCCCCCAGCAAGCATCATAAGTGCACCGGAGCCCATCGTCATCAGCCCGGAGCTCAGTCCTCAACGCAGCCCCCAACTCAGCCCCCAGCGCGAGTCCACTACTCATTTTCCGCTGGCGAGCGTTGAGATGTTTATCTTTGCTACTGACATCTCCGAGCTCGCAGGAGAAGAACGGCAACAAGGAGAGCCATCGAAGGCCGTCCCCGACGTGCCGCCTCCGTCAACCACGCCGCCCAGAGATGAATCTCCGGCAAGGGCTTCCACTGGCGAGCCCATTCGTGTTGAAGAGGAGCCGGCAAGCACGGGCACCGGCAGTCCTACGTCGGCAACCAATATTGCCGGGAAAGGAGAAACCACCTCTCAACTGCTCGACACAGGTAAACCACTTGCCTCTGAGTACTTGTCATTCTGTCTTTGTTTTTGTCTTCTTGAACTTTCAACCTTGGTCTCATCTTGTTTCTTTCCCCGGTCTTCAGATCTTCCTTCGATGGAACAAATGGATGTTGATATCGTCATCGAGGAGACCGCCAAGGATACTGCCGCCGAGGCCGACAAAATCGCTGCTGACGAATCCGCCAAGGTCGCACAAGAAGAAACCGCCAAGGGATCTGCTGAGAGGGCCGGCAAGGAGACCGGTGACCATACTGATGGCATTCCTGCCACAGGAGCGCCTGGCGCTGCATCGGTCACGGAGCCCCCAGTTGCCGGCGAGGCGATTGTCGAAGATCAACCGTCAACATCCGAAGCCCCTCCGTCAAGCAGATACCTTAAGGTTGGCGACAACCTGTTCGTCAGCATACCAGGGACGGCAAGCACTGGGGTGCCAACCGAAGGGGAAATTTTCGATGAAGACGTCATCATCGCTGCCGACTTGAGATCATTAACGAGCCACGCGCCAGCAACAGCAAGTCCAAGGAAGAACAGCTCCTCCACACCATGAGCGACAACTTTCACAAGCTCCAGGCGCTTCACCGCACCCGAAAAGAGAAGTTGGACTCCAGGGCAGCAGTTATTGAAGCGGCGGAGGCAGATTTCCAGAAGCGCGTCGAGCAAACGCAAGTCTGGTACGTTGAGGCTTTCCAGGAGCTGATGGCTGGCCGGGAACAGCTGAGTCAAAGTTGGAGTGAGTTCCTCTTAAAGCAGTCCGACGCCGAGAAGGCACAGGAAGAGGCCGCGCAACGGGCCGCTGCAGAGGAAGCTCGCTTAACAGAACGCCGCGTCGGGCTCGATGCTCATGAAGAGGACCTTGCCACTCGCGAGGAGGCGCTTGCCGCCAAGCTCCGCAGCAAGGACGAGAAGATCGAAAGGCTTGTCGCACAGCGAACCCAGGAGCTGGAGCAGAAACACAAGGAGACGCTCGAAGCTCTGGCCATAGATCACACCGGCAAGTTGAAGGAGGCCATCAATGCCGCCGAAGCTGCAGAGGCCGCCAAGAACGAGCTGGGCGACAAAGTAAAGAGGTTGGAGGCGGATCTCGAGGATCATGGCAAGGAGCTCTCGTCGCTCAAAGCCGACAGAGAGAAGACTCTCTACAGCTTGGCGGAGATGCAAACTACCATATCCGACAAGACCAAAAAGCTCACCTCAGCCAATGAATCCATCGCTGATCTGAATCTGAAGCTGACCACGCTGGAGAAGTCCCTGGAGGACGGCAAGGCTCGAGAGAAGGCTTTGATCAAAGACCTCCGGAATGAGAAGGACCTGCTCAAGAGCGCCACCGCCACTTATAATGACTTTGAGAAAGGTGTGAAGATCTGGACCGAGCGCCTTGTTGACGTCGCGGAAAGGCTTGCAGCAGAGCTGTCCACCATGGGCCTGCAAAACTTCAACTATTCTTCTAACGACAGAGTGTCCTCGAGCGCCAAACTGACCATGTTCTTCGAGGGCGTCGTTGATGCCCTGAAGCTGCTCCATTCTGAACGAGCAACCCATCTGGTCAACGAATCCCGCAAACTCTGCCGGGTCGTCCTCCTCAAGGTGCTCGTCAAAGTGATGCACAAGAACCCTGGCATCAACCTCACCAACGTTCTCGACAGCTTGCCGGAGAATGTCAACCTCGAGCACTCAAAGAGCCTGTCGCGCCCATCGTCGACAAGGTGAGCCAAGTCAAGAGGGTCGAAGGCCAGCGCAGGGACTAGCCACTTCGCTTCACCTTTGCCGCCACCATTCCATGCCAAAGACAATTTCATCTTAGGTTAGAATCGCGGCGACTATCAATGTAATGTAACTTGCTATGTTTTGGATGAATGCACGCTATTTCTCTTGTCAGATTTCTTTCTGTATGGTGCATGCCCTACGCTTATTGGAAAACTTGCCGGCGCGCTCACCCTTGCCGCGAGCGCTTTGAGGAACGGATCCTTAGCAGCCTGCTAGAGGTGTCGCTATCGGCAAGATACCTTTACGTTTTCAGTGCAGCCACCTAAGCTGTTGAGCGGACTCGAAACAGAGTAAGAGCGCAACCGATCACGACAAGGTTCCTTCGCGTGCAGGTTTTCCATACAAAGGCCGAAATCGTTCAAGGAAAATAACCTCAAAGTAAAAAAATTTACTCAAAGTTCTGCAACTTAGCTTTTTGTTGCTCAACTCCTTCCTGCAAGATGTCAACCTTGAACATCGCCTGCGGTATCCATACCATCACTCCCCCCGGCAACCTTCTATCCTTTGAGAAAAAGAAAGAAGAGAAAACAACGATATGGAACCTTGGCGGTTCGTTAACGCTTACCAGAAGCAAGTGTAATACAATATCTCAGACAAGCATGCATATAGATTAACATGAAAATCGACAGGAATTGTAAAACACTTAAGCTTATTCAATTATGCACAGGGTCTGCGCCTGGCTCTGTACAAAGGATCATATGCCTTGCCGGCAAAACTCGTACAAAAGGTGGTTGCCGGGAGACCCGGCAACCGCGCCTTATGGGTAGAACTTACGAAGATGTTCGATATTTCAGGAATTGCTCACTGGAATGCCATCCTCGGTCTCCAGGCGGACTGCGCTAGACCTGATGACTCGTACTACCCGATAAGGCCTTCCCACTTCGGCGTCAACTTGTTAGAATTCTTGGCCGACTGAACGCGCCGAAGAACAAGGTCGCCTTCCTCAAGACTTCGGGCATGAACCTTGCGGCTATGGTAGCGGCGCAAGGCTTGCTGGTAGCGTGCAGCTCGCACAGCAGCCTGAAGACGATCTTCCTCAAGGAGCGTAGCGTCATCTTGCCGCAGCTGCTCTTGCTCAAGCTCATCATAAGCGAGCACTCGAGGTGACCCGTATATGAGTTCCGTGGGGAGAACTGCTTCCGCTCCGTATACTAGGGAGAAGGGTGTCTGGCCAGTGGCTCGATTTGGTGTCGTTCTGATTGACCAAAGAACCGCCGGCAGATCATCAATCCAACGCCTTCCGCACTTTTTCAGCTTGTCGAAAGTCCTTGTCTTGAGACCTCGCAACACTTCCGCATTTGCCCTTTCCGCTTGGCCGTTGCTTCTCGGATGAGCAACAGAAGCAAAACAGATTTTGCTGCCAAGGTCTCGAACGTATTGCATGAAGGTGTGGCTCGTGAACTGTGTGCCGTTGTCGGTGATGATCCTGTTTGGCACACCAAAACGGCAAACTAGTCATTTGAAGAACTTGACGGCTGATTGCGCTGTCACCTTTCTCACTGCTTCCACTTCCGGCCACTTTGTGAACTTGTCGATTGCGACGTACAAGTACTCAAAGCCCCCGGTAGCACGGGGAAAAGGGCCCAATATGTCGAGCCCCCAAACCGAAAATGGCCAGGAAAGAAGGATTGTCTGAAGAGCCTGAGCTGACTGATGCAATTTCTTTGAATGGAACTGGCACGCTTCACACTTGGTTACTAGTGCAGTTGCATCCTGAAGGGCGGTGGGCCAAAAGAAACCTTACCGGAATGCCTTACCGACAAGAGCCCTTGAGCCTATGTGGGAGCCACATATGCCTCCATGTATCTCTGCCAACAGCTCCAGTCCATCTTCCCGAGGAATGCACTTTAATTTCACACCGTTCGGTCTCTTTCTGTACAGGACATTGTCCACGAATTGGTACATACTAGACCGACGGGCTACTTTCTCCGCTTCTTCCTGTTCTTCGGGGAGTTCCCCTGTTTGGAGGAACTGAACGATGTGTTGTGCCCATTCTGGAGCCTGAGGCTCGACAGTAAGGACTAAAGGCATGTCTTCTGTCGCGGGAGCGTTTGTCTCTACGGCAAGGGCTCAAGGCCCTGCCGGAGCCTGTTGCTCCCCGGCAAGCTTGACGTTGTTCCCGGCAACTTCCTTGCCGGCGGCTTCTGGGAGCTCTGCAGGAAAGTACTGGCCGGAACCCAACCTCCTTCATTTACCTTGCCTCACAGATGGTGTTACAGATGGCTGAGTCAATCGGAGCACAAAAGTACCTGGTTCCACAGGTAACTTGAGGGCAGCACGCTTTGACAGGTCATCAGCAATGTTGTTCTCTGCCCGAGGAACATGCTCTGTCTGCAGACCGTCAAAGCGCTCCTCCAATTTCCTCACTTCATCTACATATGCTTCCATCAACGGGCTCTGATAGTCTTTGTTCACTTGCTTGACGACGAGCTGTGAATCACCTCTGACGATGAGCTTCTTAATTCCAAGGTCCGCCGCGATCCTGAGACCGACAAGCAGCCCTTCATATTCTGCAGTGTTGTTTGTTGATCTCTCCCGGGGAAAGTGCATCTGAATTACATATTTGAGGTGCTCTCCGGTGGGTGCGACAAGCAGCACGCCAGCACCGGGGCCTTGCAGCGAGAAAGCCCCGTCAAAATACATAATCCACTCTCGATCTGTTTCCTTGCCGGGGAGAGTTGTCTCTCGACTTTCTTCGTCTGGCGTTGGGGTCCATTCTGCAATGAACTCCGCCAAGGCTCTGCTCTGAATTGTTGAAGTGCTTTCAAACTTGAGACCAAAGCTTGACAGTTCCAACGCCCACTCCACAATCCTGCCGGTCGCATCTGGATTTCGTAAAATCCGCTGCAACGGAAAGCGAGTGACGACGGTGATTTCGTGTGCTTGAAAATAATAGCGCAGCTTCCTTGAAGCCATAAGGAGGCCGAAGAGCAACTTTTGCACACCAGAATATCTTAACCTAGCCCCCTGCAAAAGGGAGCTGACAAAATAAACTGGGCGTTGCACCATCTTCTTCCTCTGTGTTGCTTCATTTGACTTCGCAAATCCTGCCTTGTCGGCACCAGACTCTGCCGGGGGAAATCCCGGCTCGTCGTTTGACAGTCTTGCCGCTACCGCTGTTTCTTCGTCGACTTCTCTCTGCGCTACTAACACAGCACTAACCACTTGATTTGTCGCCGCTAAATATAGCAGCAACGACTCTTGTGGTTTAGGTGCGACTAGTGTTGGCGGAGAGGAGAGGTACCTCTTCAAATCTTGCAGCGCTGCCTCCGCTTCCGGAGTCCATTTCATTGGACCTGCCTTCTTCAAGATTTTGAAAAAAGGCAGGGCGCGCTCAGCAGATTTGGAGATGAACCTGCTCAAAGCCGCGATGCAGCCGGCAAGTCGACGCACATCTTTGACGTGTCTCGGTACTTCGATCTGCTCAATTGCCTTGATCTTGTCGGGATTTGCCTCGATCCTACGCTGAGACACAAAGAACCCAAGAAGCTTGCCGGATGGAACGCCAAACACACACTTCTCAGGATTGAGCTTCAAATTGACCTTGCGCAGATTTGCAAATGTCTCTTCTAAATCTTGTATGAGCGTTGCTTTGTCCTTGGTTTTAACCACTGTCATCCATATAAGCTTTCATATTTCTATGTAGCTGAGGCTCAAAACCAATCTGGACCGCTCTCGCAAACGTTGAACCAGCACTTTTCAACCCGAAAGGCATGCGTAAGAAACAATACCTACCACACGGGGTGATAAATGCGGTTTTCTCTTCGTCTTCCTTTGCCATGAAAATCTGATGGTACCCTGAATAGGCGTCGAGAAATGACAACAAATCGCAGCCGGCAGTGGAGTCCACAATCTGGTCGATGCGCGGCAAGGGGAAAGGATCTTTTGGACAGGCTTTATTGATATCTGTATAGTCGATACATAGCCTCCATTTTCCATTCGCCTTGCGCACTACAACTGGATTGGCCAACCACGTTGGATGGAGCCCTCCTCTGACCAAACCTGCCGCTTCCAACTTCCTGGTTTCTTCGGCAATAAATTCTTGCCGTTCCAAAGCTTGCTTCCTAACCTTCTGCTTGACGGGCCGTGCATGAGGACAGACAGCAAGATGGTGCTCAATTACTTCTCTGGGAACACCGGGGATATCAGATGGTTGCCATGCAAACACATCGATATTCGCCCGCAGGAAAGCAACGAACGCGCTTTCCTATTTGTCATCGAGGGTGGAACTTATGGTGAAAGTTCCTCCCGTACCATCCTCCTTGACGGGCACCTTCTTAGTTTCTGGTGGAGATGCCTTGGATTTCTTGCTCTTACCGGTGGAGCTCCCCGGCACATCCTCGACGGGAGCGCAGCACTTCGAGGAGGTGCACTTGCCGGAGTGTGTGCTAGAGGTCTTGCCGGTCTTCCTCCTCCCGGGAGCTTCAGCGGCAGGAGCAAGTGCCTTGGCGGCAGATGCTGCAACTGCCTCCCGGTAGAGTTGGTCGACGCAGATAAGCGCATCCTTCTTGTCGGAGTTGATAATGATGACGCTCATCGGTCCGGGCATCTTCAATACATTATAAGCGTAGTGCGAGGCCGCCATGAACTTGGCCAACGCTGGACGGCCCAGAATCCCGTTATATGGTAACAGAATCTTGGCGACGTCGAAAACGATCTTTTCTGTTCTGTAGTTCAGCTCACTGCCAAATGTCACCGGCAGTGTGATCTTGCCTTTCGGCTGGCTCCTTCCTGGATTGATCCCTTGAAACGTGCTCGTTTCCTCGAGATCTTCATCAGGAATTTGCAACCTCTTGATCACACTAGGCGAGATCAAGTTCAAACCGGCCCCACCGTCAACTAACATTTTTGTCACCTTGAGGTTGCGAATCGTTGGTGAAACCAACAATGGCAAACACCCGACCGCGGTTGTGCGATCAGGGTGATCCTCAGCGTCAAAAGTGATAGGCGTGTTGGACCATTTCAGAGGCTTCCGGGCATCGACTGACGGCTCTGTCGCATTAATCTCGCGTACCCACTGCTTAAGTCAGCGGTGAGAAGAATGCAACGAGGCGCCTCCGCCAACGCACATAGCTTCTGTAGCCTTTTGGAACTCGTGCTCGCTGGACTCGTCGTCCTCTTCGTTGTCATCGTCACCCCCCTCTTCCTTGTCGCGACCTCGAGCGGGCCTCTCCTTCTGTTGCTTGGCCTTGCCGCGACGACCTCCTCGGCCACCGTGTTTCTTGCCAGACCCCTCAGCACCATCCCGGGCTCTCTCCTTGTCTCGCCTTTCATACTCAGCCTTCTGTCTCTCGACAAGCTGCTCAACTTGCCGGTAATTATGGAGATCATGGCCCTTGGTGCGATGGATCTTGCAATATTGCTTGTCGGAGCCCTCCGGCTTGTCGGCAGCCGCCAAGGCCTGACAGGAGGCACACCCGGCAACCTCCTTGCCGGGGCCATCAACCTTGATGATCTTGGCGGTGCCGGGGTTGCCGGATTCCTCGACGGCAAGCACAGCCTTGCCCTTGCGCTTCTTGTTACGCCGTCGGCCTTTCCTTGTCGGGGCGGCGGCGTCTTCACCTTCAGAGTCGATTCCTGCGCCAGCATCCTCACCGGGGAGTCTCCTTCCCTCTTCAGCCCGAGCACATTTGTCCGCAAGCATAGAGCTCGGCGATATCCCTGACTTTGTTCATCGCCAGCTCTTCCCGCATCTTGCGGTTGCGCACGTTCTGATGAAACGCACTAATAACAGCAGCAGGATGAACGTCTGGGATATTGTGCTGTATACGGCTAAATCTCTGTATGTACTTGCGCAAGGGCTCGCCCTCTTTCCGAGGGATGAGATGTAAATCGCTTTCCTGGCCAGGAGCTTGGTGGCCTCAAGTAAAGGCCCCAACAAACTGGTGACACAGGTCTGCCCAGGAAGAAATGGAATTCTCCGGCAGATGCATCAACCACGACCTGACGTTGGGCTTGAGCACCAACGGGAAGTAGTTGGCGAGTATCTTGTCGTCTCGAGCCCCGGCAGCTTGCACCGCAATGGTGTAGATGCTCAGGAACTCCGACGGGTGAGTCTTGCCATCGTATTTCTCCGGGACCTCCGGTTTGAACGTTCGGGAATTGGGCCACTGGACTCGCCGCAGCTCATGGGTAAACGCTGGACAACCCACCTCATAAGGTAAGTCGCCGGAGTACCCCGGCGCAGGCTTGTCTACAGTGGGCCCCGCGCGTCTATCAGATTGATAGCGCGCTTCCCGTCGCCGCTTGATGGTAGTTCGAGCGTCTTCTTTGCTTCGCTCCCGAAGAACTTGACGTTGATCGCGGCGAGTTCGCGGATCTGAAGACGCCGTGGAATCGTCATCACAACCGTCGATCCGCCGAGTTAGCGACCGCTGTTGGTATCGTGGAGGAGAGTGCACCATAGTCGTTCCACCTCCAGTCTTTTCGCCATCGGCGCGTGTCGGCTCGATGGACCGTCGCCGCGAAGGCTCTGCCTGCTGCGGCCCATCTCCGTTGGTGAAGCCGATGAGGCTCTGAATAGCAGCTCTCCATTCTTCGAGCTTCTCCGAAGCGGGAGGGAAATCCAGGAGCAGCTGCGCTCGCGCCAACGCTTCTGCTAGTGTAGGCGGTGGCGAAAGGTGCGAGGAACGTGAGGTGCTCTGACTCCTAACCGTGTTAGAAGGAGCTCCATCACGGTCCCGCGACCGCGCCGCGCTTCCACCGGCATCTTGGCGTGCATGCTAGCCCCGCGCATCTCGGGAATAATGCGCGGGAGTCTTTCCTTGGGGACGCCTAGAACCACCGACGTCACGGCGCTGTTCATCGTGCACGACCTGAGAAGGCCGCCGCGCATGCGCCGGCGTGGGTGCCTTGGAAGGCGCCATCTCGTCCTTGGGAGTTCGCTGCGCCACCTGTTGGCAGCACGGCTCCGTCCTTAGATCTAGCGGCGTGCGGGTTGTTGTCGCCGCTGCGAACAACGCCGCTCGCCTGGCTTTGATCGCCAGAACGTCGTGGAGACTCAAGACCTCCACCTCCTTCACCTGCGTCCACGCCGTCGCCCGTCCGTGAAGGCACGGGCAAACCGGACGCGGATGGACCAACCGCCGCGAAACCCCCATTCTTGAGAGCCATGGCGACGAAAATGATCAAGAGACTGACGCGCTAATCGCTAGATCAGGTTCGCGCAACCTATTCCCCCTACCTGGCGCGCCAAAGATGTCGGCGTACGACACCTATGGGATCGCGTGGATCCCTTTTTCGGTTCGGCAAGGAGAGGGGTATGCACAAAGAGCAGATCCAACGATCAACGCGAGAGGATTTTTACCCAGGTTCGGGCCGCTGAGAAGCGTAATACCCTACTCCTGCTTTAGTTTATTGTGGGTGTTTAAGCCCAAGCTCCAGGAGCGCTTGCGGTGAATAGTATGTTCGAGCAGCAGCTACACATGCAGAATGGGCCAGAGAGTTCTCCCCCCTGTAGCTAAACCTTGGGCCTCCTTTTATACGTCCAAGGGGTCACCAACAGTGGCGTACAGTACATACAAGAGGTGTAAAGTTGCTACAGTGTTTACATGTTTATCACTGACGACTTAGGACAAACGCATTAAATGTTCCGTTTAGGTGTCCCTTACTTTCTTGGGGACGAAAAAAGGGCCCGTCCCATCAGCACCGCTTAAGCCCGTCCACCACTAGTGCCATGACACGCATCCAGGAGGACAAAACCCAAATGGCAGGCTGGCCGATGCACTGGAGCAGTGGCAGGGTGGCGGGGTCTTGCCGGGTGCGAGTCTTGCCGAGTCTTCGCAAGCCATCCCGACAAGTATCTTGCCGGGGATCCGGCCTTTGGGCTTCTGTCTTCTGGTCACTGGTTTGAATGCCTTCTTGATAGTCTTGCATTTGCTTCCAGCTGTCCCCCGGCAGGCCTTGCCGTTGTTATGGCTACAACTGTCCGTGCACAAGTATTGAGGTACTAAAGGACCCAAGTTTTAGTACAAGGACAGGAACCAATTTGGCAATTACACAAACGTGGTTGTAAGAAACCAGTGAAGATAGAATCTAGAGAGGCAGCTACAAATTTTATCATGTTATGACCAATCTGAAGTGCTGAATTGCACTTGGCGCTTAAGGTAGTTAAAGTACGAGACGCAGAGTATGGCATTTTATTTTTCTGTGTCTAAACAATTATAGAAATAGTTTCTGCAAGTCCAAACAGACACTATCATCATCCTATAATAGAAAATTACATCTTTCAAAGATATCTTTCTGCCTAAATTTAACAGCTCAATTCACATAAATTAAGGCTGCAGCAAAAACACCCTAGTTCAAAACCAATTCATATTGTAGACACATCTTTCAATCAGACAATTCTGGTAAAACCATAATATTTCCCCTTTTATCACTATAACAATACACTTGGGACTAGTGTGACATCCAACAACTAAAGCAAATTAATTTTGCAACATTCTAATATTGGCAATGCCCTGTACAGCAAATGCATCAGCTGCTGCACCTCCACTCCAATTATCCTCGCAGTTATGTTCAGAGATGTTTATCATGTTAGTACACGGATATTTGCAAATTTTGGTGCACATATATGGCTGCAAGTGTGTTGTGGATGTTAGTTTATGGTAGTTCAGTTGCAACTGGCCTGGATGGCAGGAAGGTCAATGCTATGGACGTATTGCAGTAACAGGTCACGTGTTGATCAAGCACATGCAACAGCAAGCAAACTGAAGGGAGAGTCTTTTAGGATGTTTAGAATTGAATGATTCTAGTTTATTAGGAGTCTGTATTGTGTTACTAAAGGAAATGGGACCTAAGCATCCACTATATAAGGATGTCATGTATCTATGCTTGAGACAAGCAAGAACAATCAATCTAACCTCTCCCGGTTACTCTCTCAGAATAAACCCTATGTCCACACAATCCCATGCTTCAGCATGGTAGTTATCCGGTTGTGGATCTAGGAACACAAAATTTCGTATCAGAGCAGACCACAATGGCTTTTGCTGCCAAGACGATGTCATGAAGGATCACTCGCGTCATGATACAGCACGGTATCTACCCTATCACAGAGAATGTGCTTCATTAAGTCTTTGATCCTTATGGAGCAGGGGAGACAATTGAATCTTTCCAGTAAAGTCAAAGATCATGATCTCCATCAAATATGGTTTAGACCATGATGCAGCATGAGCTTTCAGGAGTTGACAAGGTCGCAACACCTACAACTGCTGTTGTGAGCTTGATACTAAGTTAATCCCTATATTGAGCAGTGCTACATTGACAGAGCCAAGTTGACAGTGGTGACACGACATAATGCAGTGGTGTTGGCGGCCCATGAGCAAGAAGCAGCAGAGGCTTCAAAGGCACAAGCAGCAACAGATCAACCGCCACAAGCAAACGCATTTAAGCACTAAAACAGTTGCATGGAGCGCGGCAGAGGCAGGTGGAGCCAAACTAACAGCAGGAAAGCTAGATGCAGCAGCTGTGGTAGACATAACAGCAGCGACAGCAACCGCCTTGGCAATCTTAAAATCGACGGTTCTTGCAGAGGCAACCAGAGGCAAGACATCTCTGGGTCGGCACCTGCCAGCAATTTGGATGAATCATGCCCATGGCCTTGGACTTTTATTCGGCTTGAGGATCATGAGGAACAAGAAACCAACATCCCCGCTTGGACTTGTTTACCGTACTAGAAAAGGAAAGAGGAAGCTGCATGTATGCATTCGATCCTGGAGATTTGCAAGGATATATGCCAGACGATGTGGATTTCCTGCATCAAAGGAAAGGAGGTTCCATATTTCTTGCCAATAAGAGGTATTCCCGCAAAACAAATTTTCCATGGGTCATGTACTAAACAAGCATCGGAGGAGCCATACGTTTGGTTTCTAAAAAGCTGGCAGGAAGTAAAAGTAAGCAAACCAAAAATAAATTGTAGTTATGTGCACATCTACAATACTAGGCACCTGCGCCACAACCTTCCATGTACATGGGGGTACAGTAGGCTGCAACCATGGCCGCCACCTGCAGCTTGACGATAAGCTGCTTGTCCAGGTGGGGTGTAGTGTTATGGACATCAGCATATGGTGGTTCGGTACTTAGTTGCAGCTGGCCTGCCAGCAAGAAGCCAATGCTATGGGTGTATTGGAGTAACAGGACACCCCGTGTTGATCAAGGATATGCAACAGCAAGCGAACCAAAGGGCGAGAGAGTCTTTTAGAAATAGTGATGTATTAGAAAGTTTTAAGATTGAAGTCCAGTCTATTAGGAGTCTACATTGTGTTAGGAAAGGAAAAGGACTTTAGCATCCACTATATAAGGATGCCATGAATCTATGTTTGAGACACGCAAGAACAATCAACCTACTCTCTCCCGGTTTCCCAACTCAACGAATGTCTACCCAATCCCTTGCAGCCACAATGTCTGGCTATCTTCAGCACCGTAGTTTTCCCATTGTGGATCTAGGCCCACACCAATGCGCCATACACAAAATAAACAAGTTTTGCGTCTCCGAATAGCAATTTGTTAGTGTACTTTTCATGTCTTCGTGAACATCCATGACGGTTTTCAATTTTTTCCAGAACTTTTCATATTGGGTTCAGTGGAGAGATCATAGGATGGAAAGAAGCCCTAGTGGAGATAATCCAATTTATAGTTGATGGCCTACAATTCTCCTATGAAATTACCATGTGAGAAAATCCGATTTACAAAGAGTTTGTGGAACATTGTGATGAAAGGTTTTGCATGCTTCGAACTGGTCCAGAAAAAGACAGAACAACACCAACTGCTACTGCAAGTTGATACAGAATCAAATACAGATGATGTCAATAAATGATTTTTACATACACACTCCACGAGTTTTGAACAAAAAATAGCATGCAGCTATAACTGTAAGCAGCTTTAATGGGTAGATAACATGCATGGGCATAAACCGTTACTGACATTTTTCACTGACTTCAAACGGAAGGTCACACTTGGTCTAATAGTACAAAGGTACTCCCAATTCACAACATCCAATATTCAACCACGAATTTGTGCCTAGCATCATTCTAAATAACCAAAAGGTACTCTTTTGTTGAAAATCAGCAATGTGCTTATACCACAATAAAGAAGCCAATAACAAGAAAGAGCAAGCCTGTCACATCTTGATGCATACTAACTCTACTATAAAAATGGACATAATCACATGATAACAACTTCTTACTATTTTTACTAATTGGCGCGGACAGCCTTAAATAGCAATTCAATCTTATGACCTAATCCCCATCTACAGGGTGGTAAAAAATAGAAATTATTAAGAAAAAAATTAACATATTAGTAGCGATGTCAAGTTTCAAAGTGTGGAGTGCGGGTGAGTCTCAAAAGAACAAGTACACATAGTGTGGAAATTACAGTTATCTTATTTTAAGATCAATCAGCAGCTTCTCTAGGAGAGGAAGCTTTCTGTACCTCACTTGGATTTTATAATACGTCATATGCGCATCCTCCAGCATGATGGATGGCATCTCAAATTCATTTTCAAGTACAACCATATATGACAAAGGCCCATTTGAGGCATCAATAAAGCTATACAAGTCATAACCATCAAGGCACAAGTCACAGCTGCAGAATCCAATGTAAACCAACACACGCTTACAACTCTTACCATGAATACTTAATCAAGCCCAAACGTGGTGGACCACCAAAAGAAAGCCGTAACTACATCCACAAAGAAAGAGATGCCATAGAATACAACATGGATTAAAAACACCATGACAGAAAAGTTCAATAAAAACACTGTGACAGAAAAGTTCTACAAAACACTAACAAAAGTGAAGACACAGCTGACTACTAAGTGACCTGACCTAAAAAAAAGGGACGCCCTAAAGTACAACCACCATTCAAATGCGTTGCAACTTGCAAATATTCCCCAAAACAGCTTTTGGCAGCACACCACCGAACAGACAGCACGTCTCTATCAACATTTTGCAAACCTTAAATGGCACTAAATCACACACATGATCACAACCGGTGACAGCTAATTGTCTACCACCAAGAATTAGCCTCACAAGAATAAGCTGCAGCATTCCAGTTCCGTACAGAAGCAAGGACAGTGCAGTCCAGTTGGACGCACAGGAGATATGGATCTTCGCTGAGTTAACCCCAAATCACCGTAAATTTGCATCTAATTGAAGTCCCGGATACAGATCAGACAATCGGGTGACCGTAACAATACAAGAGAAGCACAAATTTTAGAGTAGAAAGTGAAGGCAAGAACCTTTCCGGTGCTCTCGTAATAGTCGTTCAGCGCCCACTGGTACTTGGATTGATCCAGCCCGAACCAATTCGAAATGTACTCATCCAAGCTTGCGTGCGCTGCACATGGAGTGGAAAAAACACACAGATCAAAACCACATATCAAAAGAATATACAAATTTAACGCACCAAACACTCTCCCGGGTCACCTTCTTGCACGCGCAAAACCGCGTCCCAGAAGAACCCGAACGCCGATCCATCCGTCCTAGCCTCTGCCTTCTCGAACTGCGGCGGAGGCACCTGCACTGGCGAGGCCTGGAACAGCTTGGCTGGCGGCAGTGGCGGGGAGACCGTCTTGACCGGCGGAGGCGGCGAGACCATCTTGGCCGGCGGAGGCGGCGAGACCATCTTGGCCGGCGGAGGCGATGTGGCTATATGCTCTGGCGGCGGGGACGCAGGAGACGCCACCGAACGGGGAGTGGAATTGGGGGTGGAAAACTCAGATCCTGGCGACTCGGCCGAACGAGAGGTCGGGGTATCCACTGGCGGCGGCGTGGCCGGGGGCGTGATGAAGACAGTGAGGTTTCCCGCCTTGCCGATTACCGGCGGTGGTGTGGACGCCATCGTCGAACAAAGGGAAGCAGAGGTGCGCGCTGGCGTTGAAGCTAGGGTAAGCGAGTGCTCGTGTGAGAGTGAGCCGACTGCGCCATTGGGGGAAAGGGGGGCGAAGCTTTTGTTACGCCTTTTTCGACATTTAACCTTTTCTTCGTGTAAAAAAAGGGAAATGCTTTCTGACTACATCATGTTCTCGTGTAAAAATAATCAAAATATACATCTCAAAAACGTCTCTCCATGTGAACCAACCTGTGGTTGGATGGTTAGAGGGACTGTGGTATCCCCAGCCCACCAGGGTTCAAAACCTGGTGCTCGCATTTATTCCTGGATTTATTTCAGGATTTTCGGCGATGCGCATTCAGTGGGAGGAGACGTTCCCGTCGACGACGAAGTACCTACGGTGACTTCGTAAATTTCAAGATGATATGCCGGCTTGCGTCTGTACTGTGTTAAAAAAAACGTCTCTCCATGCTGTAGATGCAATTTTCTTTTTTTACTCAGATTATACATCTGATGTAAAATGCATCACAAGGGATGCAAAAATACATTACCTGGCCGCGTCAGATGTAAAACGGTCAGCAGCCCAGAACGCCAAACTCACACTGCCTCACTTCCCCCACCCACGACTGTTGCCTTGCCTCCCGTCGCACCATGCCGCCCGCCCACCGGACCCCGCTGCACTCCGCCGCCGCCAGATCCCGGCCTCCCCACCCCCGTCGTTACCGTATCCGCCACATTTCCGCCGCTCCGCCGCCGCCACGCGATTCAAGCTTCGTCGTCATCGTCCTCACAACAACCGGCCTCCTCACTCCTGCCGTCTTCCATCCAGTTGGCCCGACCATCATCACTCGGACAGAGGATACGTAGGGACGGCGTGGGAGCTACAACGGTCCGGTGGCCTTATGCATTGTTCAGGAAATCGGTAACTGGTAGCTGCTCGGTCGGCTTGGGAGTAACGATTAATCGGTGAATCAGCCTATTAACTGGATTAATCGGTCCACCATTAATCGGTAGATTAAATAGGAACTTGCCAACATATATCTAGTTTTTTATGTATTATCCCATACTCTCGTATTCTCAGCTATGTAATATACCAAAATATGCTACTGTTTGGTCGAACCATAGCTATTGAGGAGCGAGATGGGGATGGGAGGGGTTACAAGGAAATTTTTGGGCTTTGTTTGCCCACAAGTTAATGGGTCAGCAGCGATTAATCGGCCTAACAACCGATTAATCGGTCTGGCAGGCCAATTAATCGGCCTCACAAGTTAACACGATGAATAAGCGCTATTCGATTCGGTCACCCTACAAGTAGCGATTAACTGACCCGTTAACTGATTAATCGGACGAATTTTTGAACAGTAGCCTTATGTCGGACTTCAAGTGTAGTTACGGCTACCGTTACCTGTAACTGTCGTAGTCATGGTTGTTATCACTTGCAACTGCCGTAGTTATAGTCTTTAAACCCACTTGTAACTTGGCAGTAAAGAGGCCGAGGCGCACTCTATATAAGCCGCCCTCCTGCTCCATGGCAAGGGTTCAGCATCCATTGTAATCATACACCCCAAGAGAAAACAAGCCTCCGGGCACGAGAAGCAGGGCTGTTACCTTCTCCGAGCCCTCGTTCGTACCCCTAGTACTCATTGTCAGGATCGTAACCCGACAGTTGGCGCCCACCATGGGGCCGTGCATCTAGCGATTATCCGGCGCAGGTGGAATTCTTCATCATCATCATGATTCTCGGCGGCAAGATCCATTTTGGAGCGCTCAATTTCATTGCCGACGATTCGGCATGGCTTCAGGAAGCCCCGCTAGATGTGGAGTCGCTGCGCATCCAGGGCGCAGTGCACTTTCGCGCATCTTCATATGAAGTCCTTCTTCGCCAGCCTTCGGTTCTGTACCGAGTGGCTTCCCTCCTTCCTACTGGCCGCCGTCGCAAGCACTCCGGACGCTCATGGCTCCAGCATTGGATCAAGCACGACGTGGCCCTCCAGGCTGCGGCTGGGCAGGTGGCGGCACTCGAGCGTGACGAGCCCGCCCTTGGCCTTTTCGGCTGCCTCCATGAGGACTCCACTGATGAGTCCGAGTGCGAGAGCGTCGAGTCCACGGCCGAGGTCCTCATGGTCGGCACAGAGCAGCACGGTCCTCCGGGATACACGAGCCCTTGCGACAGGCACGTGGGCCCTTCGCGTGGACACAACGACGACAACCAGGGGGGTGATCATTCTCCTCGCCATGAGTCGTATGTTCCCTAAGCTCTCACTCGGGAGCAGAGCTCCGTCGAAGGAATGAGCAGGCTCTGCGCACTCCCGTTACTGGGACGACGACCAAGGCCCTAGCCATGGAGTCGGTGCGCTTGGCCACCCTCGCCGAGCGAGACCGCCTAGAGCCGCTGCAGAAGGAGTTGGACGACCGCGCCCGTCAACAGCCCAGTTCCAGTTGACACAAGTGTCGGTTGTTCCGGAGTGCTCAGTCTCGGAACTACCGAGTGCTCAACACCCCCCGTTGCAGAATTAGCAGGAGCGACCAAGATTGTAGATTCCATTCAGCCCTTCATCTCTACGGCCAGCGAAGGTATCCACCAGATCCGAGCTCTCCTAAAACGGGTCTGTCGCAGAAGGCGACAGTGTCGCAATCCCACGACCGTATCCACAGCGCATCGATGCGCGCCGAGACGGTCCAGTCGGCTCATAGCCCACTCGGCTCTGGGAGACACCGGCCATCGCCCCCTTTGAGAGGTCAGTACGGGGATCAGAGGTGTGACCAAGTCACTCCCTCCCGGCAGCAGGACAATTATGATCGCACTCGGATGCCCCCTCTGCGGGGCGTCACATATGGGCGCCAGCCTTATGATGGCAGGCATCCGCACGAAGACGATCGGAGGCCGAGTCCTCCACGCCGTCCGGAGGACCTCCATGGCCCATGGTTCAATGAGAGATCCATCCTCGCTCAGAATCTGGTCGACAGAGGTCGGGCCCTGAGAGAAGGCCTGGACGCTGACGTTCCAAGTGGGTCTGCACCTTCGGGGCCCGAATGCTTCAGCCGATACATTCACGCTGCAGACATCCTGAACAGCTTCAGGTTGGCAACGGGGATCAGCAAGTTCACTGGCGAGTCGAAGCCAGAGATTTGGTTAGAGGATTACCGAGTTACCGTCCAGATCAACGGCGGCAACGACAACGTAGCCATGAAGCACCTGTCGCTGATGCTTGAAGGGTCAGCTAGAGCCTGGCTCAACCAGCTCCCACCTGGTAGTATATACTGTTGGGACGACCAGGCCTGAGTCTTCGTTAAGACATTCGAGGGCACGTACAAGTGCCCGGGTGGATTGTCCTAGCTGCAGCACTGCGTGCAGAGGCACAACGAAACTCTCCGAGAGTGCATTCAGCGGTGGACCACTCTGCACAACACGGTGGAGAACGTCATCGAACATCAAGCCATCTGCGCCTTCAAGGCCGGTATCAGATACCGAGAGTTGACCCTGAAATTCGGCCAGACTGAGATCCTGACTTTTAGTCGGGCGATGGAAATAACTAGTCGGTACGCCAATGGCGAAGAGGAAGACCGACTGGGTGGCAAGGGCCGAGCTGGAGATGCCCACCAGTCGGGCAACAATACCAGCAAGAAGAAGAAGCGGAAGGCCGAGGCAGCCGATAACCCCGAGGTTGCGGTCCTGGCCGGCCAAAGCAAAGGCAAAGGCCAGCCAAAACGGAAGAAGGAATGGGCAGGGAAGAAGAAGGTCGCTCCAAAGAGTGACATCCTCAACCAGCCCTACCAGATTCATATGAAGAAGGATGAGGATGGCAACCTGATTCTACCGAAGCATACCACTCGGGTGTGTCGGCTGTTAAAGCAGGAGATGCGGCAAGAGCCCTCGGAGGGCAAGGATGAGGACGTTGACGACGATGGGGGCAAAAATGCCTCGGGGTACCCCAACATCGAGAAGGTCTTTATGATCTTTGCTGACTTCGAAAGCAAGAGCCGACTAAAGGTGATAAACCGAGAGGTCAACATGGCAGTGCCAACTATCACGAAATACCTTGACTGGGCCAAGACGCTCATCACCTTTGATCAGTTGGATCACCCGGCCCACATACCGACCCCTGGGCAGCAGGCTCTGGTGGTTGATTCGGCTGTCAATGGAGTCCGGCCGTGCAAGGTCCCCATGGACGGCGACAGCGGGCTGAATATCATTTACGCCGATACTTTAGAGGTGATGGGCATTCCGATGTCCCGACTGAGAAAGAGAAGGCATGCAGTTCCACGGGGTCATCCCCGGGAAGAAAGCAAAGTCACTCAGGCAGATAGCCCTCGACGTCGTATTCGGCGGCGAGAAAAACTTGAGGAAAGAGAGGTTGACCTTTGAGGTGGTGAACTTCTGGAGTGCCTATCACACCATCCTGGGTAGGCCTGCCTACACATAATTCATGGCCAGACCAAGCTACATGTATCTTAAACTTAAGATGCCAGGTCCGAATGGTGTGATCACCATCACAGGGAGCAGGAAGTTGGCTAAAGAGTGTCGTCGGTTTTCTAAGAACCTACATATGAGTTGTGAGCAACGACTTTTTGAGAGTTCGGCCAGGTGTTTCGAAAACAAAATACATGACAAACGCGGAAATAAATTATGGGAACTCTGTATTTTATTCATCATCGTACATATTACAAGTACATGGATGTTACACGCTCCCAAGGGAGTTTGTCTATTTTGCCTTCTTGCGACAATGCTTAAGGAGTATCTGACTTGGAGAGATTGCGTGTAGTCCACTGATTCCCGACGCTTTTGCAAAGCGTCCGGTTAATTACATCTGCATGTCGAGCCTATAGAAAACCTCCGATTAAGCTGCGCGTGGTCGTCGTCGTGTAATTTGCTCATCAAGATACTTGCAATATGTAGGGGAGAAAAGTTATAGATCATGGTGATGCGTAGGTGCGGGTGGCTTTGTTTTGCCTGGACCCAGTCACAATACACCATCGTCATGTCGGTATTTGGAACGGAAATTGTTGATGAAGATGGTGACTTTTGCCTCGTCGGTGCCCAGTCATGTACCCATGAATTCATCGAACATGGACGTGTGTTGCTTTTGCCTCGTCGGTGCCCAACAACAAAGTGTCTCATCTTGTTTAGGATTATGACATGTTGATGGAATATAGTGACCCGGCCTTGTCGGTGCTCGGCTATAAATTTGTCTAGCCTCGTTGGCACTAGACATGATCATGATTTACCATGAGATTGATGTAGATTTTTTGAACAAACACATCAACGCCCACCATGGGATTGTAGAGTTTTGGGACAAACACACCCATAAAACCGGTGTAGGATTTGCTTTGGTGGAACAAGCCTTTTTGCTCGTCAGTACCCGGCCACGGTACTGATGTAGGCCCTTCTTCTCGTCAGTACTCAGCCAAGATACTGATGTAGACTTTTAGTTTGGTAGGACAGGCCTCTTTCTCGTCAGTACCCGGCCACGGTACTGATGTAGGACTTGCTTCTGACGGGACAGGCCTTTTGCTCGTCAGTACCCGGCCACGGTACTGATGTAGCCCCTTTCTCTCGTCAGTACTCGGCCAAGATATTGATGTAGAATTTGCTTTTGCCACGGCCTTGAGGCGGTGAGATAGAACAAATCAAGCTCCCTCGTAAGGGGCAAGATCAACTTATTTGTTGTTTGTCTTCACGGAACCATAGATTGATACGAACTTCTTCTTTTCTCATCATGGATTTAAACTTGCGATCGAATCTTACAACTTAACATCAAACCCAATCGTTGACGCGAAGATCAACATGTCGATGGAGCTTCGGCGTGCTTGGAGAAGAGTTGCGGCGTGGAGAGGGTTGCGGCGTGCGCCTGGGTTCTTGGCCGGATGTGATGTTGCGTGAAGTATGTATGTGCGGCTGGCGGCTAGATGGATGTGTGCGTGGATGATGGATGGATGTGTGCCTGATGGCCGTGCGTGCGTCGAGGCGGGCGGGAGCTTCGTCTGGTGTGCGTGGAGACTGGAGGCGTGGGTGCGTGCGTACGTTCCTGAACGAGGGGTGACCTCGCTTTATATAGGAGCCGGTCGTGTAGCATGGCGGTGGAAAACGTCTGGGATTAAAACGGCAACAGAGTCTATCCCAAGTTTACGTGTTGTGTATTTCCTTTTCTAGCTTTCTTTCTTTCTTGTACGCCAATTAAACTCAGCCCAAAAGTCCCTGTACGTAGGCCTTGTTCTGGTCGGTCACATTACATGCAACTCGTATACAGCAGCAAACCTAGGTGGCCGCATGCATGCACACCGATTCCAAATTGAGCTAGCTTTACATGCATGTATTTTCTCTTTTGGCAATTACGCCTCCTAAACTAAAGAGTAAAATTTTAAACTATTTGCACCACTGTATTCTACATGATGACCCCGCAAGAAAAAAAGTATTCTACATGATGAACTCTACAAATAGAGCCCAATATTTAATATCTCTTTCTTTCATAATTTTCTATCAATACATGGGACCCACACGTCACACATTAGTACTTTGTTAAATCAAAGTGATATTTTTTCTCACATATACGGTGATATTTATTTCCATACCGGTCCACCGCGGCTCACACAAATTATTGGGCTTAATGAGTACCAAAATTCATCAAACAAATGCCCCCCGCCGAGTGTAGTTCGTGTGCGAAGCAACCGGACTATACTCGGGGAAATAGTTTATGGATCAAATGAACAATATTTCTTGGGCTATCCGAACTTAGTGTGCTAGTGCAAAGCTCCAATTTTATATGCTTCGTACCTAGACGTGTACCAAGATAGGTATGATTTATATTGGAAAGATATAGCGGAAAGTCCATGCCATATTCTTTATATGCATTAGCGAGATGTAGAAATATTATTATGATATTGGCGTATAGCTCGTGCCATGCTATTTTGAACATAGGATATATTTCGGATAGGATATATTTCGGTGTTACTCCACTGCGACCATATTGGTGCCAGCCAATGGATATGATGATTCTGACTTGCCAGGAAATTGCCACTGGTATAGAAATGTTTTATCAAGTTTGATGCAACCGTAAAACTGCACGGTGCCAGCCATCAGACTTGAGGGGTTTCACAGATCGGCACTAGCCGCATTGGTGTGCTTCACTGCTCCCAAAAACTTGAAATGTTGACGCACCAGAAAGACATTAGTGGCCCACTTCAACGATACTGAGTTGGGATATCATCGATGATGTGGACAGACTATGAGGTGATGGTGCCCCCAATGTTGTTGTCACGATCAGTGGGGAGGTGATGCCCCCAGTGATGCCGCACATGTTGGTGTAGAACTGTAGGCGTCGGAATGTCATCGACGATTTTTTCTGTGAGGAGATATTGCCTCCATGATGGGATGCTTGATGATAGCTACACAAGATCATTAGGAGAAAATAGCAACCTCAAAGACTAGCCGAAATAAAAGAAGGAAAACAACAACAACAACAACAAAAGTTTTTTGTGTGTGTGTGTTTTGGAATGTTGGCTTTCTCGTTTAACGCCAATTATAATCGTGACATCAGAAAAGGCAACCAAAGGGCTTAGTTATCAGGAATCTTCGAAAGGCCATGACGATTATAACTTAGCTTCGATTAGTGTATGTGTAAAACAACATGCTTCCATGATGCTTTCAGGAGACAATGAGAATTCATACCCTAGACTTCATAGGACTGAGTAACCCCACGGCTTCATCATGCCCCCACACATGCCCAAAGAACTCAGAGGCATAGGAGAGAGTAATTTAGGAAATTAGGTTATAGGAGAACGGCTCGGCGATTTTCCATGCCCGTCTTGAGGGGTGGAGCACAACTACCCTCCTCATTCTTTCTAGTTGTTCCCCTGGCGTGATCAGGACTTGCATCTTGGAGACTTGGACTTCAGGAATTTTGATAAATTTTCTCTTATTTTGTGGGAGGATTACTTGCACTTCTTAAACTTTTAATTGGACTTTCTCTTCTCCTTTTTCTTTCATTGGAGGATTGATGGAACTTCTTGTCGTAGCTTCTTCGGTGTTTGCCAGGGAACCCACCGTCAGAATTTGGAAAGTAACTGCACACCTTTGTGGACTAATTAAACCCTCAAAGGCATATTTTGGCTATGGTGGAACACCCTGGAGGTGTCAAGACGCTCTACACTGAAAGCAACTTCTGTTGACCAGGTAGGCTCTTCTTGCTCTTTTCCCTATAGTTTTCCCCTAGGGTGTTGTGCCCCTGTGAACTCAAAACATGGCAGGGAACATGAGGAGTATGGGGACTCAATACACAGAAGTAGCCAAGTAATTTCTCCACGCCTTCTGAAAGCATACACTTGCCATGTGTTGTGTGTTGTGTGGGTATGGTGCCGCTCCACTTTTATGCCAGACACAAAGTGTCGCCTTCAGACTAGCCCTAAGGCAACCTAGTCTTCAATCACTAGCATGGCGTGTTTTGGGGAAAGCCGTTTTAATGTAGGACGATTGCGTCCATGGTTTTGTAAAACATTTTTAAAAGAGAAACGAAAGAATCAAAAGAAAGAAATGAAAAAAAAAGAATGCGGATGTAGTCACGCGTAGTATTTCTTCAGGAACCTCCCGTTAATAGGGGGCATGGGATGAACTCCATGTTGGTCAATCAACTGATAAGCTCCGCCATCATAAACTTGCTCGATGATAAATGGCCCTTCCTATTTAGGCTCAAGCTTTTCCTTTGGCTTTACCTGAAATGACAATGGGGCGCCTTAGTATGAGCACCAATTCTCCTTTCCGAAAAACTCGGTGTTTAACTAGTTTATCATATGCTCGCACCATGTTTCTGCGGTATAGCTCTAGATCTTGAAGGGCATTTAGTCGATCTTCTTCCAAGGAATCCAGCTGCTGAAACCGTAACCGGATTTGCTGATCTTGGGTAATCTCGTCATGGATAGCCACTCTTAGAGATGGGAGTTCCACCTCAAGAGGAAGGACAGCCTCACTCCCATAGACCAAAGAGTACGGCATGGATTGAGTTGGTGTACGAACTGTAACACGATACGCCCATAAGGCTTCATAGAGATGATCATGCCAGTCACGATGATGCTTGTGAACTGTCTTTTTCAGGATCTGACCAAGGGTTTTGTTAAAAGCTTCAATCAACCCATTAGGTTGTGGATAGTATCCCGTCGAATAATTCCATTGGATTTTATATTTGGACATGAATTTGATCATTTTGTTCGATTTAAAAGCCTTTGCATTGTCAGAAGTAATGCGGTGTGGAACCCCAAAGCGATAAATGATGTTACGCTCTAGGAAGTTTATAACATTATTACTTTTTACCTCTCTTAGGGGTACTGCCTCCGCCCATCTGGAGAAATAATCTGTCGCCGCTAGGATAAAGCGGTGCCCTTTAGAGGATGGAGGATCGAAATGACCAATGACATCTATACCCCATGCATCAAATGGCCATGCGGGTACTGTTGGGTGCAATGGAACTGGTGGTTGATGGTTTATAACACCATGAATTTGGCAATTATGGCATGATCTTGCAACCCTAAGACAGTCTGTCATCATTCATGGCCAATAGTAACCGCTTAACCGTATGCTATGGTACATCTTTGAACCACTTTGGTGCCCACCACAAGCACCATGGTGCACCTCTTGCAAGACTTGTTCTGCTTCTTTTCTAGATATGCACCGTAGCAGGAGTTCTTGTCCAAAAGACCGTCGGTACAAGGTCCTTGCTTTAAATATATAGGAAGGGAGTCGTCTTTGCAACCTTTGCCTCTCCACTGAATTATCTGGAAGTATCCCATGATTAAAGTAATCAAGGAATGGTTTGCGCCAGTCATCTTCGTCGCCCCCGGCAATGTTAGCAACGACATGGTATACTTCAGATTCTTGCGGGACCAATTCGAGGACAGCTGGGAGAAGCCATCTTTCTTCTATATTGACTTGAGCGGGCTTCCCATCAGGGAGCACAAGCGTTGCTGCAAGTTCAGCCAATGCATCAGCAGAAGAATTCTTACTTCGTGGAACATGTAAGATTTGAATATTTTTGAATTTTTTCATGAGAATTTGAGCCGCCATGTGGTATGGTACCAATTCGGGCTTGCGTACCTCATAAATATCATTAACTTGATGAACGATGAGTTGAGAATTGCCGTATACTAACAAAGTTTGCACATCCATGGAAAATGCTAGTAGAAGTCCAAAGATGAGAACCTCATATTCTGCTTCATTGTTCAAGCATTCTTCCTTGAGAAGGGAGAAGGAATGATGAATGGTGCCACCTTGAGGTGTTTTGAACACCAATCCTGCACCCGCTCTTCTTTTTATTTCTCCATCAGGATCCATCTCAGTGCGAGAGGCTCCGTCAAAATATAGCTCCCATTGAGATCCGATGTCGATGGTAAATACTTCCTCGTCGGGCAAGTTGATCACCAATGGAGAGTCATCGGGGATAGGATGAGCCGCAAGAAAATCAGCCAACGCTTGACCTTTAACTGCTTTTTGTGGCACATAAGCAATATCATACTCCATCATGGATATTGCCCATTTACCAAGGCAACCCATGAGTGCGGATTGATTTAACACATACCTTATAGGATCGGCTCGTGCAACCAGTTGTATCAGGTGTGCTAGCATGTAATGTCGCAACTTTTTCAGTGCCAATACAAGTGCCAAGCATAATTTCTCTATGGGTGAGTAATTGTGCTCAGCTCCGACCATAGTAGGACTGAGATAGTAGCATGCTACCTCCATTCCCTCATCATTGTGTTGAGCGAGAAGTGCGCCAACTGAACGAGGTTGCACGGCAATGTAAAGAATAAGTGGTCGCCCTTTGATAGGAGCAGCTAGAACAGGAGGGTTAAGTAAGTATTGTTTAAGACTTTCAAAAGCATTTTGACATTGTTCATCCCACTCAAAGGGAATGCCTTTTCTCATTAGTCTTGTAAAAGGTTGAGTACGCCCTGACAGATTAGAGATGAAGCGTCGTATGTATGCCAAATGACCTTCTAAGGACTTTAGCTCTGTAATGTTTGTGGGTGACGACATTTTTTGTATTGCTTTGATGCACTTTGGTGAGATTTCAATGCCACAATGATGGACAATGAATCCCAAAAAATAAGCCTGATTGTACAACAAAAGCACACTTAAGAGGGTTCATCTTGAGTTGATGTTTCCTCAAGTGATTAAAGACAACACGGAGATCACCCTGATGCTGCAGGCGATCTTTGGTTTTGACAACCAGGTCATCAATGTAACATTCCGCAGAATTATGAATGAGATCATCCAAAATCGTGGTCATTGCTCGTTGATATGTTGCACCAGCATTTTTAGTCCAAAAGGCATTACTGTGTAATAGAAATTCCCTTTCGGGGTTCGAAAAGCGGCGTCAATTGCATCATTTTCATCCATCTTGATTTGATTATAACCTGACGACCCATCCATGAAGGATAGGGCACCATAACCTATAGTGGCATCAACGACCATCTCAGTGATGGGTATAGGGAAATTATCTTTGGGACAAGCACGATTTAGATCTCTAAAATCAACACAAATTCGCAATTGCCCATTCATTTTCATAACAGGGACAATATTAGCTAACCAGCGTGGATATTGTACCTCCTTTATGAATCCGGCGGCAATAAGCCTATCCACCTCGGTAATAATGTCATCTTGTAGTTCTGGGCGAAAGTGGCGCGGATGTTGCTTTACTGGCTTGAACTGAGGGTCAATAGCAAGCTTATGAGTGGCGACTTGAGGGTCGAGCCCTGGCATTTCTTTGTAGGTCCATGCGAAACTATCCCAAAACTCCATTAGGAATTGTCGGTAACTTTCTCGTTCTTGTGGTGTGAGGGAGGCACTAACAAAGGTCGGACGTGGGTCCTCCTCTATACCGAGATTGATTTCGACTAGCTCATCAACAGTGCATTGCCCACCATCTTCAAGCTGAGATGGGGTAGGAGCAGCATTGATTACCTCTCCTTGCTTAATTGGCATGGCCTTATGAACCTGAGATAGAAGATAGTGTTCATTCTCCATCCCATAGTGTGCATTTACAGCAGCATGAAAAGAACGAAACTGATGAGAAGTTTGATATATATAATTACCATCATCCTCATCAGATGTTGGTTCTTGCTCTTCTTTACCTTGGTCATCATTTACGTGCGCCATATTACACATAAATTTGTGGTTATGATTACATTCTTCATCCTCGCTTTTAGAAGATTCTGAGCGGACATAGCCCAAACCGTACTTCGGTTGGCTTTTCTTACTTCTCTTTTGATGAGTGTTTCTGTTTGATCCCACCACACTTCGCAAATGGCGGGTGGTGATGGCAACCTGCAATTTTGAAGTTTAATCCCGGATTTTTCTAATAAGCGAGCCATTCTAGGTTCAACTTTCATAGTAATCAATACTTCCTCTATATCAAAGCAAGATGGGTAGAAATGGGTTATAGAGTCACATGGTTGTACCTACGGTACCTTATAAAATAATGTAGGACTGGAGCTCTTCTATTGGCTTGGGATCAAGCACACCTCCAATGGTATTGACACAGATACATACATTGACGGGGGTTGTTTAAGTACACCTCCCTTTGTTTTCTCTATTTCGTCCACCCTTCTTCTTACTCTCCCTTCCGTTGGTGTCACTTTTTCAAAAAGGGAGTTTATGGGTGTCTGTAACACCTCAGAGGGAGGCATACCACCCTTACTGGTGAGGAGTTTAGGAACTCCTGCAGATGTAGAATTCAGATTAGTTATATCATGAGGTATCATAGGTGTTATAAGAGAAAAGGATTCTTTCTTTTCATTATGAGGCTCGGCAGAAGGCTCAGATACAGACCTCAGTAAGAGTGGAGGTGGAGTAGAAGCCTCCGCATTTGATGATAATTGCGGGGTTTGTAATGTGGTAATGGTGTGTCCCTCTTTCCCAAAAGGAAAGGGATCATAACGGCGGGTCATGGGAGGTCTTCCTCTTCCACGTCCCCTTCCTCCATGTGGAAATATTTTCCTTGAGGAGTGCTTGCTGGATAAGGACTCTATCCCCGACAATAAGGTGGAGCCAGGTGTGATAAGTATATCAGCTGAAGGCGCCACTCGTCCTTGCTGAGTGTGTGGCTCCTCACTTGGGAAGTAGTATTTTGCATCGGCATGATGTGCTTCTTGAATGGTGTAAGGATTAACATTACCAGCTATTCGGTGTTGCTCACCACTTTCATCGGCAAATTTCAAGCATTGATGTAGTGTCGAGGGGACTACTTGGTACTTGTGTATCCATGGTCTACCCAACAATGCTGAATAAGAGGTGTTCGCTTCTATAACAAAGAAGCGCACCTTAAAACTGAAAGACGACATGTGAATTTTTAAAGTGATAGAGCCTAATGCTGATCTTCCTTGATTATGAAAACCGCATATCACAACCTCTGTTGGTTCTAGGTCATCCAATGTGAAGCCAGCACGGGTCAAACTGCGAACTGGGAGAATGTTGACAGCAGAACCGGGATGAATAAGAATGTGTCTTAAGTGAGCGTATCCAATGTTCCCTTCTATGTAAAGTGTGCGATTATGATTGTCATCCATCACCATCTTATCCTCTTTGAAAAAGGTTATCTCATTTGCACTCAACTCATTGGGCAATATTCTATGCTTTGCCATTGTTACTTCAAATAATTTTGGATTTTGTAATGCTTGAATGAGAGCTTGTCGTAGTTCAGGTACCAACATTAGTGCATCATAGACACTTAAAAGTGTTGGAATGCACTTCAAGTGTGCTACTATGTTGTAATCTATTTTAGGAGCATCCCCATCGACATCTCCGGGAGCTTGTGGTGCCACTCCATCTTGGGTGGTACCATTTTGTGGATCATCTGTTTTGTCTCTTATGACCCTTTTAGGCTGGGACTTATGAGGGTCAGGCAAGACCTTTCCTCCTCGCAAGTTCATATGGACTTCAAGTTCAGACTCATGCAATGTGCTTTCTGCATGCATGGCTTCCTTTTCATGTGGCGTAACTGCAACCTCAGGCAAGGAGTGATGTCGCTTGAACTACGTCGGTATTTCCCCAAAGAGGAAGGGATGATGCAGCACAACTACGGTAGGTATTTCCCTCAGTTACGAAACCAACGTATCAATCCAGTAGGAGAACCAAGCAACACTATGTAAACGATACCTGTACACAAAAAACAAATACTTGCAACCCAACGCTTATGAGGGGTTGTCAATCCCTCTACGGGTAACGGCGCCAGAAATTGTCAAGTTGACGGGATACAAATTGTGTAGATTGGATAAATAGATCTCGATAAAACGTGAAATAAAATAAGCAATAAAAAAGTGCAACAAGGTGTTTTTGGGTTTTTGGAATAATAGATCTGAAAATAAAAGCGAATAAAAATAGATCTCAAATGATAAAGAATAGACCCGGGGGCCGTAGATTTCACTAGTGGCTTCTCTCAAGAAAATAGCACACGGTGGGTAAACAAATTACTGTTGGGCAATTGATAGAAGATCAAATAATTATGACGATATCCAATGCAATGATCAATATATAGGCATCACGTCCAAGATTAGTAGACCGACTCCTGCCTGCATCTACTACTACTACTCCACACATCGACCGCTATCCACCATGCATCTAGTGTATTAAGTTCATGGAGAAATGGAGTAATGCAATAAGAACGATGACATGATGTAGACGAGATCTATTCATGTAGGAATAGCCCCCATCTTGTTATCCTTAATAGCAACGATACATGCGTGTCTTGCTGCCCCTTCTGTCACTGGGAAAGAACACCGCACGATCGAACCCATCACAAAGCACCTCTTCCCATGGCAAGAAAAATTGATCTAGTTGGCCTAACTAAACCAAAGATTCAAAGAAGAAATACGAGGCTATAAATAATCATGCATATAAGAGATCAAAAGAAGACTCAAATAATATTCATGGATATAGATCTGATCATAAACTCAAAGTTCATCGGATCCCAACAAACACACCGCAAAAAAGAGTTACATCAAATAGATCTCCAAGAGACCATTGTATTGAGAATCAAAAGAGAGAGAGGAAGCCATCTAGCTACTGCCTACGGACCCGTAGGTCTATGATAAACTACTCACGCATCATCGGAGAGGCACCAATGAGGATGATGAACCCCTCCGTGATGGTGTCTAGATTGGATCTCGTGGTTCTGGAACTTGCGGCGGCTGGAATTGTTTTTCGTTGACTCCCCTAGGGTTTCTGGAATATTTGGGGATTTATAGGGCGAAGAAGCGGTGCGGGAGGCCACCGAGGGGGACACAACCCCACTGGGCGCGCCCACCTCGGGCCTCCCCTCTGGTACTTCTTTGGCCCATGTTGTGTCTTCTGGTCCAAAAAAAATTCTCCAAAAAGTTTCGCTGCGTTTGGACTCCGTTTGGTACTAATATTCTGCGAAGTAAAAAACAAGCAAAAAATAACAGCTGGCACTGGGCACTATGTCAATAGGTTAGTCCCAAAAAATGATATAAAGTTGCTATAAAATGATTATAAAACATCTAAGAATGATAATATAACAGCATGAAACAAGCAAAAATTATAGATACATTGGAGACGTATCAAGGAGCAACCCGATGTCGAATCATCTAGCACAACATTGCAAGAAATCTTGCCAGAGGATGGCTCAGGAATGACTTCCTTTGTTTTCTCTACCATCATAGGTTCAACCCTCTGCCCCCAGCCATGGGGCATGAATTGATCTAGTGTAGGAAGTGCACGGCTTGGTCTAGGGAATGATTCACCTCCCTCAGATTTAGGCACAAATCTTGGTGGCATGCATCGCATGCTAGGATTATGCCACTTGGGCGACCTCTTCGTAGTATGTTGATAATAGGGCACAAAATGTGTTCCCTGTTTGGGTAGATGTTTTGATGCAGGCCTATAGGGTCTGGCCTCTCGTGGTACTCTTCCTCCAACCCTAAAGGTCTCGCGAGTGACCCTTAGGTTGGTAAAGTTTTGTTCAACCTGGGCCAGTGGAAGCCATGCTTCCTTTTCCCGCGTGGGAAAAAATCTGTCGTCACCACATTGACAGCAGGGTAACTCGGATTTATGGCATCAGGCTGTATTCGAAGTCTTTTCTCATCAATGGCTCGTTGGAGCCATTCCTTAAAAGCAACACGGTCTTCAATGACGTGCCCTACATATTGATGATATGGACAATATAGAGGGTTATCCTTCATATGTACTTGATCAGGACGTTTTGGTTCTGGGAGGGTTAGGTGGTTATGCGCCACCACTTGACTAAAGAAACTTTTTATCATCTCTCGACGGAATATGTATTGCTTCCTAAGAAGTTCTTGGATGGAAGGACGTTGTCTTGCCCCTGCAGATTCATTTCTTATGCCTAGCATGGGTACATTACTTTGTTGCACTGCTCTCGTGGTGTTAGCCTCATTGGAGTTTTTAGGCCTAGCCCATCGAGTTGAATCTCTTAACATGATCATGTGTGCTGGCATTCTTATACAACTCCATGATTTGAGGGGACTTCTCAAACTCTAGCTTGGTCGCCGCCACAGCCGAGCTGAGTGCACTAAATGTTTTGGGTTCGCGTCGAGATACCTCGAGCGACCAATGTTGTTGCATTCCATGGACGCACATTTCAATGGCATCCTTAGTGTGCATTTCTCTTGCAAGGTGCACAAAACTGTTGCGGAATCTGACTATGTAGTCATCAATCTTTTCATCATGCCTCTGTCGAACTTGTGCTAGCTCAATCACTGAGAAATCCTTTTTCATTGTGACAAAATGAGATTTAAAGAGATTTTTCATGCTTTTCCAATCAGGAATAGAGCTCACAGGGAGGCGACTATACCAATGGAAGGCAGGACCAGTCAAAGAACCTGAGAATTGCCACAATAGGAGTGAGGGGTTGCGAGCAGTATCTCCACATGTTGCCTCAAAATAGGCTAGATGTTCTCTTGCATCTCTAGTTCCATCAAATTGGCGGAACTTAGGTGGATGCCACCCAGTGGGGTAGGCTACGAGATCATGCCATGATTCATACGGTTTGTCAAGCTCACTCTCTGATGTTTGAGGGGCTTGTTCTGCGGCAATTTGTTTCATTTCTTTATTCACCATATCCTCAATTATGGCATGATAATCTTTAAGCATATCGGGGGAAGCACCACTAGATGCCACGGGTGGGGAATTTAATAATTGGGTGTGCTGGTTAACGTCCTCCTTTTCGACAATGGCCCCTAGCTCCTCTACCTGCGGGTCAACAATTGCTTGGCCATCGTTAGACGGTGCACCACGTCCCGGGCCTGTAAGGAGACTAAAAAGTTGGTCAAGCTTTGCATTTAGGTGATCCAACTGTAATTGTTGTGAACGAATCTGTTCTTGCATTTTACGTTCACGCTCTTCAGATGTGCCTATGTCATCAACATGTGGCTTTTCCTTGCTTGTGCCATCACCTGAATTTAGTTGATCTTGGCTACTCTTCCCGTGCTCATTTGCCATGTGTACTGGGGTGGTATTGTCATCTCCAAATTGGCTCTCATCATCTGACACTACCAAATGTGAAAGGTCAGAATAATGCGGGGAGATAGTGAATCCTTTTGGAGGAGGTCCAGATTCCCCCTCTGACACCTCCCCCTCATAACCTTGATCATCTTGAGAGTGAACTGAATCTTCTGCTACCCTTTGTGAAGCGATTCTTTTTAACCGAGTCGCAATACCCGGGCACTCTAGAAACTTTTGAAGCATGCTCGGATCTTGTGGAAGTCGAGATTCCAGACTCACATAAGGACGAGAATAAATTCCCAAATCTTGTTGTGGTTTTTCCGGAGGAACAGACTGCCTGTATGTAATAGGAAAACAAGGTGGAATCGATGATGATGCCATCTCTTCATTACATTCTTCTTTTTTAGAATTTTTAAACCAACCATGGATCTTCCCAAGACGGGGGAGGAAATTCTTAGAAAATGATGCCTTTGGGTTGGGCATGATTTCTTCATCGAAAGGATAAGAAAAATCCTTTTGAACTGGAGGTGGAACCCAGTTTTCATGTTTATTATGTTTAGCATGTGCGGTCAAGGTGCCACACATCATTGTGTCCTTTGCCACATCACTTTCATCTTTGGAAGTTTCATCCATGGTGTACATACTTGTTTCCATGTCATCTCCATGAGGGGGTGATGTTGAGTTTTGTTTTGATGTTATAACCTCTATTGTGACATGATTATCTTGCTCAACCTCCCGTGAGGGAGTTGGCGAAGTTTCTTTTGCTTCATTCGCCTCCATGAGATGGATTGGATTTTGAGATCCCAATTCAGCATTAGCCCTACGAGGGGCCACTGTAGATGTTTTCTCATGAGCATCCTCTGTAGGGGTCGCTATAGCATTTTTACCATGTGCTTGTGGCCCTTGGCTTGTTATGTCACCTTGTTGTCGTGACTTTGGCACAAGACGATCAACGAGGTAATTGTACCTCTCATTTTGCAGTAGTGTTGGGGAAAGTTTCAAAGTAATTTTATCATAGAACAGATGCACACGCTCATCTGACCTGACTCGTACATGTACATTACCGAGCACAAGTTCTTGCAACTCTTGATAGAGTGCTTGCCGATTCCTTCTACGCTTGTCCCGCTTGTGTTGGTTGACTCCAATGGGGTATGGAGCTCTTGATGGAATAGCTAGAGTCGGAAGAAGAGGTTGAGACTCTTGAGCATTTATCAAAGGTGGTGCTAAAGAAGGCGACACACCAGATTTTGTGTTTCACA
Source organism: Thinopyrum elongatum (assembly GCA_011799875.1). Taxonomy (NCBI): domain Eukaryota; kingdom Viridiplantae; phylum Streptophyta; class Magnoliopsida; order Poales; family Poaceae; genus Thinopyrum; species Thinopyrum elongatum. The sequence goes on from CM022298.1 coordinate 383,378,242, forward strand.
AAGTTTGAGGTGGGGGCGGCATTTTGTTTTCTTGCCCCTGTTAGCGTTTGACCATGACGAATGTACATTGTTCTCATGGTGATTCTCATGAGGGTGTTGCTCCTTTCTCGGGGACACTGGTCGCCATTCTTGGCATGACCAAGCGTTCCAATGAGGGGGTAGTTCTGTTTGTCTTGGCCGATAGGATGAAGTAGTGGGGAAGCTCCAGCGAGGTGCCCAAGTATTACGGTCGTGTTGCGGACGATAACTAGGAACATGGCATCTAGCTTCACCCATTTGCAATGACTCGGGTGCTTGCGAAAAGTTTCCATGAGCTTGGAACCTTGATCTAACCCCATCATGAGATGGAGGTTGAGGTTGGGATTGGTATTGGCGAGGAGCATGGTTTCTTGGCGTGCCCCCGGCATGTGAGGATGGATCATTTACTCGTTGTTGCAGCTCTCTCAAATGAGATTGGAGCTGTTGCAGCTGGCGTTGAAGATCATTAGAGCGAGGCGCTGGTGCCTCATTGGATAGTACATTGAACCTATTTTCACTTTTGTTTTCACCAGTTGTAATGTGACATGCCGAGACTAGCACGGCTGGATTGAAATGGTTTAGTTCATTGATGATTGTTGGGGATATAACCCCACGATATAATCCGCCCTGATAGGGCTGGGTTAGATCGTTGGCGACTTAAGGAGCTGGGCCTTTGAAGAGCCAAGACAGTTAAGACGCAGCATTAAGAAGGCGGCTCACAAGATGGGCCGGCTTGGGCTTAAGGTCAGAAGGCGTCCCAGGGGTGTAACCCTCCATGTAATGATCTACCTTGTAAAGCAAGGCAACTTAGAGTATGGTTCGGTCACGTATCATAACCCGACCAGGACTCTTGTAAGCCGGCGGCCTCAACCTGTATATAAAGGCGAGTCCCCAGCATAGAATAGACAGGTTACAATCAATCGATAGCTAGGTCAAGCGAATCCGCTCCCTTGCAATCGATACTCAAGCAATACAACATAAAGCAGGACATAGGCTTTTACCTCCACCATGAGGGGCCGAACCTGGGTAATCCCGTGTCTCTCATCCCGCTCAACCCCGACAAGTTAGTCACCATTGCGATGGACTCATGCTTAAGTCCTTTCACGAGGACATCTATCATGACAAAACCACGACAGTTGGCGCCCACCGTGGGGCCAGTGCACGGTGGTTTCGAGTTCTTGAAGGGCTCTTTCCTAGGGATAGAGGGATATGCCGTTGGTAGGATGACCAAGAGTCACTGCGGCAAGCTCTACATCGACGATGCTGGCTGGGGCCCCGAGGCTGACTCAATCGAGTACGGGTACCGGGTCCCCTTCGGCGGAATTCACGTCTTCATCGGAAAGATTGATGGATCTGAGCCTGAGCCGGACACCTGCACCGACCTCATCGAGTCGGCTCGGCGCACGCAACTCGCCTGGATTCAACCCGACCGGAACCGCGTTTTCGTTGGTTTCGCGCAAGGCATGGAGCTTGCGGAAAACTCTGCATCTGGAGGAGAGACTCTCATCTACTCAGGTGATGAGTCCTCGACCGGAGAGACGGAGTCAATTTACCAGCTTCAAGACGACGGGCTTGGGGGCTACTCCGATGACAACAGTATTCCGGACCCCTATGAGCCGCCGAACCGAGCCGCCATCTTCATGGCAGGCATGGCACCGGCTACCAACAGCATGATGGCTGGAGCAGTAGCAGCTACTGACCCTTTAGGGTCCGGCTCAGCCAAGCCACCGGCTTAGGTTTTGTTGGAGTTGATGAATGAGTTAACAACTTTAATGGGGACCGAGGTCACAATAGGAAACCAAGCAGAGCGCAACGCAGAGATCGCGAAGCTTAAGGAACAGATGACCAAAGCCCAGGAGGATATCAACGCGGAGAATACTAGGATGGCAATGATACAGGCTCAGATTGAGGCTGAGTCGGAGCGATTGAAAGCAGAAGCTTGGCGTTTAAGTCTGGATCAGAACGCTTCCAACGCAGTCCTTCAGAGGAGGCACCAGACATGCCTTCTGTTGCATTACGAGCCCATGAATCTGTTCAACACGCCGGGGGCAGGACCAAGTACTCCACCGGTTATACCCCAGGCTGCAGAGGCACCTGGGAACAGGGCGGTGGCTCAGCCTTGACAGTTAGACCCACCCTGTAGGGGCTAGACCCCACCTCAACATTTTGCAACACCACCGGGTCATTTTTCTAACCCGGTGGATAATATGATAGCAGCGGTTACCCGGATCAATGCGCTCCCTATCTTTGGTGAGTCGCCTATTGCAGTGGAAGCACGGAATGCCATTGAACTTCTTCAAATAGCTGTTGCGCAGTAGGAAAAGTATTCATACAGTCATGATCGGGTACACTCAACTCCCCTCCCAAGTCGTAGTTACAGTCGGCATGTTGAGTTGCCCGAAGTCTCCAGCAGTGAGCAGCGACGTAACCCGCCCCGTGATAATAACCCACCCCTTAACCCAAGGACTGATGCTCAGGCGATTGTGGATGAGGCCAGAGCCCGCCGTGAGGCGGCGGCGGCGGCTCACCAGGGGGCTTATCAGCAGCCTCCGGTAACCCCTTCAGCCTCGATGGGAGCCGGGTCAAATTCCAGGACCATTGGAGTGCCGTGTTTGGTACCGGCTTTGCGTAACGAGCGTCTGCCCAAAGATTTTAAGAGTCCTCGCAAGGTGCCCAATTACACGACAGATCTTCCTTCTGAGGCTTGGATTGAGAGTTATGAGTTAGCCATGGAGATGTTGGATGTCAATGATGCTATCTGTGCCAAATATTTTACTATGATATTGGAAGGGCCGGCTCGTACATGGTTAAAAGGCCTACCTCCTAATTCTATTAGTTCATGGGCGGAGTTGAAGGCGCGTTTCATCAAGAATTTTCAAGGGACATGCAAGCAGCCTCTGACGATTGTTGATTTGGATCACTGTGTACAACGTGAGGATGAGTCGGCCCACCATTGGGTTCGGCGGGTCTCCACTATCATTCACTCGTTTGATAATATTACGGCGGCTCAGGCGGTTCTGATTCTAGAGAAGAACTGTCACTTTGTACCCCTCAAGCAGAAGCTCGGTCGGCTCAAGCGCACTTGCCAGGACATGGGCGACCTCATGACTGCTCTCACTAAATATGCAGACTCTGATAGTACAAAGGACCTGGTTCTGATGATGATAAATCCAATAAGGGCAAGAAGAACATCAGCAATAAGGGTCAACAGCAGAATGTAGCAGGGAATAATGGCAATAACCAGGGTAACGGTGGTAAGCGGAGACACCCCGATGGTGGGTCAGATCTAGTAGCTAACACCAACACTGGGTATAAAAACCAGCGCCGCAACGGTAATGGCAAGCCGCCTTTCAGTGGAGGAAAGCCTTTCAACCTTGAGGCAATGCTTAATGACCCTTGCCCGAAACATAGTTCTCCTAACAAGCCGTCTACTCATGCCTGGAAGGATTGTTACATTATGCGGGAGTTCAGGAATCACAACCTTCACTAGCATCATGGTAATAACAATGGGCCGCCTGGCGGGTCAGGATCTGGTTCTCAGGGGTCTGGCTTTGGTGGCGGCGGCTCAAATTCTAGTTATCAAGGTCAAGGTAACCATGGTAGTCATAATCAGCAGTCTGGTCAGGGTAACCAGCAGCAAAATAATGAGTCGGAATATCAGAGTAATCCAAAACAGCTTAATGGGGGCCAATATCATGTCTTCACTACGAACACATGCAAACGTGACCAGAAGGTTCATAAGCGAGCGGTCAACGCTGTTGAGCCGGCAGTACCCCAATACTTATGATGGTCAGAGCATACAATCACATGGAGTCAGGAGGATCACCCGCCCCGGGTTGATGATCCGGGCCATCTGGCATTGGTGGTAGCCCCTCAGGTAGGCGGCTATAAGTTCACAAAAGTGCTTATGGATGGTGGTAGCAGCATCAACATATTATACTATGATACCTTTCGAGGGATGAATCTGACAGATAAATATCTGAAGCCGTCGTCCACAGTCTTCCATGGAGTGGTGGCTGGCAAGTCATCATATCCTGTGGGCAAAATTGCCCTGGAAGTAGCCTTTGGTGATGAGTATAATTACAGGGCAGAGACGCTGTGGTTTGAGGTGGTCAAGATCAAGAGTCCTTATCATGCTTTATTTGGACGACTGGCTTATGCTAAGTTCATGGCTCACCCTTGCTATGTGTATTTACAGCTCAAGATGCCAGGACAAAAAGGGACGATCACCGTTCATGGGAATCGCAAACTCGCCCTGGAGTGCGAGGAAGGAGAAGCAGCTTATGCAGAGTTGGCTTGTGCTACTGAGGAGCTCAAGTTTTATAAGGACAATGTTGACCCGGCTGATATGACCCCTCTGAAAAAGCGTACTACTAAACAGGATCCTCTATTGAAGTTCAAGTCGGTAGACGATACCAAACAAGTGGATTTTGTCCCTGGCGACTCATCTCAGCAGTTCACTATGGGGGCTAATATGGATCCCAAATAGGAAAGCGCGCTCATCGAGTTCATCCGTGAGAATCGCGACATCTTTGCATGGAAACCTTCTGACATGCTGGGTGTACCGAGAGAATTCGCTGAGCACCAGGAAGAGCGGCCGGAGCTTTCGCGTCTTTCGATTGCAAGAGTTGGAAAGTTTCTCTCTTCTTCTCTCTTCACAGTGTTCGCCTCTCCAACCTTGTCCCAGGAAGAGCGGCAGTTGCCTGTCGCTCCTCCTCGCGCGCCCCGCGCGCGGGGGCTAGGTACGGTGTGTATGCGCCCGGGCTCGCCCGCGACCACACCTCGCCAAAACCTTGCTGCCCCAGCTTTGGTGCCTTAATCCTCGCGTGACGCCCTCGAACAAGCACACGGGAATGCGCACCATCTTAAGTCCATGCCTCCGGGCATCGCGACACGGTGTGCTGGCTACAACCAGCCCGAGCTCAGGGGTTTGCGCGAGGTAGGACAAGATGCTTCATGAGGTTTTCTAACCCTGCAGCTACACGATGTCTCCCGAGGACTCAACGACCCCCGAGTTTTCAAGAAGGAAGCCCTTGGAAGATGCCCCTGGAAGGGCATGACCTCGTGACATGGAAGCCTACCACGAGCACATCGAGCTAAGTTACCCTGAACACACCTAGTAGAAGCATGGACATCACAACATGATATGAAAACAACGAGCATAGCATAATGGCGCGAGCGCCAGGGTCCATTACATGCCCCAACAGGGCCCTCTACTTCTTTCAATGCAGGAGAAAAAGAAACAAAAGCAAGCTGCGCGACTACGGCGACTCCTGAGGCTCGGCCCCGACGACACCCAAGCTCAATCGGAGTCTTCCTCCTGTTTCACCGGGGTGCGCCGGCGATGTGGCTCGTCGCGCTCCCCGGTCCGAGCCCGGCGGCGTGGCGGCTCGTCACAGTCGCCGTCGCTCGTACTCTGCCCGGAAGAGGAGCCCCCGCTGCTGGAGCCGGTGCGTCCGTCGCCAAGGGCAAGCTCACCGCCAGCAGCAGCGCCGCCGCCGTCGTCTTTGTCGTCGCTCTCGCTCTCCGGGCAGCACCCCAGACACCGGCCGCTTTCCTCGAAGACCCTGACGTAAAGGGTCGCGGTGCCGTCGTACCTGAAGTGGAGGGTGCACCTGCCATGCAGGCCACGTGCGCGGGTGAACGGCTGCGACCCGCGGTTCAGGAACATGTTGCCAGCGGCGGTAACCTCGACATCCACCCAGGAGGCCTTGCTGCAGCAGCCGTCGGCCTGCAGCCAGAGGCCGCCAGGCCCTCCGGCCGGCAGCGCACTCGCAAAGGAGCGCAACAGCTGGAACCAGATGTCCACAGGCCTCTCCGACCACACGACAAACTCCGGGAGCGCATCGGCTGAGTGGGAGCGCGGTCGCGGCGGCCAGACGACCACCGCGCGCCTTCCCTCATCACCGAAGCCGCCCCGACTGTGGCCGTCCATGCCGCGGGAAGAAGCTCCACCGCGGCCGCCGGAGGCGCCGCCGGCTGTCGGAGGAGCACGCCCGTGCCCTCGAGGGGCCACCGTCGGAGTCGCTGCGTGCTTTCGGGGTCTCCCGCGGCCTCTCTTGGGAGGCGGCGAGTCGGGCCCCTCCTTGGGGGCCTTCCCTTTCTCCGTCGCAGAAAACCTCCTCCTGGCGCCATGTTGCTACGACAAGACGGCGAGACGAGAGGGAAGAAGAAGAAGCGAGCAGCGGGAAGGCGGAGATGAGCAGGGGGCTCTGCCCCCCTCCCATTTATAGCCAAAGGGAGGCCAACTGCCGGCCTCCACGATCTCCGGTAATGATGATCTTTTTGCATGCAGCAGGTTATTGTCAAGCAGGATGGTTGCCGAGGCAGCGTGGGGAAGCGGAGACGCCCACGTCCCATCAAGCGCCACGCGTCGACCGGGTCCGCGGCACTTCGCTCTTGCCCTTTGGCTTCACCTTGAAGCCAAGTCCGAGCGCGCCTTGGGCCCGGGGGCTACTGTCGGCGTTCTGGGAACCAGGGTACCCAGACTTGCCTGCCTGCGGCCCATGGCGTGGCTTCATTAGTGGCCTGGTACGGCCCTTCTCCAGCATCAACAACACAAGACCCTCGCGAGGGGCCAAGCCTCGCGAGGTGGACGACTCCAAGACCTCCGGAGGGAGCGGCTTCCCTAGGCCGGTTCCTGAGGAGCGGAGATTTCCATGCAAGCCCCACCTCGTGAGGTTCAGATGATGCAAGCCATGACGACCAAGGCCAGGCGGGCGCCAGCAGGCGCAGTACTGCAGGTTTCCTCTTCGGTGCTAAGGAAGCAAGCGCAGACACAGAGTCCCAAGAAATCAGCCAAAGGTTTCCATTCCCGTGCTACAAGACCAGGACGGCAGGACGGAGGTCATCGCCGAGCCCACCACGACGTCACGACCAGAGGCTTTGCAGGCGAAGACCACCTTTCGTCAGGATAAGATGTACTACTTGTCTCCCTTCAAACTTGGCCGTTGTGGGATCCCTTCCCGCCTTCATTTTGGGGGAAGAGGACCGAGGCCACGATAAATATAGCTAGGCCACCACCATAGACGGGGACGAAACCAGATCATCCTCACTAGCTCACACCCGCACAAGAACACTCCTCCTGAGGTTGTTCTCCCTCTGTACTAGTTCATCCTCAGCCCACCTCGAGGCCAATCCACCACAAAGCAGGAGTAGGGTTTTACACCGCAAGGTGGCCCGAACCTGGGTAAACTGCTGAGTCCCTTTCCTTTCCTATTCATCGAGCTAGGCGGTGAGATCGACGGGTCGGCGGGCTGGGGAGATTGAGTTCTTCGCACTCACCCCAGAGTTCAAACCTTTCTTGGGTCTGCGGAGCCCTGAATCCGACAGGCGCGCCTCCTCGTCCTCCTCTGCGCGACGCCGACCCCGAGCCCAGGCGTGACGCGCCCCATCGCGAACCGCCGCGCGGAGCGCCAGCGCACGATGAGGCGAGCTGCCAGGTGGTGCAGCGGCCGCAAGCTGATGCACGCGCGCTCCCAGCTCCACCGCGCCAGCACCAAGACCATGCGTTGCCAGAGGCTATGGCGCGTGGGCATCAAGACCGAGCTCACCCCGTGCGTGTTGCGCCCGTGAGCGCGGCGGGCTGCCACGCCTTCACCCCAGAGCTGCGCCGCATTGTCTGGCACGACAAGGTCAAGCCAGACCTGCCTCCACGTTGCGACAGCAACCCTGACCCTGTAGAGTTCCTCCAGCTCTACTCGCTGAGCATTGAAGCGGCAAATGGTGACGGCAAGGTCATGGCAAACTGGTTCCCCATGGCTCTCAAGGATGGCGCGCGCTCCTGGCTCCTACTCCTCCCGAAAGGATCGATCTCCTCCTGGGATGAACTTCGCGAGCGTTTCATCGCCAACTTCCAGGGCACCCACGACCGCGCTCCTGCAGTGGGTGATCTGCGGCGCGTGAAGCAGCAGCCGGGCGAGACCTTGCACAAGTACATATAGCGCTTCACGAATGTTCGCCTCAAGATCCCGAAGGCGTCAGACGAGGCCATCATCTCAGCGTTCATCGATGGCGCCCGGGACATCAAGATGAAAGAGGAGCTCGCCATCCATGAGGACTTATGCTCAGCCCTGGAGATGTTCAACTTGGCGAACAAATGCGCCAGGGCCGAAGAAGGCCGCCTCTCCCTCATTGAGCTCCCGGAGGCTGACCCTGAAGACAAGAAGGCCAAGGCTAAGGCAGCAAAGCGCAAGGGCCCCACTGTGCTCGCAGCCGAGCCTGAGATGATGCGCGGCCGCTATCACGACGAACCTCCCAGGGGCAACCGCCCATTCTGCATCTTCCACAACATACACAGCCACAACACCAATGACTGCCAGGAGCTCAGGGCCCTCCGCGATGGGTGCCTCGGTCGCTGCCCCGAGCATGGTGACCGTGGCTACGGCCATGGAGGAGGCCACGGTGGAGGCCGCTGGGACAACCGCGACCCTCGCCAGGACTGGCGTGACCAGCCTCGTGAGGACCGTTGGCGTGATGAGCCTCGCGACGGACCCTGGCGGGACCAGCCTCGTGAGGCCCGTCCTCAGGGTAATGTCGGCCTCCCTCCGCTGCCGCCGTCGCCCAGGAGAAATGACGACAACCGGCAGGATGATGGGGCTGGGGGCTTCCAACAACCTTGTGCGATCGCCTGCATCCTGGGTGGTGCTCAGGCCCCAGCCTCACATCACATCTTCAAGCAGTTCGCTCGCGAAGTAAACACAGCCCTCCCGAAGCTCGAGGCCACGCGTCCCCTCAAGTGGTCGCAGTACGCTATCACCTTCGACTCCAAGGATCACCTCAAGTGCTCCGCTACCGGAGGCGCGCTTCCCATGCTCTGCACACCCACCATCAGCAACGTCCTCGTCACCAAGACCCTCATCAACGGTGGCAAGGGGCTCAATGTTCTCTCTGTCGAGACGTTCGAGACGCTCCAAGTGCCTTATAACCAGCTCCTGCCAACCAAGCCCTTCTCAGGGGTGACCAATGGTTCCACCGTCCCCCTGGGGCAGATACGCCTCCCAGTCACCTTCGGCAAGCGCGGCAACTACCACACCGATCTCATCGACCTCGATGTCGCCCACGTCGGCCTCCCGTACAATGCCATCATTGGGTACCCGACCCTCGCCAAGTTCATGGCGGCAACCCACCATGGCTACAATGTCCTCAAGATGCCAGGGAGTGGCGGCATCATCACGGTCGCCTGCGATGAGAAAGACGCGGTATGCTCCCTTGAGCGTGCCTACCAAGCCGCGGCGGTTGACAACCCTGACGATGAGGGCGACGTCCTGCCTCCCGAGGCCACCCCCAAGAAGAAGAAGCAACTCCTTCCCAAGAGTCGTCAGGAGACCGAGGCGCCCGCTGGCGGTGCCTCGGGCTCCGCGCCCACTGTTGGGGCGCCCCTTCCTCCCACATAGGAATGCGCACTCAGCGCCTCCCTCAGTTCGGGCTCGGGGGCTTTCGCCTAGAGTGCCTCTGACCTGACCAGCGTGAAGAGGGAGGTGCTCAGGCACCACTTGGAGGCATGCTTCGATGCGCGTCCCCGCGAGCAAGGCGCCAGGTGCGCGAGAATTCATCACCAAGGCGATTGAGGAGCTTCAGGAGGTGTGGGCCATGCGTGGCGAGCATCGCCTCGCACCACCCGGTGCAGCCGCACCCCTGGTGCGGGCGACGAGCTGCGCGTCTACGTCAACATCCCGGGTCTCAACAGGGCCGCGTCACAAGACCTTTTCTGGCCGTCGCGCGTCGGCCGGAGCGGGGGCTACCCCTGCAGCTACGTCCACATGCCATTTGGCCTGCTGAACGTGGGCGCCACGTACCAGCACCTCGCGCAGCATGCTGTGGCGTCTCATGAGGCTAGGCGCTTGGCGGTCATGTCAGAGGAGGTCACGGACCCTCGTGAGCCCCCACGGCCTCATGAGCTCCCCCGACCTCCGGAGCTGCCCGGCTCGTGAGGAGCGACCTCCACGGCACGCGTCCTCAGCTACCCTGACGCTTCTACAACACTGATGCCAGGTAAATTTTTGGTTTGTTCAGTTGAGGGCGCCCCCCGGGCTGCATTATCCTCAGGCTGTTAGGGCCAGCCCCCACAGCTGTATCGTTTTGCGCATGTATCAGAACTGGCTCTGCCTTTATGAATTTCCTAAGTATTCCAACCTGCATGTCTGGTGCTTCGCCACCATGAATGTCGCTGTGCCCTCACAATGCTGCCCGTGACCGCCTCATGATTAAGGACTGGCACGATGTCTGTGCTTGGGTCTGTCCCTGTAGCGTTGTTAAACCCAAGCGACCGAGCTCTGTCCCGCGGGCCAGCTCCCATGCACGTCACCTCCCGGGGTCCTTGGTGCCTTGTTCTCGCATGAGCTAATCATGAGTGGATGAGTAAGGGCGCACGGCCCGTTCATACAACCGCAATTCGGCCCTTCACCATCGCGGGAGCCGCGCGCCGGGTGCCTTTTCATGGGATTGTTGCATGAGAAGACTAGGCACGGCGTCTGTGCTCGGGTCTGTCCCTGCAGCGTCGATAAAACCAATGGCTGAGCTCTGTCTGGTGGGCTGGTCCCATTCACGTCACCTCCTGGGGTCATTGGTGTTCGTCCTTCTCGTGCAAAAACCTCCAGAGGTTCATTCGGCGCAGGTCCCCTCCCAACTCACAGGTTCCTAATGCGCGCCTCACGCAAAAAATCCAGGCGCAACCCGCCTTGAGGTAGGGCCTCCTGAGTCTCGCACTGGCTCACAAGTGCCCAGATACACCTCCTCCAGTTCTGCCGTGCTAGCCACGTGTAGGAATGGGGTTGTACATGCCCCGGAGTCTCCACTCGAGGGAACTCACACCCACGCCCAAGTGGAAGCCCCATGCTCCGCGCTGGCGGAGGACACGGTCGCACAACGGCTATGCCCACGCCCAAGTGGAAGACACATGCTCCGCGCTGGTGGATAAACAACTGAGGGCACCCTAGTGGCTGCACCAACCTCAGGATAGCCAGTCGGCTCTTCACACGGTCCTATCGCGCAGCTTTCCCCATGGGAGACACGCGTGAGGGGGCTAGACACGGGGGCTGTGCTCAGGCCAGACCTGGCACGCGCCACCTCACCAGGTCCCTAGTACCTGGTCTTCTCGCATCCCTCCCAGGGAAAAGCTAGCGAGGAAAGGTATGGAGGACTCCGAATTAACTTAGATGCCGCTCACATTTCCTTCATGAGGGTTGTTCATACGTCAAGGGGGACCCCTGAGCATCGCGACTCAGGGGCCTCACTAGTCACGTAACCCCTCGCCCCTTGGTCTCATCCTGGTGATCCGGACGCCCCAACGGTGGTCGAGGTATGTGCAGGGCTGGGCCCTGCCGACACAGAACACAAAGGCAAGCAAGAAGGAAATCAAGCGCCGAAAGAAAATCACGGAGTTCTATCAGTTATCACAGGCACCAAATGTAATGTTCGGCAAACCCAAACGGAGTCTTACACCTCCACGAGGCACGATAAATGTTGCAGGATAAAAACTAGGAGGAAGCGCCATCACCGCCTTGGCAACCGCCGCAGCTTGTCCCAGTCGCGGGGAGCCCGTCGTCGACGCCGCTGCCGCCATCGTCGCCGCTGCCGGCCTCCACCGCTGGAGCCTCGGGGCCGGGGATGCAGAGGAACTTCTTCAGCAGCGCGTCCACCCGATCCTTCACGGCCCCCACGGCAGTGGCACGGGACTCAGGAGCCACCGGGCACATCACCACATTGAAGTCTGGATCCTGGAGGTAGAGCTGGCTGAAGACGCGCGTCGCAGCCGCGGTGAAGAGCGAGCGGCACTCCTCCTCTAAGATGGAGTCCACCTCAGCGGCAGCGCCCTCAAGCGCTTCGGCGAGCTTGGTGGAGAGCCCCGCAAGGCCGCTTTCCGGAGCCACCAGCGGCTCCACGTATCCTCCCCTGCAGATGGAGCGCAGTGCCTCGCGAGACCTAAGGTCGATGGAGGGGAAGGCTTCGCATTCCGCGACCGCTCTCTTCTCTGCGGCAACAAGGATCTTCTCCCTAGCCTCCAACTGGGCTGTCGCCTCGGAGACGTGCTGGGCATGGGACGCCTGGGCTTTGTCCACCTCCTCCTTCAGCTTGGACAGGTGCTCCCGCTCCGTGGCCTGGTCGGTGGTCACCTGGGCTAGCTTGGAGTCGCGGTCGGCGAGCTTCGCTTCGCGGGCCTTGAGGTCCTCCTCCTGCTGCTGAAGCCATTGGGCGTGCGCTGCTTGCTCCTCCTGGAGGGTCTTCAGCATGGCCTCCGCCTCACTTCAGCACTTCTCGACGGACGCTGCGCTGGCCAGCGCCGTGTCGCGAGCCTCCTTGGCTTCGACGGCTTCCTTCCTTCCCTCCGCGGTGGTGGCTTTGGCCCGGCCCCAGGCCGTCCTGGCGGATGTGTCGGCCTGGAGCCACCCTGAGACAAGCCCCAGGCGCTCCCTCACGAGGCACCTATCGGTGTCTTGGAGGTCGGCCCGGATTCGGCCAAGCGCGGTGAAGGCTTCATCCAGGGCCCCGGGCCTGACGAGGGGCCGCAGTTCGCCAGTGCGAGGGACTAGCGAGGAGGCGGCACAGGCGTGTCAATTGACGCCACGGCCAAGGAAGCGGTGGCGCGGACGGCTTGAAGCACCAAAGACTCCGATCTCCCTTCAGGCACGACAAGGGCGGACGGCTTCGCAGCCTGCTGATCTGCGGGGGCTGGCTCCTCCCGAGGCTACATCACCACGTCCACGGGGGCGCACTCTGCCGCGAGGGGATAAGGGATCGCCTCCTCCACCCGCGCAGGGGCCGTTGCGGCCGCGGCAAGGGGTGTCGCCTCCTGAGCCCTAGCGCCCTCGACGGACATTCCTCCAGGCAGCGCCAGCGAGGCTCCAGGGGCAGGTGGAGCGCTCGAGCGCTCAGGCGTGGTGCTGCTCGAGCGCCCCGGGGCTACGCCGGGCCGGCCAGATGTGTTTCCGTGCCCGCCACGGCCGCGACCAGAGGCTGAGGGCGCCCTCAGGACTGGGGGCTCCTTTGGCTCTGCGCTCTCCTTCCTCTTCTTCGTCACGGCACCCAGCCTGGTCGTCAGGAGGGGAGTACTGTGGGCACACTGGCAATTTATGCTTAACTAAAGAACAAGGTAGGTTACTCACTCGTTAGGGTCGACCCATGACCTCTTCTTCTCCTTCTTGGCCGGAGCCGGGGTGCCTCCTCCTTCCCTCAACGCGGCCTTGGTCGTGCTTGGGGGATCGGCGGGGTGCTCGGCCGGCCCCGGCGCGGCGCTGCTGCCGAAGAGGCGGAGGGGTCGCCCTGAGGGGTCGCAGTCGGCTGAACCACGCCAGCCCCAACAACGGTAGCCTGTCTTCAGCTTGCGGGCTAGGCGGGGACCGGAACGGCACCTCGTCCGCCTTGTCGGTGTGCAGGGAGCCCTCCGGAGCGGGCGCAGCCACGCCCTTCTTCGGGGTCGCCCGGCCAGATGCTTGTGATGACTGAGGGGTAGGCCTGGCCTCTTGAGGACCCTGGTGGGGCGCGGGGAGTCCGCGGCCGGGGGCTCGTCGGTGTCGTCGTCGTCTTCGAGCCTGCGGAGAAGCTCACTCTACGATGGCGGGGACACCTCTTCCACATCGTCGTCCCTGGTCGCCTCTGAGTCCTCTTCGCCGACGTTGTCACCGGAGGACACCGGCATAGGGGAATTGGGGCGCTCAGGCGACGCGAGCCCCAGCTCATTGAAGGCGGGCATGGCGGCAACCAGCTCTTCCCTGTCAGCGCGGCGGTACAGCGGGGTGTAGCCCTGTGGAAGGTCCCCAGGGTCGCCGCTGATACGTCTCCAATGTATCTATAATTTTTGATTGTTCCATGCTATTATATTATCTGTTTTGGATGTTTTATATGCATTAATATGCTATTTTATATTATTTTTGGGACTAACCTATTAACCTAGGGCCCAGTGCCAGTTGCTGTTTTTCCCTGTTTTTGAGTTTTGCAGAAAACGAATACCAAACGGAGTCCAAACAGAATAAAACTATCGCGATGATCTTTCTTGGACCAGAAGGAAACCAGGAGACTTGGAGATGAAGTCGGAGGAGCCACGAGGCGGCCACAAGGACGGAGGGCGTGCCCCCCACCCTTGTGGGCGCCTCGTGCACCTCCTGACCTAATTCTTTCGCCTATATACACTCTTATATGCCCAAACCACCAGAGGCATCCACGAAAATACTTTTCCACCGCTGCAACCTACTGTACCCGTGAGATCCCATCTAGGGGCCTTTTCCGGCGTCCTGCCGGAGGGGGATTCGATCATGGAGGGCTTCTACATCAACACCATTGCCCTTCCGATGAAGCGTGAGTAGTTTACCTCAGACCTACGGGTCCATAGCTAGTAGCTAGATGACTTTTTCTCTCTCTTTGATTCTCAATACCACGTTCTCCTCGATGTTCTTGGAGATCTATTCGATGTAATACTTTTTTGCGGTGTGTTTGCCGAGATCTGATGAATTGTGGATTTATGATCAGCTTATCTATGAATACTATTTGAATCTTCTCTGAATTCTTTTATGCATGATTTGATATCTTTGTAATTCTCTTCAAACTATCGGTTTGGTTTGGCCAACTAGATTGGTTTTTCTTGCAATGGAAGAAGTGCTTAGCTTTGGGTTCAATCTTGCGGTGTCCTTTCCCAGTGACAGTAGGGGCAGCAAGGCACGTATTGTATTGTTGGCATCGAGGATAAAAAGATGGGGTTTTCATCATATTGCTTGAGTTAATTCCTCTACATCATGTCATCTTGCTTAATGCGTTACTCCGTTCTTTATGAACTTAATACTCTAGATGCATGCTGGATAGCGGTCGATGTGTGGAGTAATAGTAGTAGATGCAGAATCATTTTGGTCTACTTGACATGGATGTGATGCCTATATTCATGATCATTGCCTTAGATATCGTCATAACTTTGCCCTTTTCTATCAATTGCTCGGCAGTAATTTGTTCACCCACCGTAATATTTTCTATCTTGAGAGAAGCCTCTAGTGAAACCTATGGCCCCCGGGTCTATTTTCCATCATATAATCTTCTATTTTCCATCATATTAGTTTTCGATCTACTATTTTGCAATCTTTTACTTTCCGATCTATAAAACAAAAATACCAAAAATATTTACTTTATCGTTTATCTATCTCACTTTTGCAAATAACCGTGAAGTGATTAACAACCCCTTTATCGCGTTGGGTGCAAGTTGTTTGATTGTTTGTGCAGGTATTCGGTGATTTGTGCATTGTCTCCTACTGGATTGATACCTTGGTTCTCAAACTGAGGGAAATACTTATCTCTACTTTGCCGCATCACCCTTTACTCTTCAAGGAAAAAACCAACACAAGCTCAAGAAGTAGCAGGAAGAATTTCTGGCGCCGTTGCCGGGGAGATCTACGCCAAGTCAAGACATACCAAGTACCCATCATAAACTCTCATCTCTTGCATTACATTATTCGCCATTTGCCTCTCATTTTCCTCTCCCCCACTTCTAAAACGATTTACAAAAATATTTGCCTTTTTATTCGCCCTTCTTTCCGTTCGATCTTTTGTTTGCTTGTGTTACCATGTGCCTTCTTTTTGTTCGCATCTTCGCTTGCTAAAAGTTTATGGATCCTCATCCACTTGCTAATCTTTTTAAGAGATCCAGTTATGATGAACCAATTTCTAGTGATTTGAGTGCACTAGATTATCTTTATGAAGTTTTGCTTGAAATTCGTGAATCTAAAAATTGTGATGAAGTGTTGAAAGAAGAAATCTATGAAGTGATTCACGATAGCTCCTTGGATGAAAAGCATGATTGCAATGGTTCTACTATAAATTCTATTAATGTCAGTTGTGCTAATGATATGCAAAACCCTAAGCTTGGGGATGCTAATTTTGCTATGTCTACTACTTGTTGCAATGATCATGATTGGGGTGATTCTTCTTATGATCTTGAAATTTTATTTAAGCCCCATGATAAATATGAGATTGATAATAATGTTTGCAATAATATTGAAAGTGGGTTTGGAAGAGTGTCAACTTTAGATCCCACATATTTGGAGAATATTCAATCTTATGAAATTTTTGATAAAAGTGGGTTTGGAGAGGTCATGACTTTATTTTATGATAATCCCACTATTTTGGAAGAGTGTCAACTTTGCATGCATGTGGATCATGTAGAGAATATTTTATGTGATAGCTATATTGTTGAATTTCAATATGATCCCACATGTAATTATTATGAGAGAGTAAAATATGATCATAGAAATTTTTATGTTGCTAAATTACCTCTCTTCATGTTGAGATTGTCTATGTTTTATTCTCCTTCCTTGCATATGCTAGGTTTTTCTTGTCTTGATAATTTGTTTGCTTATAAAATGCCTATGCATAGGAATTATGTTAGACTTAAACTCGTTTTTCACATGCTTTATGATGCTCTCTTTGTGCTTCAATTCTTGTCTTTCATGTGAGCATCATCGAAATCTCTATGCCTAGCTAAGGGCGTTAAACAATAGCGCTTGTTGGGAGGCAACCCAATTTTATTTTTGTTTTTGCTTTTTTGGTTCTGTTTTGCAATAAATAATTCATCTAGCCTCTGGTTAGATGTGGTTTTATGTTTTAATTAGTGTTGGTGCCAAGTAAGACCTCTGGGATGACTTACGGTGATAGTTGATTTGATCTTGCTGAAAAACAGAAACTTTTGCATCCGGTCTCAGAATTTTAATAATTCACTGGAGCATTGAAAAACCCTGAATTTTTTATACGAGATTGATATACAAATTTTCTCCGTTTTCTAATTTTTCAGAATTTTTGGATTTACAGAAGTATTAGAACAATTCGGATCTTCGCAGACTGTTCTGTTTTTGACAGATTCTGTTTTCTACGTGTTGTTTGCTTATTTTGATGAATCTATGGGTAGTATCGGGGAGATGAACCATGAAAAAGTTGGAATATAGTAGATATTACACCAATATAAATAAAGAATGAGTTCACAACAGTACCAAAGTGGTGATTTATTTTCTTATACTAATGGAGCTTATGAGATTTTCTGTTGAGTTTTGTGTTGTGAAGTTTTCAAGTTTTGGGTAAGGATTTGATGGACTATGGAATAAGGAGTGGTAAGATCCTAAGCTTGGGGATGCCCAAGGCACCCCAAGGTAATATTCAAGGACAATCAAGAGCCTAAGCTTGGGGATGCCCCGGAAGGCATCCCCTCTTTCGTCTTCGTCTATCGGTAACTTTACTTGAGGCTATATTTTTATTCACCACATGATATGTGTTTTGCTTGGAGCGTCTTGTATGATTTGAGTCTTTGCTTTTTAGTTTGCCACAATCATCCTTGCTGTACACACCTTTTGAGAGGGACACGCATGAATCATGATTTATTAGAATACTCTATGTGCTTCACTTATATCTTTTGAGCTAGGCAATTTTGCTCTAGTGCTTCACTTATATCTTTTTAGAGCACATCGGTGGCTTTATTTTATAGAAATTATTGAACCCTCATGCTTCACTTATATTATTTTGAGAGTCTTTAAACAGCATGGTAATTTGCTTTGATTATAAATTTAGTCCTAATATGATAGGCATCCAAGAGGGATATAATAAAAACTTTCATATAAAGTGCATTGAATACTATGAGAAGTTTGATTCCTTATGATTGTTTTGAGATATAAAGATGGTGATATTAGAGTCATGCTAGTGAGTAATTGTGAATTTGAGAAATACTTGTGTTGAGGTTTGTGATTCCCGTAGCATGCACGTATGGTGAACCATTATGTGATGAAGTCGGAGCATGATTTATTTATTGATTGTCTTCCTTATGAGTGGCGGTCGGGGACGAGCGATGGTCTTTTCCTACGAATCTATCCCCCTAGGAGCATGCACGTAATACTTCATTTTGATAACTAATAGATTTTTGCAATAAGTATGTGAGTTCTTTATGACTAATGTTGAGTCCATGGATTATACGCACTCTCACCCTTCCACCATTGCTAGCCTCTCTAGTACCGCGCAACTTTCGCCGGTACCATACACCCACCATATACCTTCCTCAAAACATCCACCATACCTACCTATTATGGCATTTCCATAGCCATTCCGAGATATATTGCCATGCAACTTTCCACCGTTCCGTTTATTATGACACGTTCCATCATTGTCATATTGCTTTGCATGATCACGTAGTTGACATCGTATTTGTGGCAAAGCCACCGTTCGTAATTCTTTCATACATGTCACTCTTGATTCATTACACATCCCGGTACACCGCCGGAGGCATTCATATAGAGTCATATTTTGTTCTAAGTATTGAGTTGTAATTCTTGAGTTGTAAGTAAATAAAAGTGTGATGATCTTCATTATTAGAGCATTGTCCCATGTGAGGAGAAGGATGACGGAGACTATGATTCCCCCATAAGTCGGGATGAGACTCCGGATGAAAAAAAAAGAGGCAAAAAAAAGAGAGAAGGCACAAATAAAAAATAAAAAAAAAGAAAGAAAAAGAAAAAAAAATGAGAGAAAAGAGAGAAGGGGCAATGTTACTATCCTTTTACCACACTTGTGCTTCAAAGTAGCACCATGATCTTCATGATAGAGAGTCTCATATGTTGTCACTTTCTTATACTAGTGGGAATTTTCATTATAGAACTTGGCTTGTATATCCCAATGATGGGCTTCCTCAAATTGCCCTAGGTCTTCGTGAGCAAGGGAGTTGGATGCACACCCACTTAGTTTCTTTTTTGAGCTTTCATAAACTTATAGCTCTAGTGCATCCGTTGCATGGCAATCCCTACTCACTCACATTGATATCTATTGATGGGCATCTTCATAGCCCGTTGATATGCCTAGTTGATGTGAGACTATCTCCTTCCTTTTGTCTTCTCCACAACCACCTTCTATTCCACCTATAGTGCTATGTCCATGGCTCACGCTCATGTATTGCGTGAAAGTTGAAAAAGTTTGAGAACATCAAAAGTATGAAACAATTGCTTGTCTTGTCATCGGGGTCATACATGATTTAAATACTTTGTGTGAAGAAGATGGAGCATAGCCAGACTATATGATTTTGTAGGGATAAGCTTAATGTGGCCATGTTATTTTGAGAAGACATAATTATCTTGTTAGTATGCTTGAAGTATTATTGTTTTTAGGTCAATATTAAACTTTTGTTTTGAATCATACGGATCTGAACATTCATGCCACAATAAATAAATTACATGGATAAATATGTTAGGTAGCATTCCACATCAAAAATTCTGTTTTATCATTTACCTACTCGAGGACGAGCAGGAATTAAGCTTGGGGATGCTTGATACGTCTCCAACGTATCTACAATTTTTAATTGTTCCATGCTATTATATTATCTATTTTGGATGTTTTATATGCATTAATATGCTATTTTATATTATTTTTGGGACTAACCTATTAACCTAGGGCACTGTGCCAGTTCCTGTTTTTTCCCTGTTTTTGAGTTTTGCAGAAAAGGAATACCAAACGGAGTCCAAACGGAATAAAACTTTCGCGATGATCTTTCTTGGACTAGAAGGAAACTAGGAGACTTGGAGATGAAGTCGGAGGAGCCACGAGGCGGCCACAAGGACGGAGGGCGCGCCCAGGGGGGTAGGGCGCGCCCCCCACCCTTGTGGGCCCCTCGTGCACCTCCCGACCTAATTCTTTCGCCTATATATACTCTTATATGCCCAAACCACCAGTGGCATCCACGAAAATACTTTTCAACCGCCGCAAACTTCTGTACCCGTGAGATCCCATCCAGGGGCCTTTTCAGGCGTCCTGCCGGAGGGGGATTCGATCATGGAGGGCTTCTACATCAACACCATTGCCCTTCCGATGAAGTGTGAGTAGTTTACCTCAGACCTACGGGTCCATAGCTAGTAGCTAGATGGCCTTTTCTCTCTCTTTGATTCTCAATACCACGTTCTCCTCGATGTTCTTGGAGATCTATTCGATGTAATACTTTTTTGCGGTGTGTTTGCCGAGACCCGATGAATTGTGGATTTATGATCAGCTTATCTATGAATACTATTTGAATTTTCTCTGAATTCTTTTATGCATGATTTGATATCTTTGTAATTCTCTTCGAACTATCGGTTTGGTTTGGCCAAATAGATTGGTTTTTCTTGCAATGGGAGAAGTGCTTAGCTTTGGGTTCAATCTTGCGATGTCCTTTCCCAGTGACAGTAGGGGCAGCAAGGCACGTATTGTATTGTTGCCATCGAGGATAAAAAGATGGGGTTTTCATCATATTGCTTGAGTTAATTCCTCTACATCATGTCATCTTGCTTAATGCGTTACTCCGTTCTTTATGAACTTAATACTCTAGATGCATGCTGGATAGCGGTCGATGTGTGGAGTAATAGTAGTAGATGCAGAATCATTTCGGTCTACTTGACACGGACGTGATGCCTATATTCATGACCATTGCCTTAGATATTGTCTTAACTTTGCGCTTTTCTATCAATTGCTCGGCAGTAATTTGTTCACCCACCGTAATATTTTCTATCTTGAGAGAAGCCTCTAGTGAAACCTATGGCCCCCGGGTCTATTTTCCATCATATAATCTTCTATTTTCCATCATATTAGTTTCTGATCTACTATTTTGCAATCTTTTACTTTCCGATCTATAAAACAAAAATGCCAAAAATATTTACTTTATCGTTTATCTATCTCTATCAGATCTCACTTTTGCAAATAACCGTGAAGGGATTGACAACCCCTTTATTGCGTTGGGTGCAAGTTGTTTGATTGTTTGTGCAGGTATTCGGTGATTTGTGCGTTGTCTCCTACTGGATTGATACCTTGGTTCTCAAACTAAGGGAAATACTTATCTCTACTTTGCTGCATCACCCTTTCCTCTTCAAGGGAAAAACCAACGCAAGCTCAAGAAGTAGCAGCCACTGAGTAGGACGACCATGGCCTTGTCCAGCTCCTCGCCTGTCAGCCTGGAGGGGCAGAGCCTGATCTCGTCCGTAGAGCCCTGGAACTCCCACATGGGGCGCGTGTGCGCCTGGAGCGGCGCCAGGCGCTGCGTCAGGAACTCCTTCACGAGCATTCCCCCTGTCTGCACCTTGTCCTCCATGTCCGAGGTCATCCTCCTCGGGACGGGCTCCGCCAGGGGGTCGGAGAGCTTCTCATGGCTCCACCTCTCGAGCCGTTCAGGCAACTCGGTCGGCAGCTCCAGCCGCTCGTTGAGACCCTTGGTGTCCAGGAAGACACAGCGGTGCCGGAAGCCCTCCACCTTCTTCCCGGCCTTCAGGAGCATGTTTCCTTTATGGACCGCTATGAAGGACACGCAAGCGGAGCGCTGCGTCGAATCGTGCAGCCGCAAGCAGAAGAAATGGTGGAGGAGCGGCATGGAGGGCCTCACTCCCACGAAGGCGAAGACGGACAGGAGGAGGATTGAGTTGGGTTGAAGGTGAAGGGCCTAGATCTTGTAGTGGTTGAGGACGACGATGAAAAAATCCGAGAGGGGAAGGATGAGCCCCACAAATATGATGTGGAGGAAGAAGGGATAGACCGTCCGAGCCAGGGTCCTCTGCTCGGCAGAGCCAGCCCAGATCACGGTCTCGCCCCACTCGTTATCTTTGCTCGCCGTCTGCGGGAGCATGGGGTCGAGGTGCCCCACCTCGGCGATGGAGGATGCGCCTAGTGCTGGTGCCGGAGAGGAGGAGCTCAAGGCCTGGATAGTGGGCTTCGGCTTCACGAGAGCCATCTGCGGAGTCGCCGACGAAGGAGAAGGAAGGGGGTGGAGCTACGGTTGGATCTGGAAAAGCTTTCGGCTGGGAGAAGGGGATCTGGAGCAAGGCAAGGGAAGCAATGATGGCTCTGTAGCAAGCGCTAGTCTTTTGTCAGCCTGGGCGGTTACCGAGGCGACATGGGGAAGCGGAGGCGTCCGCACCCCGTCGGGCGCCATGTATCAAGCCTGGCTCGCAAGCGGTTGGGGCCCGCGGCGCTTCGCCCTTGCCCCTTGGCTTCGCCTCGAAGCCATCCCGAGCGCGCCTTAGGCCCGGGAGCTACTATCGGTGTTCTGGGAACCAGGGTACCCAGATCTGCGTGCATGCGGCCCATGGTCTGGCTCCCTCGATGGCCTAATAAGGCCCAGAGGCAAGGCCTTCAAGGCAAGACCCTCGCGAGGGCCCCGGCCTCGCGAGGAGGACGACACCAAGACCTCCAACGGAGCGGCCTCCCCAGGTCGCCGCCCGAGGAGCGGAGATTTCTATGCAGGTACCCAGCCTCCCGAGGCTGTGATGATGTGAGCCATTACGACCAAGGCCAGGCGGGCGCCAGTGGGCGCAGAGGAGGCAGTTTACCTTTTGGTGCTAAGGGAGCAAGGACAGACATGGGTTCCCGAGGAATCCCCCAAAGCTTTCCATTTTGATGCCACAAGACCAAGACCACGGGCTCAGCAGGACGGATGTCATCACCGAGCCCACCGCTGCGTCACGACCAGAAGCTTTGCAGGAGAAGACCAGCTTTCATCAAGATTAGATGTACTTCTTGTCCCCTTTCAAATTGGCCGTTGTGGGACCCCTTCCCGCCTATGTTTTGAGGGAAGAGGGCCATGGCCGATATATATAGGCTAGCCACCACCGTGGATGGGGACGACCTCGGATCGGATCCTTTCCACCCTCTCCACCATAGCCCTCGCGAGGCTGTTCATCCACTGTACTTGTTCTTCCTCAGCCCCTTGTGAGGCCAATCCACCACAAAGCAGGAGTAGGATTTTACACCGCAAGGTGGCCCAAACCTGGGTAAACTTCCGTGTTCATCTTCTTCCCCGCTCACACGAATCCGATGAGGCTAGGCTGTAGGGTGGCGAGCTTGAAACTTGAGAGGTTGAGATCTTCGCACACGCCCTAGAGTTCGAACCTTCTTGGGTCTGCGGAGCCCTGAATCCGGCATTTGGCGCGCCAGGTAGGGGCGCCCTCGCCTTCCCTCGACGCGGCCTTGGTCGTGCTTGGGGGACCGGCGGGGTGCTCGGTCGGCCCCGGCGTGGCGCTGCTGTCTGGAGAGGCAGAGGGGTCACCCTGAGGGGTCGCAGTCGGCTGAACCACGCCAGCCCCAACCACGGCCACCCCGTCTTCAGCTGGCGGGCCAGGTGGGTACCGGACCGGTGCCTTGTCCGCCTTGCCGGCGTGCGTGGAGCCCTCTGGAGCGGGCGCATCCGCGCCCTTCTTCGGGGTTGCCTGGCCAGATGCTTGTGATGACCGAGGGGTAGGCCTTGGCCTCTTGAGGACCCTGGTGGGGCGTGGGGAGTCCGCGGCCGGGGGCTCGTCGGTGTCGTCGTCGTCTTCGAGCCTACGGAGAAGCTCACTCTACGATGGCGGGGACACCTATTCCACATCGTCGTCCCCGGTCTCCTCCGAGTCCTCTTCGCCGACGCTATCACCGGAGGACACCGGCACGGGGGAATTGGGGCGCTCAGGTGACGCGAGCCCCAACTCGTTGAAGGCGGGCATGGCGGCAACCAGCTCTTCCCTGTCGGCGCGGCGGTACAGGGGGGTGTAGCCCTCGAGAAGGTCCCCAGGGTCTTCGCTGAACAGGACGGCCATGGCCTTGTCCAGCTCCTCGCCTGTCAGCCTGGCGGGGCGGAGCCTGATCTCATCCGTCAAGCCCCGAAACTCCCACATGGTGCGTGTGTGTGCCTGGAGCGACGCCAGACGCTGCGTCAGGAACTCCTTCACGAGCATTCCCCCCGTTAACACCTTGTCCTGCATGTCCGAGGTCATCCTCCTTAGGACGGGCTCCGCCAGGGGGTCGGAGAGCTTCTCATGGCTCCACCTCTCGAGCCGTTCGGGCAGCTCGGTCGGCAGCTCCAGCCGCTCGTTGAGACCCTTGGTGTCCAGGAAGACCCAGTGGTGCCGGAAGCCCTCCACCTTCTTCCCGGTCTTCAGGAGCATGTTTCCTTTGTGGACCATGACGAAGGACACGCAAGCGGAGCGCTGCGTCGAATCGTGCAGCCGCAAGCAGAAGAAATGGCGGAGGAGCGGCATGGAGGGCCTCACACCCACGAAGGCGTCGCAGTAGAAGGCGAAGACGGGCAGGAGGAGGATGGAGTTGGGTTGAAGGTGAAGGGCCTGGATCTTGTAGTGGTTGAGGACGGCGACGAAGAAATCCGAGAGGGGCGGGACGAGCCCCGCGAAGATGCTATGGAGGAAGAAGGGATAGACCGTCCGAGCCAGGGTCCTCTGCTCGGTGGAGCCGACCCAGATAACGATCTCTCCCCACTCGTTATCTTCGCTCACCGTCTGCGGGAGCACGGGGTCGAGGTGCCCCACCTCGGCGATGGAGGATGCGCCAAGTACTGTCACTGGAGAGGAGGAGCTCGAGGCCTAGATAGTGGGCTTCGGCTTCACGGGAGCCATCTGTGGAGTCGTCGGCGAAGGAGAAGGAAGGGGGCGGAGTTGCGGTTGGATCTGGAAAAGCTTTCGGCTGGGAGAAGGGGATCTGGAGCAAGGCAAGGGAAGCAATGATGGCTCTGTAGCAAGCGCCAGTCTTTTGTCAAGCTGGGCGGTTGCCGAGGCGACATGGGGAAGCGAGGCGTCCGCGCCCCGTCGGGCGCCACGCGTCAAGCCTGGCCCGCAGGCGGTTGGGGCCCGCGGCACTTCACCCTTGCCCCTTGGCTTCGCCTTGAAGCCAGCCCGAGCGCGCCTTGGGCCCGGGGGCTACTGTCGGCGTTCTGGGAACCAGGGTACCCAGACCTGCCTGCCTGCGGCCCATGGCGTGGCTCCCTCGACGGCCTGGTATGTCCCAGCGGCAAGGCCTTCAAGGCAAGACCCTCGCGAGGGCCCCGGCCTCGCGAGGAGGATGACACCAAGACCTCCAAGGGAGCGGCCTCCCCAGGTCGCCTCCCGAGGAGCGGAGATTTCTATGCAGGTACCCAGCCTTCCGAGGCTGCGATGACGTGAGCCATGATGACCAAGGCCCGGCGGGCACCAACAGGCGCAGAGGAGGCAGTTTCCCTTTCGGTGCTAAGGGAGCAAGGACAGACTTGGGTTCCCGAGGAATCCCCTAAAGCTTTCCATTTCGATGCCACAAGACCAAGACGACGGGCTCGGCAGGACAGATGTCATCACCGAGCCCACCGCTACATCACGACCAGAAGCTTTGCAGGAGAAGACCACCTTTCGTCAGGATTAGATGTACTTCTTGTCCCCTTTCAAATTGGCCGTTGTGGGGTCCCTTCCCGCCTAAGTTTTGAGGGAAGAGGACCAAGGCTGCTATATATATAGGCTAGCCACCACCATGGACGGGGACGACCTCGGATCGGATCCTTTCCACCCTCTCTACCATAGCCCTCGCGAGGCTGTTCAACCACTGTACTTGTTCTTCCTCAGCCCCTCATGAGGCCAATCCACCACAAAGCAGGAGTAGGGTTTACACTGCAAGGTGGCCCGAACCTGGGTAAACTGTCGTGTTCATCTTCTTCCCCGCTCACGCGAATCCGACGAGGCTAGCCTGTAGGGTGGCAAGCTTGAGACTTGAGAGGTTGAGATCTTCGCACAAGCCCCTGAGTTCAAACCTTCTTGGGTCTGCGGAGCCCTGAATCCGAGAGACTCCCTCGCAGCTGTTTCGGAGCTCGGTCCAGCGTGCGAGGTATTCACGGCAGGTTTTGCCCGGCATCTGCACGCACATGGAGAGCTGACTAGGACGGCCAGGACGCTTGTAGGTGCCGGTGAAGTTGCGCACGAAGGCTTGCTGGAAGTCTACTCACGAGTTGACACTGGCAGCCGGCAGGCTGTTCAGCCATGTCCGGGCCGAGTCCTGGAGCATGAGTGGGGCATAGCACACGGTCAGGCGCTGATTGCCGCCCGCGATGCCGATGGTGGTGGTGTAGTCGATGAGCCAGTCCTCCGGCTTGACGGTCCCATTGTACTTGGGGTGTCGTGGGGAAGCGTGAACCCTTTGGCGAAGGGCTCATCCCGGATGCGCGGGCCGAAGCAAGCCAGACCGGCCGCGTTGTCCTCCTCTAGCTCGAGGGAGAGGGCGAATTGCTCGATGCGGTGACGGGCGTCGATGTCGTCGATGGCGCGTGGGCCCAGCCGGCTTGCGACTGGGCTGCGGGGAACTGGGTTGGCCGAAGCCGGACGGGCGCACCAGCTGGATTGCGGGGGAGGCTCTTGCCGGCGCCGGTCTCCTAGAGCCGGCTCATAGGTCGTCTCCAGCCGTCAGGGCGCGGTTGCGCTGGGTTCATGTTCTGCTGGAATGAGCTTCGCTGGGGGCAGAGAGGACGCCGTGTTCGGCTGCTCGGGGTCTTTGGTGCGGCGCGAGACAGATCCCACGGGACGGTCAAGGCAGTCCTGCTTCGTGTTCGCAGCACCGAGAATCTCCGTCACACGCTGCAGGCGCTCCTGCAGCTCCTCACCCTGCAGCTGCTCCATGCCAACGGCGGCCGCCTGCGCGGCATGCATGTTCTTGACGGGGGTGTCGTAGACAGGCGGGATCGCGCCCAGCACGCAACCAATGGTAGCGCCACGGGTCCGCACCTCGGCAACCCGGCTGGGCTCAGCAGCGGCCGGCGTGAAGCCGTACGTGGTGTCGCGCTCCCGCAAGCGTCGCAGCCTCATCCCACAGGTGCTTACGCTCCTCCTCGAGCTGGGCCCGGGCTTGGGCGGCATTGGTGGCGTTGATGTCGGTGGCGATGAGGACACTGAGGTTCTGCATCGTGGCGTGCAGCGGGTCAGCTGGGTTGGCACGCTCCGCTGCGGCCCTAGCGGCAGCGGCCTTCTTCACAGCGCTGGATGAAGTGGAGCCGGAGTCGCTGACGAGCACCTCTACCCGGACGCAGAGATCTGCCGCGCCTTCAGAGGGGTCGCAGCCAATAGGAACAGGGGAGTCGGTGACGTCGAGCACCTCGCCAGGGTACTCGTCGGCGGCGGGGGCGTCGGAGATGCGCAGCGCGCCGAAGGGGGCGATGAGCGAGCCGGCGAGGCTGGCCAGCGCCGCACTGGGCGCAGGGACCAGACCGTGCACGCAGAGCTCGCCGGAGTTGGCGAAGGGCCCCGTCTGGAACATGTCTCCGGCCAGCACCTCAATCTGCCCCACGGTGGGCGCCAACTGTCGTGGTAGGCTCACGGCAGATGCCATGGGATGGCTAAAGAGAGGGACAGGCAAGAGGCCACCGGTGGGCTCCAGAGGCGAGGTTGGTATGAGCGAGCGTGAGACGCAAGATGTACCCAGGTTCGGGGCTCTCCGAAGAGATAACACCCCTAGTCCTGCCGAGTGTGGTTTGTATGAAGATGGTACAGGCTTGCTCCTAGAGCTGTTTTGGGGAGGAAGGAAGCCAGGCTAGTGGATAGGCTGCTCCTTCTTCGTGTGTGTGTGAGTGTTTTACTGATGATCGATCTCTCCCTGCATGGAGAAGCACCGGGGGGTCTTATAGGCTGGCCCCCCGGGGTTACAATGGTAAAGTTACATAGGCGCGGGGCCAGGTTGTCAGTGACTAGGAGCCGGCAGTGGGGGCCGCCGGGGCGCCGGGTTTGCCGGGTCCGTCGGGTGCGGGTCTCGCCTGGTCCGTCGGGTGCGGGCCATACTGGGCTCGCCAGGCGCGGGTACGGCCGGCTACTGGGTACTGTAGTCACGCCGTGCAGGACGTCATGGTACGGCCGCACTGTTCTGCTACAGGGCTACGCCTCCGAGACGCCGCCCGCCCCAGGCGGTGGCTTGGTCGGCACGACAGCCGCGCCCGCCGGGGCCGGCGTAAAGGGGGCGCACTGTAGCCATGTTTGTTTGTCGATGAAGGTTTGACTTGCGTGGGAATCAGCCGGCATGCGCCAGCCGTCTTGGCCGAGTTGCCCGCACCTGGCCAGGTTGCGCTGGGAAGCCGGCCAGGGGCGGGCCGGATTGAGGGGTGTTGCCAGCCCTGATGTTTTTGAAGGGATCTGGGTTCCGCTGCCTGCCCGGGGTCCATCCCCCCGACAATAATCCTTCAGTCAAATTGCCATCTGAGGAATATCTTGCTATACTTGACCCAGAAGGACAGCTGGTGGCGGCTTTTCATGCTACTCCCGACTGGACACTGCCTTATCTGGTTTATCTCACTCGTGGCGAGGTACCTACAGATGAAAATTTGGCGCGGCAGATCACAAGGCGATCTAAGTCTATGACTATTATTAATGGCGAGTTACACAGATGTAGTGTAATCGGCGTGTTTCAATGCTGTGTCTCTCCTGAGGAGGGCCGTGAAATTTTGAAGGAAATACAAGCAGGTGATTGTGGTCATCATGCCGGGTCAAGATCTTTGGTGGCTAAGGCATTTCGTCATGGCTTTTTCTGGTTGACGACTCATGCAGATGCAGAAGACATCATTAGCAAGTGTGATGGGTGTCAGAAATTTGCAAGGCAAGCTCACGTGCCGGCTCAGGAATTGCGGATGATCCCAATTACTTGGATGTTTGTGGTTTGCGGGCTTGATATGGTTGGACCGTTCAAGAGATCTAAGGATAAGAAGACCCACCTTCTGGTGGCGGTTGACAAGTTTACCAAGTGGGTTGAGGCAGAGCCAGTTAGCAATTGTGAACCCGCGACTGCAGTTCAGTTTGTCAAAAGCTGATCTTCCGCTTTGGTTATCCTCATAGTATCATCACTGATAAAGTCACAAATCTGTCTAAGGGTGCTATGGAAGAGTTCTATCAAAGAGAGCACATCCGCCTTGATGTATCCTCGGTGGCTCATCCACAATCTAATGGTCAAGCAAAATGTGCTAACCAAGAAATATTGCGAGGGATCAAAACCCGGCTTATGTTTCCTTTGGAACGAACACCGGGTTGTTGGGTTGAGGAGCTTCCTTCAGTTCTTTGGAGTATCAGGACCACCCCCAACAGATCAATAGGCTGCACGCCTTTCTTCATGGTTTACGGTGCAGAGGCAGTTCTCCCAAGTGATATTCGTCATGACTCGCCCAGGGTGGCGACTTACGTTGAAGCTGATAAATGAGATGGCGTGTCAGAACGCACTTGATGCCTTGGATGAAGAACATGATCTCGCAGCATCCCGATCGACGATTTATCAACAAGACCTGTGTCGCTATCATAGCCACAGTGTTAGAACCCGGACGTTCCAAGAGGGCGACTTAGTGCTCCGACTGATTCAAGATCAGACTGGCATGCATAAGCTATCACCGCCTTGGGAAGGACCTTTTGTGGTCAGCAAAAATCTCAACAATGGGTCATATTATCTCATTGATATACGTGAGCGCAACAAGTCACGTACTTCTGTGGAGGAGACTAACAGGCCATGGAACATTGCTCATCTTTGGCCTTACTACACTTGAGTCATCGGCTCTCATCATTGTACATAACTTTGTCAATGTATATATCTTTTTATGATCAACATAATAAAGCCGACATCCCCAAATTTCGGGGCCTCTGTCATTTCATCTCATATTTTCTGTGCATGAGTCTTTATTAATTGATCATAAGGTCACTTGGGGGCTTCCAACTCACTGAGTTTAGCTTTCATACCCTCTTGACCGGCAATACACGCCATATTATGGGTTAAACCTGCCTGTTTGCAACTTGCTACTCCAACAGGTGACCCGGCGTACTCTTGACAGTCAATCTTTTATGACCCTAAACTCGTCAAGGTTAAAATGACGGCTTATGTCACATGAGAGCCGGCTTACAGAGAGCTAGGATAAACTCACATGTCTGCTTGTTGCTCCTCCGCCATGTGGCCCACCATACTCTTAATAGTCAATCTTTATGACCCTGAACTAGTTAAGGTTAAAATGGCGGATTTATGTCACGAGAGAGATGGATTACGGGATGAAAGGCTATCATGCCAAGCTTCTTTGAAGCAGAAATTGAGCTTTTTCAAAGCCAGTTTTTTCGGTCGTGCCTTACAAGCCGGCTTAACAAATATTTGAGATATACATATTTATATTCTTTATTTCTGTTTTTACAGAAACTTTTTATGTTTTTTAATCATGCTCATATGCAGATTATGAATTTCTGGATCATACAGGTCCAGGTTAACATTGCTCAAAATTGAGTTTATAGCAGCCCTGACCCGCCAAGTCGTCTGCTCAACTTTTATGACCATGAGTCATTGAGTTATTAACCCGCCCTGGCTTTTGGCTATAAGTCACCAGTACAGTAATTGATGGATCTTTTACAGATTATATGTCAAAGACCTCAAGTAAATTCAGAGATATTGCAAGACAAGATATGCATATACGACTAGATAAACCATACAAAGAAGTTCAGCTGCTGGATCAAACAGTTGGCATAACATGCTCGAAGGCATGACAAGGAAGCACAGTGTTTTTCACTAAGCTATTACAAGGCTTCAGCGGAGCCCAAAAAGTTTCACCAGGTTTTTCATGGAGTTACACTACTCCTTTACTGCACTTTTTAGAAGGTCTGGGTTATGATTGCCGGGTTAGCATTAATCTTGGCGTCCTGCACTCGAGGTCGCCGGGTCATCCTGTGCCGGCTCTCCTTCGCTTGCAATCTAAAGATTGTCCGAAGTACATTCGATACCGGTTAAGGCCTCAAAGGTCGCTTCATCATTCATGACAACAGAAGAGTCAATGTCAGAGGCAAAAATATGCTTACGCCTTTGGGGAGTTAAATCCACAATGTCGAAGGAGGGCGGCTTAATGCGAGAATTATTGCTATCGTAAGCCGGCTGGTACTTCGTTAAGTCCAGATCTCGTGCAAGTTGACACGCCAATGGCCGCATCTCTTTAACACATTTGGCAAAATATG
Organism: Thinopyrum elongatum; assembly: GCA_011799875.1. Taxonomy (NCBI): domain Eukaryota; kingdom Viridiplantae; phylum Streptophyta; class Magnoliopsida; order Poales; family Poaceae; genus Thinopyrum; species Thinopyrum elongatum. The sequence goes on from CM022298.1 coordinate 383,408,949, forward strand.
CTTCTTCAAAGACTGACCCGTCATCATTGTATTCTGGACACCCGCCAGCCATCTCTGTTGGGTCAAGTTCTGATTGGTAAGCTTTGGCCCGGCTTAGGGCGGTAATGGCTCCGGAACGGGCGGCTGATAGTTCTAATTCCTGCACTTGCTTCGGCACTGTGGACAATTGTTCCAGTACAGTTTTTATGAGTGGAGGCGGCTTCCTGCCGTTGGAAACAGCCACAAGCGTCCGGAGGGTGCCAGCATATAATTTCTCTGTTAAAGTATAGACAGCCTTCAATTGTGTTACCACACTTTGACCAAGGCTAGCACTTCTGGCACCTAAAATACATTCAAAGCAAGAGCAACCAGGTGAGTTAGTATCACGACGACGGAGTGGTGTCGCGACCTTGGCTGGAGAACGCTGGTGCAGCTCGATGGACGCGGTGGAGCTCTGGTTGCGAGGGAACTTGCGAGGAAGAAGAAGAAGAGGAGAAGGCTAGATAAAAAGTGAAAAGAGGGGTCCTCGGGCCTATTTATAAGGAAAAAGGGAACAATAAATGACAGGTGTGAAGACCGAGGAGGCGCAATAAATTTCGCAACAAAGGGACGCCTCGGTTTTTGGAATGATGGGTTTATACAAAGATCCGCTATGATGTCATGAAGGTTTTCCCGAAATCACGGAGGTGACATCATCTTTTTTATGGCGGGTTACGAAGATTTTTCAAGATTGCGGCTAAAAGAAATGAAGAGAAGACTCACCAAATAGAAGGGTTAAGATTGACATGAACAAGTTCAAATCAATCTGGGGCCTAATGTTGGGGATATAACCCCGCGATATAACCCGCCCTGATTGGGCCGGGTTAGATCGTTGGTGACTTAAGGAGCTGGGCCTTTGAGGAGCCAAGACAGTTAAGACGCAACATTAAGAAGGCGGCTCACAAGATGGGCCGGCTTGGGCTTAAGGTCAGAAGGCGGCCCAGGGGTGTAACCCGCCATGTAATGATCTACCTTGTAAAGCAAGACGACTTAGAGTACGGTTCAGTCACGTATCGTAACCCGACCGGGACTCTTGTAAGCCGGCGGCCTTGACCTGTATATAAAGGCGAGTCCCCGGCATAGAATATACATGTTACAATCAATCGATTGCTAGGTCAAGCGAATCCGCTCCCTTGTAATCGATACTCAAGCAATACAACATAAAGCAGGACGTAGGCTTTTACCTCCACCGTGAGGGGCCGAACCTGGGTAATCCTGTGTCTCTCGTCCCGCTCAACCCCGACAAGTTAGTCACTGTTGTGATGGCCTCACGCTTAAGTCCTTTCACGAGGACATCTATCGTGACAAAACCACGACAATGATGGATGGGCTACATCCTGGAAAGCTAGTGGCACGCTTTAGAGTGCTTGTCCAGAACTCGTTCATGATCGCTTGCCTAACAAGCTCTTTCATCCGATGTGGTCTTGCGATCCACTGAATCAGGGAAAGGACGTAGGGCTCATTAACTGGGTCTGGATATTTTGTTTCATCCTCCAGTGAAGTACCGGTTTCAGCGAAATCATCGCTCAACTGAGCATGCAACTTTTTGATTTGACTACGCTTGCGTCGATAGTTGCGAAGCGAGTTAGCATTTTTGTTTGATCTTGCATTACGCACAGACCAAGACAGACAATAAGCAGCCATATCGAGCCTCTCCAAGAGCTTAGTTTTGCTTTCTTGTATGAGTGGGGAGTGAGAGCTTGATGTAGGGGTGGCACTACTTTTCAGCAGATTGCGAGCCTCGGTGATAAGAGCCTTACGTTCCTCCTTATCCTTAGCGACAGCAAGTTTTTTGGCCTTCTTGGTTTCAGCGGTCTGGAGGGACATCGGGTTCTGCGTCGGGTGATAGTGGGTCTTGCTTCCATGTTCAATGCCTACCATAGGAGGTAGCGATCCAAACTGGAGCACACTTGGTGTTGAAGTTTGTCTCATAGCTTGCTCCATGGTGATGACGGGGAAGGACTCACCTACAAAAGGGAATCCTTCTGTTAGTATACCATTGTAATATACAAGCTCATCAAAACATTATATAAGCAAGAACTGATCATATCAATCAATCGCTTAAGTACAAGATAAATATTCTTTCGACGGGTATTCTTGGGCCTTTTTCTTTTGCCACCCATGCGCATTGAGCATAGCTTCAATATAACAACATCCATCAGTATAGATGTTGATTGATTTTTTTATTCAAATATCATCTTGTGCACGTCTTTGGGAAAATAGAGCACCGACGAGGCATAGGCGTCCGACCAAGGCGATTTTTTTTATCAGCAGCAGCCAATGTTCAGGAGTGATGGAATTTCTTTCTCGAGTCAAAATACCATCGTGTGATATTTTGGATGGTCAGGGCAAAGATAAGACATAAGGATAGATGGGAAAGTTTTGTGCCATGTATTTTTTTAGCACATACATAGATCATCGGGAATTAAGAGTATACTTTCATGGCTTCTGTACATGCGGCACTTGTGAGTACGCGCCAAGTACTTAGACATGATTTTTTAACAGCCATAGAAAACAGAATTTTGTTTCGGTAGGCAAAGGCTTGCACCACCATTTGTAGAAGTAGATGAAGAATAGAAGACGTGCCATCATGCGTTTCTTTTTTTTTCTTACATAGGGTATTAAGCTTAGAAGCTGGACATTATTATTTGGACCATAGTGAGGAAATGTGTGACGTGCATGCACTCATAGGCACATGCAGCACAAGATGGATACGCAGTACTTCTGGGACTTCTCTTACTGTTTCTTGCTTCATCAAAAAGAACTTCTAGCAGATCCCTCACACAATACTTTCTGAATTTCTCTCTCTTCATTTATCACATCAAAGAGAACTTGTAGATCCAGCACACAATAATTATTGGTTCATGCAGCAGACCAAATTTTGCTTCCCACCGGTAAAAGAGAGCAAGAGAAGTTGGACGACGATCAGAGCGCAGCGAAGATGGGAGGAGAATCAAGTCCCACTGGGCGTGTCATTTTGTTTCGAAAACAAAATCCATGACAAACGCGGGAATAAATTATGGGAACTCTGTATTTTATTCATCATCGTACATATTACAAATACATGGATGTTACACGCTCCCATGGGAGTTTGTCTATTTTGCCTTCTTGCGACTATGCTTAAGGAGTATTTGACTTGGAGAGATTGCGTGTAGTCCACTGATTCTCGGCGCTTTTGCAAAGCGTCCGGTTAATTACATCTGCAGGTCGAGCCTACAGAAAACCTCCGATTAAGCTGCGCTCGGTCGTCGTCGTGTAATTTGCTCACCAAGATACTTGCAAGATGTAGGGGAGAAAAGTTAGAGATCATGGTGATGCGTAGGTGCGGGTAGCTTTGTTTTGCCTGGACCCAGTCACAATACGCCATCGTCATGTCGGTATTTGAAACGGAAATTGTTCATGAAGATGGTGACTTTCGCCTCGTCGATGCCCAGTCATGTACCCATGAATTCATCGAACATGGACATGTGTGTTGCTTTTGCCTCGTCGGTGCCCAGCAACAAAGTGTCTCATCTTGTTTAGGATTATGACATGTTGATGGAATATAGTGACCCGGCCTCGTCGGTGCTCATCCATAAATTTGTCTAGCCTCGTTGGCACTAGACATGATCATGATTTATCATGGGATTGATGTTTGGAACAAACACATCAACGCACGCCATGGGATTGTAGAGTTTTGGGACAAACACACCAACGCCCGTCATGAAACCGGTGTAGGATTTGCTTTGGTGGAACAAGCCTTTTGCTCGTCAGTACCCGGTCACGGTACAGATGTAGGCCCTTCTTCTTGTTAGTACTCGGCCAAGATACTGATGTAGACTTATAGTTTGGTAGGACAGACCTTTTTCTTGTCAGTACCCGGCCACGGTACTGATGTAGGACTTGCTTCTGATGGGACATGCCTTTTGCTCGTCAGTACCCGGGCACGGTACTGATGTAGGCCCTTTCTCTTATCAGTACTCGGCCAAGATACTGATGTAGAACTTGCTTTTGCCACGGGCTTGAGGCCGGTGAGATAGAGCAAATCAAGCTCTCTCGTAAGGGGGCAATATCAACTTATTTGTTGTTTGTCTTCACGGAACCATAGATCGGTACAAACTTGCTTCTTTTCTCATCATGGATTTAAACTTGCGATCGAATATCACAACTTACCATCAAACCCAACCGTTGACGCGAAGATCAACATGTCGATGGAGCTTCGGCGTGCTTGGAGAAGAGTTGCGGCGTGGAGAGGAGTTGCGGCGTGCGCCTGGGTTCTTGGCCGGATGTGATGTTGCGTGAAGTATGTATGTGCGGCTGGCGGCTAGATGGATGTGTGCCTGATGGCCGTGCGTGCGTCGAGGCGGGCGGGAGCTTCTTCTGGTGTGCGTGGAGCCAGGCGGCGTGGGTGCGTGCTTACGTTCCTGAATGAGGTGTGACCTTGCTTTATATAGGAGCCGGTCGTGTAGCATGGCGGTGGAAAACGTCTGGGATTAAATCGGCAACAAAGTCTATCCCAAGTTTTCGTGTTGTGTATTTCCTTTCTAGCTTTCTTTCTTTCTTGTATGCCAATTAAACTCAGCCCAAAAGTCCCTGTACGTAGGCCTTGTTCTGGTCGGTCACATTACATGCAACTCGTATACAGCAGCAAATCTAGGTGGCCGCATGCATGCACACCGATTCCAAATTGAGCTAGCTTTACATGCATGTATTTTCTCTTTTGGCAATTACGCCTCCTAAACTAAAGAGTAAAATTTCAAACTATTTGCACCACTGTATTCTACATGATGAACTCTACAAATAGAGCCTAATATTTAATATCTCTTTCTTTCATAATTTTCTATCAATACGTGGGACCCACACGTCACACAGTAGTACTTTGTTAAATCAAAGTGATATTTTTTCTCACATATACGCTGATATTTATTTCCATACCGGTCCACCGCTTCTCACACAAATTATTGGACTTAATGAGTACAAAAATTCATCGAACACCGGGGACTGAACACGTCCAACGAACCTAAGTCATGAATGAATGTGGTGGATGAACTACGAATGAACACAAAGAACTACTCAGGTTCGGGCCACCTTCTTGGTGTAATACCCTACTCCTCCTTTATTTTGTATTGCAATGGTGTCGAGCTACAATGTATTTCTTACAAGGTGGAAGGGATAGGTCTCTACTGCTTATGTTCTTCGAAAGATCTACCCCTTGTGAGGCTTCGGCCTCCCCTATATATAGCGTCCAGGGGGCCTCTTACCAGAGCATCATGGACCGAATAGGCCCTAGGGTAGGCTTGTATAGCTTGTACCGTCGGGGTAGGGTCGCCCATTGCACACCTGCGTGAGCGATGATGACGTCCTTCCGGGGTCGTCAGTTACCCCCCGGACACTTACCCGCCTCCTTTGGCATTCGTTGGGTGGTGACGAAGTACTACTATTATAGTGTGGTGGCCAGTAGGCGAATCTTACCGAAGAAGAATGAGGTGCCTTGGCACACACGGACCTCCCAAAAAGTGCACGTGGAGGTCCTGACGCACGTCCTTTACCCTGCCACCTGGTGTTAGCATTCGTCCTATAAGCGTGGCTCGTCGTCCGTTCACCTTGGGGACGAAGTCTTCCTTCCCAAGCGAATCGGCATCCCCTTCCCGGGGCGGTTTCGATACAGGTCATAGAGTTACGGCCTCACCTCCTCTTCCCTGGAGGTCCTACCCAGGCGCAGGGCAAATTCCATCGGATTCTGCTTAGCCTCTTTATGAAGTCCTCCTACACATAAAAACACTTGGTTTGGTTTTATCCCCAGGGCACACTACACCGGATCGTTAATACCCTGGTTTTATTTACACCGACAGTAGCCCTCGGGCCCATTTCCCTCTTTGCCCTGTGGCAACCAGCAAAGAGGGGAATGGGGCCCAGCGACCCCAGGGATAAGACATGTGACAGCCTATGCCTTCTTATGGGGACTAACAATGCTAGACTAGGCCCTGTCACACAAACGTAGGCTCAATCGGTTATCCCATTGAAGCTAGGACCGTCTTCTTGGCTTCCACGCCGCTCTCTTAATGTCTTTTAGAGACTGTGGGTTGTCTGCTTGTGGGCGAGTAGTTAACTCCTTATTGATTCATTTATAGGCAGGAGAGAACAGTGTGACGCGTTGTCGACCGTCTCCCTCCTCCCCAACTTCCTCGCTTCATACTTCTTCAACCAAGCCCTTCTCCTAGCCTTGTCTCGTCGTGGTCCAGCGTCGGAGACATTGAGAATGGAGGATGGAAGCAAGGGAGGAGAACGGGAAGGACTCCAACCGGCCGTGCTTGAATCCGCATTTTCCGACAACCGTAGCTTGAGAAAGTTTCGGTTTTTGGTCGGGGTGTGAACCACTCATGGGGCTCGATGGATCTTCTTCCAGCGAGCGATGCCTCAGGGAGTAGTAATGAGGCTCCTATTTTCCTTAACTTCCTGGTCGCTGGTTTAGTTCCCCCTTTTTTGAACTTCTTCATGGCAGTCCTAGATCATTATCAAATCCATGTTCTCCACCATCATCCGAACGTCGTATTGGTTTTAGCGATCTTTTCCCAACTATGTGAATGGTTTGTGGGAGTGAGGCCATCCTTGGAACTCTTCCGCCACTTCTTCTCCGTGTACCGGGTTCCCAGAAGCCAAACCTCGGGTTGCGTGTCCTTCCACTTAACTGGGAAGGAGGCAGAGGACGACTTCATTCCCTTGAATCTTCATGAGCCCGTGAATGAGTGGCACCAAAATTGGATGCTTATTGACGCCTGCGGGAATCCATCTAGCTGCGCATGCCTGTTGCTCCGGCAAAGGAACATGAAGGATGGGTGAGTTGTCTGGCCGGGGCAGCCCTCCACCCCGCACTCGGGCGTATCAAACGCCTCTCGAAAGAAAAACTTGGCGGACGTATGGTGGTACTTAGTTTTTCTCGGATGAGGGTGGCCCTCTGCAAGATCAAGAACTTCGTTTGTGGACATACCAGGGGCCGCTAGATCCAAGACGCCGCCACCTGTCTGTCATAGAAGACAAAAAGCTAAGTGGATGATGAAGGTTTTGTTGTGTGCCGAGAGCGGCCCAGGCCTTCCTCTCTCTATTCGGATGCTGCATGCAGATGGAGCGTGCGAGGCCATCCTGGAGGGCCTGCCGGAATGCGACAGGTGGGGCATCATTGCAAAGGGTACCAGGGACACCGGCCGCCCTAACCCTTTTTCCGAGGATCAGAGGTCGTCTCGTCCGGGTCCTGGCGGGGCCATAGGAGGCGGTGATGATGGAGATGTCGAGGGTTCTTCCTCCGCACCGCCTGCACAAATTGCGCAGCTAGCCATTGGCTAGAAGAGGACCCTGCCTCCTGCTAGGGAAACAGAGTCGCGTGATAGGCCCAAACAGGGGCTCCATTTGAATGCAACCTCTGCGAAGGAGTAAGTGTTGCTCTTTTCATCCCTCATTGTTCTTCTTTCTTGACATGGTCTGACAGCAGCTGTCCCTCTGTTGACAGTCCGGAAGGCCCAGGAGGTGAGGGCATGGACGTGGGCCCCTCTCTTTCCATAGGCACGGCCTTCAGCGGACCCGCATCAGGCTCCAAAGCTCCCATGCTGCCTGCTCCGCCTCTCGGCGCGACACCTCCGACTTCATTCTTCACCCAGTGTCTGTTGAAGAGGTAGTGGCATGCCATGGATCTGTGAGTTTTACGGACCGCTTCTTTTCACGGCGTCGTTCCTTGGCTAGTCTTCTTATCCTCTTTGGATGTGCAGCCCCCAGATCACAGCCATACAGCGGGAAGCAACGGACAGGAGGCCAGGGGCACCTGGAGCAGTCGGGAGGAAGGAGAGTCCGTCTCCGACGGCGGAGGCGCCGCCAAAATGCCCTGTAAATGAAGGGCAGCCGGGCGACCTTAGATCACGTCAGGGCCTTGAGGGGACAAGTAGGCCCGCCTGTTCCGCTCCGGTCTTCCCTTGATTTGTTTAGCCAAGCATTTCTTATGGAGTCTTATTTCTTCCTGTAGGTGGCACTGCTTTTGTCGGAACATAGGGGACTTCGTTGATCCGGGGATCTGCTGGTCCCAGCGCCTATCCCTCTTCACACCTGCCACCAACAAAGGATCCATCAAAGGTTACCGGGGGGACCTGCCCAATGTAGACATCATGTGGATGGCCGTCGACCGTCGCACTATTGAGGCATTCCGGAAAGAGGCGCCCGTAAGCGTTAGTGAGGGGAAGCTCTGAGCTTCTAGGGTTGCCAAAGCTCCCGAGGCTATCTGCTACTTGTGAGTTGCGTTGGGATTTCCTCGAAGAGGAGAGTATGATGCAGTACAGTAGAGTTAAGTATTTCCCTCAGTTATGAAACCAAGGTTATCAATCCAGTAGGAGAACCAAGCAACACTATGTAAACAACACCTGCTCACAAACAACAAATACTTGCAACCCAACGCATAGAGCTGTTGTCAATCCCTCAACGGTTACGAGCAAGATTAAACGGTATAGTTTTTGATAGATAGATCAAACAAAAATACAAAATAAAATAAATAAAAGAAAATTTCAGCAAGGTATTTTTGGTTTTAATATATGATAGAAAATAGACCTCGGGGCCATAGTTTTCACTAGAGGCTTCTCTCATAAAAATAGCATATGGTGGGTAGACAAATTAGTGTTGGGCAATTGACAGAAAAGCAAATAATTATGATGATATCCAAGGCAATGATCATGTATATAGGCATCACGTCCGAGACAAGTAGACCAAAACGATTCTGCATCTAGTACTATTACTCCACACATCGACCGCTATCCAGCATGCATCTAGTGTATTAAGTTCATGGAAAAATGGAGTAACGCCTTAAGCAAGATGACATGATGTAGATGATACGTCTCCAACGTATCTATTATTTTTTATTGTTCCATGCTATTATATTATCCATCTTGGATGTTTACATTATTATGCTATTTTATATCATTTTTTGGGACTAACCTATTAACCTAGTGCTAAGTGCCAGTTGCAGTTTTTTCCTTGTTTTTGTCTTTTACAGAAAATCGATACCAAATGGAGTACAAACGGAACGAAACTTTTTGAGGATTTTTCTTGGACCAGAAGACACCCAGGAACCTTCGGGAGGAGGTCAGAGGGGCCACCAGTTGGCGACAAGCTCGGGAGGCGCGCCCTAGGAGGGGTGCCCCCAGGCTTGTGGGCCCCCTGATGCTCCTCCAACCCTAATATTTGCTCTATAAATACCCAAATATTCCCCGTATACCAGAGGGCACACAAAAAATACTTTTCCGCCGCCGCAAGTTTCTGTCCTCGTGAGATCCCATCTGGAGACATATTCCGGTACTTCGCCGGAGGGGGATGCGATCACAGAGGGCCTCTACATCAACCTTGCTGCCCTTCGATGATGTGTGAGTAGTTTACCACAGACCTATTGGTCCATAGCTAGTACCTAGATGGCTTATTCTCTCTCTTTGATCTTCAATACAATGTTCTCCTCGATGTTCTTGGAGATCTATTCGATGTAATCTTCTTTTGTGGTGCGTTTGTTGAGATCCGATGAATTGTGGATTTATGACCAGATTATCTACAAATATTATTTGAGTCTTCTCTGAACTATTTTATGCATGATTAAGATAGCTTTGTATTTCTCTCCGATCTATTGATTTGGTTTGGCCAACTAGATTGATTTTTCTTGCCATGGGAGAGGTGCTTTGTAATGGGTTCAATCTTGCAGTGCTTATTCCTAGTGACAGAAAGGCACATGACACGTATTTGTATTGTTGCCATTAAGGATAAAATGGTGGGGTTTATTCATATTGATTGGGTCTATCCCTCTACATCATGTCATCTTGCTTAAGGCGTTACTCCGTTCTTGTTAACTTAATACACTAGATGCATGCTGGATAGCGGTTGATGTGTGGAGTAATAGTAGTAGATGCAGGCAGGAGTCGGTCTACTTGTCACGGACATGATGCCTATATTCATGATCATTGCCTTAGATATCGTCATAACTTTGCGCTTTTCTATCAATTGCTCAATAGTAAGTTGTTTACCCACCGTATGTGTTCTTTCAAGAGAGAAGCCTCTAGTGAAAACTATGGCCCCCGGGTCTATCTTTTATCATATTATTTTCAGATCTACAAAACCAAAAACCCAAAAATACCTTGCTGCAATTTATTTACCTTTACTTTATTTTGCACTTTTATTTATCTTTTATACCTATCAGATCTCATCCTTGCAAGTAACCGTGAAGGGATTGACAACCCCTTTATCGCGTTGGGTGCAAGTATTTGTTTGTTTGTGTAGGTGCAACCATTGGTGACTTGTGTGTTCCTCCCACTGGATTGATACCTTGGTTCTCAAACTGACGGAAATACTTATCTCTACTTTGCTGCATCACCTTTTCCTCTTCAAGGGAAAAACCAACGGAAGCTCAAGAAGTACCAGGAAAAATTTCTGGCGCCGTTGCCGGGGAGGATCTACATCAAGCCTACCAAGTACCCATCATAAACTCTCATCTCTTGTATTTACATTATTTGCCATTTGCCTCTCGTTTTCCTCTCCCCCACTTCTAAAGTGTTTTCAGAAAACACAAAAATATTTGCCTTTTTATTTGCCTTCTTTCCGTTCTTCTTTTCGTTTGTTTTGAACCTATCAACATGAGTGATTCTGGTATGGCAGAAACAGATGATGGTAGACTCCTAAAATTTGACATTCTGCTAATCTGGATGCCAAAACTTTCGTTTTGGGACAAGGGAATGTTATAGGGAAGGGTGCCTGTCGGTGTTCTGGGATTGGGGGTACCCAGACTTGCCTGCCTGCGGCCCATGGCATGGCACCCTCGATGGCCTGGTACGGCCCAGCGGCAAGACCTTCAAGACAAGACCCTCGCGAAGCCCCCTGGCCTCGCGAGGCGGACGATACCAAGACCTCCATAGGGAGCGGCCTCCCCAGGCGGCCTCCCGAGGAGCAGAGATTTCTATGCAGGTACTTAGCCTCCCGAGGTTGTGATGATGTGAGCCATGACGACCAAGGCCAGGCGGGCGCCAGCGGGCACAGAGGAGGCAGTTCCCCTTTCAGTGCTAACGGAGCAAGGACAGACGTGGGTTCCCAAGGAGCCCTCCAAAGGTTTCCATTCCGGTGCAACGAGACCAAGACCACGAGCTCGGCAGGACGGATGTCATCGCCGAGCCCACCGCTGCGTCACGACCAGAAGCTTTGTAGGCGAAGACCACCTTTTGTTAGGATAAGATGTACCAGTTGTCCCCTTTCGAATTGGCCACTGTGGGAATCCTTCCCGCCTAAGTTTTCGGGAAGAGGACCGAGGCCACTATAAATATAGGTTAGCCACCACCGTAGAAGGGGTCGACTCATTCTCACCCCCCGAGCCCTCATGAGGCAGCTCACCCACTGTACTAGTTCATCCTCAAACCTCCTCGTGAGGCCAATCCACCACAAAGCAGGAGTAGGGTTTTACACCGCAAGGTGGCCCGAACCTGGGTAAACTGCCATGTCCATCTTCTTCCCCTCTCGCGTGTATTCGGCGAGGCTAGGCTGTAGGGCAACGAGCTTGAGGCTTGAGAGGTTGAGATCTTTGCACACGCCCCAGAGTTCAAACCTTCTTGTGTCTGCGGAGCCCTGAATCCGACATTTGGCATGCCAGGTAGGGGCATGTCGAAGTCCTTCTTCCACCTCCGCTTCGCCTCCGTTCCGTCGCTCCCATGGCCGACGCACGCCGTGTCCACGCCGAGTGCAGGGCTGCTCGCGTCGCCCAGACGGCACCCGTGGGCAGCGGCGCTCCTCGCCGCTCTGCCTCCCCCGTGGCACACGCTGCCACTGACCCTGCTGCTCACGAGCAGTAGGATTCATCGTTGCCACCCTCCGTGCGGCGTGATGGTCGCACAGCTACTCCGTCGCCTACTCCTGCTACGGCGTCGACTTCCCACATCCGTCGCGGGCCGGCGAACGCGCAGGCTGCGCTGCTCATGGCGCGCGAACTGCTATGTTACCGCCCCGCCAACGACCGCTACGATGATTGGCTTGGCCGCATCGCCGAGCTCGTCAACGCCGCCGGTGAAGCCCCTACACCGTCCCGCTCGCTCCTTCCCCCGCCGTCCCAGGCGGGCGACGTGGCTCACGACGCGCGTCCTCCTTTTCCTCTGCGCGACGCCGACCCTGAGCCCAGGCGTGATGCGCCCCAGCGTGACCCGCCACACGGAGCGTCGATGCGTGATGAAGCAAGCTGCCAGGTGGTCCAGCGGCCGCAAGCCGATGCGCGCGCGCTCCCAGTGCCACAACGCCTACACCAGGCCTACGCGCAGCCGGAGGTTGCGGCGCGTGGGCGTCAAGACCAAGCTCACCTCGTGCGCGCTGCTCCCGTGAGCGTGGCGGGCTGCCGCGCCTTCACCCCGGAGCTGCGCCGCGTCGTCTGGCTCGGCAAGTTCAAGCCAGACCTGCCTCCGTGTTACGACGGCACCCCCGACCCCGCGGAGTTCCTCCAGCTCTACGCACTGAGCATCGAAGTGGCAAACAGTGATGAGAAGTTCATGGCAAACTGGTTCCCCATGGCCCTTAAGGACGGTGCGTGCTCTTGGCTCCTGAACCCCCCGGAGGGGTCGATCTCCTCCTGGGAGGAGCTCCTCGAGCGCTTCATCGCCAACTTCCAGGGCACCCGGGACCGCGCTCCTGCACTGGGTGACCTGCGGCGTGTGAAGCAGCAGACGGGCGAAACCTTGCACAAGTACATACAACGTTTCACGAACGTTCGCCTCAAGATTCCGAAGGCGTCGGACGAGGCCATCATCTCGGCGTTCTCTGATGGCGTCTGGGACGTCAAGATGAAGGAGGAGCTCGCCATTCACGAGGGCCTGTGCTCGGCCCTGGAGATGTTCAACATGGCGAACAAGTGCGCAAGGGCCGAGGAAGGCCGCCTCTCTCTCCTTGAGCTTCCGAAGGCCGATCCTGAAGACAAGAAGGCCAAGGCTAAGGAGGCAAAGCGCAAGGGCCCCGCTGTGCACGCGGCCAAACCTGAGATGAAGCGCGGTCGTGACCACAACGAACCCCCCAGGGGCAACCGCCCGTTCTGCATCTTTCACAACGTCCACAGCCACAACACCAATGACTGCCAGGAGCTCAGGGCCCTCCGCTAGGGGCGCCTTGGTCGCTGCCCCGAGTGGGGCGACCGTGGCTATGGTCGTGGAGGAGGCCGCGGCGGAGGCCGTTGGGACAACCGCGACCCTCGCCAGGACTGGCGCGACCAGCCTTGCGAGGACCGCTGGCGTGATGAGCCTCGCGACGGGCCCTAGCGTGACCAGCCTCGTGAGGCCCGTCCTCAGGGCAATGTCGGCCTCCCTCCGCTGCCGCCGCCACCAAGGAGGAATGACGACAACCGGCAGGATGATGGGGCTGGGGGCTTCTAGGAGGCTCGGGCGACCGCCTGCATTCTGGGCAGTGCTCAGGCCCCCGCTTCACATCGCATCTTCAAGCAGTTCTCTCGTGAGGTGAACGCAACCCTCCCAAAGCTTAAGGCGACGTGCCCCCTCAGGTGGTCAAAGCACGCCATCACCTTCGACTCCAAAGACCAACTCAAGTGCACGGCCGCCGCTGGCGCGCTTCCCATGCTCTACACACCGACCATCAGCAACGCCCTCGTCACCAAGACCCTCATCGACGATGGCGCGGGGCTCAACGTTCTCTCTGTCGAGACATTCGAGACGCTCCAAGTGCCTTATGACTAGCTCCTGCCAACCAAGCCTTTCTCTAAGGTTATCGACGGCTCCACCATCCCCCTAGGCCAAGTGCGTCTCCCAGTCACCTTCGGCAAGCACGCCAACTACCACACTGAGCTCATCGACTTTGACGTCGCCCACATCGGCCTCCTGTACAACGCCATCCTCGGGTACCCGGCCCTCGCCAAGTTCATGGTAGCAACTGACCACGGTTACAACGTCCTCAAGATGCCAGGGTGCGGCGGCATCATCATGGTCGGCTGCGATGAGAAGGACGCAGTCTGCTCCCTTGAGCGTGCCTATCAGGCTGCGGCGGCCGAAAATTCTGACGATGAGGGCACCGCCCCGCCTCCTGAGGCAACCCCCAAGAAGAAGAAGCAGCTCCTCCCCAAGAGCCGTCAGGCGCCCGAGGTGCCCGCTGGCGGTGCCTCGGGCCCCGCGCCCACTGCTGGGGCGCCCTTTCCCCTCGCATAGGAAGGCGCGCCCGATGCCCCCCTCAGGATGGGCTCGGGGGCTCTCCTCTGGAGGGCCTCTGACCTAACCAACGCGACGAGGGAGGTGCTCGGGCACCACTTGGAGGCGTGCTTCGATGCACGTCCCCATGAGGAAGACGCACGGCGCGAGGCACCATGTGCGCGAGAGTTCATCACCAAGGCGATCCAGGAGCTTCAGGAGGCAAGGATCAAGCGCGGCGAGCGCCGCCCCGCACAGCCTCCCAGCACAACTGCGGCCCCTGACAAGGGTGGCAAGCTGCGCGTCTGCGTCAACATCCTGGGCCTTAATAGGGCCGCTTCGCAGGACCTCTTCTGGCCGACCCGCGTCGGCCGGAGTGGGGGCTACCCCTGCAAGTATGCCCGCATGCCGTTTGGCCTGTTGAATGTGGGTGCCTCGTACCAGTGCTTCGTGCAGCGTGCTCTGGCGGTTCACGAGGCCAGGCGGTCATGTCGGAGGAGGTTCTGGACCCTCACGAGCCCGGTGGGCCTCATGAGCTCAACCGGCCTCCGGAGTCGCCCAACTCGTGAGGAGCAGCTTCCGCAGCACGCGTCTTCAGCTTCCTTGATGCTTCTACAACAATGGTTCCAGGTGACTTTTTGGTTTGTTCAGATTGAGGCCGCCCCTCGGGCTACATTATCCTCAGGCTACTAGGTCCCGCCCCCGCAGCTGTATCATTTTGCGCATGTATCAGAACTGGCTCTGCCTTTATGAATTTCCTAAGTATTCCAACCTGCATGTGCAGTGTTTCGTCACCATGAATGTCGCTGCGCCCTCACAAACCCGCCCGCGACCGCCTCATGATTAAGGACTGGCACGACGTCTGTGCTCGGGTCCGTCCCTACAGCATTGTTAAACCCAAGCGACCGAGCTCTGTCCCGCGGGCCAGCTCCCATGCGCGTCACATCCCGGGGTCCTTGGTGCCTTGTTGTCACATGAGCTAATCGCATGTGGACGAGTAAGGGTGCACGGCTCGGTTCGTACAATCGCAGTTTGGCGCTTCGCCGCCACGGGAGCCGCGCGCCGGGTGTTTCTCTGTGGGATCGTTGCATGAGAATACTAGGCACAACGTCTGTGCTCGGGTCCATCCCTGCATCGTCGATAAATCCAATGGCTGAGCTCCGTCTGGCGGCCCGGCCCCGTACACATCACCTCCTGGGGTCTTTGGTGTTCGGCCTTCTCATGCGATAGCCTCCGGAGGTTCATTCTGCGCAGGTCGCCCCATTACACAGGTTTCATATGTGCGCCCCGCGCCGCAAGATTCCGGCGCAACCCGCCTTGAGGTAGGGCCTCGTGAGTCCCGCGCTGGCTCACGGGTGCCCAAATACACCTCCTCTAGTTCTGCCGTGCTAGCCACGTGTAAGAACAGGGCTGTACACGCCCCGGAGTCTCCCCCCGAGGGAACTCCCACCCATGCACAAGTGGAAGCCCCATGCTCCGTGCTGGCGGACGACACGGTCGAGGAGTGACTATGCCCACACACAAGTGGAAGCCCCATGCTCCGCGCTGGCGGACGACACGGTCGAGGAGCGACTATGCCCACGCACAAGTGGAAGCCCCATGGTCCACGCTGGCGGACGACACGGTCGAGGAGCGGCTATGCCCATGCCAAACTGGAAGCACCATGCTCCGCGCTGGTGGATAAACAACTGAGGGCGCCCTAGCGGTCGCACCAACCTCGGGATGGCCTTTCGGCTATTCACATGGCTTTGTTATGCATCATTTCCCTGGGAAGCACGCATGAGGGGGCTGGACACGGGGCTACCCTAACGGCAGGCCTGATGCGCGCTGGTCTTCTCGCGTCCCCCCCAGGCAAAGGCTGACAAGGAAAGGTATGAGGGCTCCGGATTAACCTCGCCGCTGCGAGCGTTTCTTTCATGAGGGCTGCTCGTACGTCAAGGGGGACCTCCTGAGCACCGCGACTCACGGGCCTCTTTAGTCACGTAGCCCCTCGCCCCTTGGCGTCATCCTGGTGATCCAGATGCCCCAACAGCGATCGAGGTATGCGCGGAGCTAGGCCCTGCCGACGCATAGCACAAAAGCAAGCAAGAAAGAAACCAAGCACGAATGGGAAAATCACGGGGTCCTAACAAGTTATTACAAGCACAAAGTGTTCCACAAATTCAAACAGAAAGTTTGACGCCTCCACGAGGCACGGTAAATGTTGCAGGATAAGATCTAAAGAGAGGGGCCATTGCCGCCATGATCATTGCTGCCGCCTGACGCGGTCGCAGGGAGCCCGTCGTCGACGTCGCTGCCGCCTTCATCAGTGCCACTGGCCGCCACCGCCAGAGTCTCGGCATCGGAAACGCAGAGAAACTTCTTCAGCAACGTGTCCACTTGATCCTTCACGGCCTCCGCAGTGGCAGAGCGGTCCTCAAGAGCGACTGGACGGATCACCGTGTCGAAGTTGAAGCCCGGGTCCTGGAGATAGAGCTAGCTGAAAACACGCGTCGCAGTCGCAGTGAAGAGCGAGCGGCACTCCTCCTCCAGGGTGGCATCCACCCTGGCGGTAGCACCCTCAAGCGCTTCGGCGAGCTCAGAGGAGAACCCTGTGAAGCCGCCCTCAGGGGCCGCCAGCGGCTCTTCAAATCCTCCCCCGCAAATGGATTGCAGCACCTGGCGGGGCCTGAGTTCGAGGGAGGGGAAGGCGACGCGCTCCGCGACCGCTTTCCCCTCGACGGCTGCAAGGACCTTCTCCTGGGCCTCTAGTTTTGCTATCGCCTCGGAGATGTGCTGGGCATGGGAATCCTGGGCCTTGTCCACCTCCTCCTTCAGCTTGGCCAGGCGGTCCCGCTTCGCAGCTTGGTCGGTGGTCACCTGGGCCAGCATGGCGTCGCGGTCGGCGAGCTTCGCTTCATGGGCCTTGAGGTCCTCCTCCTGCCACTGGAGCCGTTGGGCGTGCGCGGCCTGCTCCTCCCGAAGGGTCTTCAGCTCGGCTTCTGCCTTGTTGCAGCGCTTCTCGGCGGATGCTGCGCTAGCCAGCGCAGCGTCGCGAGCCCCCATGGCTTCGGTGCCTTCCCTCCTGCTCTCTGCGGCGGCGGCATCAGCCCGGTCGCAGGCCGTCCTGGTGGATGTGTTGACCTGGAGCCATCCCGAGACAAGTCCCAGGCGTTCCCTCACAAGGCACCTGTCGGCATCCTCCAGGTCGGCCTAGAGTTGGCCGAGCGCGATGAAGGCTTCCTCCAGGGCCCCTGGCCGGACGAGGGGACCACAGTTCGCCAGCGCGAGGGACTGGCAAGGAGGCGGCACAGGCGCGTCAACCGCTGCCACAGCCAAGGAAGCACGGGCATGGACAGCTAGGGGCACAGGAGGCTCCGAGCCCCCCTCAGGCGCGATAAGGGCGGATGGCTTTGCAGCCGGCTGGCCTCCGGGGGCTGGCTCCTCCTGAGGATGCATCACCACGTCCCCGGGGGCGTGCTCCGTCGCGAGGGGACAAAGGATCACCTCCTCCGCCCACGCAGGAGCCGCTACGGCGGCGGCGAGGGGCGTCGGCTCCTGAGCACCACCACCCTCGACGAATGTCCCTCCAAGCAGTGCCAGCGAGGCGCCAGGACCAGATGGAGCACTCGAACGCTCGGGCATGGTGCAGCCCGAGCGCCCGGGGGCTGCGCCGGTCCGGCCCGGTGCGCTTCCGAGCCCGCCGCGGCCGCGTCCAGAAAATGATAGCGCCCTCATGACTAGGGGCTCCTTCGGCCTTGCGCTCTCCTTCTTCTTCTTCACCACAACGCCCAGCCTAGGCATCAGGAGGGGAGTGTTGTGGGTACAGTGGCGATTCATGCACAATTCAAAAACAAGGTGAGATACTTACTCGTCAGGGTCGACCCACGTCCTCTTCTTCTCCTTCTTGGCTGGGGCTGGGGCGCCCCCGCCTTTCCTTGATGTGGCCTGGGTGGTGCATGGGGGATCGGTGGGGCGCTCTTTGGCCGGCCTCGGCACGGTGCCGCCACTCGGAGGGACAGGAGGGTCGCCCTGAGGGGTTGCGGCTGGCTGAACCCCGTCAGCCCCAGCAACAGCTGCCTCGTCTTCGACTCGCGGGCCAGGCGGAGGTGGGACCAACACCTCCCCCACCTTGCCTGCGCTCAGGAAGCCCTCTGGAGCGGGCGCAGCGGCGCCTTTCTTCAGGGTCGCCCGGCCGGATGCAGGCGGCATCCGGGGGGTAGGCCTCGGCCTCCTGAGGACCCTGGTGGGGCGCGGGGAGTCCATGGTCGGGAATTCGTCGGTGTCGTCGTTGTCCTCAAATTTGGCGGAGAAGCTCACTCTGCGACGGGGGGACACCTCCGTCACGGTGTCGTCATCCTTGGTCGCCTCCGAGTCCTCCTCGCCCGCCCCGTCGACACTGTCACCGGAGGACACCGGCACGGGGGAGTTGGGGTGTTCAGGCGACGCGAGCCCCAGCTCGTTGAAGATGGGCATGGAGGCGACCAAATCCTCCCTGTCGTCGCGGCGGTACAGCGGGACGTAGGCCTCCGGGAGGTTCCCCGGGCCGCTGTTGAGCAGGACGTTCATGGACCTGTCCAGCTCCTCGCCCGTCAGGCTCCCCGAGCGAAGCCTGATGTCGTCCGTCGCGCCTTGGAATTCCCACATGGGGTGCGTGTGCCACTGAAGCGGCGCCAGGCGCTGCGTCAGGAACTCCTTCACAAGCATGCCCCCTGTCAGTGCCTTGTCCTCCATGTCCGAGGTCATCTTCCTCAGGATGGGCTCTGCCCGGGTGTGACGTCCCCGGCTCAATCGTGCACTAATCATACACGCAAATGCACACGATCAAGCCTAAGGACTCACGGGAAGATATCACAACACAACTCTAAAACATAAATAAAGTCATACATGCTTTATATTACAAGCCAGCGGCCTCGAGGGCTCGAATACATAAGCTTGCGTACAAGCGTCAGTGGAAGCATCAGATATCTGAGTACAGATATAAAAGAAAGCACAGAAAGGCCTTTAGAAAGGCGGGGCAAAATAAAACACTACGATCGAAAGGCGCAGGCCTCCTGTCTGGGACCCTCCGAACCTACTCCTGGTCGTCAGCTAACTCGTAGTAGTATCCACCCTCGAGGTAGTAGTAGCGATCGTCGGCGGGGGCAGCTATATCCGGGCTCCGTCATCTGGTCGCATCAAATGGATATGGGGGAAAAAGAAAGCAAAGCAACCGTGAGTACTCATCAGAAGTACTCAGCAAGCAAGGATCTACACTACATATGCAACATTATCAAAGGAAGGCTGTATATGTGGACTGGGCTGCAGAAATGCCAGAATAGAGAGGAGGCCTAGTCCTATCGAAGACTAGCATCTTCAGAGGTCTTGCAGCACTAGAAGAGTGTAGATTAGTACCATATAAAGTAGTAGTAATGTATCAACCTCACCCAGAGATCCTTTCTCGACTCCCTGCGAGAAAGCAATCCCAGAGCCATACAGTCATCAACCTCGTCCGGAGATCCCTTCTCGACTCCCTGCGAGAAGCAATCCCAGAGCCATAGTATCCAAGTATCCAGTTCTAATTGTATCAATCAGGATACAACTCCGAGTGTCCGTTACCGAGGATCCGGCTATGCATAGATTAGTTCTTCCCTGCAGGGGTGCACCAACTTACCCACCACACTCGCTTAACTCCGGCCGGACACACTTTTCCGGGTCATGCCCGACCTCGGCCAAACGACACACCGCAACCCTACCAACAGCTCAGCAGAGAGGTCCCCGCCGGTCTACATCCTAAGCGCTCAGGGGTCTTGGGCCATCGCCCTGTGCACTCCGGGTCGTTGCGAGCAGGGTGAAGCCAGGCACCAGGAGGGCGCCGGTCCGTCCCGGCCGCAATGCTGAACTGGACGTCTGACAGAGCTTTCGGCTGATGCATACGATGCAGAGTACCCATATTTATTCCCGCATGATGGTTAGTGCTATCGGGCCAGAGGCCCACTCGAATCAAATATCCAAATCGTTAGTACCTTGGGGGTGCGGTAACGAGCAGAGACTCACGATCAATGTGACCCCGTCGCCCCATCTCGAGGACTTGCGGCAAGGGCCAAGAATGCTCGGCCACGCCTCGTATTGTCACTCGGGCACCATCCAGGTCAACCCGTCTCACAAAAGACTTTCGGGAACTCAGGTCCACCTCTACTAGGCAGTACCGCCTTTCCCTCCAGTCCTGCAGTTAAAGTAACTCCCTCGGGTCGCCCTCGGGGCCGACCCATTTCTAACAGGGTGCAGGGGTAAAGTCACAGTAGCCGTGTGTCCATAACATCAAGGGAATCCGAGGTATCACCCTCGACGGATGCCCACTCGATGTAACCGTCAAGGTGAACTTAGGAGGAATCACCCTCGAGGTTCACACTTGGAGTGTTGCACGACAGGGTCGTATCGGAAGTGGAGAAGGAGGAATCACCCTCGATGGCCACGACCAAATAGCTACTCTACAGAGTTAACATCAGGAGTGCTATACGAGGTATCACCCTCGGCACTCGATAGTAACGCTGCAGTGTCGTTACAACTAAGGGGGTGAAGTGCGGTGCCGGGGCCTGTCTTCGATCCCATTGATCGGGTCTTCTGATAATCCAGCGGGGCAGTCAGGACTAGTGGGGTCACTGATAGGTCTCTACCCAGCCTATACTTTACAGTTTAGGGTAAGCAGGTAAGGTTTCAATAGCAGGTTACAATAAACAGGCTATGCATCAGAATAGATAAAGCAGTAGTAGCAGAAATTCTAATGCAAGCATGAGAGAGAAAGAATAGGCGATATCGGTATGCTCAAAGGGGGGGGGGGGTGCTTGCCTGGTTGCTCAGCGGCAAAGGCAAGGTCGTCAACGGTGGCGTCGGGCTCCGGAGCTGCGTCGGTACCGGGAACTGCGTCGGGGTCTAACGAGAGAGAATAGGAGGAGGAAACAATAAATACAAGCAAACAAATGCAACACGATGTATGACATGGCAATACGCAGTGCTAGGGGTAGTCTAACGCAGTACTACACGTATCAGACGGAGCGGGAGAATATCTGACGGTATTTCCCGGGTCTTTGGATTTATCGGACAGGCGATCCGGAGAGGGAAGTTCCATGTTCAGCATGCTAGGAGCATGTGACAGATGAAAGGAGGGCATATTCGGATTTGTGGGATTTTTCTGATCAATTTTCATATATAAATTATTTTCATCGGAGTTACAGATTAAAAGATATGATTTTCTAAAGTTTAAATGATTTTCTGGAATTATTTATTTAATTAAATTCGAATTTATCCAGAATAGTGAATCACGATGTCAGCATGACATCAATATGATGTCAGCAGGTCAACTCTGGCTGACCAGAGTCAAACCTGACATGTGGGGTCACTGGGACCCACATGTCAGCCTCTGTTAGCACTAAACAGAGTTAAATTTAAACTAATTAGCTAATTAGACTAGCGGGCCCAGGTAGTCAGTGACTAATTAGCTGATTAATTATAATTAACACTTTTATTTAATTTTAAAACTATTTAAACTGGCGGGGCCCGCATGTCAGTGGCGGGGCCAGCCCAGTCAGCGGCTGACCCGGTCAACTGGGGCCAGCCGGGCCCGCTTGGCAGCGTCACAGAGGCGGGGCCCATGGCGCCAGGTCAGCACGGCGCCGGAGACGCACCGGCGAGGCGTTCCGTGGCGGGGCTCGCCGGAATCTCGCCGGAGTTTCACCGAAAAACCACATCAGGGCACCATTCGACGCGGGGGAAGGCTCTATGGGCAGCTGGCGCACTCGCGTATCCATTGGCGGTGGCTGCGGGGGCTGAGAAGGTCGGCAAGGATGCCGGTGATGAGCTGTGGCGGCGGTGTCTACGGGTGTTCGGCGAACACGGTGTTACGGCGCGTGCGTGAGCTATGCGACGGGCTAGGTGGGGTCTGCGGGGCGCTAGGAGCTCGCCGAGGAGGCGGACGAGGCCGTAACGGCTCGGAAGCTCTGCACCAATGGTAATGGCGGACGGCGGAGCACGCGCGTGGCGGCAGTTAGCAAGGGGCCACGGGGAGCGTAGAGAGGGAGGGGAGCAGACGGCGGTGCTCACATCGTTGACGGGGAGCGCTCGGGGAAGCCGGTGGTGGTCGAAGATGACCGAATCGACGGCGGCAGTGGTGGATGGTGTCGGGGAAGAAGGGGTCGAGGCGGCGTCCGAGAGGCTCCCACGGCTTGAGCCAGGGGCGAGGTCGACGCGATCGAGCCCCGGGAAGCTGCCGGTGGGCTCGGAACGGCGAGGGGAGGACGGCAGCGACGGCTATGGCGACAGCGTACTCATGGCGGCGTCGGGAGGAGGCGGGGAACGAGTGTGGGAGAGGGAGGAGGTGGCCAGGGGATCCATGGAGAGGCTCTTATCCTCCCCACGCGGGCGCGGGGCGCGCGGTGTCGAGCGGGGACGAGGGGGGCCGGTGCGCGGCATGCGGCAGAGGCGACAGCGTGCGAGGGGGAGGAGCAGTAGGAAGGAGAAAAGGGGAGGTGGGCTGGGCCTGCCCGGTTTGACTTAGGCCCAGGCGCCAGTGGGCTTTTTCCTTTTCTTTTATTTCTTTCTGTTTCTGTTTTCCATTTTCCTTTTCTTTTTCTGTTTTGTGTTTTGTTTTTACTCCAAATGACATTTGTAAAATATGAGACTGGTCCAAATATTAACAGTGCAAAATTAGTCACTGCTAGAAATTGGTTTGGTGTCCATATCTTTTTGTTTGGATTTTATTTAATTGAAAAAGGGTTAAACAACTCTGTTTTGTGGTTGTTAGAGTCACGTAATTTATTTAGTATATGTTGAATATAATTTTAGAATTATCTCTGGATTATTTACAATATTATGAACAATTTAATTTTCAAATACAACTTTTATTTTCACTTTCAGTTTGAATTTCCATTTGAAATTGAATTTGAAAAGAGATATGTTACTAATGATGATTAAGCACTGTTGATCATGATGGCATGGCATAATCAAAAGGGCGATTACTGTAGCTTAATACATGGGGTGTTACAAATCTCCTCCACTAACAAGAATTCTCGTCCCGAGAATTAAGAGGGAGACTGAAAGAAAGCGGGGTATTCTTGGAAGTTCTTCCGAAGAAACGTCCGGAAAATCTCGAACGACTGGAATGCTTTTGATCCCCTCAAGCGGAGAGGCATTCAACGCTTCCAAGGTGTTTATTTTGTAGTTATCTGGGCATGGTAATTCACTAGCCCGGATGACTAACGGAGTATGCATTTCCTCATAATGAAGGTTATGGATGAATGCAAATTTTTCAGAGATGAATGAATGTGATGCTGCTAAATTAAATAAAACAGAAGTAGGTATTGAGTTAATGAGAAGGGTACCCATTTCGGTGGCAGGTTGATCCTGGACTTGTTTAATATCAATGTTGTAAGTGTGTCCACGACCATATGTTTTTCGCTTCTGTGTTGAGCCCGAAGATGAGCCAACATCATGATAGCGCTTCTGCGAGTCCTTATGCTTCATTTGAGCGGTCTCAACCAGAATAGCCTTGTTCACAAGAGTAGAAAAGTCATTGAAGTCTTGAGCAGCAAGTGCAAGCTCGATGTCTGGGTGGAGTCCATTGCGAAACTTCTCTTGTCTACGGGCATCTGTGGTGATGTCTTCTTCAGCATAGCGGGACAGGTCAAGAAATTCCCTCTGATAAGCTTCAACAGTCTTATTGCCCTGAGTGAGGTTGCGGAACTGGGTTTTCATCCGGTCCATAATTCCTTGAGGAATATATCGGGCATGGAAAGCAGCCTGGAACTCAGGCCAAGTAACGGCTGTTCCAGCAGGCAGCGTACGTTTGTGGGTGTCCCACCATTGAGCAGCGGGACCCTTTAAGAAAAAGGATGCGGAGGCAACAAAGTTGGCAGGGGAGACGTTTGTAGACTCCATCTCGTGAGTGATATCGCGAATCCAGTCATCAGCATCCAGTGGCTTCTCAGAGTTGCGGAACTGAGTGGGGTTAAGATGCATAAATTCCGGCAGAGTTATTGAAGGAGGGTTCTGGTTGTTCAGATGCGGGAACTGAGCCATAATCCTAGCCATGAACTGGCGGTTGAGCTCGAATTGTTGCATCATAGCTGCCATATAGTCTGGCGGTGGTGGGCGTTAAGGGGCACGACCACGACCACCTGGTCTAACCATCCTGCTAAGTATCAACAGGGGTAGTTCAGTAAAAGCGGTTGCGGGTGTTTAGCGACAAGCATGATGTAACACGACAATAATTAAGCAGTGTACTAGATACTTAACAGTAGTCAATTTAAGACATACAGATCCATACACAGAGTCGGGTACATGCGAATAGCATAATGGCGCAAACTCAAAAGCTAGATAAGGTAGGCGGCGCGCAGGCACGCGGTAAGGAAGTACACCACGAGATATAGCAAAGGCTACATCAACGTCGGGAAGATCCACTGAAACGGGGTAGCTGCACGTGCGGACGATGAGTGTTCGTCGCGGAAGGATCCTGTGCTCCATGTGCACTCTGATGCAGAACCCGGTCTCGAGCTGAAAGAAGAGGTCCACGTGGAGGTGCGTGACCTCCAACAGCAGGCCAATCAATACCAGCATACATCTGAGTCCTGCTCGGATAAAGGATGTGCTCCGGATGTATCCCTACACGAACATCGGGTAGCAACTGCGTCATAGCATCGTAGAGACGTGCTCGAGTGGCAACCAACTCGACGGCAAGAGCCTGAACAGTGCGATCCAGAGCCTGAGTGCACTGAATCAGAACACGCGGGTCGTAGCGACGAGGCTCGTACGGGGCACAGATAGCTGTGTAGTATCCAGTAGTATCTCCAGTAGAGGCATATAGAATGTATCGGAACTCAGAAGCATCCAAGCTATCGCTGAACTCTCCTCGGAGACGCGCGACAGCAGAGTAGGCGGCATCATGTACTGCCATCTCAATCGTCACGCCGATACCGTGGAAAAGGTGCAGCTCAGTGTCTGAGTCATCGCGCTGATCACAGATACGAACATCAGCATGGTACTGCTCCTGGTTGAACTCGCGGTAATCCTCGTAGACCATGTAGGGTACCAGCGGTAGCCTAGCCTGGTCAGGAGGGCGATCAGGACAACGGGAAAACTAGGGGCACCACGAGCCTAAGTGCGAAGCACAAGCTGCGTCGTAGGGCGTGGTGGAAACAAACGATCCATCTGAAACAGAGGAAATTCAGGGTTGTCAAAAGACAATGAGAAGTATAATACAACTCGGAGAGAAAGGTTAAACAAAACAATGGAAAGGAAAATGATTATCAGACTAATCAGATCAATGGTAAGGAATTAAGCACAGATATCCAGCTCTCCGGGTAGACGAGATTTACGAGATCCTAAGTGTTGGCGTTAGTAAAATTATTTAACCTGAATAGAAGAGAGATCAGAGTCCCAGAGTAAAGGTCAAGGAGCAAAAGATCCTAATACCACCCAATTGGCGACGTGGGACCGTAAGCCACACAGCCAAGTTAGTAAATTAGTTTTTGGACCACTAGACTCAACTTCGGCCAAGGAGTTGGAAGGGGGGATCCTACAGGCAGTCGGCTCTGATACCAACTTGTGACGCCCCCGGCTCAATCGTGCACTAATCATACACGCAAATGCACATGATCAAGCCTAAGGACTCACGGGAAGATATCACAACACAACTCTAAAACATAAATAAAGTCATACAAGCTTTATATTACAAGCCAGGGGCCTCGAGGGCTCGAATACATAAGCTGGCGTACAAGCGTCAGCGGAAGCATCAGATATCTGAGTACAGATATAAAAGAAAGCACAGAAAGGCCTTTAGAAAGGCGGGGCAAAATAAAACACTATGATCTAAAGGCGCAGGCCTCCTGCCTGGGACCCTCCGAACCTACTCCTGGTCATCAGCTAACTCGTAGTAGTATCCACCCTCGAGGTAGTAGTAGCGATCTTCGGCGGGGGCAGCTGTATCCGGGGCTCCGTCATCTGGTCGCACCAAACGGATATGGGGGAAAAGAAAGCAAAGCAACCATGAGTACTCATCCGAAGTACTCAGCAAGCAAGGATCTACACTACATATGCAACATTATCAAAGGAAGGCTGTATATGTGGACTGGGCTACAGAAATGCCAGAATAGAGAGGAGGCCTAGTCCTATCGAAGACTAGCATCTTCAGAGGTCTTGCAGCACTAGAAGAGTGTAGATTAGTACCATATAAAGTAGTAGTAATGTATCAACCTCACCCAGAGATCCTTTCTCGACTCCCTGCGAGAAAGCAATCCCAGAGCCATACAGTCATCAACCTCGTCCGAAGATCCCTTCTCGACTCCCTGCGAGAAGCAATCCCAGAGCCATAGTATCCAAGTATCCAGTTCTAATTGTATCAATCAGGATACAACTCCGAGTGTCCGTTACCGAGGATCCGGCTATGCATAGATTAGTTCTTCCCTGCAGGGGTGCACCAACTTACCCACCACGCTCGCTTAACTCCGGCCGGACACACTTTTCCGGGTCATGCCCGACCTCGGCCAAATGACACACCGCAACCCTACCTACAGCTCAGCAGAGAGGTCCCCGCCGGTCTACATCCTAAGCGCTCAGGGGTCTTGGGCCATCGCCCTGTGCACTCCGGGTCGTTGCGAGCAGGGTGAAGCCAGGCACCAGGAGGGCGCCGGTCCGTCCCGGCCGCAATGCTGAACTAGACGTCTGACAGAGCTTTCGGCTGTGCATACGATGCAGAGTACCCATATTTATTCCCGCGTGATGGTTAGTGCTATCGGGCCAGAGGCCCACTCGAATCAAATATCCAAATCGTTAGAACCTTGGGGGGGTGCGGTAACGAGCAGAGACTCACGATCGATGTGACCCCGTCGCCCCATCTCGAGGACTTGCGGCAAGGGCCAAGAATGCCCGGCCACGCCTCGTATTCTCACTCGGGCACCATCCAGGTCAACCCGTCTCACAAAAAACTGTCGGGAACTCAGGTCCACCTCTACTGGGCAGTACCGCCTGTCCCTCCAGTCCTGCAGTTAAAGTAACTCCCTTGGGTCGCCCTCAGGGCCGACCCATTTCTAACAGGGTGCAGGGGTAAAGTCACAGTAGCCGTGTGTCCATAACATCAAGGGAATCCGAGGTATCACCCTCGACGGATGCCCACTCGATGTAACCATCAAGGTGAACTTAGGAGGAATCACCCTCGAGGTTCACACTTGGAGTGTTGCACGACAGGGTCGTATCGGAAGTGGAGAAGGAGGAATCACCCTCAATGGCCACGACCAAATAGCTACTCTATAGAGTGAACATCAGGAGTGCTATACGAGGTATCACCCTCGGCACTCGATAGTAACACTGCAGTGTCGTTACAACTAAGGGGGTGAAGTGCGGTGCCAGGGCCTGTCTTCGATCCCGTTGATCGGGTCTTCTGATAATCCAGCGGGGCAGTCAGGACTAGTGGGGTCACTGATAGGTCTCTACCCATCCTATACTTTACAGTTTAGGGTAAGCAGGTAAGGTTTCAATAGCAGGTTACAATAAACAGGCTATGCATCAGAATAGGTAAAGCAGTAGTAGCAGAAATTCTAATGCAAGCATGAGAGAGAAAGAATAGGCTATATCGGTATGCTCAAAGGGGGGGTGCTTGCCTGGTTGCTCGGCGGCAAAGGCAAGGTCGTCAACGGTGGCGTCGGGCTCCGGAGCTGCGTCGATACCGGGAACTGCATCGGGGTCTAATGAGAGAGAATAGGGGGAGGAAACAATAAATACAAGCAAACAGATGCAACATGATGTATGACATGGCAATACGCAGTGCTAGGGGTAGTCTAACGCAGTACTACACGTATCAGACGGAGCGGGAGAATATCTGACGATATTTTCCGGGTCTTTGGATTTATCGGACAGGCGATCCGGAGAGGGAAGTTCCATGTTCAGCATGCTAGGAGCATGTGACAGATGAAAGGAGGGCATATTCGGATTCGTGGGATTTTTCTGATCAATTTTCATATATAAATTATTTTCATCGGAGTTACGGATTAAAAGATATGATTTTCTAAAGTTTAAATGATTTTCTGGAACTATTTATTTAATTAAATTCGAATTTATCCAGAATAGTGAATGATGACATCAGCATGACATCAATATGATGTCAGCAGGTCAACTCTGGCTGACCAGAGTCAAACCTGACATGTGGGGTCACTGGGACCCACATGTCAGCCTCTGTTAGCACTAAACAGAGTTAAATTTAAACTAATTAGCTAATTAGACTAGCGGGCCCAGGTAGTCAGTGACTAATTAGCTGATTAATTATAATTAACACTTTTATTTAATTTTAAAACTATTTAAACTGGCGGGGCCAGCCCAGTCAGCGGCTGACCCGGTCAACTGGGGCCAGCCGGGCCCGCTTGGCAGCGGCACAGAGGCGGGGCCCGCTGCGCCAGGTTAGCACGGCGCCGGAGACGCGCCGGCGAGGCGTTCCGCGGCGGGGCTCGCCGGAATCTC
Source organism: Thinopyrum elongatum (assembly GCA_011799875.1). Lineage (NCBI taxonomy): Eukaryota > Viridiplantae > Streptophyta > Magnoliopsida > Poales > Poaceae > Thinopyrum > Thinopyrum elongatum. Next base: position 383,437,574 of record CM022298.1, read on the forward strand.
GCCGGAGTTTCACCGGAAAACCACATCAGGGCACCATTCAACGCGGGGGAAGGCTCTATGGGCAGCTGGCGCACTCGCGCATCCATTGGCGGTGGCTGCGGGGGCTGAGAAGGTCGGCAAGGATGCCGATGACGAGCCATGGCGGCTGCTGCGGGTGCTGAGAAGGTCGGCAAGGATGCTGGTGACGAGCCGTGGCGGCGGCGTCTACGGGTGTTCGGGGAAGATGGCGTTACGGCGTGTGCGTGAGCTATGCGAGGGGCTAGGCGGGGTCTGCGGGGCGCTAGGAGCTCGCCGAGGCGGTCAGACGAGGCCGTAACAGCTCGCAAGCTCTGCACCGACGACAATGGCGGACGGCGGAGCACGCGCGCGGCAACAGTTAGCAAGGGGCCACGGGGAGCGTAGAGAGGGAGGGGAGCAGACGGCGGTGCTCACATCATTGACGGGGAGCGCTCGGGGAAGCCGGTGGTGGTTGGAGATGACCGAATCAACGGCGGCGGCGGTGGACGGTGTCGGGGAAGAAGGGGTCGAGGCGGCGTCGGAGAGGCTCCCACGGCTTGAGCCAGGGGCGAGGTCGACGCGGTCGAGCCCCGGGAAGCTGCCGGTGGGCTCGGAACGGCGAGGGGAGGACGGCAGCGACGGCTATGGCGACGGCGTACTCATGGCGACATCGAGAGGAGGCGGGGAATGAGTGTGGGAGAGGGAGGAGGTGGCCAGGGGAGGCCAGGGGATCCACGGAGAGGCTCTTATCCTCCCCACGCGGGCGCGGGGCGCGCGGTGTCGAGCGGGGACGAGGGGGGCCGGTGCGCGACGTGCGGCAGAGGCGACAGCGTGCGAGGGGGAGGAGCAGTAGGAAGGAGAAAAGGGGAGGTGGGCTGGGCCTGCCCGGTTTGACTTAGGCCCAGGCGCCAGTGGGCTTTTTCCTTTTCTTTTATTTCTTTCTGTTTCTGTTTTCTGTTTTCCTTTTCTTTTTCTGTGTTGTCTTTTGTTTTTACTCCAAATGACTTTTGTAAAATATGAGACTGGTCCAAATATTAACAGTGCAAAATTAGTCACTGCTAGAAATTGGTTTGGTGTCCATATCTTTTTGTTTGGATTATATTTAATTGAAAAAGGGTTAAACAACTCTGTTTTGTGGTTGTTAGAGTCACGTAATTTATTTAGTATATGTTGAATATAATTTTAGAATAGTCTCTGGATTATTTACAATATTATGAACAATTTAATTTTCAAATTTGAACAACTTTTATTTTCACTTTCAGTTTGAATTTCCATTTGAATTTGAATTTGAAAAGAGATATGTTACTAATGATGATTAAGCACTGTTGATCATGATGACATGGCATAATCAAAAGGGTGATTACTGTAGCTTAATACATGGGGTGTTACGCCGGGGGTCGGCGAGCTTCTCATGGCTCCACCTCTTGAGCCGCTCGGGCAGCTCCAGCCGCTCGTTGAGGCTCCCGGCGTCCAGGAAGACCCAGCGGTGCCGGAAGCCTTCCACCTTCTTCTCGGCCCTCATGAGCACATTGCTCTTGTGGACTGCGACGAAGGACACGCAGCCGGAGCGCTGAGTCGAATTGTGCAGCCACAGGCTGAAGAAGTGGCGAAGGAGCGGTACGGAGGGCCTCATGCCCACAAAGGCCTCGCAGTAGAAGGCGAAGACGGACATGAGGAGGATGGAGTTAGGTTGGAGGTGAAGAGCTTGGATCTTGTAGTGGTCGAGGACGGCAACGAAGAACTCGGAGAGAGGCAGGACGAGCCCCGCGAAGATGCTGTGGAGGAAGAAGGGATAAACCGCCTGTGCCAAGGTCCTCTGATCAGCGGAGCCAGCCCAGATGATGGTCTCGTTCCACTCGTTGTCATTGCTCACCGTATAAGGGAGCACGGGGGAGAGATGCCCCTCATCGACAATGGAGGACGCACCGAGCGCTGGCGTAGGAGAGGAGGGAGAGCTTGCGGCTTGCGCGGTAGGTTTTGACTTTCCAGGAGCCATCTGCGGAGTCGCCGGCGCCGGAGTAGGAGGAGAAAGGGAGGCAGAGCGCGATTGGATCTGGAGAAGCTCTCGACGGAAGGAAGGGGATCTGAGGCAAGGCGAAAGGGAGCAATGATGGCTTAGCAGTGTGCGCTAGTCTTTTGTCAGCCTGGGCAGTTGCCGAGGCGACGTGGGGGAGCAGAGGCGTTCGCGTCCCGTCAAGCGCCACGCATCAGCCTGGCCCGTAGGCGGTTGGGGCCCGTGGCGCTTCGCCTCGAAGCCAGCCCAAGCACGCCTTGGGCCTGGGGGCTACTGTCGGTGTCCTGGGATTGGGGGTACCTAGACTTGCCTGCTTGCGGCCCATGGCGTGGCTCCCTCGACGGCCTGGTATGGCCCAGCGGCAAGACCCTCGCGAGGGCCCCCTAGCCTCGCGAGGCGGACGACACCAAGACCTCCAGACGGAGCGGCCTCCCAAGGAGCGGAGATTTCTATGCAGGTACTTAGCCTCCCGAGGCTGTGATGACGTGAGCCATGACGACCAAGGCCAGGCGGGCGCCAGCGGGCGCAGAAGAGGCAGTTCCCTTTCGGTGCTAAGGGAGCAAGGACAGACGTGGGTTCCCAAGGAGCCCTCCAAAGGTTTCCATTCCGGTGCAACGAGACCAAGACCATGAGCTCGGCAGGACGGATGTCATCCCTGAGCCCACCGCTGCATCACAACCAGAAGCTTTGCAGGCGAAGACCACCTTTCGTCAGGATAAGATGTACTACTTGTCCCCTTTCGAATTGTCCACTGTGGGATCCCTCCCCACCTAAGTTTTGGGGAAGAGGACCGAGGCCACTATAAATATAGGTTAGCCACCACCGTAGAAGAGGTCGACTCATTCTCACCCCCCGAGCCCTCACGAGGCAGCTCACCCACTGTACTAGTTCATCCTCAAACCTCCTCTTGAGGCCAATCCACCACAAAGCAGGAGTAGGGTTTTACACCGCAAGGTGGCCCGAACCTGGGTAAACTCCCGTGTCCATCTTCTTCCCCGCTCGCGTGCATCTGGCGAGGCTAGGCTGTAGGGCAATGAGCTTGAGGCTTGAGAGGTTGATATCTTCGCACACGCCCCAGAGTTTGAACCTTCTTGGGTCTGCGGAGCCCTGAATCCGACAGTGCCATCCAAGAATTCTTTAATTGTGTTGGAACTTTGACTTGTGATGATGCTCCTATAGTTAAACAAACTAAAACTTATGCGGAAGCTATTTCAACACTTGTTCTTAAGCTTGAGAAGAAATTTATTCATACTCAGCCTACCTTGCAAAGATTTTTTTATGAGTTGCCTGTTATAAAAGATCTTAGAGCTAACAAGATAGCCACCCTTGTCCTTATGAATGAATTTGGCTACGTAGTACGAGAAGCTAGGGAGATCTTTGGTTTATGGTATGAACCATGAAAAACTGGTAATAGATGAGATCCTTTACAATAGTGATTATTTATTAAGGCATTTGCTTGGTAGTGACCGCATCTTCGATGAGAACCTTAAAAAGGAAGTTCCTGTTTTGGATATGATTCATCAAGTTTTCAATGATGTTAATCAACAATATTCTTGGATTGTAGCCGGTAATCAAAGGGGATATGCAGAGGGACAACTTGATAATGCTAAAATTTCTATGGATCATGTGTTTCATGTTATATTTGAAAAACCTCCCGACAAAAACACACCTACGGGAAAGAATACCAAAGATGACAATACTTAGATCTATGCAATATGCCTAGCTAGGGGCGTGAAACAATAGCGCTTGTTGGGAGGCAACCCATTTTGTTTTGTTTTTGCTTCTGTTTTTCAATAAATATGCAATTATACTTCTGTAATTATTGTGTTTTAATTCTTTAATTAGTGTTTGTGCCAAGTAAGACCTTTGGGGTGATTTGGAAGATCGTTGAATTGATTCTGAGAAAAAACAGAAACTTTTGCGTCCAGTAGCAGAATTGTTAAAAAAAAATGGAACTTTAAAAAATTCTGAATATTTTACACAAGATTGATATACAGATTTCCTACGTTGTCCTAATTTTTCAGCATTTTTGGAGTTACAGAAGTATGATCTTAATTCGGGTCTTTACAGACTGTTCTATTTTTGACAGATTCTGTTTTCATTGTGTTGTTCGCTTATTTTGATGGATCTACGGGTAGTATCGGGGGGTATGAGCCTTGGTGAAGTTAGAATATAGTAGATATAATGCAAATATAAAATTGGAATGAGTTTACAACAATACCTAAAAGTGAAGATTTGTTTTATTATACTAACGGATCTCACGAGTTTTCTGTTGGGTTTTGTGTTGTGAAGTTTTCAAGTTTTGTGTGAAGTTTCGATGGACTATGGAATAATTAGTGGCAAGAGCCTAAGCTTGGGGATGCCCAAGGCACCCCAAGGTATTATTCAAGGAAAACCAAGCATCTAAGCTTGGGGATGCCCCGGATGGCATCCCCTCTTTTGTCTACGATCCATCGGTAAATTACTTGAGGCTATATTTTTATTCACCACATGATATGTGTTTTGCTTGGAACGTCTTGTATTTTATGAGTCTTTGTTTTTTAGTTTGCCACAATCATCCTTGTTGTACACATGTTTTGAGAGGGACACACATTAATCATAAATTTATTAGAATACTCTATGTGCTTCACTTATATTTTTTGAGCTAGGTAGTTGCTCTAGTGCTTCACTTATATCTTTTAGAGCACACCGGTGGTTATATTTTGAAGAAATTGATGAACTCTCATGCTTCACTTATATTATTTTGAGAGTCTTATAAATAGTATGGCAATTTGCTTAGGTTATGAATTTAGTCCTAATATGATGGGTATTCAAGAAGGATATAATAAAAACTTCCATGAAGATCTTTGAATATATGAGAAGTTTGATTCCTTGCGATTGAGATATAAAGATGGTGATATTAGAGTCATGCTAGTGAGTAATTGTGGTTTAGTAAGAATATTTGTGTTAAGGTTTGTGATTCCTGAAGCATGCACGTATGGTCTCTCGTTATGCGATGAAGTTGGAGCATGATTTATTTTTGATTGTCTTCCTTATGAGTGACGGTCGGGGACGAGCGATGGTCTTTTCCTACCAATCTATCCCCCTAGGAGCATGCATAGTAGTACTTTGCTTCCAGGGCTAATAAACTTTTGCAATAAGTATTTGAGTTCTTTATGACTAATGTTGAATCCATGGATTATACGCACTCTCACCCTTCCGCATTTTGCTAGCCTCTTCGGTACCGTGTGTCGGTGTCAAAACCGGCGGATCTCAGGTAGGGGGTCCTGAGCTGTGGATCTAGGATCAATGGGGAACAAGGGACGAAGAACACGGTGTTTAGCAAGGTTCGGGCCCTCTCGAAGAGGTAAAACCCTACGTCCTGCTTGGTTGTATTTGATGTGTATGATATGGTTACAGAGTCGATCTACCTCGAGATCAGGCGAGCTAAACCCTAGGTGGATGTGGTGATGGATGTTGCTCTAGCCCTAAGGACTAAAACCCCTTGGTTTATATAGACACCAGTAGGGTTAGGGTTACATGCGATCGGTTACAATGAAGGAACGATTATGCTAAATCTTGACTTGGAGGTCACACCATGACTCCGAAGATCTCCTGTCCAGTCACGGATCCGCGCTCTATCTTGGCCCCATAGTAGCCCATTAGTCCGGCCCACATGTAATGGGCTGACGGCCCGAGGACCCCTTAATCCAGGACTCCCTCAGTAGCCCCCGAACTAGCCTCCAATGCCAGGGTTTGTGTCCGGCATCCGCACATCCAACGGTCTTCGGCTTGCGAGGCGAGTTCTCATCCTATCCTGTGCGTGCTCGGAGTTAAGTGGTGTCCGGAATCCGGAGTATGCAGTTTACTTAGCCTTGAAGGCCAGAGTGCTCAAGTGTGAACAGTGCCCACATCTGACAACTTGAAGGGTCGCGTCTGGTCATAACACCGAACGGCTGGAAGTTCTCGATACACGGCTCGAGGCCGCCCCTCCATTGGCATGTCTCATAAAGGTAGAGATCGTGCCCCGTTTTTTAGGGGATATGATCAATGATCTCGATTCCCCCACCCGTGCATAACGTCGCGAGTGTATCAGGAAGTGGAGAGGCCCGCGGCGTGGAAAGGGGGACCCTTGGCTCCTCTGCGGTCTATAAAAAGGGGAACAACTACAGTTATGATCTTACACCTTCTTCCACCTCCCGCTATCGCGTCTCTAATCTCTAGAGCTCCAACGCCCTGCTTTGTTCTTCCAGGGCGAATTCCTTCCCAGCCTCTTCCCAGCTTCGGCCATGGCCGAATCCAGTGCCAACGGCAAGTGGGAGGCCTCCATCGTCACCAATAAGGACATGGAAGAGCTGAAACAAGACGGCTACTTGTCGGCTGACATCGCTCATCGAGCCCCC